>OY856188.1:36150424-36822924 GCA_963693315.1 Diogma glabrata
TAGCTAAATTATCAATGGAATTCAAATGGAAAAATGCTAACAATTTTGTTCTTGATACATTTGCGACTGCACCAGCCACATTACCATTCCTGATATAAACATTTTGTCTATTAGGCAAATGACAATCAAGTCGAATAATTGTATGAGATTGAAAATGCATTGGAAATTCAAATATGCGCCAAGCAGCTTCAGTCGAACCAACATACCGTCCATTCAAAAAATCTTGAATTTCATTTCCCACAATCGCATCATCATTATTCACTGCATTCTCTCCATTCACTCTCAATTCAACATTGGCAGAATCATACCCTTTATATACATACTTGTAAACATATTTCACACTTTTAACAGTCGTACATATTTCAACGTTAATATGAAAATTGAATTTTGCAAGAAGATAAGGATTATATGGAACAACATATCTATTATCAAGAGATGCACCACGTACATCAACACTCATACCATTATCACGTCGACGATACAAAGGATAACCATTCACAGATTCTTTAGTATTTTCAGAAAAAGGTTTTGGAAAATTCTTACTACATTTACCATCTCTCATACAAACAGAATTGGGATTTAGAGCACCACATGGTCCATGCATCATATGACGTTTCACATATTCATGTAATTTAGGAAAAAGAATGGGATCAGGGATTTCAGTACATACAAATTTATTAATCATTTCATTTCCATCAATTCTATCTTCATCTGATAAATTTAACAAAATATGGGCATGCGGAAGACCACGTTTTTGAAATTCAATGGTATATATAAGTGCTTTGACAGAACCGAAAATCTTTTTTTTCATTAAACAATCTATGAGCTCTTTAAGTTTCACTTTAAACACACGCACAACAATATCAGGACGAAAATTCGAAGACTCATAATTACTCAAATTATCAACAATTTCTGGCCATTGAGGATTACATGTCATTGTTATAAATAAAGAAGGTTTACCGAAATGTTGTACAATAGAAATTGCATCCAAGTAATTTTGATACATGTTACGTGGTGAACCGGTGAAAGAAGATGGCAAAATTACTTTACGACCAACTACTTGCATATTATCATCGCCATTGCGATTTTGATGCAAGAAATCTGTTAAATTATTGTACAAATCAGCACGAAGAGCAGATTGATTTGAACGAATGTAATGAAGCCGTGTACCTTCGATACGAACATACATATCAACAATCCATTGAAGAAATAATTTTTGAGAACGATGCAAAAGACTAAAACCATCACGTATAGCAAGGCGATAAGATGCATATTGCAACATTGTAACTTTTGTACGTGACACATTAGCACGTGAAGTTGAAACTAAATTATGTGGAATATTAACGTGCCACCCAGTATCACCATTTGGAAACAACAAAGGATAAGCTAAAGGATCCAAAGAAGAATCAAGGACAGAAACAGAACGAATTTCATTTGCATTTTTTGAAAAAACAATCATATTTCTTTCAAAAGGTGGTTCACCATCATCATTTTTAAAAATAGCAGCCACATCAGTTTGAACAGCATCATTAAAACGACGAATATCACATTCTCTGTTAACTTTTATAACCATTGACACATCAGCAGTAACATTCTCAGGTCTTTCACAAAATTCATGCATTGATTTGAAAGAACGAACAAAAGGATTCACACGATCTAACTCAAAACCTATCTCACGCATAAGAAAAATTTCACATACATTGGTATTTCTATTCATTCTCATATTAGCAGCAGTATCAACATCATAAAAATATAATTGTGCATACATTGGAGGTCGACCATAAGCAGGAATTAAAGCACCAGTACGATGATAAAAAATATTATGAATTTTAAAATGATAAATACCACGTGCAGTAGAATCCGCTATATTACATTCAGAACTGATCATTGCAAATGCCGAATTATAGGAACGAATATTTGAAAGAAAACTTTTAGAACGTTTTTTTATAGCATTATCATTTGAATTCAATCCTTCGAAAATATTAGAGAAAAATGCATTTTCAGAAAGAGGAGGTAAATTGACTTTGCCTTTATGGCAACACAAAGAAAACGCTTCATTATTATTTGAAGTAACTTCTCTTGCAAAATGTTTGGCATGACAAAAATGACAACTCATATCCAAAGCACCACAAACATACGAATCAAAGTTACCTGGAATCACATTCAAAGCACACTTGAACGAATCTCTCAAAATTACAGAGGGAATTTCATCATTCACCACATTCAATTCTAAATCATTCGCAACATTCATGACACCATTCATGACACCGTTCATGACACCATTCATATCATCAACATTCACTTCATCATTCACAACAACATCAGCTTCAGCATTCATTCCATCATTATTACCATTCATTTCATCATTCATAAAATCAACATTATTACGCATATTACGCATATAATCTCTTTTATTCCGACGACTCGATGTACCACTCACATCCAAACGACGTTTACGACGTAGTCTTGGCATCGAAATAAATAAATATATCAATATATATCAAAAATATGAAATAACTCAAATATCAAAATATCTCAAAAATCTTTATATCAATAAAAAACAAAATAATCGAAAAATATCGAAAACCGTCCTTCTTGAAAGATAAAAGACGACTAAAATATAAAATAAATACGACGACTGAAATGAATATAAAATAAATATAAAAATTTTCGTTTTTGTTATTCGTTGTTCGGTTCGATAGCTAATATATAAAAAAGAAAAATTTTTAAGCATTTTTTTAAAGCAAAAAGAAAGATGTATGTAAACTTATAATGCATATGTATAGAAAAAGTTTTCCGTATATAATAACTTTTTTATTTATGATCCGATTTGTTTGAATCCGGATCCGACTATAGGTTACACTAATATCAGTTAGCTGTGAAAATTTCAAATGAATCCATCTGCGAATAAAAAAGCCTAATGCTCCACAAAGTTTTAATCTAGCGTATTAATATATAAGAAGATCCTTTGTTTTATATATAATACTAATTTTTTATATTTTGCTGATCAACTAGAGTGCTGATCCTTTTACAATTTACATTCATATTTAAAAAAAAAATAGAAAATCATTTCTCATTACTACTCTTTGAAATTAATGCTACTACGTCAACAAAATGTATACACACAAACTTTATTTATAGGTGTAGCAAAGCACGCCGGGTCCCGCTAGTATATATATATATATATATATATATATATATATATATATATATATATATATATATATATATATATATATATATATATATATATATATATATATATATATATATATATATATATATACAGGAATACCTCGCTTAGTACGGTTAATCGGTTCCACCATTTAGCCGTACTATTTGAAACCGGACTAATCAAGGAACTAACTACATACAAAAAACGATAATTTGTTCCATACAATTTGTTTTTTCCTATTTTTCAATAAAGAAAACGAGAGTAATATATTCAAATGTACATATATTTATTAAAAATAACTAAACAAACAAAACCAAGTTAATTTAAAATGGTTTAAACAACTAGATAAACAAAATTCACACAATTCACTTTAAATTCTAATGTTTTAATTAATTTTTTTTGCCAAAAAATTGCAATAACGATGTCTGGATCATTTTTGGTGGTTTCTCCTCAACAATTCTTTGTAGCAATGAATTATATTGTACTCTCTGGCGTTTACATCCCATGGAGAGATTTTGCCGTCTGTGCAATCAGCTTCCAATCATCTCGTGCCATGACCAGTTGATCCCAGTTTCGACATCCTATATCACGAAGGTCTTGAATGATGTCATCACGCCTAGACCTTGTCTAGGTCTTCCTCTTCGACGAACACCAGCTGGTTGTTGTTGGGACACTTTTTTATCATTCTTTCCAATGGAGGCCTTTCTACATGACCAAACCATCTAATCCGATTGCCAACCAACCTACTTCTGTTAGCGTTACCCAGGTAGCACGGCGTGGACGTAGAATTTCAGATTTTCGCTACCCTTTATTGTTTATTGTTCGACGAATTGTAATGCTACGTTCGATATTAGGATAAACATCCATAATATAACCTGAAACCTTTTCGACCATTCCAATAATTTTTGAAAGCTGTTCAGCTGTTAATTCTCTGCAGACATTTCAGCACAGTCATCGTTGTCTGAGTTTCGCTTATAAAAATAATTTTGTATTTACGGTTGTTACGGGATTTCTATTACGGTGAATTAGATATAGAAGTAGTACATCTTTATTATAATGTTTATTTTATTTAATAGTTGTTATTACAGATTATCTTGTTTCGAATTTTCGACAGTTTTGGCTGCCATTATCAAGAAGTTAAGAACTAGATATGTTAAAAATAAAAAATAATGTAAAAATAGAGACAATTATACTAGAATAAAAACAATAAATTAACTTACATGTGTTGATAACTTATAAACATTAAATATATAATTTTAGAAAACTAAGGTGTAAAAATTTTTGAAATTAAAATTGCACTTGTTTCATTATCCTACAGTTATAATGTATTTGCATATGCACGTCGCTATTATTATTATAAATTATTCATTAAACGATACAGGAGACAATGGTTACACTATAAGTTATAGAACAAGTTAAAATATTAAAACTTATGAACTGTAATGGAAATGACTAGAGAAATTTATGTAAAACCACAACTTAAACATATTAAAAACTTAAAATTTATGATTGATTGATCTTATCACAGTTAAGAGAATGTACTAAACGTTAAACAATTAGAAAAACGAGAACGAAAAATTATATTAATATTAGATTATGTATAATGAACATAACTCATGTGTGAGAGTTGTTGGTATTGTGAAGAGAGGGAGAACGTTTGTGTATTAAGTTTGATGTTTAATGAGGTCAAGGCAAATTTTTGAGATTCCCGCTGTGTCTGATTTTTTGTTGATTGAATTTCCATACGATAAGATGAATAATGCTTCCTTAGTAATTCGTTTTGAGTGGTTGGTTTCTAAGCATAAGATTTTTGGGTTAGCTAGATCAAAGGAGTGTGAAGCGTTGGAGACGTGATATGCTAAAGCAGTCGTGTAATCTCTTTTTGGGGTGATATCTGAAGGGTTAGGAGTTATTGTGGTAGGGGTTACACAGATAGGAGGAAGGTTCGGATTTACACAGATAGGGAGTAGGTTAGGATTGTATTGTGTGGGGATAGGTATAGAAGGTAGTATTGTACTTGTAGGGGATACCGGAGAAGTTATTAATGGGAAAGAGCCTCTAATATCAGGGACTGTAGACGGCGATTTTGAAATTTTTTTAGAATCTGTTGAGTGTTGTGACATACGTTTATATAGGTATTGAGAAGATTCTCCGATGTAACATGCTGAACAATCTTTGCAATCCACTTTATAAACTGTGTTACACGTTTTGTTTTTTTCCGTTGTGTCTTTGAGTTTAGTGAAGAATTTCAGATTGTTTGTATTAGCCGATCTAAAGGTGATCTTAATTTTGTCTAGAGGTATAAAATCTCTAAGGATTCTTTCTATTTTATTAGAAAGATCATCTATATATATTATGGAGGTATACTTAAGTGGGGTTAAAGGAGTGGCAGTAGGGGATGTATTTGATATGACTAGTGGATGGGTGTTAGGGGGAATTTGGGAAAGGGTATAATAATCCATGAAAAATTTGCTAATGTATTTGTTGATGAGGTGAAGTGGGTAGTTGTTCTTGATGAGACTTTGTCTTATAACGTCACAGTTAGAATCCCAGAATTTCATCGAGCTCAACTTTAAGGTTCTTTCGATTGTTGTGACAATAATGTTCCGTTTTTGGGAGTACGAATGGGAGGACAGAAAATTTAGAATCCTATATTTGCTGGTCGGTTTCGTATACCAATTTGTATCTATTGTTTTGTCTTGATTTAAGAATAGGGACATGTCAAGTTAGTCTTATTCATTATTTTGTTGTTGTTCGTATGTGAATTGTACTCTATGGTGGAAGTTATTCAGAATGCTAGTGGTATTAGTTATCTCAGCGGGTGGAATGGTAAAAAGGAGATCGTCAACATATTTTGTTACGAGGGTGGGAATAAAGTTTAATCTTGGTATCGACACGTCAAGAAGCTTATTCATTATGAGATCAGCTATGATAGGGATTAAAGGACTACCCATCGCTCCACCAAAAGTCTGTTTATAAAAGGTATTATTGAATGAGAAATAGTTGCATTCTTCGCAGCAAAATTTTAAGAGTCTAATGAAGAGATCAATAGGTATGGACATTGTTGATTCCAAAAAGCTCCATCGATCTTGTATGATGTCATATAACAAGTTGAGTGGGATATTTGTAAATAAAGACACTACGTCAAAGGAGATTAACTCATGTTCTTGATCAATAGGGCCTGTAGATTCTAATTTAGTTTTCAGGTCATACGAATTTTTTATATTGTAAGTCTCAGAGGATAATTGTTGGAGGATTTTTGCTAGAAATTTTGAAAGGTTAATTTAAGAGAAACTGTTTCCTTGTTGTTGCTCTAATTCACCGTAATAGAAATCCCGTAACAACCGTAAATACAATTAATAATTGGTGAAATAATTCAAACTACAAAAATAATTTTATATATGTACATATTATTTTTCCCTAGAATTTTTTTCCTTTTCATTTATGTTTTTTTTTTGAAAATTTCAAAACCGTACTATAGTGAAACCGGACTAATCGAAGCCGTACTATGCGAGGTATTCCTGTATATATATATATATATATATATATATATATATATATATATATATATATATATATATATATATATATATATATATATATATATATATATATATATATATATATATATATATATATATATATATATATATATATATATATATATATATATATATATATATATATATATATATATATATATATATATACATATATGGGGCATTCTCTGTCAAATCAGCCACCCCCCCTGCACACTTTATTTTTAAAGATAATTAAATGCATTTGGGCTTAAAATTTTTCTTAGACCTTCTAGTTTTTTATGCCGTATGGTGTTTTGTGATTTTCAAAATGGCGGATCAACAATGGCGGAAAAGAAGAAGAAAGTACGTGAACAATTATTAAATATTCAAATTTTTTGATTACTTCCCGACATCCAATCGGCCTCAAATCCTGCCCACATCCTAAGTTTTAATAACAATTTAAGGTAGTATGGTTCACATCATTGTAGATCCAACATGGCCGACATCAGAAAATGGCCGACTATATTTTTTTTAGAACCCCTTCGAGATGGGTATCAAATAAAGGGGCATGACGAGTAGTATACAATAAGACGTCTTACGTAATATAAGATCCAATATGGTGGCAAAAACAAAATGGCGGATGGGCTTTTTCTTACAACCCCCTGTATATGGGTGTCAAATGAAAGGGTTTGACAAAAAGAGAATATAATAAGTCAGAATTTTTACCTAACCTCAAAAAACACCACGTAGTTTTTGTTTTTTTAATTTATTTATTTTTTTAATTTAATTTATTTATTTATTTGTTTTGTTTAAAAAAACACTTCTTTTTTGAGGTTAGGTAGAAATTCTGACTTATTTTATTCTCTTTATGTCAAACCCTTTCATTTGACACCCATATACAGGGGGTTGTAAGAAAAAGTCCATCCGCCATTTTGTTTTTGCCGCCATATTGGATCTTATATTACGTAAGGTGTCTTATTGTATACTACTCGTCATGCCCTTTTATTTGATACCCATCTCGAGGGGGTTCTAAAAAAATATAGTCGGCCATTTTCTGATGTCGGCCATGTTGGATCTACAATGATGTGAACCATACTACCTTAAATTGTTATTAAAACTTAGGATGTGGGCAGGATTTGAGGCCGATTGGATGTCGGGAAGTAATCAAAAAATTTGAATATTTAATAATTGTTCACGTACTTTCTTCTTCTTTTCCGCCATTGTTGATCCGCCATTTTGAAAATCACAAAACACCATACGGCATAAAAAACTAGAAGGTCTAAGAAAAATTTTAAGCCCAAATGCATTTAATTATCTTTAAAAATAAAGTGTGCAGGGGGGGGGGGTGGCTGATTTGACAGAGAATGCCCCATATATATATATATATATATATATATATATATATATATATATATATATATATATATATATATATATATATATATATATATATATATATATATATATATATATATATATATATATATATATATATATATATATATATATATATATATATATATATATATATATATATATATATATATATATATATATATATATATATAATTTTTTTTTTTTTGTTTTTCCATCTCCGCTTATCACATATAGTCGTTTGGCATCAAAAATTTTCCGAAATTCCGAGATGAAGCCCATTGCAATAGGTAGATTTTTATATGAAATCTACCTAATAGTGTTCTTAAACTGAACCAACAATTCTTTGAGCATTAAATATTAATCAGTTTACTTCTTGAAGAAAATAATGATAAAATTAGTAAATTGCTAATTTTTTAGCCTCAACTTTAGTAATCGGTTTTCGTCTTCATTTTCGCTAATTTGGATAAGAACGCTCTTAATATTTTTGTAATTAAACCGCAAGGCGGATACTACATCAGCTCTTGCAGACTATCTTGTGTCACTAATTTTTTAATATGTTTGGAACTAGGATCGGAAGAATTATCAATAAGCAACTTCCATCTGTGAGTAGATGAAGAAAAGAATACATATATATGTTGGATAAACTTAAAATAATGCACCGCATTAGAACAGGCATCTGCAGCATAAATTCCAATTAAATTAAGCGTATGATTTGTACAAGGAATAAAAATGGCGGTCTCATTTAGCGAGTTAATTCTGGCTTGTAAACCATTATATTTTCCAGCCATATTAGCTGCATTGTCATATGTTTGGCCACGACAATTTTTAATATCCAAAGACAAATTGTTTAAAGTTTTCAAAATAAGTTGTGCTAGATATTCT
This sequence comes from Diogma glabrata, assembly GCA_963693315.1. Classification (NCBI taxonomy): domain Eukaryota; kingdom Metazoa; phylum Arthropoda; class Insecta; order Diptera; family Cylindrotomidae; genus Diogma; species Diogma glabrata. The sequence goes on from OY856188.1 coordinate 36,159,380, forward strand.
GAATTGTGATTTCCAATTTACAAAAATCCAAAAACTCGTTCTCTCGCATCGCCCACTTTATCAATGTACCTTAATATAAAACTTAGTTGGTCAGTGTGGTTCACGTCTGGCGTAGAATCAACAATAATTGAATAATATAAAGAGTCCTGAATTTCTTGAATTAGGTGTTCTTTTTCTTCAGTTCCCATTAAATTTATAAATTCATCGCATGTGGTAAGTGATAAATAATTTACATTACCTTTTCCTGGATGGCTGTACCTCTCCAAATGATTTTTAAGAAAATCATCAAATTGTGATATGTACTCAATGCATGTCATAAAATTTCCTTTTCTGTTCGAATCAATACCTTCTCGATGACCACGAAATGCTAAACCCAAAGTAGCTAATAGCTTTACTGTAGCTGCAACTCTTTTTAAAACTTCCCGCCAGCATTTATGTTGTACTTCAATTTCACGAGTTATTTGAGTATCAATACGTCCAGTTACAGACAATCTTTTTTTCAGACTCAACATAGAATTAAAGTGATCTTTAGAAGATTCATTTTTTTTAATTCACGGTTTAAATTTTTCCAATCGTTGAACCCTGTTATGAATTTTGATTTCGATCGCGACTACTTGCAAACACAGCAGTAAATATTTTTACTCGTTTCAGAAAAAATAAGCCATTCTCGATATTCTTTCGAACCGTTAGCCTTTAAACAATAAAAATTACTTTCACTGATATTTCTAAAGTATTTCATATTTCTGTCTTTGTATTCTACTTTTAAGGATGATATTTTTCCTATAAAGTATTAATATCCATTCGTAACAGTGGAACTTTTCAAAACAAAATGTTTTTTCTACGATACAAATTGGAAAACGAATACATTAAAAAATTATGAAACTATCAAATTAGAATTATTAAAATAAATACATGAAAAAAAGTAATACAAATTGACAACCTAGCACTTTTAAATGTGGGATAATATAAAAAAAATCTTTAGTGGGATAGTATAAAAAAACTTTGGTTGAATGAACGCAGTCATCTGATATTTGAATACCTATAAAATATCATTTCTATTTGTCGCGAAGGGGTCAAAGGTGCTTGTGGGGCCAGAGGCGGCCGCCTCTTCCGCCTCTATGGTAATCTGTCACTGTCTATATGCGTTTTTGTTAGCAAATAAACTTTTCGTGAAATTTTGAGATGAAATCTTTGCAAGAGTCTTGCAGCAAGACAAAGCGATATTACATCTTGAAATAACCTTCGCTTTTAAAGCGTCGATCTCTCTCGATTTTCCGATGTCCATAGATTATAAATTATTGAAAAATCTTGTTCAGTCGCTGCATTTGTTACGAGCAGGCACGAACATAGTTCCACTTATATTAGGATATTTTTGAATGGAATGTGATTATCTGCCAAATAGTCGGCCCATTTTGTATCAATCCTCAAGTTGCTGTTGATCCATTCTGCTAGTTTTTCAGTGTTTACATACTGTTTAAGATAGGTCAAATCATGGAATAAATTATTTTCCATTTCGGTAATTTCGTTCATATCAAAATATTTACGCACACATTGACATGTTTTTTTCGATTCGATGTCGCTCCATTTAACATCACTAATGAGTTTAATAATTCATTTAAAATGACAAATCTCTGAAAATTGAGTGCTTCAAAGCGTTTAATAATTCATTTAAAATGACAAATCTCTGAAAATTGAGTGCTTCAAAGCTCCCAATATTCCACACAATTGGGATAAAAACTTACGACATGGCCAATACACCATTCTCGAGTTACAGTCCCAGGAGAAAGGAATTCGTGGTCGGTTCGTGCTTAACACTTCACAATGAGATCACGTTTATCTTCTGAAACTTCTACTGCAGTCTTTTTCTTATTCAACACGTTTTACAGCGTTATGAAAAACGGAGGCTTGATTATGTAGAAAGAAAAGCCAAAGCCCAGACTTCTCATCTTAAAAAAAACCTTGAATGGTTCTTGACATTTTTTACACCACCACCATAGCTCTTTATTGCAAGCACCTCTGTTTTAAGTTCAAAAACTTTTACAGAGGCTTTCATAAGCTCAACCATCGATCGACCGAGTCAACTGTGTCTAAAATATTTATTTGTCATCAGAAAGTAAAATAGTTATATATTATTACCTCAGTCAAATTTATTTAGTTGCTCGTTTCGATCCCTAACCTCGCGGAGGTTGATGGTTTACATACAGAGTAACTGTATGTTCTACTATCTAAGAACTATGTCAGAAAGTAGTCTTACCTAAAGGGTTACACCTGATTTGTTTAACTGATGCGAGCAGTTCATGAGCTTCAATGCAAAATTGTTTAAGCGCAATCATATTTTTTGTATTCAGCAGTATACTAAGTGTATATTCTGCTAAACAACCGTCAAATTCATTTTCAAGTAAGGACGATTTTAGATCGTTCCTTGAGGTCTCGTAATTAGAAGAAAATGTAATGTGTATCATCCACATCACATGTTGTGCATAAAGCATTGTCCGTAACATCAACACGCTTCAAGTACTCTCTAAGTTTGCCGTGTCCAGTTATAAACTGGACCATAGGACCTGTCAGAGCCTACCTTATTCGTGCCCAACGCAAAAACTGAATCGCTGATAAAAAGATACGTATACCTTCCCGTATCTGAGACCTCCCAACGTGCCTTCCATTCATTGAGGGTGAATTCATTCTCCTGGTGCAGTCCCTTTTTTATTTGCTTCCTTTCAACTCTGCTGTTTGTTTTGACAGCACGGTTGTATAATTTGGGATGGTACCCGTAATGACCTGAGTCGGGGTTGTAGAAATGGATCTGTAACCTCGGATCATGCGGTGTAACATATTTCTTTGAGCGCTTAGTAACTGTGCATTATGCTTAACGTTAGTCCGCTCATACCAACCAGCTGAGTAGTACGACATAATAGATTCCACTACGATCTTATAAATAAGATGTAGTGTATTTTTATCAAGACCCCACCATTCATGAGATAACCTTGTGAAGCTGTGGAAGAGGGACTTGGATTTCTAGCATATTCGTGTAACATGACTTGATATCCTCATCCTCTCATCCTAGTCAACACCAAGGTATCTGGTTGAGCTGACCATTTTGATTGTTTTTCCATTAACCTTAATGGTTGGTGGTCTAGCCCTGTTTTACTTGTCCTTTAGCTGTAGCATAACAGGTTTTTGCTCCGACAAGCTTAATTTGTTTCTTCTGCACCAGGAATCAAAAGTATGACTTAATCGTTGAAATATTTGTAATATTCTTTCTATTGGGAGTATAACCGCCAACCACCTTGTTTTGCTTGCGCCAAGTAGTAGACGAGTCAAACTTATGCAATTTTCAAAATCAAATTTCATTGGAATTTTTTTTAATATCTCATAAAAAATATTGTATGGTAATTCGTGCTAGAAAAACGGCACAGTTCGTGACTTTTTTAATATTCCGGGACAATTTCTGGGACATTTTCAATGCGGGGCGGCAGACTTAAATCCGGGATTGTCCCGGAGAATCCGGGGCGGTTGGTCACCCTATTCTCATCGTTACTTAATATAATACTAACTAGGGGGTATACCCCCCCCCCCCAACACCCCCACACCTCCCCACACCCTCCCCTCACACGCCAATACACTCTTTCTCTTTTAATCCGGCTTTGATACAACTACTAAGTGCTATCCATCATAATCCAATCTCTTCTAATATATTCTGTGTGCACCTTCAGCTTAACTATAATTCTATAAAAAACCATCGTGAGGTGTACATACTATAAATTTTTATCCACGACTGCTATAGAATATATGTTTTCCATATGTATGTCTTTCATTGTAATGTTAGACATTCTCTCACTTATTGTAGAATATACCGATCGTTAATATTCCATAGTTCGTTAAGTTTTCTTCCTAACAAAATCAATAAATTTCATTCAATGACATACATATAATTTTTCTTTAATTATATAGGAAAAACAGTTATACATAACGTGTAATAAAGTTTAACCGTACATTCACAATGAAAAAACTTTTAATCATGAGAATTGGGCATTTTTTTGTTATTAATTTTTAATAGTAGAACAATGCTTTAAAATGTTATGTTTGAAATGAAATGAAATTTATAAGACAAAAATTAAGATAAGTTAAAAGTATTTCAAAAATAAATTTTTTTTCTCAAAATTATTTTCATACAAACTTAAATTTCATGAGTAAAAGTTTTATCATTGTGCATGCACCGCAATAAAGTGTTTATATTCATTTGTTTTAAATTTATACGAAACAACATTGTACGAGCGTATATATTCATTTGTCAATTCAAATTTAAAATATGGAGGGGTTGAAATCTCACAGCTTTGAGATATCAAGACTTCGGTCTGGGTAAAGGATTTTGATATAGTTTTCGGCAAAAAACTTTTACGAGGACATGGTTTTTAGTTTTGGGCAGCGATGTATATCAAACATAACTCTTTGTTAAAGTACAAGTATTTTTTATATCTGTTTAAAAATTTATTACCAAACTAACACGAAACATCAATACGTTGCCGGAAAATTATAATCAAAATTCCAAAAATATTGTTAAATTAAATAAAATCAAACTTTTTTAAAATTCCAAAAATATTCCAAAAATTAGAATGAGATCAAATATTTAAACTTTTTCTAAATTCCGATAATATTCCAAAAATTCTTAAAAGTTCAAACTTTTCCAAAATTCTAAAAATGTTGCAAAAATTATTACAAAATCAAAAATTAAAACTTTTTTCAAAATTCCAAAAATTATCATAAAATCAAAAATTAAAAATTTTTCAAAATTCTAAAAATATTCCAAAAATTCTTACAAAGTCAAAAATTAAAACTTTTTCCGAAATTCTAAAAATATTGCAAAAATTATTACAAAATCAAAAATACAAACTTTTTCAAAATTCCAAAAATACTTCAAAAACTATAACAAATTCAAAAATTTCCATGTCCAATTTCATTTTAAATTACATTTACGTCATAAAAACAGCTACATTTTTTTTTTTCAAAAAATTGGCTAAAAAATAAATGAAATCATTTTTTGACACACTTGACAACATTTTTTTGACAAACTTATAATGCCATAATTCTCAATAATAATAATAAAATTTCAATTCAAACAAACAATTTTATTTTTTTCCAAAAAGTTGGGTAAAAAAATAAATAAAAATCTTTCTTTTGACACATTTGACAACATTTTTTTGACAAACTTATAATGCCATAATTCTCAATAATAATAATAAAACCGTAGTAGTTTCATTTCAAACAAACAATTTTGTTTTCCAAAAAATTAGGTAAAAAATAAATAAAAATCTTTCTTTTGACACACTTGACAACATTTTTTTGACAAACTTATAATGCAATAATCCAGTTTTTGATCTCACATACCAATTCCGACCATCAAGATTTCTCCAAATTTAATGTTCCTACTCGTAATCACTTAAAATGAACGTTTTTTAAGCCAAAAATATAAAAAGTTGCTATTTTTGACACACATAATGATTTTTTTGACACACTTCCGGTACAGTTATCGAACACAGCGTCCTTTCGGACCTGTGCCTTGTAAATACCTATTTTAAGAAAAAAAAATTTTTGAAATCCCTCCAGCCGTTTTCCCTGCAGCGTAGGTAATGACGGACGGCCGGCCTACAGACAGACACATATTTTTTTTTGCTTTTTTAGAATCAGCTGGTCCTAAAACGTCGAGAAATGCCAAAAAAGTGGGGGTAAGAACTTGACTTGAGACCGAAGTAATTAAAACGTTGTTAAAAAAGTTGTAAAGCCTGGGCTTTCCAAATTACAATAGATGCCTAAGGCATCTATTTATCCAAGGGTTTTATTATTTAATTTTAGAAATGATACACGAATTTACGGACGGACGTACGGGCTCTACCCAGAAAAAATCTCTAATAAAAAAACTAATTTATAAGACCATTTTGGTCATAACCCTATCAAAAAAAATAGATTCAATGATTCAGTACAATTATATAATATAAAAATAAGCTCTAACCTTAAGTTTATGTAGATTGTTGACTTCCCATTTTCATTTTTATGTTTCCCAAAATTGTCCAGATAATTGAATTCCTCAAAACTGCGTCCATCAGTTCCACAATTGTATTCAACTTTCGAGTTATGTTTCTGCATATATGTACACTATTGGATTTGTTGGCAATTTGTTATTATTTTATGGCTATGCACGTTCTGCACGATTAAACCGAACGAAAAATTACTCATTCAGTAGTATATTATCTAAATATAACGTTCGTTCCATTGATGGTCCTAAACGAATAACTACATCACCCCTGTCGTCAAACGTACAATGAACTATGCGAGCATATTTTATTGCATGTCCAAATATTCTTTCAGCTGTTGATACATGAAATTAAACATTTGGTTTAAAAATATAAGAACCAAAAAAAAAATAAACAGTTTGTGAACTGTCATACAAAATTTCACAGTTTCAGCTTTAAATTATTTTCTTCAAGTCAACAATGTTTATCTACACTTCACACAAACCGAGATGACGTAATTTACCTCAATTTATGTGGATTACACAAGATCTTTAACAAAATACATAGATCTTTAACATTACATAGATCTTCAACAAACTTTTTTTGTTTTATTTCCATTTTTGAATAAATTAATAAACTACCGGCTAATGAAAAAAACGTTTATAATCTTAGATTTTTTTATAAAATGAAATGTTAATTTTTGATTTTAACATCAAACAATAATCGAAAATTTTTAATCAAATTAAGATTTTCCCTTTTTTATAATAAAAACTGATTTTAAATTTATATCTTTTTCGATCTTAAATTAAGACGAACTGATCGATTTTTATCTTAAAATCGTACTGCCCTGATTATGCAAAAATACATTCCATAAATATAATTTAAACAAAGGAGTAGAAGCGAGATGGTTATTCAATAATTTTGCATACTTCTTTCCGTTGTTGTGGTATTATCCCTTTTCAAAAGAAAAAAAATCAATCACACTAGAATTAAAGAATTAAACAACCAAATAAATAAGCTAGTTACGGAACACAAACGCAATAAATGGAGAGAACCAGTGAGTAAGTCAAACTTTGGCCCAAGCAAAAGTCTCTGGAAGGTCATAAAAGGCTTAACGCATCCCCGACAACCGGATAATAACTGCATGATCTCCTTCTATGATATCCCAACCGAAAACCAAAGGAAATGCGCGACCAAATTTAACACGCAGTTTACTGAAAAGCCAAGTAAACATGAAAAGAAAACAAGGTCAGTGTTGAGACATCTGCGCAAAGTAAATACTGAACATCTAGAGGATATCACATTCACCGAAGAAGAAGTTGAAAATGCTGTAAAGAAAACAAAGCCATCAAAAGCTATTGGACCGGACGGCATCTCAGCCATCATGCTAAGACACATTGGACCCAAAGGATTGAACTTTCTCACTACTACAGTCAACACATCGCTAAATGCTCTTCAGATACTAAACATCTGGAAAACAGCTAGAATAAGCCCCATCTTGAAACCTGGAAAACCTGAAGAGAAGGGAGAATCTTACAGACCGATCTCCATCTTTTCATCGGTTGCAAAACTGATTGAAGCGCTTCTGTTACCTCGGTTATCCAGATCTTGCAATTTGGCGCCACACCAACATGGCTTTAGGACAGCACATAGTACGACCACCGCTCTTCACAAGATACAAGACCAAATCAGTGATGGATTAAACCAAAAACAACCTTGTGCCAGAACAATATTAGTTGCGCTCGACCTATCAAGAGCATTCGATACAGTGTCGCACGCTGAACTATTAAATGATATATTTAACACCAATCTGCCAGGTTTAATAAAACGCTGGTTTTGCAACTACCTACGAGGCCGCCAAACATACGTTGAGTTCCGTAACTCAAAATCTAAGATGAGAGTGCTCAAACAAGGAGTTCCATAAAGTTCTCCCACCTTCATTATTCAATCTCTACCTAAGCAGCTTACCTACACCACCAGAAGGAATAACCATCACGTCATATGCAGACGACTGCACGGTGCTTGCAACAGGGAATAACCTGGAACAACTCACTAATGCTCTGAACACCTACCTTAACATCCTAAACGAATGGTTTTAAACCAGAAAACTAATACTTTCAACCGAAAAGTTCACACCTACACTTTTCACCACATGGACGAAGAAGGTGAACACAACAATCAACATCTGCATTGACAATGTGCTTATTCCCACGGTAAAAAATCCGAGATTGTTGGGGGTCACATTCGACCCACTACTTACATTCAATGCACATGCTCAATAGGTGAACGCGAGATTGAAAAATAGAAACAATGCTCTGAAGGCACTGGCTGGCAGTTCATGGGGGAAAGATAAAAAAACAATTATAACAACATACAAAGCAATAGGAAGACCTATTTTGAATTATGCTGCACCCATATGGACACCTCAAGTCGCTGACACCCACTGGAATAAGCTACAAGTAACACAAAACGCAGCGTTGCGAACAGCTACCGGATGTCATATGATGGCTCATCGAGATCACCTGCACCAGGAATGTAACATATTGCCGGTCCCCGTCAACACAATGAAATGCTCACCAAACAATATCTATGGGCCTGTGACAAAGAGCAACATCCCTGCAATGACACCATATCCACAACCACACCACCCAGAGACATAAGGCGTACTGAGAAATGCTTCTTGAGTGATGTCAGAGGCAGCGAAATAACGAATAACATTGACGAGCTTGCATATAGAACGGGCTTAAAAACGCTACACACGAGGGTTGTTGAGGACACACTAAAGAACTACGCTCTAAATAGAGTCCTCCAGAGTAAGCCGCCACAGGTCGCTGCGGAAGAGGTCAAACTACCGCGCAGCACTAGATACTCTAGCGCAGTTGAGATCCGGTTGATCACGCATCTTAAACAATTACATGAACCGAATTGACCACAACATTGTTGACAAGTGTCCCATATGTGAGGGCACGCCACATGATGCAGACCACCTATTTAATTGTCCAGGAAAACCAACCAACTTGACGAAGGAAGATTTGTGGTACCGCCCAAGAGCAGTAGCAGAGTTCCTGAATCTAGACATGGAGCCGGAGGAGTAGCACCGCACCATCGCTACAACAACAACAACAACAGCTGCGTTTTGATGCAATGAAATTTTAGTTCATTCAGTTATATAAACCTATCAAGTTTATTGATTTAAACAAAAGCAATACATTCATACATACAAATAATCCTTATGAACACTGCAATTACTTTGACTATCATAACTGTTCAATCGACTTATCGATCCCGTTAGTTGAAATTTCAATGTTTCCAACGAGTAACTCAGCGTTGTTTCAAATAGTCCATTTCCCGGTATAGTTTCAATCACTGTCAAATAATACTCATTCTTTTGGTCATTGGATGCTGTAGTTTTTAGTTTTCTCGCTAGTTTTACATTCTTAAGCTGCAAAGTAGCACATTTCTTACCATTATCTATAAATGACGCATTATTATTAGTGAGAAAACCTTTTGTACCGTTCTCTAATAAATCTATATTTATATAATTGAGAATAAATTGCACAGTCGATTTGACAATCGCTGAATTTTTGTTGATTGATTTATATGATGTGCATGTGCACCAATGAGGTTCAATTTCAGCATCTTTGCATGACCGATTATTTGATACTTCTTCAAATATACTTTGACACGATTTACATGATTCAGCTTCAGTTAAATTATAAGTTGAGTTATTGGAAATATTAATTATGTGTTTTAGTGTTTGATGTAAATCGTATGGATTTGTTAGACGATTACGATTTATTTTTAAATTATTTATATAATCTGGATATAAGTTTTTGAACCATTCTGGTAATAAGATAAACATGAATGGTAATCGTTCTTCAAACCAACCCGTTTCTAGTTGACGAATTGGAACAAAACGTAAACCATGATCACTGAAGAATATAACTGCGCTATCGTTCAGAATACCTCGTTTATCTAATTCCATAAGGTAGTCTCTTATTTTAACATCCATTGCTGATGGATCACTTATTGTGTTATGACTAAATGTGTTGGTCCAAAATAATCCAAAATATGCTCTATTGATGTACGTGGTTGCAAAATCTATTGCATAATCATAAATATAATCAGCATAATGTTTATAGCCTAAACAAAATTTAAGGTCACTTTTTAGTTTAACAGGAAGATAGTTTTCAGCGGCCAATGTAAATGGTCTAAAATAATAATCAGTTGGTTGTTACGTAAAACCTGTTTTGTAAAAGTTGAATGTGTGAATCGAAACTTCATCTTCAGCATATCCAGTAACATATCCATTGTCTCTAAAATCTTTCCAAACAAATGGACACTTTTCCAATTTACCGGTTACGGTTGGATCACATTTGTGATACGCTAGTGTTGTATTATAACCAATTAGCATTGCCATAAGATTTGGTAATGTGTTGTCACCGATCTGAAATAAAAAAAAAATGTCAATCTTGTTGCACGCCTTTCTTATCCTATGCGTCTTAATCCAACTATTATATAGTAAAACAGTGCCGAGCAGAAATTGCATGAACTTTTGCTATTATTTCTGTTAAGTTTGAATCAATTTTCTTTTAGTTTGATAAACGAAATATTTTTTTATGTATCAATAAAATATATATTTTTAACAGCACATTTTTAATGTGTAACTATTAATGTTTTACTTGTGTTAAATTCAACGATGTTTGCATGGCCTTATAATCTTTAGATATTTAAAGATCCTACGTTAAGAATTTAGACTTTCGGAGTAATTATAGATGAACACTTCTACGTCAATTAAAACTGCTTCCGTTACAACGCAAGAAGTTTGACAAATGTTCCCACCCACAATAAAGCATTGCATACCACACTGGATATAGTTATAATGGAAGTGAAATTTACAAGCGCCAAATAGTTCAAAGCAAACTGCGCAGTTACCAACGTAAGAGCATTTCAAGCTATTTGGTGAAACAACAAGTTGTTAAAAGTCACGGCTAGGATGTATACCATTTACAACAAACTATAAGAAAGTATCTTTAGAACCGCCTGACAAAATATAACGGCATACTATGAAACTAGACTGCTCATGGATCTTGGCAATAGAGATAGAACAGAGTCGAAACCTGCTTGTCATTTTGGCATTTTCTAACATAAAAGGGAACCGACCAAAGTAATACTTACCCCGAAAAATAGGGAAATGGGACAAAGCCGTATACACAAAATTAATTTTTATTATTCTAGCTATTTAACTTTGGTTTTGGCCTTAAACTTACTTTGTTATATCCCTTCAACTCAAACCATCTATTATCGTACAAATACTGTGCTGTATGTGGCATAGCCCGAATCAAATTTAATCTTGATATACTATCAATGCCAAACATCAAAACACTCAAATTTCTACTTGTTCGATTTTCTTTATGGTGGTTATTTAACCGCTCCTCAATCTTTATGCGTTTTCGTATTGTCGCATGAGCATTGACATAAACTGTTTTATCGTTTCGATCTTTACATATAATTAAAATATATTCAATTGTGGGAGGTAGTTTCATTGTTTTATTTAGGTGAGAACATTTTGTTAAACTGAAACAAATACATAAAATGAATTAAAATTAAAGAAGCAAGGAAATATGTTTTTTCTCCGATAGACAGCAAATATAAATTTTGCAGACTTATTTCAGTCAGCAAAGTGGCACTTTTCCTGCCTAGGCAGCAAAGCAAGTACTTTGCTGCCTAGGCAGCAAAATAATTAAACTTCATAGAAATAAACAGATATTGCGATTAAAAAAAAAATTTTTTTAATCGATTTTTTTTCATTTTTAAAATTTTGCTTTATTTTTAAAGTAATAATTATTAAATTACATATCATTGTAATTAATCGGAGAAAAAATTATATGTTCAACTCGGCAGCAAGGTAGATTTACTGCCTTGGCTGAATTCCTAGCCTCGCTCGCTCGGCTATGAACTATCAGCCGCGGCAGTCAATCTACTACTTTGCTGCCTAGTTAAACAAATAACTATTTTTTTACAAATCTACACTCACGTATAGTTGTTGTCTGCGTCCTGCTTTACTCCTGATCTAATAATTTCATGTAAACAACATTTAATGGATAGTTTGCCATATATACTTATCTTCAATTCTTTGTCGAAAACAAGAACTACATCATCCGTTGTGTAGTTTTTAACTAAACGTGTAATTGGAGGCTTCTTTGAAGAAAAACATTGTTCACATTTTTGTTTATAAAATAATTTCATAACGTTTCTTGCAAGTGGATCAAAATCAGGTATCTGACATCCTAAACCACAGACAACAAATCCTTTCGGTACTATATTAAGTGATAAATATTTCAATAATTATTTTCACTGGTTTTTTTGGGAATATTTTTAAAAATTTTAATGCAAGTGCAACGAGAAGCCAATAAGAATATTGTAATTTAACAATTATTTAATTCAATAATTTAGCAAGAATTGTTCCGTATGAACAAAAAAAATATGAAAATATGTTTAGCATTAATTATACATTTATACGTCCCTTGATTCAAATATTTTTCAAAATCATGTACGAGTATTCAAGACTTTTGGAAATAAGCTAAGGAATAAAAATAAACACACATTTGAAGCAAGTGTTATTTTGTAGTTCGTTTTATGGGATAATTAGGGTAAATCTTGTTTTTAAAGCTTACCCTTTGGTCCCGGCCAATTTTGATCATCTTCTGGTATTTTAACATAAATCTGTTTTTCCTTCTCCGAAAAATTAGCAATAAAAATGAACAAAACTAAAATTAGTATTAGGACAGCTTTACGTATTCGACCTCGCTTTATTTGAAAATGCTTTTTAATTGATTCATTAAAGTAAAATAAATGTGATCTTGATTGATGACCATTACTTTCATTATAATTTTCTTGCAGAAATGGCTCTAATTCACTGTTATTCATTGTGTTAAAAATTGATTTACGCCAAGACTTGTGGTTAATATTTTATAATATTTCTTGAAACGGGAAAAAATTATTGCACCGTGGACAGTAAATTTATTAGTGTTATTTGTGTTCAATAACGTTGATAAACTTGAAACAAAAATGCCGTCTTTTTTTGAAACGAAAACTATAGGCAACTAGACGGTAACAAAATCATTGCTGCCAACTAATACACGTAATATGGCTTCTTATAATTGGTGATGCCATATTTGAATTTTTAAGCTGGGTTTTAACATGCGAACTGGGGAATGTGATATTTTTTATAAACTGTGGCGAACATCTAAATTAAAATTTTCAAAATTTCAAACTAGTATGCGATGTTTTTTTGGTTTTAGATTTAGAAATAAACAAAATAATTTCAATTATAGTTTTTGCCTCAATAAAAAAAAGTTCTAAACAATAAAACGAAAACAAAACAGAATTTCCATATGCTGAATTCGCTCTATTTCCCAAAAGATAGGAGGATTCAATCAATGGATTACGTCTCGTTCATCGTAGTGTCATAATAGTACATTAGGATGCTAGGACGTAAAGCTAAAGATTTTGGACGGTCCAAAATAGCTTACGTCCGTGCATCATATACTATTTTTTATACGCCGCAAGCAAAATATTTTAAGAAAAGTTGTTTATTCTAAATTAAAATTATAAATTTTCATAAATTTTAAAATAAAAATATCTGGGACAAGTAACATTTGACAAAATATTTATTATTTTTTCCAAATTATTGTGTAGGTATGACAACAAATGATAACAACTATTTTAATTGGATAATGTAATTTTGAATTTGAGGGTTGCTTTGATAAAAATATTTATTTTTCATAGAATTTAAACAAATACAAATGGTTTTTACTTTTTTAGACGTAGCTATGACAACAAATAAATAGTTGAAAAGTGATACTTTAAAACCGCAAATCACAGTAATAAAGTAACTCTTTAATATGCAGGCGAATAAAAAATATATTATTTCAGTTTAGTTTTTTAGATTCATCAATATAATAGTTGTTAGTTTTTGTTATGATAACCTAAGAAAAATATTTAAAAATATAAATAATAAAACCATCTTTTCAAATTTTATAATCCAATCAAAGTACATAATTTTTTTTTGTTATTGTCAAAGTTATACGATTTGTTTGAAAAAAATAACAAGTATTTTTTTGGTCAAAGAACTCTTGTTCAAAATATTTCATCGTAATGTACTATAATTGGTTTCTGCTTCTACTTGGTCTCTACCTGGTCTCTATACATATTATTAAAACTTTTGAATATGTCTACCTTAGTTTCAAAAGCACGCTTCGCCACTGTTTATTTTATACCTAAGAGCTACATTTAGTCATTTCTTATACAAAACAAGTGAATTTCATCAGTTGAAACTGTCAGTTAAACGTCTTTTGAAATTTTGAATACCTTTTGCTCAAAACGTTGTTTTCAAAGTCGGTGAGTACGATTTCTCGAAAACGGTTCAATCAATCAGTCTGAAATTTTAATCCAACTTTCTCAAATATATCCTTCAGGGACGGATAGAAGGAATAGGATTTTCGAAAATTAATTCCATTTTTTTAAATAATTTAATAAAGAAAATTTAAGTCAAAAATCGAAATTTTTTCTTGTTGGACTCACTATTTTATCAAAAATTAAATTTACGGCTATCCCTCTGAGTAATACTTAGATGTTTCAACTAGTATTAGGGTAATTCTTTGACAAACCGAACGGATTTTGATGAAAATTCATTGACACCTCTTCGATTTGGCTGAAACTTTTTTTGCGGATTCTATGTCGAAAAAAAAGATATACGTGTTCGAGGATTTTTTTTTTTCTGAAAATAGAGCTGTTCTAAATTTCGTGAATTTTGTGATTTTTGGCTTGAAGACTTATTTTCAAAAATTCGTAGTTCCGAATCTATAAGAGCTACAAAATTTTCACAACTACTTTTTTGTAGCTGAAAAGTTGAACTTTGAAGAAAAAATATTTTTTATAAAAAATATTAACAAACTCATATTGTTATAAACAATTTAATTGTTTAAATCGATTTTTAGCGATTGCCCCCAAAACGAATCCAGTTCTTAGTACATATTTTCATTGAATTTTCCGTCAAATTTTACATCAAAAACATGATTTTAAAATATGGCACCTTTTCAATTATTCTTAAAATATTAATTTATGTAGCGCGTAACGACTCAAAAAAACGGTTTTTTGCTACAAAAATCAAATCTGTAACTTGTTTTCGTTTTTTTTTCTGTTTGTTTTTTTTTAAATATTGGTTAAAGTTAAAGTTTAAAGTAAAAGAATTCATTATTTATTACTCTCTACTTCGTTTCGTGTGGCATGCTCCAATTTCTATCCAGCATGACGTCGCCTAGATTCTTTTGTCATAAAAACCATTTCTTTTCAAATAAATCATAAGCTCTTATCATAAAACAATCCTAAAATTTCCATCCCATTCAACAAATTCGATCCCATAAACTATTTTTGCGAGCGAGTCTTCAGAGAATAAATGATCCTATTCGAACACCACGAGAACTATTTAATTGGGCGATAGAATCATTGCCAAACATTACTTGTCGCTATTCTACAAATGACGATTACGAAGAAGAAAAAAATTATTATCAGAACGATTTACAAAAGCGAAATCGATAAAGGGAACTCAAAAATATCATTGCATGATTCCAATCTTTTCAAGAATTAGAAGCTAAGATATTTTCTTTGCATGAAAAAAAATATTTTGTGAAAATTTTCAATTAAAAAATATTATTATTAATCTGTCAAGGAGAGTGTTCATTTTTGATTTTACTATACAAATGTGGTTATTCCAATAAAGTACATATAAGTAATATTAAGAATTATTACTTTATTTTTCATTACTTGATTTTTTTTATTTACTAAGATATTTTTTACCATCTATTATTATTTGTCAAAGTTTGTCATGGCAGTGGTGGCTAATACAACAGACAGGTTGAAATTACGTGGTGCACTGGATGGATTTTTTTTCCAAACACTTGATAATAATTTTTTGTTTCAATCGAGATTTGTTTTCTAACAAGTCAGGAGATTCGGTTTGAAAACGAATAACCCATAAATTTTTTTTATTCAAATTTTCAATAAATAATTGTTACAAAGATGATTTGTAACATTTTTTGCAATTTAATTTAAAATTTTGAGGTTATGTGAAAAACTAGTTTAGACAAAAGTTGTAGACCTTTTAATTATCTACAACTTTCACATTAAACTTTTTTTGATACAAGTTACAGATTTGATTTTATTAGCAAAAAGCCGTTTTTTGGGTCGTTACGCGCTACATAAATTAATATTTTAAGAATAATTGAAAAGGTGCCATATTTTAAAAACATGTTTTTGACGTAAAATTTGACGGAAAATACAATGAAAATACTAAGAACTGGATTCGTTTTGGGGGCAATTGTTAAAAATCGATTTAAACAATTAAATTGTTTATAATAATATGAATTTGTTAATATTTTTTATAAAAATATTTTTTCCTCAAAGGTCAATTTTTCAGCTACAAAAAAGTAGTTGTGAAAATTTTGTAGCTCTTACAGATTCGGAACTACGAATTTTTGAAAATAAGTCTTTAAGCCAAAAATCACAAAATTCACGATATTTAGAACAGCTCTATTCTCAAAAAAAAAAAAAATCCTCGAATACGTATATCTTTTTTTTCGACATAGAATCCGCAAAAAAAATTTCAGCCAAATCAAAAATGGGTCGGTCAGAAAGGTGCTCGGTTTATAAAAGAATTAGGGGGAAGTGGGGATGGTATAAACAGTTTGTACTCAAAGCTCAATAACTTTAAAACCATAAAACATTTTTACTTAAAAACTGTTTCATTGTAAAATTTCATATCTTTACTACATAAAACTATTTTTTTTAATTACGTAACTAAACATCAAGTATAAAAATTTTGAATTTCAAAAATTTATGTTTCTCGTTTAAAGTATCCCCACTGGTGGGGTACTTATAAACAATGAGCATTTTTGTATGGGGCACATATAAACACCTAAAAAAAACCACAATAAAATTCATAAAGTACTTTTTTTAAAATTTTTTATTATTTATTGTGCTTCAAACAATATATATAAGCATATAACATATATATTTCTTAAAAAAAAACAATATTTTTCGATTGTTGTAAAACCTCAATAAATTCAGGTTGAAAATTATAAAGAAAAAACCAAAAATTCAATCTGATCGTATGTTTAGGTTTTGCAAATCAATATCAAAGTTGAAACGGGAAACCATACGTATACCATATAGCCATACCATACGGCACATATAAACGCGCTTATACTATCCCATTTTTTTTTGTTTATATGTGCCCCACGTGGCGATTTTAGGGTTATGTTTTGAAAAAATATTCCAAGATCTAAAATTTGGCTAAAACAAAGAAATATTATGTTTCTTGAATATTTCAGCTATCAAAACATGTTGGAATATTTTTAAACATATGATGGTAAAAAAAGTTATTCGAGTTTTACAAAAAAAAATATTTACTTTTGGGTTGCCGAAACACCTATTCACCAATAACTTTTGAACAAGACTGACTTCAGCTGTCAAATTCTCCTGGTGTGTGAAGTCGATCGCAGCGACATCTGTGATATTTTTGTCGAAATTTTTAATTGATGTTTTGTGAGGGAAATTAAAACTGTTTACAGTTGCCCCATGTTTATACTATCCCCACTTCCCCCTACCCTATAATATTTATGGTATTTTTTATTTCATTAATCCAAACCGGAGATAGCATGCTCACCGTCAGAAACCTTTTTTGGAAGACCTACAGGAGATCGTCTACAGGAGCACTATAACTGAATATTTACTTTACCACAATATTTATTTTACCACAATTTTTACCACTTTATCACAATTCACTGAATATTCACTTTACCACAATCTTTCATACCCCAAATTTTGTTTTTTTTGTTTTGTTTTGGACCATCCTCTATCTAAACAGCCAATAAAAATTTTGGTGTACGTCTGTGCGTGGGTTAGTGGGTGGGTGGGTGGGTGGTTGACCTTTCTGTATAGGATCTTGATGAAACTTTGGCAAATCATACAGGTTCACTTTAAAATGAAAGATCTGGATTCATTTCAAATTTGGACAAAATGGCGGGGGTCTTCCGAACACCTCTAAGTTTAAATCTTGAATAACTTCTAATCCCGGAGTATGATCTTATTGAAATTTAGTATATAAGGTTTTAGTAAAGTTTCCAATATTTTTGCATACCAACTTCCGGGTTGTCACTTCCGGTTAAACTTTTTTTTCCAGGTGTTTATTCCTACTGTATCTTACAATTACCGATCGATTTTCATGAAACATTGGTAAAAGCTTTCAAGCAACATGCAAAAGATTTTTTCAGCTTTTGGAGTACATTGGATAAAGGGATAAAGGGAAGTCCACCATACAACAGGTGTTTTTTCCCACAATTACGTTAAATAAAAAAGCTTTCTTTGGAGTGTTCTGGACTACTAGAAAAGTTTGGGTTGTTACTGATCAGTTGTTGTTACTGCTAGTAGCAAATTGCAGTTTGTGAAAGTTGTTGAAAATCTCCCTTGGCCCTAGTTCAGTTATTTTACTATTTCACCACACCTTACAATTTTACCACTTCCACCAATGCTATGAATTTTTATTAAGAACATATCAAAATATAATTATATTCAGACATAAGGACATGTGTAATAACTAATAAGTAATAACATATCATTTTCAATAAATATATAGTTTAAAATAATAAAAATAATAATTTTCGATATTAGTTTTTATTCAACAATAATTTAATACAAAAGAAAACATTTTTCTTTTTACAAATAATAGCCAAAAATAAAATAAATTTTTGAATAAAATATTTAATTCAATTATGATTTGGGTTCAAGATAAAACCATTATTTGATAATAGTTATATTAAAATATACATTTTTTGTGTCTTGATGTAGTTCACTTAAATTTTATAATTTTGTTTAATATAATTTTTGGCACGCAACAGATCAGATTCATATGCTGATCGTATTGTCTTATGAAATTAAAGAGTTGACTGAATCGTCGCTTTTGACTAAAATCTGTTTTTGTACATTTCCAACAGTTTTCTTAAAAATATAATTTTTGGAATGATTCTTCCACGAAAATGACTATAAAATGTAATGGTTTGTTATTCATTCTAGAAATTTACATTTATTTGTAATTATTTCATTTAAGTATATTATATTTATTTATTTAATAAAAAATCACAGTTAGTTAACACTTTGGTACCTTAAACGAGAGTCTTATATATATGTTGTGTTTTCCTATTCTTTTCTATGTTTAGGAATAATGGGGCAGTGTTTCTATTGTCCACTGCTTTTTTTTGAAAACTGAACCAAAGATTAAGAATTACTTGAAAATGTGTGTGTGCGCCTTGTTTTCAAAGTCAGTTATATTGTGTTCATGGTTTATTTATAACAAATAAAAGAATAACTATCGTTATACAACTTCTATATCACATAAAATATTGATCGTTTATTTAATATGATCTTTTCAAAATAAGATCCTCTTGAACACTGATTACAAAATTAGCTTAACAATAATATTTATAATAACAGATTATGTACAAGTATTTATGATAATTACATTTACATGAAATTAATAACATAACAAGTATTTCAATTGGGATCAATTGTATTGGAATTTGATAAATAAAACACTTAAGACTTCAATAAATTTAAATGTTTATTTGATAGTAGCCAAAATGATAATGAACATAAAGTAAAAGTTTTATCATAACAAAACCTTAATTAAATTTAAATTAAATTAGCGGTACTTTATGTACAATTATATTTTATATAAACAAAAATTATATAATGCATGATGTTTGATTTGTTTATCTTATTAGTGTGTGTAAGCTAACATTAATTTATTTATTTCAACACTTCTCCTCAAATCAAACATCTCTTATAATATCGAACAACAGAATTGAAAATGATTTTAAGTTACAATTGAAATTAAAATGAAAAACCTAATAATTTAACACAATTTAAATGTTTTTCTTTACATAAAACTTTTGTGAGAATATCTGCTACCATTTGTCCACTAGGAGTATAATGTAATTCAATTAATTTGTTTTGTACCACATCTCTGATAAAGTGGTAACGTATATCAATATGTTTACTTCTTGAATGGAACTTAGGATTATTCGCCAACTGTTGAGCGCTGAGGTTGTCATTATATAAAATAGTTGGACTAAAAGTTATATCGCCAAAATCCAACTCTTCCAGGAATTTTCTGATATGAATAACTTCTTTACATGCTTGTGCCATTGCCATGTACTCAGCTTCGGTACTACTTAAAGCGACTGATGATTGTTTCTTCGATTCCCAAGAGATCGCACACGTTCCAATAAAGAATACGAAACCTGTGTACGATTTTCTGTCAATTACGTCACCAGCCCAATCAGCATCAGCATAACCATAAAACAAATTTGACGACTTAGAATAAACCAATTTAGCATCCACTGTTTTGTATAAGTAGCGAAATACATGTTTAAGTGCTGCCATATGCTCAGAATGCGCCTCATTATTAAATTGTGCCAATTGACAGACAGAATTCATTATGTCGGGTCTTGAAGTTATAGCCAAATACATCAAGGAGCCAATCGCGGACTGATATTCATTAGCATTTATCTTCTTGCAGTTTGCACCATCACATTTGCCAAATTTAGTTCCTGGATCTAATGGAGTGTTACAGCCCCTGCAGTCTACCATGTTGAATCTCTGCAACAAATCAGAAATAAACTGTTTTTGATATAAACAAACCTTACCTCGATCACCAACGCGATCAACTTGGATACCCAAATAATTTTTAACCTGGCCTTTGTCCACTGAATCAAATTCTTGAAAAATTTTGGACTTTATCTTATCCATACTTCTCTCATTGGAACACATTAGAAGTAAGTCATCAGCATACACTGTGATTATGTTTATTTCACCATTTGTGTTCATTTTATAAACACAATTATCACCATTGCATCTTGAAAATCCAATATTTAAAAGCACATCATTAAGACGCTCATTCCATTCTCGACCAGACTGTTTCAAGCCATACAGCGACTTCTCCAACTTTAGTACTTTATCTCTATTATTCTCATCAATAAAACCTTCTGGTTGAACCATGTACACCTCATCTGACAGATCACTATTTAAATATGCCGCCGTAACATCAATATGATGAACTAACAATTCATATTGCACAGCCAACGCAAGGATCATTCTAATTGTAGAATATCTTGCAACAGGAGAAAACGTTTCATAGTAATCAACACCATACTTTTGATTACAACCTTTGGCGACTAATCGCGATTTATATTGATCGATGTTTCCGTTAATATCCCTTTTTATATTAAATACCCATCTGCAACCGATAGCCTTTTTACCAGATGGAAGATCTACCACTTTCCAAGTGTTGTTCTTCACCAATGAGTCAAACTCTTTCTGCATAGATTTTCTCCACAAATCTCCATCATTTCTTGACAACGCTTCATTCAGACTAACTGGATTTGTATACATTTTGTCAAGTATGACATTCAGTTTATAATTGGTGAGTTGTTTTCCACTTCGCAACATTCTTGGTTCGTCATGACTAACATGTTGAGTAATGTTTTCTTCTTTCGGTAAATCGACTTCGCTTATTTCAACTTTTTGTGATTCTGAAACATTTTCAGATTTTCCTTCAATTGGCTTCTGTAAATTGAAATCAAAAATCATATAATCAATATTATTTTCTTCAGTATTTTTCATATTTTCAAAAAATATAATATCTCTACTTATTATGACAATTCTCTTCACAGAATCATATAAACGATAAGCTTTTGATGAAGTCGAGTAGCCGACCATTATATACTCGTTACCCTTTTGAGTAAACTTAGAGCGGCTGCTTGGTTGTTTCTGCAATGCAATGGCCTTACAACCAAAAACTTTCAAATGACTCACATTTGGCTTATTTCCATGCCACATTTCATAAGGAGTTGTATTACCCAAAATTTTTGTTTTAGATCTGTTGCGTAAATATGCAGCCGTGTTAACTGCTTCTGCCCATAAAAACTCAGGACTATTTGAACTTATCAATAGGCACCTTGCCATTTCAACCAATGTACGGTTAGCTCTTTCAGCAATTCCATTCTGCTGAGGTGTGTACGCAACACTAAGCTGTCTTCTAATACCATTTTCATTCAAAAAACTTGAAAATGCATTACTTGTGTACTCGGTTCCATTATCACTTCTTATTGATTTAATTCTGCGACCTTTTTGGCATTCAACAAACGCTTTAAATTTCTTAAAAACATCAAATACCTCATCTCTTGTTTTCAGGAAATAAGCAAATACAGCCCTGGATTTGTCGTCGATGAACGTCACAAAATATCTTGCACCACCAAGCGATGTTTTCTTCATTGGACCACAGATATCGGTATGAATTAAATCTAAAATCTGCTTACTGCGAGAACTGGAATCAGAAAAAGGTTTAACATGGATCTTACCTTTTGCACATACAGTGCAATCTAAATTTCCATTCATATGGTTTACATTCAAACCAGTAACCATTTGATTTCGAAGCATTAAATTCAAACTGTCTTTATTTATGTGACCAAATCTTTCATGCCATTTAAAAAACAAATCATTTTCAACTAATTTTACATTTGCTATTAATTCATTAAAACAATCAACAATAAACAAATTATTTTCACTGAATGCTTCCATTACAATTTGATTGTTTTGATTACGCACAACGGCACAATTTTTCTTAAAAATTACAGAATAGTTATGTTCAACAATTTTATTCACTGATATAAAATTAGATTTAAGATCTGGCACATATAAAACATTTTTTAAATTAATGTTTGAATACTTCGTCTTTAAAATCACTGTTCCACTAGCAGTTGACAAACAACTTTTATCATTTGCAAATTGTAAATATTGTTTTTCACCATCATTTAAATTTACAAAAAAACTTTTATCGCAGCATAAATGCGTTGTAGCCCCACTATCTAAACACCAACTAAATTTACTTAATTGCTTATTATCAATTACACAGAAAGAAGAATTTACTTTGTCCTTATTTTTATTGTTTGCACTTTTTGCACATTTCGATGCAAAATGACCTCTAATACCACATAAATAACATTTACCATTGAACTTGGGCTTACTGTTATTTCCTTTACTGTATGTACTTTTCTTGTTTTTTGTCATAAGTACATGATGATTATTTGAAAAATTACCGGAGCCACTGTCCTTGTTTGACCTTCTATGTTCTTCTTCT
The DNA here is from genome assembly GCA_963693315.1 of Diogma glabrata. NCBI lineage: Eukaryota > Metazoa > Arthropoda > Insecta > Diptera > Cylindrotomidae > Diogma > Diogma glabrata. The sequence continues at coordinate 36,182,645 of OY856188.1, forward strand.
AATAATTTAATTTTAATAAACGACAACGTGGGTAGCGCGTCTCTGCCCATAACAGCAACAACAAAATTTTCATAACTGTCCGGCAAACTACAAAGTAACATAATTGTTTGCAAATCATCGGGTAATTTTACATCTAGTTCCGTTAATTTTTCAGCTACCTCATGAAACACATTTATGTGACTTGCCATTGATTGACCTTCTATTAATTTAAGTGGTATAAGTTGTTTAAAAAGACTTACTTTTCTTGCAAGACTAACTGGTTCATAAATTTCTGTTAATTTATTCCACGCGTCTTTAGAAGTAACGCAATTTTTAACATGAAGAATCTCTGACGGTTTAACAGATAACACCATTGTTGCCAATGCCTTCTGGTCCTGTGTTTTCCATACTGCATTAGCTTCTGCTGCTTCAGGCTGTATTGTTGCACCACTAACAAAGGACCACAGATCACAGTGTATTAATATGTTTTTCATTTGGACGCTCCAAACTGAAAAATTATCTCCGTTTAATTTCTCTATACTGTACAAAGAATTCATTCTTTGTTTTTTAATAATCACAATAAAAAAATTCACTAAGGCACACAAATAATTTTAACTTTGTTTAAACTTGGGTCTGGGCCCATAACCTATTGGAATTTGATAAATAAAACACTTAAGACTTCAATAAATTTAAATGTTTATTTGATAGTAGCCAAAATGATAATGAACATAAAGTAAAAGTTTTATCATAACAAAACCTTAATTAAATTTAAATTAAATTAGCGGTACTTTATGTACAATTATATTTTATATAAACAAAAATTATATAATGCATGATGTTTGATTTGTTTATCTTATTAGTGTGTGTAAGCTAACATTAATTTATTTATTTCAACAAATTGCAACAAAATAAGGTACATAGCAAGTTATTCAGTTATTCAAATAATTCCAATATCAACTAAAACCATATTAGCTCAGTTCGACTTATGACCACGTCGAAATTATTGATTCATACAAAAGCAATACTTCCTTAAGTAATCCATATGTACACATCCACTTTGAGTATCATAACTATTCAATCGGCTTATCGACCCTGTAAGCTGAAATTTTAATGTGTTCAACGAATAACTCAGCGTTGTTTCAAATAGTCCATCTCCCGGTGTAGTTTCAATCACAATTAAATAACTATCATATTTTTGGTTTTTCACGTCTGTTACGGTTGTTTTCCCTTCTCTCGCAATTTGTACATCTTTAAGCTTTAACGTAGCACATTTCTTACCATTATCTATGACTAACTCGTTATGGTTAATAGTGGCGTCAGTAGTTTTACCAACTTTAATATTATTTTCTAATAAATCTATATTTATGTAATTAAGAATAAATTTCACAGCCGATTTGACAATCGCTGAATTTTTGTTGATTGATTTATATAATGTACATGTACACCAATGAGATTCAATTTCAGCATCTTTGCATGACCGATTATTTGATACTTCTTCAAATATACTTTGACATGATTTGCATGACTCAGCTTCAGTTAAACTATAAGTTGAGTTATTCGATAAATTAATTATGTGTTTTAGTGTTTGATGTAAATCGTATGGATTTGTTAAACGATTACGATTTATTTTTAAATTGTTTATATAATCTGGGTATAAGTTTTTGAACCATTCTGGTAACGAGATAAACATGAATGGTAGACGTTCTTCTAGCCAACCCGTTTCTAGTTGACGGATCGGCCCATAACGTAAACCATGATCACTGAAGAATATAACAGCGCTGTCGTTGAGAATGCCTCGTTTTTCTAATTCCATAAGATAATCTCTTATTTTAACATCCATTGAGGATGGGTCACTTATTTCGTTATGACTAAAAGTGTTTGTCCAAAATAATCCAAAATATGTTTCATTAGTGTATGAGGTGGCAAAATCCATTGCATAATCATAAATATAATCAGCATAATGTTTGTAACCTAAACAAAATTTAAGCGTACTTTTTATTTTTGAAGGAAGATATTTTTCGGCAGCTAATGCGAATGGTCTTAAATAGTAGTCGGTTGGTTGTTCAATAAATCCACGTTTGTTATAATTAAATGTGTTGATAGCGGCTTCATCTTCAGCGTACCCAGTAACGTATCCATTATCCTTAAAATCTTTCCAAACAAATGGGCACTGCTCTAGTTTCCCAACAACTGTTGGATCACATTTGTCTAACGCTAGAGTTTTATTGTAGCCAGTAAGAACTGCCATCAGGTTTGGGAATGTATTGTCATCGATCTGAAATGATAAAAGCAGATTTTGTACCGTACGATAAATATAAACAATAATTTAAATTTTTTTTGAACAGTAGAAATGCTTAAACCTAGAGATTTAACTACACACGACATGGGATAAGTTTAATTAACAAAAAACATAAATTTAAATATAATATTGAATTCTATAAATAAGTAAAAGAAGATTAATTTTGATAATGACCCGGTTCCATTAGAACCTGAGAAGTCACTCAAAACGCTTTTTGTAACACGATATTACTATATGTGTTATTATGGTTTTCCATGTTTTATCACTGTTTGTGTGCTTTTGTCACTTTTGAATTAAAATGCAATATTTAAAAATATGCTTTTTTAATATGTTTATTTTAATTTTATTAATAAGAATATAAACTTCCTTATAGTAACAATTGATTTTGATTTTGATTTTATTGAATATCGATTTCGACTTTCGTCATCCTCAGTTCTTAAATTATTATTACAATTTTTGCTTAAACTACTGTCTTATATACTATTTCAACTGCTATTTTTTATTGATTATTATTATTATTTTATAAAATTATACTATATTATTTTATAAAAACAAGAAATATTTGCAAACCCAAACAACATTAAGGAATGAAGAAAACTCGGCAGGCAAAAATACATAGGCGTAACATATAATAAAACAACATTCAAAATAATGCAAAAAACTTAAAAAATATGGATATATTGCAGCTTACAAAAACAAAAATAAAATAGAAAATTACCTAAAAACCAAACAAACCCAAACCTTAGACTAAGGTGTTTATAAAATTGCCTGTGATAACTGCAGTAAATTTTATATAGGTCAAACGGGGCGGTCCTTCACAAAAAGATTTATTGAACACACCAGTGAAGTTAATAAAAATGATCCAAAATCCAGGTATGCCCAACATTTAAAAATAGAAAAACACAACTACACCAATATCAACACAAATTTAACCATATTACATAAAAAAGAAAAGGACAACATTTAGAAAGATTGGAAGAAATATAAATATATAAACATAAAAACAATAACAACATTTTAAATGATAAAATCAACACTAAAACTAACAAAATATATGACATAATAATAAAAAATAGCAGTTGAAATAGTATATAAGACAGTAGTTTAACCAAAAATTGTAATAATAATTTAAGAACTGAGGATGACGAAAGTCGAAATCGATATTCAATAAAATCAAAATCAAAATCAAATGCTAATATAAGGAAGTTTATATTATTATTAATAAAATTAAAAATAAACATATTAAAAAAGCATATTTTTAAATATTGCATTTTAACACGATATTGACATCGCACTTGAAATAACTATAAAAGCAGTTCCAAAAAATTAATGATAGTGTGAAGAAAAATTGAAACTTTTTGATTTTGTTATAATTTTTGCAATATTTTTAGAATTTTTGAAATAAATTTTAATCTTTGATTTTGTAATAATTTTTGGAATATTTTTAGAATTTTGAAAAAAGTTTGAATTTTATTTAATTTTTACAATATTTTTAGAATTTTGAAATATGAATTTGTGATTTTGTAATATTTTCTCGAAACGCTAAATGAAGAGGTTTTTGGGTAGTTTGCTGAGTGTATCATCTTTTCACTAAATTATGTTAATTTACGATCTGTTATATTTCTCGGCAACGTATTGATGTTTTGTGTTAGTTTTGTAATAAATTTCTAAACAGAGATAAAAAATACTTATACTATAACAAGAGTTATCTTTGATATACACCGCTGCCCAAAACTAAAATCCATATCCTCATAAAAGTTTTTTGTCGAAAACTATATCAAGCTGAGTTGTTTGCTCTTTATCACAATTTTACTCAAATAATAGACCAGCCAACCAGAGTTCCTGACATTCCTGGTCAAAATAGTAATTTGCTTGATTTATTTTTGACAAACGATCCATATCTGGTTCAATTTAAAATATCAGAACCATTGGGTGGTTCAGATCATAATTTGATCTCCACACAACTAAATATACAAATTCCAAAACAATTTAAAGCGAATCCACGCAATGTTTGGGATTACAAAGCTGCGGATTGGCAAGGACTTAAAAGTTTTTTTAGATGTTTTCCTTGGAAACGCTATTGCCTTACCGGCCAAGACCCAGACATAGCTGAATCAAATTTTTCTGAAACTGTAATTGATGGTATGCACAGATTTATTCCTAATAAATTGATCATTCCGAAAACTGATCTATGGTTTTCTAGTAAATGCAAAAAAGCTATAAAAGTTAAAAAAAAGGCTTTTCGAAAGTTTAATCAAAACAAAACCGATGAAAAGCTTAGACAGTACCGTAAAGAGAGAAATTTATGTCGTAAGTTAATAGATGAAGAGAAACATCTATTTAATAGGAAAAAAGCATCTAAATTCGCAGAACATCCGACTGGTTCACGCAATTTCTATAAAGCCGCAAAGGCTGTCCAAAGCAACTTTTGTAAATCTTCCCTACCGCCTCTTGTTAATAGAGATGTCCCTATCATTGATCCAAAAGAGAAAGCTAATTTGCTTGGGCATTATTTCTCTTTAAATTCTACTTTAAAAGAACCTAATTTCCAACCTAAACCTATTTCTAAAGTTTCTTATAAAATGAGGCGGATAATTTTTCGGAAAAACATTGTTCGAAAAATGCTTTTAAAAATCAATACTAACAAAGCAACAGGCCCTGATTTTATTCCTCCGATTATACTTAAAACATTTGCTAGGGAGCTAGCACCAATCCTCACTAAAATTTTCTATTTGTCATATAAGAAAGGAATTTTTCCTGAAATTTGGAAAATGGCTAGTGTACAGCCAGTTTCGAAAAAGGGCAGTAAGACTGATCCTACGAATTACAGACCCATTTCAATTTTATCGGTAGTTGCTAAAATTTTTGAGAAATATGTCAATTTTAATTTAATGAGCTTCTTAGAGTCTTCCAAAATTATTAATGAGAGACAATATGGATTTCGAAAAGGAAGAGCGACGGGGGATTTGCTGTCTTTTGTCACTCATATCTGGAACAAGTCGCTTGAAAACTTTGGAGAAACATTCGGTGTTGCTCTTGATATTTCCAAGGCATTTGACAAAGTTTGGCACAACAACCTTATATTCAAATTGAGATCCTATGGTTTAGACGAGCAGCTTATATCTTGGACTCAGAGCTTTATATCTGATCGGAAATTTCGGGTCAATGTTGACGGTGTATCATCGAATACTTTTTCAACTAATGCAGGAGTTCCTCAGGGTTCCGCTTTGTCACCAACTCTTTTTCTTATCTATATTAATGATTTGTTGGACTCAACGGTTCATCCTATACATAGTTTTGCTGATGATAGCACGCTTCATGCGTCTCATGAAGCACCTAAATTATATACACCCTTAGCGCTTAGTGAGTGTAGGTCAAAATTGATAGATTCCCTTAACACTGATCTTAAAACAATTACGGATTGGGGTATTGCTAACAGTGTTGAATTCAATACAAGCAAAACACAGGTTTGTCATTTTTCTAGGATAACGACACCCAATCCTTTTCCATTAACATTTGGCCCCAAAAATCTTTTAGAGAATCAGTCTGTCAGACTTCTAGGAGTTGAGATTGAAAATAATATGAAGTGGAATTCTCATATTTTTAATCTGGCTAAGAATGCTGTTCAAAAGTTAGGATTTTTGGGGCGATGTCGTAAGTTTTTCGATAGCGAACAACTTCTTTTAGTTTATAAAACTTTTATACGTCCCTGCATGGAATACTGTTCTCACATATGGGGTGGAACTTACTTGAGTAGTCTCAACTGCCTTGATTCTGTACAGCGTAGAGCTATTAAACTCATTGGTAACCCAAGTCTTACTAACGGTCTTGATTCCTTGCAGCACAGAAGAAATGTTGCTGATTTGACTATATTTTATAAATATATTATGGATGAACGAGCTTCTGAAGAGATCAAATCGATTTTACCTAAATCAGCAAACCTTTCGCGTCACACCAGAGCAAACGTAGCAGCGCATCCCTTTACAGTTCAAATAATTAGGTGTAGAACTGTAGCCTTTCAACGTGACTTTTTCAACAGAGTCTCTCATCTTTGGAATGCCTTACCTTCCTGGGTTTTCCCTGATGAATTTAATCCTCAAGGCTTTAAAGTTAACGTTCATAAATTTCTCAGAGAATCTTAATTTGCATTCCATTCTTATCCCTAGTTGGCATGGTATCTTCGGATATTCAGAGACGTTAATTTATAATTTATTATAATTAACACTAAACATGCCTAACTTTGAATAAAAAAAAAAAAAAAAAATATCAAAATCCTTAACCCAGACCGAAGTTTTGATATCTCAGAGCTGTGAGATTTCAGCCCCTCCATATTTTATAATTTAAAATTATATGGGCTTTCTGAATCAAGATTCGCCCGTGCATACGGGCAATTGTTTATTCGTGAACAAGCCCACAATTGCAACCTATATAAACTTAATGCATTGTTAGACTTCAAAGTACGAACATTATCAATACAAATTACATTAAAATTATATTGAATTTAAACTTACTTTATTATAACCTTTTAACTCAAACCATCTATTATTGTATAGATATTGTGCTGTGTCTGGCATAGCACGAATTAAATTTAATCTTGATATACTATCAATTCCAAGCATCAAAACACTCAGATTTCTACTTGTTCGATTTTCTTTTCTGTAATTATTTATTCGTTCTTCAATCTTTTTACGTTTTCGTATTATTGCATGAGCATTTACATAAACTGTTTTATCTTTGTGATCTTTACATATAACTAAAATATATTCAATTGTTGATGGTAGTTTCATTGTTTGCTGTAGTTGAGTACATTTTGTTAAACTGAAGTAAAAACATAAATTAATTAGTGAGATAAATAATTGTTTTACAAATCGACACTTACGTATAGTTCTTATCTGCATGCTGCTTTTCCCCAGATCTAATAATTTCATGATAACAGCATTTCATAGATATCCCACCATAGATCTTTTTCTTCAATTCCTCGTCAAATACAAGAACTACTTCGTCCGTTGTGTAGTTTTTAGCTAAACGTGTTATTGGTTGTTTCTTTGACGTAAAACATTCTTCATATTTTTCTTTATGATATAATTTCATTACATTTGTTTCAAGTGGATCAAAATCGGGAATTTGACATCCTGAACCATAAACAATAAATCCTTTTGGTACTGTATTAATGGATGAATTTGTTAAATTAATATTATAATCACTTACAGTGGTAGTTGCTACAAATTGGGCTACATTTACTTTGACTATATTTTTTAAATTGTTGTCGGTTGTTGCATTAATACTAGGAGAAGTAATACTAGTATGGGTAGTTTTATTTATAGTAGTATTTGTAGTTATTTTCACTATGTTTATGTAAATTTTTTGTTTTTTTAAACTTCGCTAGAGTTTTAACCTAATTTTTGGTTTATATTTAGCGTTGATATTTTTTGGTAGTTTTTCTAGTCGGCTAGCCCTGATGAGAATGATAAACTTTTTTAAAGTTTAAAATTTTCTCATTGGTTCGAAGCTAGGTCGGTCGAAAATTGTATGGATTGCAATAAGTTTCATAATTTGCACCATAATTTTTTAGATTCAGTTCTTATATGTGTCTTTTATTATTGTTTTTGTTTAGTTTTCATTAATTTTAATTTTTTATTGTTTAAAGATGATACAATCATTTGTGCAATTTTATCACATATGCAAAAATCAATGCAAGCAATTATAGTTATTATGGACAAACAACATAAAAATATGAAAACAAAAAAAATAGAGAAACACATAATTAATGTAGGTAATAAAAATTACAAAAATTATTAATTTGAAAAAAAAATAAATATAAACAGAATGATATAATTATAAGTATTTATTTTGATGATGGTTTGGGGCCGCCAAACAATCAACAATAAATTTGTAATATATATCACCCTTTTTGTATTTATTATAATTAAAATTATATGTTTTATATTAAAGTATTGTGTTTTTGTGTCAATGTTAATATATAGTAATTTAGTAGAGTTGGTTTAAAAATAAAGCGTGCAGTGTGATTAAATGATTTGAAGTATAAGCACAGCACAGTATAGCAAAGTAACAAATGGAAAATAATACTCAAAAGCTCTAACAAAATACATATTTTATTGTTAGTTTTCAAATACATTGTCCTTAATAATAATTTAACTAGAGTGTATTTAACGTTTAATACTGGATGGTAGCGCCTTCTGTAAATCTTCTTCTTTTTATTCTTTATATTTATAATCATCTTTTTGTTGTAAAGGATTTTTCGCAATCCTTACTAGTTTTAATAATATCATTTAATGAGTATACAGTTTTAGATTTAAAACACAATGGACACAAATGTGTCATAGGAACTTAGAAAGTCAAATATATTAATGACAGGTAAAATAAAAGACATGATATGCTTACCCAAATAAGTTATATGGTGTTTTCGTACCCCTAAGCAAATCTGTTTTTCAACTGCCAACCAAACGTTTGAATTGAAAAAATTCCAATTACTTCCTTACTAGAGCTTAATTGTTTTCAAAAATCCCCAATAAATTAAAGTCCCTTAATGTTGTGTAATATCAATACATATAGGACAACAATTGACCTAGTGTCAGCCATTGATTGGAAACAATCTACGACTATACAATTGTGACTTAGGATGTTAATTAGAATAGAAATATTCCCCATTTTATGAATTCACACAAAAGTAATGTCTAGAAATGTAATACAAAAATTTCCATATAATGTAAACATTTCCATAATCTAATGACAGTGGAAAAATGCTAATTGAGTAAATAAATAAGTGATGATGAAATTTCAACTTCGAAATAGTCATACCTCAGTGGCGCAATTTATAGCGTGTCTGCCTAAGGATTTGAACAAGGCACTGAAGAGGAAGGATCAAATTCATCTGAAACACATAAAATGAGAAGTGGAATTTTTATCTGAGAAACTTCCAGACCAACCATACATTTGAATTGAACAAATTCCAATTGCTTCCTTACTTACTTGAGTTTAATTATTCTCAAAAATCCCCAATTGTTTTGCAATCTTTTAAAATAAATTTCATGGAAGTGGCTGAACGCCCCATGTTGGGCGCCATTAAAGTAACCAACTTTAAATTCTTAGAAGTCAAGTTTGAACCAACGAGTTTGACGGTACCAGCTTGAACTCAGTGGAAGGAGTGGACATTTTTTTAAAGAATTAAAATTGAAATGCAGACATATTATTTATTTAGAGTTATTTAGAGTTAGCGAAGAGTAAATAGAAGAAAAAAAATTCATTATGAGCTACAGAAAATAGGTTAGAGATTTAATGCTGCTAAAAATAGAGGGAAAAATGAGATTGGGACCTTTATTATGATTATCCGAAATGTGTTCTTAGAGAATATTCCCTGAGAACGTACGCTCAGGAGCCCATCAGATATTAGTTACAGCGTGTTGTGGGCCTATATTGTTGTTTGCTTTAACTAGATTATTCTTTAGTTCTTTAGAGGAATGTATTGATTTATCATCCTGAAAGAGCAAAACCACTCACATCGTTTTTACACTTACTAACCTCGCGAGAAAGCAAATTCACATTTTCCCTATTTACTTCGTCTTTTTCTGGTAATTCTATAACTTTATAAGTAAATTGTTAAGTTGAATCCTCAGTTTGTTCACACTGACCGAAATTAAATTCCACTTTTTTGGGAGATAAAGAATATTGTGGGTCAAAAAAAAGATTTCAATATCATCTAAAGTGATGACTCTTAGAATTGTTATACTAAAGTAATAAATGGGTTCATGTCAAACCAACCACACCAGTCACTCAATTCGACCATTTTAGATTTTAATAAAATTTGCAGAAATCGTTTGCCATGGTTATACAAGTAAAACACTGTTTTCAACGCTTTTTTATTTCATTGCGTTTTTGTGTAATTTATTTTCAAAATCTTGGAAAATCGTCATTTTGGGGCTCGTCTGTATTGTTTTAATTTCAAATATTTCAGGTTGTATAAAACATAGAGAACTGTTAGACCCCTCCTTTTAAATAGCATTATATGGAGTTTAATTTGATATGTAACCCGCCTATTTTGGGTACGAAAATGTTTCTTTTGAAAGTGTATTAAAACTTTTTTTGAAAAAATTCAAAGATAGTGTTTTTTTAAAATTTTGAAAAAATCATATATTAATATACTGTATTTAAGAAATTCTGAAAATTTCAGAATGGGATTGATAGGGAATCAGAAATTATAATAAAAAGAATGATGCTATGTTCCATTGATACAGGAACATTACTCTTGATTTTGTGTTTTTACATGAAAATAACAGAAGGATCTGAATTGTAAATCCAAATATTTATACAAAACTAAGAAATTGTTAAACAAAATAAAGAAATGTAAGGAACTCTTGTCAATGACTTTGTTATCATGCACTTGCAAAAAATACAAAGAGTGCCTGTTAGCAAATACCGTTTGAAATTAAATGTTAAATCGTTTGAAGTGTAAAACAGTGACGCATCGTTATGTTGCAAAGAAACAAACGTTATGTCTTTTGTAATTAAATTTTTTTTTAAATGTTAATAAGACAAAAAAAAGAAGTGTGAAGGACTGCCGACAGAAGTGAAAACTTAAATCTGTGAAATAGCTGTGTTTTTTTGTATCTTCCAATTATTGTAGCATTTCAAATTAAAATTTCAGAATGCTTAAATTAAAATCATTAAAATTATTCTGGGTTTCACATCTATCAGCATTCAGCATTCGAAGCAACTATTATATACATTTTTATATTTAAAATAATCAAAACATATCATATAAAAATTTGCGTCTATCAACACCTTAGAAAGCATGTTGTTGTGGAAAGCATGTCTACCTTGTTCTTAAAAGTTTTTTATGTGTTGTTGTGACAAACCTTGTAATTTCTACTACCAAACACATTTTATTTTAACTTCATCCGCCAGCACCCCTAAGATATCACTTTGGCTAATGAGATTGCACTGCTATTGCCAGTGGTATACTATATCTCAAGATAACTCATATGCCAATAGTAGGGACTAAAGTACGCGTGATTACAAATCTTCCTGCGGAAAGCTAAGTAAATTCATTGGTATTAATGCGCATTGTTGCCGTTTAAAAATCACTATCGGCTAAGTGCCACCATTTTTAGTTAATTTATTTATCATGATTGCCATCCATGTTTAATCATACATAAGCTATGCTTTATTGCATATAATTTATGCGATTAAAATCTCGTAAATGTGAGCTTTAAAACGATATAATCGATGTTATCAAGTATCAAGTTACAAGTATTAAGTATTCACTTAATTTTAGAAACATGTATTATATACAATTTCAAACCAACAACATATTTGGTGAAGATGATAACATCATGATGTGTTAAATTTCAATACATATAATTTTGATATACAAATATAATGTAACATAACAATCTTCCCATCAAATTAACTCAAACAATCAAGCAAGTCGTCAACCAAAACAAATAACAAATAATATAGAACAAACTAAGTATATTCAACTTAGCTAAATTCCCATAATGTAATTCTAAATGATGTAATTTAACTTATATAAAATTTTATTAAAATTGATGTATTACAAAAATTAAATAAAATTAAAATCACGAAAATAAATATATTTTCCGCTGAATAAGGTAAATATATTTATTTCACATACAATTGACCGATATTACCTGTATATAATAAATCGATCGTCAATTGGTTAATCGATTAATTTATTAAAATAAATATAATCCTTGGAGGGGATTTTTATAGATTATAGCGGAGAAATCTTATACCAATTTTACTATAAATTGAATGGAAATTGTAACGAAAATATAATTAATATTTACTTATCTTAAAGTTTAAAGTTTAGTTTACTTAAACCTATAACTGGAAGAAAGTCTGCCCAATAGGCCTATTTGTCTATAGGTTAAACATGGTATTTCCAGTTGCAAAGACTTTCTTCCCTTCGTAATTTAAAAGAATACAGTGGACATCAAAGTAAGGCAGCTCATCAAGAAACGTCCTCCATAGTAATTGTTTCAGGTTATACTATCTTTCTTACGTTATTTTTAATTTCATAAAAATTATCTTCAACAAAAAAAACATTGATCAAAGCAAACTACAGTTCAAAACGATAGTTAAATAAAAAGCAGATTAAATGTACACAACAACTTCCCAAATTTTCATAATGATTAATTTATTAATGCATAAAGGACAAATAGACATACTTTCAATTTTATATATATTCAATATTTATTTAGCATGATGACTCGAATGCAAATTTTAAGAGACAGTAGCAATATAACTTTGAAAAACTGCATTATAGATCAATTTTTTAAAATTCGTAAAAAGAAATTTTTATTATTTTTATGAATTCATGAATAAAAAAAAATAATTTTAATGATATTTAATAAAAATTAAAGAAAAAAAACAATAAAAATATGTACCACACCAGGAATTGAACTCACGACCTATAGAACCTTAGTCGATCGCAATCCACATCGCAATTTGAAACGTTAAGGAATGATAGATATATTTCATATTTAAAAATATTTTCCTGATTTAAAAATGATAATGCGAATATATCTACGAATATATACTATCTATTCGAATATACTATCTGCGAATATATTTGGTTGGCACAAAAGAGGTTGTAGTGACCGAATTTTTTCTTTCAGTGCACCATTTTACATTTCTCGACGGGTTGGCTTATTGATAGAGAGAGTACAAACTAGTGAGACAAATAACCGTCTGCCAATCAAAAACGTGAAATCTATGACTCTGAATTTAAAAATTTGTTTAATTCAGAGTGCCGAAAAGCTTTTAGGCTCGATTACTGAATTGTAAGTGGGCGAGAAAAATATTTGTTTTATTAAACATTTCGTTTGAATGATAATGGGTTGATACTTTAAACGTGAGGTCATAATAATAGTTTGAGCTATTTGCAAGACCAGAAGAACACATGCACAGCTGAAAAAGTTACTGCAATTTTTAATACAAACTTTGCTATATGGCTTATATGTAAAGCAAATTATTATGAAATTGCAAAGCAAATGTTGCATTAAAACTAATTCTAATGAAAAACTACAAATTTTAGTACAACTCTAAAGGTGCTTGTAAACCAGCAACTTTTTACGGCAATGTGTGGCCGGGCAATATTCAAAATTTAAAAACTGGCCTGGCAATTTTTTCGTATTGCACGGTAATATATTTGTATAGCTCGGCAATATTGCCGGTATTGCAACTAATGGCTGTTGATATTTTTGATCGATCGAAAATATTAAACATTACCCGGCAACTATTTCGATTTTTGTTGTTGTTTTTTTATTGAAATTGAGAATGTAGTGCGTTTTGAAGATTTTTAAATGTGCAATCAAAATTATTTTCATATAAAAATTTGATAATATGAAAAACAAATTCGGAGTGACGTGAATTATCCATTTTTACACACTTTTATAATATATGATTTTTCGTAGTTACAATAACACCAAAAATAATTCACCTTAAAAATAAAAAAATAAAACAAAATTGATTTGAATTTTGATTTTTAATTTTTATTCTGCTACACGTTTCAATCTGATGCAGATCATCGACAGGTAATATTTTGTAACTGCAATTACAAAATATTACCTGTCGATGATCTGCATCAGATTGAAACGCGTAGTAGAATAAAAAATTAGATTAAAATTAAAAATCAAAATTCAAATCAATTTTGTTTTATTTTTTTATTTTAAAGTGAATTATTTTTGGTGTTATTGTAACTACGAAAAATCATATATATATAAAAATTTGGTTTAATTAAATGGTTGGTAAAATAAAAGGTATGAATTTGGGTATTGTTTTTGGTGTTTTAAAATAAGAAAAAAGGAATTTATTTCTATTCAGATATTATGGTTAATTAATGATTGATGAAAGGTGGGTCAATAATATTTTTTTGTTTTGTTATGATTGTAATTCTGTTTTGAGAATGACTGAACTTATTTTTGTTTATAAATCGTTGTGTTTTAGTACTTTGAATGGATAAATTTGATGGTTTTTTAGTAAATTTGTAAACCTACTGCAATGGAATATGGCAGTGTATTCGCAATCGCGTTATTTTGACATATGGCTAAGAAAGCGGTTAAAATTGTATGCAGTAGATTCAAGGTGTTTTGTTGCATTTTTACAGATGTGATATAGATACCTATTTTATTTTCTAAATGTACTGCTAAAAGAACAATATTTGGACCTCATTCATATATAAGACAATAAAGTACTCACAACACTACTTCAAGGCTGTTGCTGCTGTAGTACGCTAAAAACTGAAATGTTGCTGCCTTTATTAACGTTTTACTAACTAGCGTGTTTGACTGATTTGACGGAGATACCATATTTCACGTGTATGTGCGCTCTGTATGTTCTTGATAGCAAAGGATTAATATGGAACAACAATGTGTATGGAACTATTTCCATGTTCCCGTTTCGCATATCTATCTATGGAAATGTATGGAATATTTAATTAATTTTCAAAATTAACATGTGGAATGATACCACTGATACTCTGGAACCACTGATACTCTGGAATGATACCACTCTCGACCCGAATTACCTCCATATACCCTTTATTTCCCATTTTATTATATCTGAACCACAATTCCTTTCCATGCATCATAGCCACTTGATTTATGGTAAATATCATGTTTAGGACTTTTGGAGTTTGAAACTCAAACTTGCAACAAAATTAACTTTTGCAAATAACAGTCAGGAAAATATGTTGAAATTCTACAAAATTTGTCCCATAAATAAGCAATTTACTTACCTTTTGATTCCGGCCAATTTTTATCATCTTCAGGTATTATAACATTATTTTGATTTTCATTCTCGAAGAAATTAACAATAAAAATGAGCAAATATAATATTAGTATTAGCACAGCTAAACGAATACTACCATGTTTTATTTGAAATTTATTTTAATTGATTCAGTAAAGTAAAATAAACCTTACACTTCAAAGAGTTTTCGCGTCTGTTTTGTACTTCTCTCGTTTCAGATTAACTTTCAAATAATGCATTGTATATTTGGAATTCGATAAAAAATAAATTTATACTTTGTAAACTTAATCTTAGCGGCAAAAAACATCAAAAATGTAAATAAAGCAGTTTTTTAGAGAGGTTAGGTACACAACGTAAAAAAACAAATAAAAAGAAATGATATCTTATCACACGCACATTTCAACGGTAAGAACGTCAAAGGAACAAAATCAGGAGTTTGTTTTTAGGGTTTAATACACAACGTAAACGTACCAGGCCAAAGAAATGATACATTTTGATAAGCAAATTGGATACTGCGAGAATAAAAACATTTCACATAACTATTTAAGTTAAAATTTTTAATAAACATACCAAGCTTCAAAAATGTATGTACATATATTGATTGATTGATTGATTGATTGGACTGTAGGACCAAGCACTAGGCGAGACTCCCGGATTACGGCCGGGCCACTTCCTACAGCCGTTTTACATATAACAATAGGTAAGGATAGGTAGGTAATTATAAGTTAGGAGTGAACGACCCGGTTACAGACACCTGGCAAATCGTATCTAGCTACTACTTTTACGAGACAATCACAAGGACAATCACTTATACATATAATCTGCAATCGCCAATCAGCAATCCCGTATCTAAAATTTCTCGCCTGCAATCTCCAGTCGGAAACCTGTTATTCATATAATTTATTAGTATAATAAGATAATGATTAAATTGTATTTATGTTCCCAGTCCATAAAGTCCTCTGCACTCTCCAATCTGAATTCTTATTATTATAGATTATTTATAATTAAATATGTACACATACATATACATATATATATATATATGGCATTCCATGCCAAATCACCGAGGTTTCGGCCCGACCCCTTTCGATTTCGCTGAAATTTTTTTATCATTTTCTACCCTACCAAAGACATTTTTCTGAATTTTTTCAGATTTTTTTACCCAACCCAAAAAAAGTTACGAATTTTTGAAAAAACCGCTCTTTTTTTTTAAAAATGCTAGAACTTTTTCAAAAATTGACCGTTTGGGACCGATTTTTTTTCAAAATTTGTGTTTTTAAATGCAGTTTTCAGAAAAAAATACAAAAAATTTTGCAGATGTCAGGATCTATGAAATATTTCAATATTTTCGAAAAAAACGTTTTTTTTTCGAAGTCCGAAACCTTCGATTTTCAATTTTTTTGTCTCAAAAAAAACTTCAACTAAGATAGTATTTAACCCCCCTATTTAGATTTTGTGCCGACTTTTCTTTCTATTTTTTTTTTTCGATTGAAAAAAAAAAAAAAATTCTAAAATTAGCTTATTTTACATAACTTTGCGTTAAAATTTTTTTGGATTGTTTTTAAAATCTTAGAAATTGAAAAAAATTGTACAAAAACAATCGTTAAGTGTATTTACAGCCAGGATTGAGTTATTTTATTAAAGTATCGTTGTTACAATGTTAAAAATTTAAATATTATAATTATTTTCCTCGATTTAACGATGGTTTTCTTGGTTTAACGACGGTTTATACTTTGGTTATTTATTATAAAAAAAACAATCAACTTGCTCATCAGAGTATGGCAATAATTTCTGATTGCTTGAATCATGATGCAATTGCTGTTCATTTGTACTCTGGGGTCATTATCGATTTCATAAAATCTTTGTCATCTGGAGTTCGTAAAATTTTTTTCTTCTCGGATGGCGCGCCACAACAGTATAAAAATTACAAACATTTTGTTAATTTATCTTATTACAATGAAGAATTCGGAATAAACGTAGAGTGGAATTTTTTCGCTACGGCACATGGTAAAGGTTCATGTGATGGAATAGGTGGTACTTTGAAACGAATGGCTGCACGGGCTAGCCTACAATTGCCACCTCATCTACAAATTCTAATACCATCACAATTATTTGAGTAGGCTTTGAAAAATTTACCAAATATTAATATTAGATTTTCAAAATCTGAAGAATACAATTCCATGAAAGAGAAATTAGAGGAACGCTTCAAAAATGCTAAACCGATACCAGCGACACAAAAAATTCATCAAATTACTCCATTATTGAATTTTGTTGTAATAGTTAAGTCTTTTTCTTCGTCGGAACAATCCACACAACACAGTACAGTTAAGAAACCAAGAAAACCATCGTTAAATCGAGGAAAATAATTATAATATTTAAATTTTTAACATTGTAACAACGATACTTTAATAAAATAACTCAATCCTAGCTGTAAATACACTTAACGATTGTTTTTGTACAATTTTTTTCAATTTCTAAGATTTTAAAAACAATCCAAAAAAATTTTAACGCAAAGTTATGTAAAATAGGCTAATTTTAGAATTTTTTTTTTCAATCGAAAAAAAAATAGAAAGAAAAGTCGGCACAAAATTTAACTAGGGGGGTTAAATACTATCTTAGTTGAAGTTTTTTTTGAGACAAAAAAATTGAAAATCGAAGGTTTCGGACTTCGAAAAAAAAACGTTTTTTTCGAAAATATTGAAATATTTCATAGATCCTGACATCTGCAAAATTTTTTGTATTTTTTTCTGAAAACTGCATTTAAAAACACAAATTTTGAAAAAAAATCGGTCCCAAACGGTCAATTTTTGAAAAAGTTCTAGCATTTTTAAAAAAAAAGAGCGGTTTTTTCAAAAATTCGTAACTTTTTTTGGGTTGGGTAAAAAAATCTGAAAAAATTCAGAAAAATGTCTTTGGTAGGGTAGAAAATGATAAAAAATTTTCAGCGAAATCGAAAGGGGTCGGGCCGAAACCTCGGTGATTTGGCATGGAATGCCCCATATATATATATATATATATATATATATATATATATATATATATATATATATATATATATATATATATATATATATATATATATATTTATATATATATATATATATATATATATATATATATATATATATATATATATATATATATATATATATATATATATATATATATATATATATATATATATATATATATATATATATATACATATATATTAATATATATATATATATATATATATATATATATATATATATATATATATATATATATATATATATATATATATATATATATATATATATATATATATACATATATATATATTTATATATATATATATATATATATATATATATATATATATATATATATATATATATATATATATATATATATATATATATATATATATATATATATATATATATATATATATATATATATATATATATATATATATGTATATATATATATATATATATATATATATATATATATATATATATATATATATATATATATATATATATATATATATATATATATATATATATATATATATATATATATATATATATATATATATATATATATATATATATATATATATATATATATATATATATATATATATATATATATATATATATATATATATATATATATATATATATATATATATGAGAGCAATTTCACGAAGATTCTACAACGTTTTGACTTGACCCTTTTTAATTTTGACTATTTTTGTTTATAGATAGTCTTTGATAAATAAAAAATACTAGTTCTCTTAGAATTTTTTTTTTTCGACCAGGGGTCTTCACAGGGTGCCCCTCAATTTTTGTTATTTTGTGATGTGAGTGCATTTTGACGAGCGATTGTAGAAAACTACTGAATCGATTTTCATAAATGATATGTCGTTGAATAGGTATTAGAACAAAGTTTTTAAAAATGTACACTGTTAATTTTTTGAAATAATTTTTAATGGTGTAACATAAGAAAAAAATGGTGTAATTGAAAAAAAGATGGCATAGCCTTTTTTTTTTTTTTTTTTTTAAACTAAATTGAAGCTAATTTTATATCAAACAACTTGTGAAAGTTTAGGACTAGCCATATTTTTTGTTTTAGAGATAAAATTCGTTGTGCATATGACTGTCGGGAATCAGTTTTTTTTGTTCTGAAGGAAAATTATAAAAATGGCGATTTTTAGATTCAGATTTTTTTTTTATGTTAAATATCAAATATTTTATTATTAAATGAACTTTTTAAAAAGCAATTTCAGTCAAGTTCAGCAAAATTTTGCGACATTTTGACTCGACCCTTTTTAATTTGGTTTATTTTGGTCTATATTTAAAAAAAATCTACTTGAAGCCGTATTTTTCATTTATCAAAGGCTATCTATAAACTAAAAATATATATATATATATATATATATATATATATATATATATATATATATATATATATATATATATATATATATATATATATATATATATATATAAATATATATATATATATATATATATATATATATATATATATATATATATATATATATATATATATATATATATATATATATATATATATATATATATATATATATATATATATATATATATATATATATATGAGCAATTTCACGAAGATTCAACATCGTTTTGACTTGACCCCTTTTAATTTTGATTATTTTTTGTTTATAGATAGTCTTTGATAAATAAAAAATACAAGTTCTCTTAGAATTTTTTTTTTCGACCAGGGGTCTTCACAGGGTGCCCCTCAATTTTTGTTATTTTGTGATGTGAGTGCATTTTGACGAGCGATTGTAGAAAAACTACTCAATCGATTTTCATAAATGATATGTCGTTGAATAGGTATTAGAACAAAGTTTTTAAAAATGTACACTGTTAATTTTTTGAAATAATTTTTAACGGTGTAACATAAGAAAAAAATGGTGTAATTGAAAAAAAGATGGCATAGCCTTTTTTTTTTTTTTTAAACTTAATTGAAGCTTATTTAATATCTAACAACTTGTGAAAGTTTAGGACTAGCATCATTTTTTGTTTTAGAGATCAGTTTTTTTTGTTCTGAAGAAAAATCATAAAAATGGCGATTTTTAGATTCAGATTTTTTTTTATGTTAAATATCAAATATTTTATTATTAAATGAACTTTTTAAAAAGCAATTTCAGTCAAGTTCAGCAAAATTTTGCGACATTTTGACTCGACCCTTTTTAATTTGGTCTATTTTGGTTTATTTTTAGTTTATAGATAGCCTTTGATAAATGAAAAATACGGCTTCAAGTAGAATTTTTTTATATATATATATATATATATAAAATATATATATATATATATATATATATATATATATATATATATATATATATATATATATATATATTATATATATATATATATATTATATATATATATATATATATATATATATATATATATATATATATATATATATATATATATATATATATATATATATATATATATATATATATATATATATATATATATATATATATATATATATATATATATATATATATATATATATATATATATATATATATATATATATATATAGAGGCATATCTTCGAGCAAACAATCGCACAGTAAATAAAAACTTATTTTAATAAATAAAATATGTTATACGTATTTATTTCAAATATTGTAACGATTATGGAGTGCGATGTGAAAAAATCTATTGATAGTTTTCTTACTGGAAAATGGTTCTGCTAACGCAATACAAACTGAATAACACCTAAATAAGATTCTGAAGATAAAAACAGAATTAAACAATTTATCTAATACGAAAATAAAATAAAACTACACAGTCTATGATAGAGTAGGTAAATAAACAAATTAAAAATTGTAGATTTCACACCTAGGTGCAAAGTTTCGAAGGTTGTGTTATGTTTTTTTGCTATTTAATTTTTGAAAAGCATAAAAAAGGTTGCGTTGGCGATAGATTAGTTCAAAATAAACGATACAGTTAGTTGAACATTAACGGTGACAGAAGTTATTGATAATATAGCAGTGATACGGTATAATTATATGAGATAGTCATAAATAATTTATACAATGTGAACTGATTAAGAAAGAGGAATAAGATAAATGGACGAATAATATTTATAACGTAAAGAAAATCCATTGTTTAAGTTTATTAAATCTAGAAGTCGAACCGAATATAAGCAATGGCCGAGTTGCTCTACGTTACAATATAATAAAAATTATTAAAAAAAATTATGAATAAATGTGAAAATAAAAATAACATTAATTTGTAATATTAATTATAATATGAAAATCAAAAATACTATAACATCGTATATTATACAAATAAAGTTGTAGTAAATAAAGAATCACACATGCTCACTTTTATGGCTTTATTTTCAGAAAACTTTTATTGCCGGTTCGTATTTTCATAAATAAGAAATTTAAGATTCAATTGATATAAAAGAAAAGGCAACTAACCTCTCCCGGCACATGCTCCATCACCTGGTGTAATTTAGAAAAGCTCCTTTCAGCGGGAGCTACTGTTAATTAGAGTATCTTGGCTTTAAATAAATTCGGAAAATATGTTGCATGTTTTGCAAATATAGAAGGTGTAAAATAGTTTTGCGTGTCTGGAATTTCAATTAAAGTGTTTTAAAATTCTACGGTTTAAAATCTAAAAGGTCTTACAGCTGATTTTCAGTTTTCCCAACAAGTTTCATTACTGGCCTTAAACTAAGCTTTTCATTTGCTGCCTAAAAAGACCAAAACGACACGACAAACGAATTTCGAAAAATATTCGTATATGTACTTGAAAAAAATTAAATATAGTTGAAAAAATTAAGAGTTTCTCCAGAAGATGACGCCGCATAATTTATAACGATAATTTATAGAAAAAGGAAAACTGCATATAAAATTGAGAGTGCTGTTGGATGAATAGAGTTCATTCGACAGCTCCCGTATGATATCACCTTAGCTGGTAATATCTCACTGCTATTGCCAGTGGTATCCAATATTTCACGTTGAATCGAATGTCAATAGCAGCGACAAGAGTACACGGGGCTGTCACGCCCGTAGATCAAAAATTAAAACAAATATACAAAAATAAATGGTTGTTATTTATATAGAAAAATAAATTTTTATTTGCCTTAAAATTTATTAAAAACCAAAACGAAAAAGTTATCGAATTTAAAACAAAACTCAATTTTGGCGCCTTTTGTGTTGGCGCCGGGTGCGGTTGCTCCATTGCACCCATGGTAGATCTGGCCCTGGTTGTAAGTATTATAGAATAGAAATACTTTGTATATTATTTTTAACGTTGTATAAATTCTGAAGCTGTTGATGGAATATTTTAATTAAGAAAGTCAAATCCAATATAAGGATTTACTGAATTAGAATTACAGAACCAAGATGCATTGATATCATATCATATCATAAATCATATTCAGTTTTTAGAAATCTTACAATGTTAAATTAATTTTAAATTAAAACAATTAAATTTTTAATTTTCTCTAACATATAATTTTTTGTGTTATTTTTGTTCACATTTTTTAGCAAAATTACTTTTATAATTTTTTAAAAATATATATGTATTGTCAAAAAAAATGTCGGGAAGTTGTACTAAGACCAAATTTGGGTTGTAGTCTTAGAAAAATAATCTAAGACATCTCACATTATTGCCGTTCCATTTAAAATTTGTTTCAGGTAGCAAGTTTACCTAAAAGGATGCAGGTACATTAACAAAGTGATCAATTGATGGCCCCAATGTGAAAAGTGTATACTACCAGTGTCTTCTTTTGTGATGATTTTTAATTTTTTTACAAACGAGTTCTTATTTAGGCAAATGAATTATTATTAATGATGATGTTGGGGTCACCAATTGAATCAATTGTTTAATACTTTTGTCACTCATACTAATTTTTCAAAAAAAAACATTTGAGGAGAACTACATCCAAAAACATTGTGACAAGTGACAACTATGAAAATCTCATTCCATTAAAATTGTTTGTTCGATCTAGTTTTGAACCAATAAAAACAAAGCGAATTTGTAATAGATTACCATTTATCATCAGGGCTAGGGTTGAGATCGATTGGCTAATTAGTTTAATTTAGTTTAAACCTAGACATGGTTCAATTCCCATCCAGGTTAAATGTTTCATTTAAACAATAATAACTCTATCGACATCGCGGTTTGTAAACTAATCGACAGCCCAATAATGCTAATAAGTAGAAAAAAATATTCTAAAAACTGATCATGCATGTAAAGTTGAGTGATTTGAATGAGTTAAATGAATTGAGTGAGTTGAGTGAGTTGAGTGAGTTGAGTGAGTTGAGTGAGTTGAGTGAGTTGAGTGAGTTGAGTGAGTTGAGTGAGTGAGTGAGTTGAGTGAGTTGAGTGAGTTGAGTGTGTTGAATGAGTTGAGTGAGTTGAGTGAGCTGAGTGAGTTGAGTGAGTTGAGTGAGTTGAGTGAGTTGAGTGAGTTGAGTGAGTTGAGTTAGTTGAGTGAGTTGAGAGAGTTGAGTGAGTTGAATGGGATGAGTGAGTTGAGTGAGTTGAGGAAATTTAATGAGTTGAGTGAGTTGAGCAAGTTGAGTGAGTTAAGTGAGTTGAGTGAGTTAAGTGAGTTGAGTGGGTTCGGTGAGTAACGTCATTTAAATGTTGAATGAGTTGATTAAATTGAGCAAAATGAATGAGTTGAGTGAGTTTAGTGAGTTGCATGAGTAGAGTGAATCGAGTGGGTTGAATGGGTTCGGTGAGTTACGTCATTTAAATGAGTTGAAGGAGTTGATTAAATTGAGCAAAATGAGTGAGCTGAGTGAGTTGAGTGAGTTGAGTGAGTTGAGTGAGTTGAGTGAGTTGAGTGAGTTGAGTGAGTTGAGTGAGTTGAGTGAGTTGAGTGAGTTGAGTGAGTTGAGTGAGTTGAGTGAGTTGAGTGAGTTGAGTGAGCTGAGTGAGTTAGTGAGTTGAGTGAGTTGAGTGAGTTGAGTGAGTTGAGTGAGGGGAGTGAGTTGAGTGAGTTGAGTGAGTTGAGTGAGTTGAGTGAGTTGAGTGAGTTGAGTGAGTTGAGTGAGTTGAGTGAGTTGAGTGAGTTGAGTGAGTTGAGTGAGTTGAGTGAGTTGAGTGAGTTAAGTGAGTTGAGTGAGTTGAGTGAGTTGAGTGAGTTGAGTGAGTTGAGTGAGTTGAGTGAGTTGAGTGAGTTGAGTGAGTTGAGTGAGTTTAATGAGTTGAGTGAGTTGAGTGAGCTGAGTGAGTTGAATGAGTTGAGTGAGTTGAGTGAGTTGAGTGTGTTAAATGAGTTGAGTTAGTTTAGTGAGTTGAGTGAGTTGAGTGAGTTGAGTGAGTTGAGTGAGTTGAGTGAGTTGAGTGAGTTGAGTGAGTTGAGTGAGTTGAGTGAGTTGAGTGAGTTGAGTGAGTTGAGTGAGTTGAGTGAGTTGAGTGAGTTGAGTGAGTGAGTGAGTTAAGTGAGTTGAGTGAGTTGAGTGAGTTGAGTGAGTTGAGTGAGTTGAGTGAGTTGAGTGAGTTGAGTGAGTTGAGTGAGTTTAATGAGTTGAGTGAGTTGAGTGAGCTGAGTGAGTTGAATGAGTTGAGTGAGTTGAGTGAGTTGAGTGTGTTAAATGAGTTGAGTTAGTTTAGTGAGTTGAGTGAGTTGAGTGAGTTGAGTGAGTTGAGTGAGTTGAGTGAGTTGAGTGAGTTGAGTGAGTTGAGTGAGTTGAGTGAGTTGAGTGAGTTGAGTGAGTTGAGTGAGTTGAGTTAGTTGAATTAATGGAGTGAATCGACTGAGTTAAGTGAGTTGGCTGAGTTGATTGAGTAGTGTGAGCTTAGTTATTTGAGTGCGTTAAGTGAGTTGAGTGATTCGAGTTAGTTGAGTGAATTGTGTGAGTTGAGTGAGTAGTATAAATGAGTTAAAAGAGCTGAGTGACCTTTGCGAGTTGAGTGACACGTTCATCGGCACTTTTATCGTTTATAAAACGGAATGAAAAGTATTTATTTTGTTCAATAATTTCTGACCGTAGCCACATTTTGAAACAGAACTCAAATGTTTGTTTTATTAATTTTAATTCTCTTGTTGAAATCAAAGTAAACAAAATGTGGGTTGGGTTATTGTGTTTAATGCGGTGCCTTTTTATTAAAGTGGTATAATTGTTTACTGATATTTGTTCAAATATAAATTACTAATTTTCATGTTTTATTTGAAATTAGTTATTTCAATAAACTAACTGATTTCATATGCTAAATGAAATCTGATGATTTATTTTCAAAATATTTCATAGAGATTATGGCAATAAAATATTTAACCCGATGATGGTGATCTCTATATAAAATTTCGTATAAACATCAGTTCTAACATTCTACCATTACCCATTAATCTTACAAATTCGAAATTAATTTTCTAGTTCAAATAAATGTGTACAATCGTGCATATCAATTTCTTAATTTCCTTGAACCAAAAATTTATTATGGTTGAATTGAAAAACATTAAAGCCAACCAATAAAAACCAATAAAAATAGAATCACCAGAGAGTAAATGAAGGTTGACGATTTAAGATTATAATTTTCATTTGTGTATCTTTCGTTCTATGGATGCAAGAAAAGAAAACGATTTTCTTTCTTCTATTTATATCTTTTCATTATAAATAGGAAATTTATTATTATTTCATTGCCTTAAGAAATTGAAGAAAATTACAGGTGATTCTCTTAGCGTAATTGATTGGAATATAAATTGTTGACAATAAGGTATTTAAAAAAAATACCTGTAATGAAAAGTTATACGGACAACTAAATGACATCAAAGTATGTTGCTCAAGAAGATTTCAATGCGAAAATTATTACCGATAATACTGGAATGACATCGTTTATGAACTAGTTTGCCATAGATTTGTGTCATCACAATAAAGGAAAAAGAATCGTGGAGTGATGTGTCACAAATCAGCTATTGATAAGAGACAGATATACCCAAAAAATTCTTATATCTCGTATCTGGTATCTTGTATCTGGTATCTGGTATATGGAATCTAGTATCTGGCATCTGGTATCTGGTATCTGGTATCTGGTATCCGGTATCCGGTATCTGGTATCTGGTATCCGGTATCTGGTATCTGGTATCTGGTATCTGGTATCTGGTATCTGGTATCTGGTATCTGGTATCTGGTATCTGGTATCTGGTATCTGGTATCTGGTATCTGGTATCTGGTACTTGGTATGGGGTATCTGGTATCTGGTTTCTGGTGTCTGGTATCTGGTATCTGGTATCTGGTATCTGGTATCTGGTATCTGGTGTCTGGTATCTGGTATCTGGTATCTGGTATCTGGTATCTGGTATCTGGTATCTGGAATCTGGAATCTGGTATCTGGTATCTGGTATCTGGTATCTGGTATCTGGTATCTGGTATCTGGTATCTGGTATCTGGTATCTGGTATCTGGTATCTGGTATCTGGTATCTCGTATCTGGTATCTGGTATCTGATATCTGGTATCTGGTATCTGGTATCTAGTATCTGGTATCTGGTATCTAGTATCTGGTATCTGGTATCTAGGATCTTGTATCTGGTATCTGGTATATGGTATCTGTATTCTGGTTTCTGGTGTATGATATCTGATATCTGGTGTATGATATCTGATATCGTGGAGTGATGTGTCACAAATCAGCTATTGATAAGAGACAGATATACCCAAAAAATTCTTATATCTCCTATCTGGTATCTTGCATCTGGTATCTGGTATATGGTAATTGGCATCTGGTATCTGTTATCTGGTATCTGGTATCTGGTATCTGGTATCTGGTACTTGGTATGGGGCATCTGGTATCTAGTTTCTGGTATCTGGTATCTGGTATCTGGTATCTGGTATCTGGTATCTGGTATCTGATATCTGGTATCTGGTATCTGGTATCTGGTATCTGGTATCGGGTATCTGGTATCTGGTATCTGGTATCTGTATCTGGTATCTGGTATCTCGTATCTAGTATCTGGTATCTGATATCTGTATCTGGTATCTGGTATCTGGTATCTAGTATCTGGTATCTGGTATCTGGTATCTGGTATCTGGTATCTGGTATCTGGTATCTGGTATCTGGTATCTGGTATCTGGTATCTAGTATCTGGTATCTGGTATCTAGGATCTTGTATCTGGTATCTGGTATATGGTTTCTGTATCCTGGTTTCTGGTGTATAATATCTGATATCTGGTGTCTGGTTTCGGGTATCTGCTATCTAGTAGCTGTTATCTGCTATCTGGTATGTGCTGGAATATAACCTGTTTTTGGCTACTGTTATTTGCCATCTGGTATCTGATATTTAGTAGATATTAGGGAGCATGGGGTCAAGTCAGAACTAGATTTTCATATGTATTATAATCATTGTACAAACAGATTAGAGAAAAATAATTTACATTGATTTTGTTGTGCTGCGTTAGCATGATCACCTTTATTTTATTAATGAGATTATTATTTTTCTTTCTAAAGGTATTTTCTTTGAACAGTATCGAGAAAAAAAATTCGGAGACAGTAAGTGCCGCATAAATTCTTTTTATTTTTTATTCAGGTTACAGTACTTTTCTGTTGTTTTAGGAAAGAAGATATTTTCTTGTAACTGAAAGAAACCAAAATGAAATTTTTTAAGTGAAATAAATTAATGAAATAATTTATATAAATTAATTTGGAACTTTGAGATGATTTTTTTGAGGTGGAATGTAATTGGTTTCTGAGATTATCGAATTAAATAATAAAATTGGGTAAAATTTATTTCAAAAAACTAATTGAAATTCAAACTCGTTCAATGTAAAATTAGATTGTCAGTTAACTCCTATTCAATATTGATATCATACAATTCAGCAAAGCTAATTTGTTTTCTTTGTTTAAGGGTTAATCGATGATTATCAACATGTTCGTAGTCCTTTCGTCAATACAAACTTTACTAGCAACTCTTGAATACCAAAAAAAGGGCAAAATCCCCAACATTCAAACAAATAATTTATATGCCAATCAACAATAATGTTTGTGCTCTCAATCACAAAAAAAAACACATAATTCCTTAAAGTTATATTTCCTGTTTTTCTCGACTTTCTTTTTATTTCCAGCAATTCGCATTATTTCTTTTGATATTTATATTCAATTTTTATAATTGAAATCTTATGTTCTTAAAATTTTTATGCATTACTTGTTACATTCACTGAAAAGCTCTTAAAATATTAAAATTGACAAAAAGCTCAAGAAATTTGTTTACGAGATTTTGTCAATAAAAATTTTGAATTAATGTTGAAAATTGAATTATATTGCATTATTGGTATAGATTATAGATGAAAATTTAATACAAATTAAAGATGAACAACAGTTTGAATAACGTTACATGTTGAATCTAACAATAAAGATGAGTTAATGATTCATGCATATAAACTAAAATATTTTCATTGAATCATAAATCAAAAAAACACTCTTACCTTCAAACAGATAATTGAAGTGTAATTGATTTTTTACCTTTTTCAGCAATCTTTCAGCCAAGTAAACAAATCAACTTGAGCCTGAACAAATTTGTTATTCATCCTATTCAAAAACCAACAACAAAATTTTAGAATTCATAATGTTATTACAAGTTTATTTTGCTAAACCTTTTTTATGTTTTTTTTTTTATGAAAATAAAAATTTATGTTTGTTCACTTTTAGCGTATTCAAGTTAAATTTTATCGATATTTTATTATAATCGAAAATATGATATTGAAGCTAATCGATTCAATGCTGTCAACCTGAAGCGCACGGGCCATATGTGAGACATTTTCAATATATGCAAAAAAAGTACGTTCAAACCTCGTACCAATAGATAGAGGCATATGCAAATAATGCCGTACAAATATGAATAGTCGATGTTTCCGACATTGTGATCGGCACAGCGACTCACTTTTTGCTCGGTAAAAACTACTTGAAACTCAACAGCGCCACAGCACCTATTATTTTGAATCTGGCTGCTTATTTGCCCACTGGTATAGGGGTGTATGTGGTGTAACTATATACTAAAAAAAAAGTCTTCAAGTGAGAGGTAGTTTGCTTACCATCATGAAATAACCCACTGGCTTCAAGGCCATCTCGAAAAACGTCTCTTATATAGGACTGCAAAAGGCTTATAAAAAAAATTCAATACGTGACTTCAAAGTGGTTCTTGGGGACCTCAATAACCTTAGTCGATCTCTCACGGAAATTTTGTAGGTCCAAATAGAAAAGATTATACTGAATTATATTAAAAAGTAATACCGACATATCGTCGTGCATTCTCAAGCAAAGTGTACTAGAGAAAGAGAGTGCAGTGAGATCTAATTGAAAAAATTTTAAATTATAAATTTTAATTAATTCTTTGGACTGTCTAAAGCACCTTTAATTTTCTCCAGCTTAAGAACATTCTAAAACAATGGTGGTAGTTCACATAAAAGTTGTAAGTCGACGAACTGTTTTGTCTGACTTCTTTAATACCGGCGATCACTCGACCAGATATTTAATAAACTATTACCTCGATACCATTACCATGTCTCTAACTATTTGGATGTGATGGCATATGCACTTTATGGTTGAACGGATGCTTGGCTGTCAGAAGAGACGACAGGCCTCTTCTTTCGATTATAGCTCAATCTCTGTTCTTCTGTTAACTCTTTCTTGACAGTATTGAGCTACACCGTTCGGCTTACTTTTGCCTCCTCCATTTCTACCACGTTTGAGTTCCATGGCATATAAACGGTGATCTTACGAAATTGATAATTGAGTAAATTGCGTATTAATAACCTCGAATTTTAAACGCGAACCCACGTCAACCTTAGTTGAGATAAAGCACGCATCAGTTATCTAATTGATTGTAAGCCCAGTCTACCACTCAGCAACCCAGTTTGAATTGTAAATCTCCCAAAAACATAATTTTGTGGTCCCAACATTGAGCTTGATTAACTTTGGTTTACAAAGCCTAACTTTGCTTCTTTGACCTTGCAATATTTTTCTTCTTGTACTGGTATAGTTTTCAACCAACATCGGCTACTCTAATAGATTTTCTGCACCTGTGAAACTGTTTAAGTAGTAACTCTTACTTAGAACTTACTTCTAAGTTGCGTTCTCTTGAAGCGTCGTAGACTCTTGAGGCTGATTCATTATTTTATGGAATTGTAATGTACCATCTTACTTTAATCATGGCAAATTTACCCCGCCACAAGAAAACTCAATTATCATCGATTACCAGCTCCATGAAGTAGACGCCGCTGATGGTCACTCCGCACCCAGGCTAAACATTAAGGGATAGAATAAAAACATTATGCCGCTTCGCTTTTAAAATGAAAACTTCTTGAGGCGCGTTGTGCGATTTTCTATGGAGAAAAATTTACATATTCGAGTTATCATCACGCATATATTTTTAAATATAAAATACCTCTAATAGGTCGTAACGTTTCAAATTGAAATATGGATACTACGGTCGACTGAGGTTTTACAGGTTGAGAGTTCAATTCCTGGAGTAGTACGTTACTTATAGTTTTTTTCTAATTTTTATTAAATGCCATTAAAATTATTGTTTTTTTATTCATGAATTCATAAAAATCATAAAAATTCCTTTTTACGAATTTTAAAATATTTATCGATAATGCAGTTTTTTAAAGTTCTGGCTACTGTCTTTTTCCGTTTCGTTCAAATTATTATCATTTCGATATTAACAAGAAAATTAATTATTTTTTTGGCCGACAGTGCTAAAAATAGTAAAATATTGGTTTTCCCATCATAATTTTCCATAATTTCATCCTCAAATAAAATAAAACTATTCAAACACAGTTTAAGGCTGCGAACAATTTACGGTATTTAAATTTATCGATAGTGCTAGTTTTTTAAGATTATTGCTATTGTCTTTTAGCATTGTGACGTCAATACGAACTAAAATTTAGAATTGTAGCTATTCTGTTTTGTTATACTTTTTGTTGTTGTTTTATTTGTTCATTTTTTTCTATTTTCTGTTAGTGATTTGGTGATTGTTGTGCCATTTTTGAAGTGAAAACTTATTTAGGTGCGTTGTGCGATTTTTTATGGGAAAGAATTTATATATTCGAGTCATCATCACGCTAAATAAATATTAAATATAAAAAAAATATTAAAAGAGAGTGAGATAAATTGTAATCATTTATTATATTCTTATTTCTCATTCTCAGTTTTCTTGATTTATAATTTGTTTTTTTTTCTTTGTTATTGAATTTGATTTTTGTTTCGGTTTAAGTGTGTTGTGTAAGTGTGGCGTAGTAAATAAAGATTTTGTTGTATTTTTAAGTAAAATAAAATAAAATGTGGCTGTCGTATTTAGTTTGTGTGTTTTTCTTTATACTCTTTAATAAAGAAAACTCATTTGATAGTACGAATAACCTAAGTATTGTTGAAATTAATGATAACATTGATGAGATCTGCTGAGGATCCACTGATTAGATTTTGAAGTAATAAACACTATAGTTTTATCATTAATTATAAATTGTCTTTATTGACAAACGATTTTATCTTGTTTTTGTATAATATTAAGATCACAATAACATATGCAAGAACTAATTAATTGATTAATAATTTATTCTAACAAGCACTGAACGAAAGGTTATTGTAAAAACAAATTTGTTTGTTGCGCGCGAATGGCCGAATAATAAGTGAAGTGTTATATTATATTTTATTTTTCTTGCCGCCAAACCAAAATGATGGAAAAAGTTCCATTGAACTAAATCGGATTTTCGATTTCGAATTGATTAAATAAATTAATTAATTAATTTATCGTATGGGTGGCGTGAATCTGATTAAGTAGCGGATGGTTCATGTCATGAGTATGGTCGTTAACTGATCGTGTGATCGTTTAAGTTTTTGTAGTGATTAATTATTTAGATTTAAATATATTAACCACTACAGTAATCCGCTCGTAGATGAAAGTCCCCGCTTAGTTTGTCTGTTCGAAATGAACAGCTTTGTGTGTTCGAGAAGCTGGTGAACGATCAGCTGAACACAAGATACCATACGCTGGCTTCAATCTGTCGATCGAGACAGATTGTTGTTTGCCTTTGATGTCGATAACGAAATGTTTTCGTAGACGTCGTATGATTCTGTATGGACCTTCATATGGGGTTTGTAGACCAATACGTACTCTATCAACCCTAACGAAAACGTAGTCGCAGTTTTCTAGCGACTTCGGAACAAAAATGTCGTTTTGTTTGGTTTGTCGTGTAGCTGTTGGAATTAAGTTGTGCATTGTATTTCGTAGTTGATCAATGACTGTATCGTGACTTGGCAGCTGTGAAAGAGGATTTTCAACGAAGAATTCACCGGGCAGTTTGAGTGTTTGTCCGTAGACAAGTTCTGCGGGTGAGCACTTCAGATCTTCTTTCACTGTAGCTCGAATACCTAGAAGAATTATTGGTATTTCGGAGCTCCACTGAGTGGTGTTGCCTCTGGCCATAAGTGCAGCTCTTAGTTGTCGATGAAAACGTTCTACCATTCCATTCGCTTGTGGATGGTAGGCCGTTGTACGTATCCGATGAGAGCCTAAAAGTTTCGTTAACTCAGAAAAAAGTTTTGACTCGAATTGTGTTCCCTGATCAGTTGTGATGTGCAGTGGAACACCGAATCGTGATACGTAATTGTTGTCAAATGTCGTGGCTATGGTAGCAGCAGACATGTCAGACATAGTATAAGCTTCTGGCCATCGAGTGAATCGATCAAAGCAAGTTAAAATATAAGAACATCCATTAGAAGGAGGAAGCGGTCCTACAATATCTATATGGATATGTTCGAATCGAGATTGTGGAATTTCGAATTGTCCAGTAGGACTTTTTGTGTGTCGTTGGACCTTAGAGCGTTGGCAAGATAAACAAGATTTCGTCCAGTGATTAATATCTTTATTAATACTGGGCCAAAAATATCGTGCTGTGATCAATTTACGTGTACCGTTGACACCAGGATGTGACAAGCTGTGTAAAGTGTTGAAAATCGTTTTGCGTAATGGTTCTGCGATGTATGGGCGATTTTTACCCGTTGATGTTTCGCAGACTATTTCGAATCCTGGAAGTTTAAAAAGCTCTAGTTTCATTGATGAACTAGCGTGACATACGGAACCAGAAAGTAAATTCTGAAGTTCTAAGTCTGCTTTTTGTGCAGTGATGATAGCATCGTAGTTGAAGTGAGTCTCAACTGATGCAGTTTCGTTGTCGGATGCACGAGATAATGCATCCGCGACTGTGTTGTCTTTACCTTGCACATGTTGGATATCGGTAGTAAATTGACTAATAAAATCTAAATGGCGAGATTGCCTTGGATTTCGTTCCGTTTTAGATTGTATTGCACGAGTGAGAGGCTTATGGTCGGTGTAAATTGTGAATTCGCAACCTTCGACAAAATACCTGAAGTGTTTTATAGCTAGGTAAATTGCGAGTAGCTCTCGATCGAATGCAGAATATTTAATTTCAGCGTCTGAAAGTTTCTTTGAGAAAAATCCCAGTGGTTCCCAACAATCATTATTACGTTGCTGTAGCACTGCTCCGACAGCAATGTTCGATGCATCCGTAGTGATACTGTATACAGAATCGTTACGTGGATGCACTAACAACGTTATATTTCCCAATTCAGTTTTCAACTTGGTGAATGCGACTTGACATTCGTTTGGCCAAGTAAAATTTTTAGGAGTCTTGGGCTTTTTCAGTAAAGCAGCCAAGTGTGTATGAATTGGTGCTAGTGTTTCAGCTAGTTTTGGTATGAATCGGTGATAATAATTTATCATACCGACGAATTGCTGAATACGTTTGATTGATGTTGGTGCTGGGAATTCCGTAATGGCATTAATTCGTTCTTGAGAAGGCAGAATACCATTAGGTGTTATCGTGTGGCTGAGGAATTCGAGAGTGTTTACGCCAAAAACGCATTTTGAACTCTTTATGTGAACGCCAAACTCGCTAAGTTTCTGGAAGAGTTGTTCCAAATGGAGTTTGTGTTGTTCCTCATTTATTGATGCCACTAAGATATCGTCGATGTAGACTTGTAGATATCGTCTTCATTCGCGACAGGAATGAGATGGTAAGCTCTAACAAGGTCAATTTTGGAAAAAAATTTGCAACCATACAAATTCATCGAAAAATTTTGTATGTGCGGTATCGGATAGCGATCAGGAATCGTGACCGCGTTCAACCTGCGATAATCTACACAAGGTCTCCAGTCGAGATCTTTCTTTCGAACCATGTGAAGCGGACAAGATACAGAGGAAGAAGAAATGCGACAAATTCCAAGTTCGACCATGTGTTGAAATTCTGTGAACGCAGCTTTTTGACGAATCGGATCTAGTCTGCGTGGTCTTGAGACAGGCAAGTGCCCAGTGGTAACAATGTGATGTACCACGTTATGCTTGACCGGTAGATTGTAGTTCGGTTCTGCTGTTAGGGAAGGAAACTTCTTTAGTAGCAGGCCGTAATCGTTGTTGATCGTAAAATGAATGGGAGTAGGCGTATCTACGTTAACCATTGTGGCATTGATTGACAGCTGTGTAGCTGAATCAATCAGCCGTTTTCGTTTGAGATCAACAAGTAGGCCAAA
Organism: Diogma glabrata; assembly: GCA_963693315.1. Classification (NCBI taxonomy): domain Eukaryota; kingdom Metazoa; phylum Arthropoda; class Insecta; order Diptera; family Cylindrotomidae; genus Diogma; species Diogma glabrata. The sequence continues at coordinate 36,217,277 of OY856188.1, forward strand.
TTTACTGAGAAAATCAGCACCAATGATCGGACGATTTACTTATGCTAGTACGAAAGCGTGTGTGAACGTTCGTTTAAGTCCGATGTCTACCTGTAGGAGTTTCGTTCCATAGGTATTAATTATTGTGCCATTGGCGGCTGATAGAATTAGATCCGCTGATTTTGAGCAAAATGTTATCGATAGATTAGGTTTTATTGGGAGCACCGAAAGGTCTGCTCCCGTATCTATTAAAAAGGTCTGATGGTTCAATTTATCGTAAATGAACAGACGACTGGAGTAATTTCTTTCGTTAACAGCCGTCTCGGCCTCTAGTTCTAATCGTTTTTTGTGTTTACATCCATAGCAGCTTTGGATGTAGACTGCTCAAACGTACATGGAGCTCTGCATTTACGTGCTAATGCTCCGAAAGTCTGATGGTAAAAACATAAACCCGTTCTATTATTTGAACTACCGCGAGATCTGGACCTAGGTCGGTACGGAGATGGAGTTCTTCCGCGTGATGCAAAACTAGAAGGATAGAATCGTCCTCTTGAGTTCGATCGGTGCAAACGTGTTAATTGATCGAGTCGTTTTTCTATTGTAGTGAGTCGATCTTCAACAGTGTCTTTGCTGCTCGCTCGTGCTTGGTTGTCTCCGAAACTTTTTCGTTGTGTTGAACGTGATGCTCGAACTTCTCCTACATTCCTACGTAACGTGTTGACAGCCATTGCCTGGAACATTTTATCTGCCATTTTTGACATAGTCTCGGTCGTGGTTGACTCTGATAGCGCAGCTAATGGGATTCGAATAATCTCAGGCAATTTTCGAACCCAAAGTGAACGAGCTATCTTTCCGCTGAAATTTGTTCCAGCCAATTGCTTAATATGGCGTAGGGCCTCGGAAGGTTGTTGATCGCCCAAATCCTGACCAGATAATAACTCTGAATTGTTCTGCCCAGGTAGCTATCTCTTGAGATGAAGAATTAGAGAAAGCTTGAAAAAAACACAACACCAAGTCGTGTTCCCAAGCGGTCACCAATCGAAGTGCTAACCCCGTTCAATGCTGCTTAACTTCGTTGATCAGATGAGAATCGGTGACTGCACTTAGCTGCTCTGCCCAGATTAGCTATCTCTTGGTTGTTGTAGAGAAAGCTTGTTGTAACTATTTTCCTGTTCGAAAATAGTTTTCTAGAAAATAATTAGATTTAATTTAATAAAACTGTTTATTTAAAACTTTTAATTTTCTTTTATTGGTTATTTCACTATTAAATCACAATTTGTAATGAATTTTATACAAAATTATCTGACTTATATACTAAATTTTTAACAACTACATACAAAGATTAATTTTTATTATACTTTAACACAAATGTAAGACTTATTATTATATCCTAATAAAACACTCTAGTACATTTTGTTTCTATGTTTACAGAAAAAATATCCATAATACAAAAAATTGATTGCAGCAAATGGTATAATTATAGATTTATTTGTTTTGACATTAATGTTTTGAAGTTTAAGTTTTGACGGTTTATTTTGCTTTATGCAAATTAATTTTGATAAAATTAAAAAGATGGATAACATAATTCAGATAAGTGGTCTTATTAATAAAAATATAATGTTTTCATATATTTGGTTATCTATTTTTAGGAAAAGGAGTTTTAAATGGATTTTATATAAGTCAAAAAATACTTGATTCTAAAATATGACTGTAAGTAGTGTTTGATTATAAACATACTCCCCTCGTTAATAAATGTTTCTAAACAATTTTTAACTACCTTATATCTATATTAAATGTTAAATAACTTGCCAAGTTTTGATATCGGTCTCTTGATTTCAGAGGTGGATGTCTTCACGGTTGCTACTCTGACTAAGTTGTCCCGTCCTGGATGAACTGCGGTGATTCGTCCCCTTGGCCAGGCTGCTGGTGGAATGTTTGAGTCTCTTAGTAGAACCAAGTCCCCAATTTGCCAGTTATTCTGTGGTTGCTGCCATTTTGGACGTTGTTGTAGACTTGTGATGTAATCGTGATGCCATTTGTTCCAGAATCCCTTGTACATGGTTTGAATGAGATTCCATTTTGATAATGTAGATTGATGTTCTTCAGTTAGGAATGGTGCTGGAATAGTAGTGATGGTTTCTCCGATTAAAAAATGAGCAGGTGTTAAAATATTGAAATCATCTGTGTCATCTGGATGCATCGGTAGCAATGGACGTGAGTTCAGGAGTCCCTCAATTTGTATGAGGAGAGTGTTATATTCTTCAAAAGTCATACTGGATTCCCCGATGACTCTCTTTAAATGTGCTTTTGCTGATTTTACACCTGCTTCCCACAGGCCGCCAAAGTTAGGTGATGATGGTGGTATGAAATGCCATTGAATGCCTTGTTCAGCCAGAAAAGCATCTATGTTTGATCTATCGACTTCTTCTAAATAAATACTGTGTAGTTCTTTCAGCTTTCTGTTTGTCCCAATAAAGTTTGTGCCGTTATCACTGTAGATGTCACTGGGACAACCACGTCGTGATGCAAATCGTCTGAGGGCAGCTATAAATGCATCAGTGGTAAGGTCACTGACTAACTCGATGTGAATAGCCTTAATTGCGAAACATACAAATATTGCGATGTATCCTTTAGTAGTTCTACTGCCTCTTCCCTTGTTGATTCGCACAGTAATTGGACCTGCATAATCCACACCTACTCGTTGAAATGGTCTGCTTGGAGTCACACGTGCTGTAGGTAGATTTCCCATTTGTTGAACGGTTGGTTGACGTTTGTAACGTGTACACGTGACACATTTGTTAATGGATTTTTTAATTAGATCACGACTTCCAAAAATCCAATACCCTTGTCGTATTATTGACATCATTAAACTTTTTGTAGGATGTAAATGCTTCTGATGTAAATAGTCAGCCAGTTTTATAGCGAACGGATGTTCTTTTGACAGTATGATAGGGTGTTTTGTATTGAATTCATGCAGAGAGTTTTGAATTCGGCCGCCTACCCGAAGTATACCATGGTTGTCTAAAAACGGTGTTAGTTTTAATAACTTGCTTTTTTTGTTGATAGACAATTTTTGATGAAGACGTTGTAACTCGTCGAAAAACATTTCATGTTGTGCCCATCTAATACAAAGGTTTGTTGCATCTTGAAGATCTGCAGCTGTGATTGGTGCATTATATTTTCGCTGAAGATATTGCTTACATCGAACAAGTATTCTTAAGATTTTAATAAATGATGATACTTGCTCAAATAGTCTTCGGATGACATTTTCTTCATCTATTTTGGCATGATATATATTGACTTGATTAGGAATTTTTATTTTTCGCTGTTCTGGAATATCGTCTAGTATATAATTCTCATTGCAGGGCCAGTTGAATTGTTCTTGACGGAGCCATGATGGTCCGTTCCACCAAAGATGATGATCTCGGAGCTGCTGTGGTGTTACACCTCTGCTGGCACAATCAGCTGGATTGCAAGTGGATGAGATATGATGCCAATTTCGTCTCGGTATGACTTCGATAATTTCTGCTACCCGGTTTGCCACAAATGTCGTCCATTTTCTCGGATGTGAAGAAAGCCAGGATAGTACAATGGTTGAATCCGTCCAACAAAATGTTTCATAATTTTTAATTTTCAGAGCTTCTTCAACGGACCGGATCAACCTTACTAGAAGATGAGCGGCATTCAGTTCAAGCCTTGGAAGTGATATTTGTTTGATCGGCGCTACTTTTGTTTTGGCAGTGACAAGATGGACTTGTACATCTTCTTCAATGGTTTGCACCCGTAGATACACTGCTGCAGCATAGGCTAGCTCTGATGCGTCGCTGAATCCATGGAGTTGTACTTTAGTGTTGGTAGTGTGTAACCACCTAGGAATATTTATATCTGTAATAAAATATAAATTGTTTTTAAACGAGTTCCATTTATTTTGTAGTTCAGCTGGTATTGGATCATCCCATGAAAGTTTTTGGAGCCACAATTGCTGGAACATAATCTTGGCATTAATTGTACATGGGCTAAGCCAGCCCAATGGGTCGAAAACCTTTGATGCATCTGATAAAAGACTTCGTTTAGTTGTAACCTGCTCCTCCCTCATCTGCGATACTTTAAATTTAAAGTTGTCTTCCTGGTGATGCCAGTTTAGACCAAGAACCTTGACACCCATAGTTTTGTCAAGTTCGGTCACTGCTACTGTGGAATTAGATGAATCTGCGTGTATCTCATCTGCTAATTCCTTTGAGTTTGAAGCCCACTTCCGTAGATTGAAGTTGGCTGATGATAAAATTTTAGCTATGCTTGATTTTAGTTGTAATGCAGCATCAACGTCGGTTGCCCCTGTTAACAAGTCGTCAACATAGAAATCATCTAATATGGCTTGTGATGCTTCTGGATATGATGCTATATTTCTTGTAGCCAGATGTTTTAAGACCCTGGTAGCCAAAAATGGTGCAGATGGTGTGCCATACGTAACAGTTTGCAGCTGGTATTTTCTCATAGGTTGATGCTCCTCTTCACGCCATAGTATGGACTGATACGGTTGATGTTGTTCATCGATCAAAATCTGGCGATACATCTTCTCAATATCTGCTGATATTGCAATTCGATGCCATCTAAAGTTGAGGAGAATTGTGAACAAATCGCGTTGACACACTGGACCCACTTTTAAAACATCATTCAGTGAAATACCGTTTGATGCCTTTGATGAACCATCAAACACTACACGGAGCTTGGTCGTTGTGCTGTCTTCTTTTATCACTGCATGATGTGGTAGGAAATATTCGTTTGAATGAACATCTTTGATCATCTTCATGTGATTCAGTTCTTCATATTCCTTCATAAACTCGCTATATACCTGAAAGAAACTTGGATTTTTATTAAATTTTCTTTCCATGGCATGGAGTCGTTTAATAGCTGCTGGCATCGAATTTCCCAGTGGTTTCTTGGTGTCGATTGGTAGTTGGACTATGTATTGTCCAGTTTCGCTTAGCTGGACTGTTGATATGAAATGCTCCTCGCAAAACTTTTCTTCATCAGAAAACAGCGGTTGAGGTTGTGGTAGAGATTCCAATTCCCAAAATCTTTTTAGTGTTTCATCTATGTTGAATTCTGCCTCGGATAGTTGAATATGATGATTGTTGATAGAACACTGTGGTGCACCTGATGTACCGGATACAACCCAACCAAACAGTGTGTTTTGTAGCACAAGACCACACTCGTAGGACTGTTGACCAGGTCGTAGAATGTTGAAAAACTGATCAGCACCGATTAAAAGATCTACTTCATCTGGATTATAGAATGCTGGATCTGCCAAGTTGAACGCTGTAAAATCTGGTAATGCTGATCGATCAATTTTTGTTGAAGGTAGTGCGGAATTGATTTGCTCAACGATCAAAACGTTCAGGAACAAATTCTAATCCGAATATGTTGATGATACTGTTATACTCGAAAGTCCTCTTGTAGTAATTCCCCTTGTACTTAAGCCACTTATTGATAGTCGTGCATTTTGACGTTTCAAATTTAGGTTTTGTATGCACTTTTCTGTAATAAATGATGCTTGAGAGCCAGAGTCCAACAGGGCTCTGCATTTTGTTAGCTTCCCATTACGGTTTGGAACGTGGATGATTGCAGTCGGGAGTATTGCTTGTAACTTTAAATGTGATATTGAAACTGAATTACTAGCAATACTCAGTTGGTTGCACTCTGTAGCATTATCGGATTTAGCTGATGTTGATTCGTGTGATGTGGTGGCCGCAGGTTGAGTTAAGGTCGTCTCATGAAGGAGTGTATGATGACGTCGTCTGCATAGCCTGCACGTATATTTTGATTTGCAATCATAGACACTATGCAACGTTGATAAGCAGTTGTAGCATAAGCGATTGTTCTTTATCAGCTCTCGACGTTTCTCGACACTTAATGCTTTAAATTGTTGGCAGCTGGCTAAATAATGATCTTCGTTACAAATAATACATATTACTGACCTTTTTTCGGTGCTAAGCAGAAACCCTCTTATCGCTGGTTTGGTTGTAGTAATTGGAGGCCGATCTGCTCGTGGTTTTCTAAGCGTATCGCAAGTTTCTAAGTTTTCACATCGACGACCCAGAAACGTTAAAAACTCGTCGATTGCTGGAAACTCTACGTTGTTGAATGCGGTCCATGCTTCTTGAGTAGCTCTATCACACTTTTCTAACAGCATGTAAACAATCCATAAATCTCTTTTCTCTGCTTCTGGTCCGAGATTTTTAAGACCATTGACAACTTCGCTGGCTGAAGTATGAATCTTTCGCAGTTGGTCTGCGTTGCTAACCGTTGCATTGCGTTGTTCAATAAAACGGCGAACGAGCTCGGTTGCTGTTCTCCCCTTTTTGTAGTACCGATCGTTCACTGTCTTCCAGGCTGATTCATAGTTGGCATCGGTTACGCTAATATTCTTTAATATTAGCTCTGCATCTCCTCGCAACAAGGTTTTCAAGTATTGTAATTTTTTTACCTTTGGTATGTTATCTCTGTTGTGGATGGTAACTTCAAATATGTCCTTGAAGGACGGAAACTGTGTATAGTCCCCAAAGAATGGAGGAATGTTGACCTTTGGTAATTCGTTGGGCTGTTGTTGATGGTTCTGCGTCAGCTCCAGTATTGTATCTAATGTCACATTACCTTGGTTGCTCGTGGTTTGGTTGGAACCCCCTGCAATCTCTAGTTCTAATAACTTACCCCGGATCTTGAAGTGGAGGTCTTCGATGTCCTCCTGTAGTTTAGTGATATCAGCATCATCCTTTTCAAGACCTGGTGTTGTTCGATAATCAGACCACTCACTATCTAGCATCTTTAAACTGGCTTTAACTGCTTTTAGGTTCTCTTCTGGTTCACCCTTAAGAGCGTTGACCTTCTTCCCAATCTCTGACATTCGTGCGTAGACCCGCTTTAGAGAACGTACCAGCGCCATGATGAAGTGTAGTTACACTGAGTATATGCTGGTTGAAAGTAACTCTGGTTGATAGTTGATAAATATCCTGGTGGATGATAAATATCCGGGTTGCTGGTTGATAATATCCGGCTCGAAGGACCAATGAATTGTTCTGCCCAGGTAGCTATCTCTTGAGATGAAGAATTAGAGAAAGCTTGAAAAAAACACAACACCAAGTCGTGTTCCCAAGCGGTCACCAATCGAAGTGCTAACCCCGTTCAATGCTGCTTAACTTCGTTGATCAGATGAGAATCGGTGACTGCACTTAGCTGCTCTGCCCAGATTAGCTATCTCTTGGTTGTTGTAGAGAAAGCTTGTTGTAACTATTTTCCTGTTCGAAAATAGTTTTCTAGAAAATAATTAGATTTAATTTAATAAAACTGTTTATTTAAAACTTTTAATTTTCTTTTATTGGTTATTTCACTATTAAATCACAATTTGTAATGAATTTTATACAAAATTATCTGACTTATATACTAAATTTTTAACAACTACATACAAAGATTAATTTTTATTATACTTTAACACAAATGTAAGACTTATTATTATATCCTAATAAAACACTCTAGTACATTTTGTTTCTATGTTTACAGAAAAAATATCCATAATACAAAAAATTGATTGCAGCAAATGGTATAATTATAGATTTATTTGTTTTGACATTAATGTTTTGAAGTTTAAGTTTTGACGGTTTATTTTGCTTTATGCAAATTAATTTTGATAAAATTAAAAAGATGGATAACATAATTCAGATAAGTGGTCTTATTAATAAAAATATAATGTTTTCATATATTTGGTTATCTATTTTTAGGAAAAGGAGTTTTAAATGGATTTTATATAAGTCAAAAAATACTTGATTCTAAAATATGACTGTAAGTAGTGTTTGATTATAAACAAACTCTTCAAGACGCTTTTCATCAGACGGAGCTAATCTATCCAGTAGCGTTTGCTTCAGCTTCTCGTATTTATTTGATTCTGGTACATTGTCGATCACATCTGTTACGAGGTTGCATGTTTCGGGGGTTAGCGCATGAAGTACGTGTAGGTATCTGAGCTTGTCTGTCTTAATATCTTGGAAGTCGAAAGTTTGCTCGGCGATCCTGAACCATGTTTGAGGTTGGTGTGTCCAAAACGGTTGTAATTTAATTTGGGACGAAGCACCGCGCCCTAAAGACGGATCTGTTTTAATTTGCGCGCCGGCCATATTTTCGTCGTCAGACATTTTTGATTGACGGTAAGAAAAAGTTTAAATATTTATGGTCGATAATATGAGGAATATTTTCCTTGTTTCGGTAAATAGTAAATATAAAACGTAAACGGGGCTTCAAATTTTAAACTAATCTTCGTTGATTAGTTTTTTTTGTATGCGAATATACTTCTTTGAATTCAATTTAATACTTGTTAGTATCATAAGTTTTAAATGTAAATATAATTTTCAAAATTATGAATGATTTAATATAAAGTTCAAAAATAATTAAATCCCTATGAAAATCTTATATGACTCATCCAATATCAATAAAAATAAATTCTAATTCAATTCAAGTTAATTAAATGAAAAATGGGAAAAAAAATAGAATAATAAACAAATGTTATAATATAATAATAATAAAAAAAATGTTTCTCTGTATTGGTCCCACGTTGATGTTGATGGCGGTAAAATTGATGTAATTAATTTTCAATAAACTTGTATGTTTAGCCCGTTGAAGTTGATAGTGGTAAAATTGATGTAATAAATTTTTATAAAATCATATGTTTGACCGTCCCAATCAAAATATTTTGTTGATATTTCAAATTAATTGTTGTTCTAAATTCAGCCTTTTTATAATTTTTATGCTTTATTAATGTATATTTGCTGTTTTTCCAATAATCAAAAAAAAATGATGATGACATAAATGTGTATATGATGATAATATAAAGCTGGTTGTGCTTCCTTGAGCGTATTGTATTGTATTGTTTCACCCAACACGGAATTTATGCAAAGGAAAAATATGGTGTTAATTGTTTGTGTTTAGGTTGTTAAGTTTTCTTAGGTACGTACCTTTTAGTCTGGTACTTAAATGTACCAGACTTTCCAAAAACCAAAGCGTGTTTCTTTTACGGTATAAGCACCGTTATGGAGGTCACCAATGATGAGATCTGCTGAGGATCCCACTGATTAGATTTTGAAGTAATAAACACTATAGTTTTATCATTAATTATAAATTGTCTTTATTGACAAACGATTTTATCTTGTTTTTGTATAATATTAAGATCACAATAACATATGCAAGAACTAATCGATTGATTAATAATTTATTCTAACAAGCACTGAACGAAAGGTTATTGTAAAAACAAATTTGTTTGTTGCGCGCGAATGGCCGAATAATAAGTGAAGTGTTATATTATATTTTATTTTTCTTGCCGCCAAACCAAAATGATGGAAAAAGTTCCATTGAACTAAATCGGATTTTCGATTTCGAATTGATTAAATAAATTAATTAATTAATTTATCGTATGGGTGGCGTGAATCTGATTAAGTAGCGGATGGTTCATGTCATGAGTATGGTCGTTAACTGATCGTGTGATCGTTTAACTTTTTGTAGTGATTAATTATTTAGATTTAAATATATTAACCACTACAACATATTATAAATAATTTTTCTCTCGTTCTCTTGATTTATATTTTGTTTTTTTGTATTTAGGCGATAAAAAACAGCTATTTTACAGTCTTAAAAGTCCTCAAGACTGCCTTTTTTTGTACCACAGGTTTTTTTAAGCGTTTCTAACAAGTGATTCTCATTAGTTAGTAGCAAATAACAATTAATTTTGTGAAACGTCATTAGAAACTGAAATATTAGTAGTAATACAGCCCTTACATTGTACGGGCTGTAATACACTACTTGTCTGGCCAATTTGCTAATCATTTGGTGTTATTCGTCCTTTTTTAATTTTTTTTTACAAAATGTGTTGTGTAGTAGGCATTACAATATGAGTCACAACGGCACATTAAACCTTTTAAGGCCAAGGGCCCACAACAACATGCAAACAACAAATCCTAAACAATAAATTCTATCACATAGAAAATATGACATAGGCCAATATTTCAAGAAAGCATAGAAAAAATAAAAATAAAATAAAAGGTAAACAGCAAATTTGTTTTAACATTTTGCAGGAACAAAACTGAAATATGCCTGCCAATATTCAAGCTGGAATGTTCCTTGATCATGTGACGCACTTTATTCCTCAATGATTAAAACCCATACATAGGTAAATAATAACGTGGCATCAAGGATACTCCATACTTAAGATTATGGATGCTACCGTTGGCTGAATATAGTTCATCTGCCAGCGCCCCTAACGTATTACCTTGGCTAGAATATCTCCTTACCTGTATCGTTTTATGTATCACAAATTTGTGTCTGAACACATTGTGCAAGGCAGATCTAAGACGAAATCCTAAATTGAAATCTTGAACCTATTTTCAATTCTAAAAATCAATCGATAAAAAAATAAATGAAAAAAATCTAATTTTTTCCTTTATGTAGAAAAAGTGTATGTTTTATTTCCCGAATATTGTTTGCTTCAAATAGATTTTAAGGAATAAAAATTGCCCGCGGGTTAAATAAGTTCGAAAACGCTGAGGTTGTTGAAATACATATAAAACTGATTTAGGGTAAAATAGTGGATTCTTAATCGCGATTCATTCATTCGGTTTGCAACAATAATAAATTGTAATCCATCTCTTGTCCGAAAACTTAATTCAAAATTCTTATCATAAACGAAATGATTATAAATTGAAAACTCTGAGATATATTCTTAAAAAAGCTGAACATATAATAATCTAATTTAAATTCAAAAAGCATAAAGATAACAAACACAAAATAAGTTTGAATAATTTAAAACGATTTTCAATACGGTCGCTGGCAAGCTTTCATGTATAAGTTAAGATTGTGGAAAGTAAAAAACAGGAAGTTGTTTCCCGTTTTTATGATTATTTTCATTTTGAAACGTCTAAATTAATGAGGAGGAAAAGCAATTTGAAATTATTACTTCAATGGGTATTTTGTTACACATTTTCGTTGTAATAATTTTTTTATTTTCGATTTTATGTTGATTTTGTTGTCTAGATTAAACAAGAATTGATAGTTAATTGAAAACAGATAATAAAAATCGGACGTTGGTTTAAAGTGAGAGTTTGTGGTGTTTTGATTTCCGGGATATTAAAAATAAAATTTTCTAGTTAAAAAGCACAATACCAGCTTTGTGGTTAAACGAATATAGCTTTTATCTAATATTCTAAGACTAATTATTAATAGTTTTGGAGTACAAAGAGACTAGTTTGATTTATGATTGTTGGTTCATAAAGGAATATTGCTGAGCCGTCTTGATCATTGCAAATAGAAATATTGCTGCGCGATGTAAATATTTGTTAGGAAGTCATATATTCAGCAATATTAGCAATATTGTATTTTATGCAATCGTTTTGGATATTATGTCACATGACACAATTGGTATTTTGTCACTTATAAATGATTGAGCGATACCGTCTGAAGTTTGAGCTACTGATAGGGCCTACCTTGGTAGTTAGGTCAGTTTGCGAGAAGAAGGGAACCCAAGAATTCTTACAATGAAATTCAAGTGTTTTCATTATGTGATGCGTTTTGGTCTGCGCATCTTCTTAAGGTAAGAAGCTGTAGTTTACGTATGAGAAACGCAACGGAAAACCACCTCAATGTTCATCCCTAGGAAAACGTTAACAAAATTTTGAATAACAACTACAAAGCAGTAATCGACAGTTCTTATATGGACAGATGGTGATAAGAATCTCCTGGTCAATGAAAACGAAAACCGGGAAAATATGGGAAGTTTATTTCAAAGAAAAAAACAAAACAACATCGTAGAAACAAAAAGAACAGGAATAGATATACATATATTTAATATAGGAAGTTAATTAGAAGAAAGAACGCAAGATTTGTTTTTTACAAAAAAAAACCTGGCATCACAAAAAGAAGCAGCTTCATAAGCCGAAATAAAAACAACAGCACATTGTGATAAGATGAAATGAAGATAAACGTGTACTATAACGATAGAGTTATTAAAATTTTTTTAACTTTACAAGGTCATGTATTGAATTGTTGGCCGGTTAAAGTAATAAAATTATTTATTTATTTTATTTATTTTATTTATTTTATTTATTTTATTTATTTTATTTATTTTATTTATTTTATTTATTTTATTTATTTTATTTATTTTATTTATTTTATTTATTTTATTTATTTTATTTATTTTATTTATTTTATTTATTTTATTTATTTTATTTATTTTATTTATTTTATTTATTTTATTTATTTTATTTATTTTATTTATTTTATTTATTTTATTTATTTTATTTATTTTATTTATTTTATTTATTTTATTTATTTTATTTATTTTATTTATTTTATTTATTTTATTTATTTTATTTATTTTATTTATTTTATTTATTTTATTTATTTTATTTATTTTATTTATTTTATTTATTTTATTTATTTTATTTATTTTATTTATTTTATTTATTTTATTTATTTTATTTATTTTATTTATTTTATTTATTTTATTTATTTTATTTATTTTATTTATTTTATTTATTTTATTTATTTTATTTATTTTATTTATTTTATTTATTTTATTTATTTTATTTATTTTATTTATTTTATTTATTTTATTTATTTTATTTATTTTATTTATTTTATTTATTTTATTTATTTTATTTATTTTATTTATTTTATTTATTTTATTTATTTTATTTATTTTATTTATTTTATTTATTTTATTTATTTTATTTATTTTATTTATTTTATTTATTTTATTTATTTTATTTATTTTATTTATTTTATTTATTTTATTTATTTTATTTATTTTATTTATTTTATTTATTTTATTTATTTTATTTATTTTATTTATTTTATTTATTTTATTTATTTTATTTATTTTATTTATTTTATTTATTTTATTTATTTTATTTATTTTATTTATTTTATTTATTTTATTTATTTTATTTATTTTATTTATTTTATTTATTTTATTTATTTTATTTATTTTATTTATTTTATTTATTTTATTTATTTTATTTATTTTATTTATTTTATTTATTTTATTTATTTTATTTATTTTATTTATTTTATTTATTTTATTTATTTTATTTATTTTATTTATTTTATTTATTTTATTTATTTTATTTATTTTATTTATTTTATTTATTTTATTTATTTTATTTATTTTATTTATTTTATTTATTTTATTTATTTTATTTATTTTATTTATTTTATTTATTTTATTTATTTTATTTATTTTATTTATTTTATTTATTTTATTTATTTTATTTATTTTATTTATTTTATTTATTTTATTTATTTTATTTATTTTATTTATTTTATTTATTTTATTTATTTTATTTTTATTTAATGCACTTATTTATTTATTTGGCATATTATCTAATTAGTTATTTTGAAGAATTATTTAGAAATAATTTAATATTTATCATATATAATTTTTATTAGCATTCATATTGCAAAGCTAGAAAATTATATTAAAAAATTGTTATTTAATTTATTTAGGAAAACATATACAAATTTATTAATGTATTTAGAAAATTGTATTAATCAATATTTTTAGGTGTAACTATATTAGATTTCAAGAAAATTAATTTGGACATTGGGATTAAGTGTTTGTTGTTATCTAAATTATCATCTTTGCTAAGAGTGATACGAATCAGTTGTATATGAAATAACGCCACCCGCATTTATCGATAAGATATTGATCGATATGATTTCTTATCGATTTATCTCTCTCCATGATACACAACCATTTCAACGACTGCTTCTTTTTCATTTATCTTCTCGCGCTTTTTTTCGTAGTTTTTTTTACATATACTGATAAAATAGAGATGAGTCAGGCAACTCGTGAACAATTAAAGATTATTTAATATTTATTTTTGGTTTTAATTGTTCTGACAGGTGTTGTGATTTTAATTATTTTTTGTGAAATTTTCTTTTTCCTTAGTTAAGTTAAAATATAAAATTTGTTACTAAATTAAATTAGAATAGTTAGAAAATTTTGGTTAGTAAATTGATAATTAAATGTTTCGTTCTATTGATATTGGAAAAATCAACTTTTTAGTGTTATTAAGTTGACAAGAAATTAGAATCTAAAAATATAACAAAAAGTACAGAAATAAAAAAAAGTTAATTTTGTAATTAGAAACAGAAAACGCAGAGCAACGAAACCATTTGATTATGTATAATTTACTTAATTGTTTTACTACTCTTCAATAAATTAAGTGTTTTCAACCTTACTAGCCTCTAGATATATATACATAAATATATATAACATGTAAATACATATTTATTGTAAATTATATTTAGTATCAATTAATTTTAAAACTGAAAACATAAATATTCTTTTTGGAGTGTTTGATTTTTTGTACGGTTTTATGTAATATTATAACTATTATCCAAAATATTTTCAACTAGGAGTAATTTTTTTGAATATATAAATATATATTGATAATTATACAGATGAACCATCTGTTTAAATTTATGTGGTTTTTCTTTTATTTTTTTCTGCGAGATCACATATCCTCAAAATGAAAATAAAAACAGGGAAACAACTGTTTTTATTATTTATGATATAAGGGTGCATCATAAATATAAAAAACCAATAAACGTAAATAAAGTAGAAATGAAACATTATTACATGGAGACAACTAAAACTCTTCGTTATCTTAGTTTAGAAGATATCATAACGGATCTTAATCAATAAAATCCGAGAAAAAAAAACTTTGATAAATATGAACGACTAGTAGCAACCCCAGATATTTAACGGTTTTTTAATTATTGAACTATCGCTTATACACTGGCGCAAATATTGTTTTCTATTCATTTTCTGTTTCAGTGCGCCAATCGCCTGAACCTTTACGCAACTATTGTTATTTTAATGCTATAGGTTAGTGCGTTAGGTTAGGGAGGAAGAGGGTCAAGAGTGGGATCAAAAATTAACTAATTGGGATAGTGTAATATTTCAATTTTTGGTTTATCAGTTAATGAATATATGTTAAAGTAGTGCATGTGACAGTCTTGGTCCCTTCGTCTTTAGATATTGTCTGAGTCTATGGCCCATAACATTTAAATTCGTTCTCTGGTTAATGTTGTTTGCTTGTATTTCTGGATTTGTACTGGGATGGGCAAATACATTTACGAACCCACAAGATTGAAGCTAGTCGGAATTAAACCTCGCAAGGCACGCATTTCCCCTGATGTTTCTTATAGTGATTGCACTATCAGGATCAGTTTTAATTACAAGAGATCTAGATGATGGATATTAAAACAATCTTACGGTAATTTAGAATTTAAATTAAGTTAATTCGAAAAGAAAATTCTTAGGTAGGAAGAAACTATTTTCATATCATTTAATTTTTTTCTCTTATATTTTTTTATAAAATGTGTTGGGTAGTAGGAATTACAAAATGTGTCACAATAACACATAAAAACCTTTTAAGACCAAGGTCCCACAACAACATACGTTCAAAGATGTTGATGGACGTAAATCTTTGTTTTTTTGTTTTTTTATATTTTTGGTTAAAGAATGGATAATTAAACAAAAAATCCTATCACTGACAAAATATGACATAGGCCAATATTTTGTGCTAGAATAGAGAAAATATATAAAGTAAATTAAATAAATTAAAATATAAAGTAAATTAAAAAGTAAATAGCAAATGTTTACAAAAACTTGCTGAAACAAAACAAAACTGTTGTTGCCTTGATCCTGTGACGCTCTATCTTTCTTGAAGATTAAAACCCACACATTGTTATATGAAGACTCGTTTCCTCAAGGAAGCAATAGCGTCTCATCATCAAGGATAATTTAATTTCACAGCTAAGACTTAGGGTGCTACCGTTGCCTGAATACAGTTCATCGGACACCACCACTAAGATGTCACCTTGGCTAGTGATATCTCAATGCTATTGCCAATGGTATGTGATATCTCACTATAACTCGTATGTCAATATGACTGGAGTACGCGGGGTTGTCACACCCGTAGATCAAAAATAAAAAATTATTCAAAACAATAAAAACTGATCCCTCCATGCGGGATATATTTAGTTGAAATGGGAACTTGATATGTATATGATCCGAGTTCGTTAGACGATATAGAACTAGCTTTTGATTTAATGTTCCGAAATATTGTGGGTTCACGTCGAGCTGATGCAGTCTTATTGAGAACAAAGATCTGGCAAGTATGTTAAACGAAAAACCGAATCAAATTATAAAACCCCACGGATGCGCTAGGGCACAAATCTAAACAGCGTTGTTTGCACTAATAGCGATCTTTGAATCAATAGAAATAATTTCCATATCTCAAAGCTAAGAGTTCATCAAGATCGAAGAGTTACATTTAAACAACAGGTTGCCTCCCTTTAATTTGAAAACTACATCGAATCAAGAATAAATGATGGTGATTTACGGAAGTAGTTAAACGATAGGCAAAGTAAAGTTGTGTATCAATCTAAATCAAACAATGGGTTTGGGGGTTATGCATTTTGGGTTATGCATTGCTACAGAACGACATAGTGCGATACAGTTTGCAAGAAAAATCCATGCAAAATGGTGATTGTCAATTACACCAACAGTTTTTATACCAACCACCTATTTGTAATGGCTCTTACGATGATTATGCCCTTCAAAATAGAAGCCGTGATCCAAACGCTCACAATTTAAATCGAGGCTTATAAACTAGTTTACTTCTACTGATGTGTTTGATGAATCTCTCGTCGATTTGTTTGTAGAGATAAAGGATGGTAGAATATAGTAGATTGGATGACCAGGATGGGTCATTCCAGATCTTAGGCAGTTGTTACCTTTTGACCTCTATATTCTACAATGAAGTAAAACGCTTCTTTCATATGTTGTATTCGTCTTTTTATATTTCTGGTCAAGATTTAGATTTTTACTTTGTAAAGAATGCGTCTTTATAATAAAACTACAACATGATATCTTACTATGATATCTTACAATAATCTATTACAACAAGCTTTTACCATTATGATATTACAATATCATATTACGATAACTACAATGATGTATTACAGTAATGATATCTTTAATCTAAAATTAACCTTATATATACCTACATTTTCATATCCGTATTATTTTCATCATATTTTACATCCATACTACATTTCTTATTTTATCATCATTTTCATCTCAACATAAACATTTAGTAATAAAAATGTTTTAACATTTACTTCATCAAAACAAAAGGAACGAATTCATTAATTGTTTTGATGACACCAAAAAAAACAAAAACAAACTTATTATTTGTTTCTATGACACACATAAGTTATCGTCACAATTTCAAATTATGTAACAATTGTTGTATAATTTAAATTGTGGAATTCATAGTTAAGCAAAAAATATAAATAAAATTAAATTCATTGTCAAACAATTTCTTAAAAGAAAACATAATTTGTTTTGAAATATTAGACTTACATTTTATATGTTTATGAAAATATTTTAATTTTAAATCAAAATATAGTTCATTTGAAAATGAAAAAATTAACTCATAACATGTATGAATTTGAATGTTTCTTTTTAGGTTGAGAATTATTACATATGCTTATGCTTGAGAATTATCTTAATCTTTTCATTTATATCTGAACTTGATCTTATAAATCATACAGATCATTATTCTAATTATTATAATAATCGTTAATGATGTATTGGGAATTAAATCTCAATCATAATATCTACTGATATGTATACTTGACTTGATTTGAACTTATAAATAATAAAGATTATTATCTTAATCGTTGGTGATGCATAGGGCATTACACTTGAAGTCATTTTACTTCAACTGTAAGCAAAGAGGTTATTTTCACAGTAACTTTGGTTTTCCTCGGAAAAGAAATTTTTAGTTTTTCTTGCGGTGCTGAAGTGTATAATTGCTCAAACAGTGTTAAAAAAGAAAACAGTAGTTGGTTTCAATGTGGAAAACCCTTAAGAGTTAGGCAGATAAAATCATTGCGTCCTCCGAACCAAGTCATTAGTATGCTGTGTGAGGGATTGTTAGACCTAAGTAGCTCTTGCACTATTTTGGGTAAAGATGTCCTAAAAATCGTAAAATGTTTTAATCTTAAGGGTAGCTCTAGCAATTCTGCAATTAAAATTGTAGATTGAACCATCCACCTTGCTAGTCCAAGAGCTAGTGAACCTTTTGAGTAACGGTCGTCCTGTAAAGGCTAGGATTAGTGATAGCTCATGAAATGTGAAGTACGGAAACCACAACCTGGTAGGCATTAGCTGTGTACGTCATCATCCCCTATATGTTTAAAAGTGTAAAAAAAATGAAAAAAAAAATTTGGTCCTGTAAGCTTGAAATTTTTATATGATTTAGCTCACTTATTGTAGAGTACAAAAACAAATTGAAAGGCGATTTGGGGGTGCACAAGTATCTGCCAGGCGAATCGAAAGGTGTTACAACTTGTCGGCCGGCCGTCACAAGCGACGAAATCTGGAAAACCGCTGAACGGATTTCCAAAATTTTTGATTTTAAAAATATGTTTACTCAATGGGAAGAGCTGAAAGGTCGATGTGTTCGATAACTATACCGGAAGTGTGTCAAAAAATCGTCAAGTGTGTCAAAACAAGGAAATTTGCATATTTTTGGCTTAAAAACGTTCATCTTAAGTGATTCCGGATAAAAACATTGAATTTGAAGAAATCTTGATAGTCAGGATTGGTATGTGATACCAAAAACTAGATTATTGCATTATAAGTTTGTCAAAAAAATGTTATCAAGTGTGTCAAAAGAAAGATTTTTATTTATTTTTTACCCAATTTTTTGGAAGAAAATAAAATTTATAATCTGAATGACCTGAAATTTTATTATTATTATTGAGAATTATGGCATTATAAGTTTGTCAAAAAAAGGTTGTCAAGTGTGTCAAAAGAAAGATTTTTATTTATTTTTTACCCAATTTTTTGGAAAAAAATAAAATAAATTATTTGTATGACATGACATTTTATTATTTTTATAGATAATAATGGAATTATAAGTTGGTCAAAAAATGTTGTCAAGTATGTCAAAAAAATTAACTATTTGTATTACGAAAATGTGGCATGGAAAATTTTTGAACTTGTTATAGTTTTCGAAATATTTTTTGAATTTTGAAAAATGTGTGTATTTTTGATTTTGTAATAATTTTTGCAATATATTTAGAATTTTTTGAAAAAGTTTTAATTTTATGATATTGTTATAATTTTTGCAATATTTGTAGAATTTTGGAAAAAATTTCAATTTTTGAATTTTTAAGAATTTTTGGAATATTATTAGAATTTAGGAAAAGTTTAAATATTTGATTTTATTTTAATTTTTGGAATATATTTAGAATTTTTAAAAAAGTTTGATTTTAATTAATTTTTACAATATTATTGGAATCTTGAAAGAAATATGAATTTGTGATTTTGTAATAATTTCTCGAAACGCTAAATGGAGAGGTTTTTGAGTAGTTTGCTGAGTGTACCATCATTTCACTAAATTATGTTAATTTATGATCTGTTATGATTTTCCGGCAACGTATTTATGTTTCGTGTTAGTTTTGTAATAAATTTCTAAACAGAGATAAAAAATGCATGCACTTTAACAAAGAGGTTTGTTTGATATACATCGTTGCCCAAAATAGAAACAATGTCCTCATAAAAGTTTTATGCTGAAAACTATATCAAAATCCTTAACCAAAACCGAATTCTTGATATATCAGAGCTTGAGATCTCAGCCAATCCATATTTTATATATATATGTTTGAGTAAGTGATTCAAAGAAAGTGGGTAAAATGACAGGCGGTTCTGGCTAGCATAAGTCCTTGACAGGCAAGTAAGAGTCGTAATTTCAGGTCATACAAATAATTTATTTTATTTTTTTCCAAAAAATTGGGTAAAAAAATAAATAAAAATCTTTCTTTTGACACACTTTACAACATTTTTTGACAAACTTATAATGC
This sequence comes from Diogma glabrata, assembly GCA_963693315.1. Lineage (NCBI taxonomy): Eukaryota > Metazoa > Arthropoda > Insecta > Diptera > Cylindrotomidae > Diogma > Diogma glabrata. The sequence continues at coordinate 36,237,239 of OY856188.1, forward strand.
AATAATCTAGTTTTAAGCAATAATTTAGTTTAATCACAATTTTATGCAATAATTTAGTTTAATCACATACCAATCCCGACCATCAAGATTTCTTCAAATTCAATGTTTTTATCCGGAATCACTTACGATGAACGTTTTTAAGCCAAAAATATGCAAATTTCCTTGTTTTGACACACTTGACGATTTTTTTGACACACTTCCAGTACAGTTATCGAAAACATCGTCCTTTCAGCTCTTTCCATTGAGTAAACTTATTTTTAAAATTAAAAATTTTGGAAATCCGTTCAGCGGTTTTCTAGATTTCGTCGCTTGTGACGGCTGGCCGACAAGTTGTAACACCTTTCGATTCGCCTGGCAGATACTTGTGCACCTCCAAATCGCCTGTCAATTTGTTTTTGTACTCTACAATAAGTGAGCTAAATCATATAAAAATTTCAAGCTTACAGGACCAAGATTTTTTTCATTTTTTTACACTTTTAAACATATAGGGGATGATGACGTACACAGCTGATGCCTGCCAGGTTGAGGTTTCCGTACTTCACATTTCATGAACTTGCACTAAAAACATCCTAACCTTACAGGATGACCGTTACTCAAAGGGTTCACTAGCTCTCAGTCTATGCATGGGTTCGTATTGACTTTCCATTTTGCGTCAAAATGAAATAAAAGTTGTTTCGATCTTATTTCATATTTCTCTACAAAACCAAACGGAGTTTTGGGCTGCACTAACATAATAGAACACAACATCGATACTGGAGATTATATACCTGTTGTCAAAAGGTCATATCCAGTTTGTTCAATTGTGTAAAAAAAAAATAATTTGAAACTCAATCGAAGACTACGAATAGATGTAATAGAGCTGACAAAGGGAGAATGAGCAAGTCCGACTATGACAAGCCGTAAACCAAATGGAAAAATTCAAATGTACCTAGCTGCTATAGAGGACTTAATGCTGTGACAAAAAATATCGTTAACCTCTTCCACACAACAGAAGAATTTTTGGTAAAAAGTGCAAGCCGCAAAGTATCAGTTCTCGATAAACTTGTCTGATGCGTTATGTAAGGCACCATTGGGTTTGGAGTCAAAAATTAAAAAGTTAATAGTCCGTAGCTGTGAATAATTATAAGTAAAAGTTATTCCTTTTCGACTGTTTAAATCACCTAAGGTTTATGCAGCGCTTTAAGCCAGTGCATGGACAATGATTTAGAACCTAATTGTTTAACTTATATAGATGACATTATAGTAACAATAGAAACTTTTAAAGAACATGTGAGAGTTTTAAAAAGTCTGCAAACGATTAAAGATTGGTGGTTTTACATAAAGAATAATCTAAATTTTGTGCCAAAGCATTACGGTATTTGGGATATATTATGGACAAGAATGGCCTTTAGATGAACTCTGACAACGCACCGATCCTTAATATTTTACTTCCTAAATTACTGAAAAACAGCGTTGGATTATTGCAATGGCTTCATAGTGTTTTCATAAAACGATTAAAGATTGGTGGTTTTACGTTTTTGATTGTTGTAGTAATGGAATTTTTCAGATTGTTCAGATTATAAACTTGCCAATACTTTATTTACTATTATTTCTCGTTTTCGTATAAAACTTTTTTTGTAATAATACTTCAGATAAAGCAAACTTATGCTCATACCCTTATATAAACAATCTTGAAATTTGCAATTCAATTTAAATTTTTCAATTCGTTTTGCTTACCTAACAACTACTTTAACCCATCTTCAAATAATTGAATACAGTGGAACATACATACCTACATGGATAATTCGCAACAAAAAAAACTTATCTATTGTATTCATATTACACCATTTTCCATTTTCATTCTTCAAATCAAAATTAAATTGGAATTTAGATTGAAAAAAAAAACTAAACAAAAACTCATAAAAACCTTACAGAATAATAAAATTGAGCAGAAATTGATGTCAATTTTAAATTTTATTGATATATTTATAGATAAACGGAAAGATTGTGTAAGCATGAATGAATGAAAATCGGTTGTTGAATCTCGAATTGGTAATAAAGTTAGAGTGTTCTGTTCAACATGAAGAGCAGTAATTTTAGCCACCTTCCAACTTATAATATTGATTATAGAAACATCAGGTGGTGTTAAGGTATGCTTGCCTTATAGAACAAAAAATATTAGAAAAGACATGTTTTTGTATTGATAATTTCAAAATGTGCAAGTTGCCAAAAGTATGTTGCCGATTCCAAAATAAAACGAATTTCATGCGAGTCTATAATTGAGAGCCCGGATGCATCGAGATCGGTGATAAAAAAAAACAGGAGTTGTTCAGATTGATAAGTTATAAACTCTAATTTTTCAACGGCATTTAATAAGGCATTTAATGCTAACTGAGCATTTTTAGGCTGAAAAAAAAACCAATTTAAATTTACTTTCTACTTCTACTCCCAGAGATCTGGTAGATTCTTTTACATAAAGACCTTTTCCATCAAACAGAAATACAACTTGGTTTTTAGTTGAGTACATGAGTTTACATGAGTTTTCTTCATATTAAATTTAAAAATCCTGTCGATGTAAAATATAAAAGTTCAATTTTGGAATCCCGCCTTACAGCATATTTATACTAAAGTGGCTAATAATAAAAAAGAAAAAGAATATTGTACAAAGTCATTTGTTGGGCAAAATTTTTTTTTTTATTTTTTTTTAAGGCGTTCATGCTCCATGTAGGAGCGTTGTTAGGCTAATCAGCTTTGAATATTCACCACGGTCATTCGCAACAGCGACAGAGTTACCATGGCAGCCGATTTTTTTAAGGTCATTGATTACGTCAGTCTCCCATTGTAGTCGTGGTCTATCTTGCGGTCGCCCACTCTCTGGGGTACTAACGTACATTTTTCTAATCATTCCAGACTGTTAATTGGCTCGTTGAACATGCCCAAACCAAGCAATCCTATTAGAACGGATACCACCTATTATATTAGGACCATCAAGAAGGTCTCTGTTCTCAAAGTTATATCGGTTCTATACTCTCCATCGTCTGTCTTAAGTGGACCAAAAGTGTAGCGTAGAATCTTACGCTGAAATACAGATAAATGCGATTCGTCATTTTGTGTAAGGGTCTACGTTTGTGACCCATACATCACAACCGGTCTAATCACTGTCTTATATAACTTGAGCTTGGTGTTAGTTGGTACGCATACAGTGATCCAAGGAGAGGCTTAATTGAGTAGAAAGTTCGATTACCTGCAGCGATTCGAGCTTTTATATCTGTAAGTATGCTGTTGTTTGAGTCAACCATTGATCCCAAATATTTAAAAGATTCAACTCCTTCAATTCGTTCATCACCGCACATCAAATCTTTCTTCTCAGCCTCTCTTGAATATTCATATGTTTGGTTTTGTTGTAGTTAATTTGCAGACCAATTTTCCTAGGTCCACTCTCAAGCAACTTGAAAGTCTCACTCATAACAGCTTCACTTCCGCCGAGGATGACAACATCATCAGCGTAAGCAATCATCTGTACTGAGTTTATTGACAAGATATTGTTATTAGTCGGTAGTTTCTTTGACGGCACACATATTTCAAGGCTAAATTAAAAAGTATAGGAGAGATAGCATCACCTTGTCTTAAACCGGAGTCGATTTTAAAAAACTTTGATATTTCGTTCTCTACTCGTACACAGCATTGAGAGTTCTGTACTGTCATTTTGCATAGTGATACCAGTATACTAGTAATTCCCATTGCTACCAGAGCAGATGATAGAGTCTCTCGTTCAAGAGAGTCGTAGGCCTGCCTGAAATCAATGAAAACTTGGTGCACAGGTATGTTGAACTCTCGACACTTTTCCAAAATCATCCTTATCGAGAAAAGTAGTAGTACCTCGGCCCCGCCGGAAACCACACTGATATTTTCCAAACAGTTGTTCAGCAACAGGATCGATTTTGGATAGCATAATCTAGGAAAAGATCTTATATGCTGTGCAGAGGAGGGCGATTCCTCTGTAGTTTGCACATTGTAGGCGATTACCTTTTTTATGGATTGGTATCAGCATAGCTGTGTTCTAGTCCTATGGCATGGTTTCAGTCCTCCAGATCATTTGAATAAGTTCAAACAATCTTAAGGCTATAGTTTCGCCACAATGTACAATCATTTCGGATGTTATCCCAAGTAACAAACTTTGTTTACAAATTTATTACCGTACATTTACTCTGTATTTGTAAGGTTACAGTGGTACAGTGGTTTGTAAGGTTACAACTACACCGTAAACGTGTCGTAAGTGTTTTGTATACATTTTGGGGAACAAATTTGGTTTATACTGAACTTTTACGGATGTCGATGCACGTAAGAATTATGTATGGTTACAAACACGTACGTATTGTTACAGATAGCAAATTGTTTGCGATTTTTTACGACTACGGTTAATTTACAAATAAGTTACAATCTCATACTTTGATACGGACTTTCACATGATTTTTTGTAAACAAAAAATATAAATAAATATATCAATACTTATGCTTCAATGTCCATAATATTATTATATTTTGGCATAACTATACAAAAATAGTTGGATGTCAAAATTTACAAACGAATAATAAAATTTCGATTAAATTTTGGAAATAATTCTAAAATAATAACGCGCCATAAAAATAATAAATTATTGAATATTATTTAAAGGAAAATTCTATTTCTCAATTTATTTTAGAAAGATAAAATTTTGCAAAATTTGTTTAAATATTATCATAAATTTAAGTTTTTCTAATATATTTATAACAAAAGTTATAAAACCCAATAAAGTTTTATTAAATGTATTTTTTAATTTTTTTTTCAATACAGCCAAATATTAATTTTGCATAGAAATGGCTGACTCTTCATTTGTAAGCCTTTAATTACAAGATAACGCGATGTAGATATACAGAGAGTACTTAGAATATATGCATTTACATTTTATTTACATTTACACTTCCATATTTAAAATGTTAACATGTTAACGTAATGTAAACGCTATGTATTTGGTCTGTAACGATAATCATACAATTACAATTTCCCATTCAAAGAGTTAACCTGTATAAATTATGTAAGCGTTTAGTATAAGCCTCGTAGTTGTGCATATACACTAACATATTGGTTTTAAAAATATGTACTTGTATATGGTCTGTAAAAGCTTTGTATAAATGCCTCGTAGTTGTGCATATACACTTAGATATTGGTTTTAAAAATATGTACTTGTATATGGTCTGTAAAAGCTTTGTATAAATCTGTTTACAATTTTTGACATTTATGTACATACTATAAAACGATTAAATGTTGACAGAAATGCCGTAAAATGGCTTGGCTTGATCAAATTCTTTTAAACTTCCAGGACCAACGTAAACTAGGGACGTGAGGTATTCTAATAATGTTCCAAAAAATTTTTTTTTTGTAGTGTTCGTATTCCATGATGCTGTTCTTTTATTATAAATTGTTTTTTTCAACTGCTTAGAAATTTCTCTGATTTGTGCAAAAGATATTAAAGGTGAGGTAGTACAGAGATTAAATGTGCCATTTATCTACCCTATTGTTGCATTAACCCTAAATTAAATAAATTCAACGAGTCTACATTTAGAAACCATTCTATATCCATAATTTTCTCCCAATGTAGTACATTTCTAGCAACAATGGTAATGATTAAAATCGACCGTTCCTATAGTAAATTTGACAATCGTCAGTTGAAAACATCCTTTTATCTTATAAATAAAATAACCTTAAATAAAAAATATTTCAGGAGTATCACAAACAAATCTTTCGATTGTAACTATAATTTTATGACGATCAATTTTAACTCTATTTTTAATTAATATATCTTGTAATTCTGTGACGAAAGGTCCCCATAGTATTGTAGAGTTGGCATTGTTTGACCACAATAAAGTGCAAATAGACTCAAGAATTTCGAGTGATCGCTTATACATCAAACGAAATTCGGTCTTTGTGCTATTAAAAATGGAAATATCGTCAATGTTTAGGTAACTGAAATATTATTTGGGTGATCCAAATTCGAAAACTTATTTGTCCAACGTCAACTTTAATCAACGTCTCATATAGCTTATAATACCAAAGCTTTCTAATTCTGATTAATTGTAACTGATTAATTGATTGATGTAAGATACGATTAACTAATGCCCAATTTCTTAATTTTTCTATCACTGAAAGCTGGCTATATCAATTTGTTCATGGAAGGAGTTGGAATTTTGACATCATTTTTTTTATAATTCACTGAGTTTGAGAATATAATATCTCTTTCTCTTTAAATTTGCTAATAATTTTACTCTTCTAAAATAGAAAGATGTAAAATGAAAAGGCGTAGTTCTTTTTATTTCATTGCGGAAAATATAATAACTTTTATTTCAGATACCTTTTAATAAACTAAATATTTTGACATAAGAGAACTGTATACATTATGTGACAGTATAAATACATTCATAATGTAAACATTCCGTAAATATACGGTAAGCATTTAAGTTCTCATTAAAGTAAAGTTTTGTAACTTATCTGTAAATGTAAAAATACATTTACAAAGTCAACGTTTAGTAAATATACGAGGTAGCTATAAACTCTCGTAGACTTTACACAATGTAATCATTTTGTAGAAGTAATCATACAATTACATAGTACATAATCAGAAACGTTACATTCGAAGCTATAAGTTTACTACTACACTGTAGCTTTACTGTATACAATCAGAAATATCATTTTGTAGAAGTGTTAATACCGCAACACATTTTGAGTACAGTATATGTTCCGTAAATTAAACAACAATAATTTGTGACTATAATATATACAAAATGTTACTTGGGATATCGTCGATGTCAGGTGCATTATTGCGTTTTAATTTTGACAGCGCCGCTTCCAATTCCTCTTTGGTTAGTTCGTCTATACATGTACCTTTGACGCACGAATAAGCTTTGTTCGTCGCCCAACTTGTTGCTGGTCACTTAAGCTAAGAAGATTCTCAAAATAAGCGGCCCAAGTATCTAAAATATTTTCAAGGTACTACTTGTAGGTCTATATCTTCGTTTTGAATAGCAGTCGATCTAGTTTGAAGGCTTTTGTTTAAGGTTTTAACCTGTTAAAAGAAGTTACGCGATTAATGTTGTTGTGATCACAATTCTGCATTCTCTAACTAAATTATTACCTGATCTACATTAAACAAGTTTTTCGTTTAACGCTCAATTAAATAATCAGTTGCATATATAAAGAATCTTTTGATCACCCATCCAACCCGTATTTTTCTGATTACGCACCATCTGTGTCTGGATGTTGTTATTATTACATTTTTTCCATTGTTTTGATTTAATATATGTTCATACAAATCAAAACAAATGAAATACAAATCTAAGAAATAACATAATTATAACTTTTCTTTATTTTTGCGTTAGACTGAAAAACAATACAAATGATATTCTCTCATAAATGTTCTCTATTCCTTGGCGCCTTAATAAAACTTTTTGTGTGTTTCAAAAGAGAAACCAAAGAGAGGGACGCGTAATAATGAAATAACTTTTGTCCTTCTTTAGGTTAAAACAGAAATAATATTTTTTCTGTGACGGGAAAAAAGTTTAACATTTTACTTCTGCTGACAGGTGCAAAAATGCTACTTTTCATAAAATACTTTTTTCCCCGGGAAAAAAGTATGTACTTTTTTCCCGGATAGATAAAAACATATATATAAATACATATATACACATAAATGATGAATATTATGAATATTTAGGAACATATATGACTATTTTAATGGTAATGAAAAGTTATACCGTTTTCTTCTTGATGTTAATAACTGGTTTTGACAAATAAAATAAAACTTAATTTTAAGTTTTTATTCAAGAAAAATTCGTATGGTGTGGTGACTATACATATTGTAATATTTGTTTAATATTATTTTTTCAATAACTATATTAATATTTATCCAGTCACAGAAAAAAATAGTGTATTATACACGGGAAAAATTGTAGATTTTAGCTCTCGGTTTTTTGTCTCCCACCGCTTCGCGTCGGGAGACAACACAACCTCGAGCTAAAATCTACTACTTTTTTCCCTTGTATAATAAATAACTATTATACGAGGATTTGCACATAAATTTGGTCAGTCAGTTTTTAATTCGATCTCCAAAGAGACAAAAAGAAAAAGAATTCGAGTTAGTCGGTTCGTTGCTCGCAATTTTGAATATAAAAGTTAACAATTGATCTTGAATCAGTGAGATATATAAAATAAAAATTAATGGTGAATCGCCTCTGGCGTCTTTTTAGAATAAAAATATTTAATGAAACCACTTGTTAATATGTGAGATAGTTTCTAAAATAAAACAAAAAAATTAAATTTATGTGCCCTTCCGGGAATGATAGTTTTTATGATAATAAAAGAACGAACCAAGATTAATACATTGTTTACAAGGTGATTTATGTACTTGTGATAAGACCAAACATATGTATATATATAGTACTAATCAAATCACATTATACAGTAAATGATTAAATAAAAAGTTTATGTGTTTTAAGAAAGAATTTTTTTTGATTTTCAAAAATAATAAAAAGATGAAAATATGATTTGTGGAATGGCGGCAAGTAAAAATTGAAGCGTATAAGTTGGTTTTTTTCTTGGATGGTGAAAACAAACGGGAAGTAGCTAGTTATTGGAATGTTTGTTCTCTTTTTGAAATTACACGAACAACCTATCATTGATTATTGAAGGATTTACTGAGGAATATATAATTGGATAGACACATCACTGGAGGATTTGGCGCTCGTCGAACATCAAACTCAAGAGAAGTTTTTTTTATTTTTTTATTGTTATTTTTCTTTTTATATTTATATATATATCTACCTTCAGCATATTCAAGTATATATACGTTTTTATATCGTCATTTTTGTGAATATGACTGTTTCTATTTTTTTCGTTCTTGATTAATTTTTTTTTGTCTAAGATGGATCCTTAAGCAGTATTTACTTAGATAGAGATTTTTTCTGGTAAAAGACCATATTGAATTGTTTTTTTTTTGTTGGAATTATAGTTAATTTCAAATATAATATCCCGGATAATAACAGGATCCTAGGATCCAGTTACAATGTTTCTTAATGAAGCTTTCTATCTCCTCACACTGTCTCTTCCACCATTCTAGCTTTGTAACGGTTTGTTTTGTCAGTTTATAGTTCTCATTCGTTGACCTGGTGTTGCGTCCTTGTAGACACTTCAGAAAGCAATCTCTTTTGTATTGAATAGCGTCAAGGCATGCTTGATCCGACCATGGCTTCTGGGAGTGGTTCTGTGGTCGTCCAAATATTCCCTCAGCAGCGCTTAAAATGGCATCTTTGAGCAAATAGCTTGACTTATCGACGTCTCCATTAATGGTTTCTGATATATCCAATGTTTCAGTGAGACCCAAGTCTGTTTATGAATCGATCGATGCGCAAAGAACGAACTGGCAATTCTAATATTATTTGATAATGCAAACTTAGTCATTCTCTCACCATTATCATTCTAATTCAAATGCAAGCTGTTGGGACCCACCACATTTCCAGTGAGAGATATCTCTTCCAACCTGTCGATTAAAGTCACCAAGAACCATAATAAAGTCACGTGTTGATGTTTGTTTCATAACCTCTTCCAGTGCTATGTAGAAATTGTCTTTCTCGTCGACGGTCTTAGCTTCAGTAGGTGCATGCACGGCAATAAGAGAAAAATTGTTATATGTACCGCGTACACGTAGGTAGCAGATCCTCTCACTGACCGGGATGAATTTCATCACGGCTACGTGCACCAACAAGAAAGCCAGTTCGAAATTCTCTTCGAGAAGAATGACCACTACAGTATAGAGAGTGACTATCCAAATCTTGTTTTCCGATTATCAGCGGTCTATTATCTTGTAGAGCAATAATATCCAATCCCATACCTCTCAACCTCTGTTTCTAGACTTATAAGAGCATCAGGAGCGCTCAGGCTGGCAACGTTTCACGTTCCGATTTGGTAGTCTGGTCCTTTTTCACGTCCAGGTAAAATTCTGTTTTTGTCCGGGTCTGTTATTCTCTTTCTGATAACCAAATTTAACATTTTATTTTTTTTCCAGGGTAAGGGTGTTAACCTTAGGCCCAACCCAAATTGTCGTGAATGGGTCCGTTCTGCATATTAAGGTCACCAGAAACAATCTTTTTACACTTTTATATAGCAAGCTTCTTGATTCAAAACAGACGCCCACTCCAAGCCGCCCCCGATATGGAGAACATACGCTTGAGCCGGTTGGTTGTAAGGCGCCAACTCGTCGTAATGTAGCGTCATTGACCAGCAGTTTTTACTCTGCTTGTCTTCAATACACCAACCTTATTCTCTCAGCATTACCCAGGCAGCCCCGGGTGGACGTCAAATTTCGGATTTCACTGGGCAATAATTACGTTGCCCTAATTTAACCTCATTCACTATTCCTATAATTGATTTAGAATGATTATCGTAACTGTGAAAGAGTATAGAAGAATTATGTAAAAAAAATGCGCCAAAATATATATAATGCGCCAAAATAAAATTGGTCGGTTAATCAAAAAAGCAATGACATCTTTATTTTAAATAATTCTTGTGGTCAGCGTCATCAATTGCTTTGGAGAAAAAAAATCGCGAAAATATTCTGCAGTTTCCACTGGAAAATACAAATGTCATTTGTCGAAACTAAGCAAATGAAAACAAGATAGGTATATGAATTCTAATATTAATTCTTAATTATTTAATTATCTTACATATTATTACGCTAACGAAAAATTGTGGAGCCTAAGGCTTTTTTATTCGCAGATGGATTCATTTCAAATTTTCATTGCTAACTGATATTAGTGTAACTTAGATTTTAAAGATTTTTCACACAAATCGGATCATAAATAAAAAAGTTATAGACGAATTAAATTTATTTTTGAATTTAAGCGAACTCCACCATATAATATGAAATGGACTTGCCCAAGCCATATATTTTTTTTTATTTACAAAAACGCAAAACTTTGTTACTTTGTTATTAACGTAAAATATGTACGACTGTTAAAATTGTTAAATATGTATACAAGTATGTATATAAAGGGTATGATTCTGCCAATGTTGAATTGAGAGTGAATGGAGAGAATGCAGTGAATGCGATTCCAAAACAGTTTCGTCAATTATTTGCATTTATCTGTGATTTTAATGTTCCTCCGAATGCTTTAGCTTTACGGATTGAATTTAGAAATAGTTTGATTAAAGACTTTTTACGAAATTACGATGAAGATGTGTCAATTAATCGAGCCTTGATTGAAATTAATGAAATTCTTCTTACACATACTTGTGCGGTGATCTTGGTCTTTCGATTCCACAATATAACTTACAGATTGGCGATGTAGGTCATTTAGATATTGAAGAAGAAGCTGTAGTTTTCGATAGAATGTATGAAAATGCAAATAATGAGCAACGTAGTGTGATGGATATTGCTTTTGATTGGGGGGCGAACTTTTCATAATGTTTTCAAATTACCAATTCCATTATTAGAGAATTCAACGCCAAATATAACTCCAAACAGTGTACATGGCACATATATTAATAATGCATCAATCATTATCAATCATATTTCAATGTGTTCTATTCATGCTTTAAAATTAATTGATCGTTTGTTAAGAGATTTGACTCCAAACGAAGAAAATAAAAATAAACTGTTTGCAGTAAAACTCTTTTACTGAGCGGTGACTTTCGCCAAATTCTTCCAGTTATACCGCATGGCTCACGTTCTATTTTATTTGAAAGTTGTATTACATCTTGGCAAGAATTTATTAACTTTAAAATTTTGAAATTAAATCAAAACATGAGAGCTCTCCCTCAGGAAATTGAATTTGTAGAATTTCTTAGAAGACTCGGTAATGGTGATATGCAAAGTTTTCCACAGTTTGGTTCAGATATCATTGAAATTCCTCATAATTTGATTGGTAATCCAGACAATATTATTGAAGACATTTTTGGAAATATTTCTGATACAATTTTATCTGATGACATTTTGAGTTCCGTCATTTTAGCCCCCAAAAATAATGATTGCAATGAAATTGATTCTAAAATCTTGAGTATTATGACAGGAGAAGAGAAAGCATATTTTAGTTTTGCTAAAGTTGTTTGTGATGACATTCGTGAGCCGAACAAATTTCCAATAGCATTTTTAAATAAATTGAGTGTAGGAGGTTTGCCACCTCATAAATTAAATTTGATAGTGAATTGCATTGTTCTCCTCATACGTAATTTAAATACAGGTCAAGCATTAGTAAATACGAATACGTGTAAAAGTTATGCACCGAACTTCAATAGATTGTGAAGTTTTGACTGGTGTCATGCGAGGTGTACGCATTCTAATTCAAAGAACTCAATTCCCTATTATTCCTGATTTTGCTATGACTATTAATAAATCTCAAGGTCAGACATTCAACAGAGTTGCCATTTTACTTAAAGAACCTGTATTCACACATGGTTAATTGTATGTTGCTGCAAGTAGAGTGCGTGCGTTTGAATGTTGGAAATTTTATATTTATGATACATCTGACCAAGGTCATTTGTTCAATGATGATAGAGTTTTCACAAAAAATATCGTCTTCCCAAAAGTCATTGTAACCTAATTTCTTCTCACTTTTCTCAAAAACCTTTTCCTCTTTTATAAGTGTGAGTGTCTGTGCGTTTGCTTTTGCCTCAATATGCGTGTTTTAGGTAGATTTCATATAAAAATCTACCTATTGCAATGTCCGTCATCTCGGAATTTCGGAAAAATTTTGATGCCAAACGACTATATATGTAAAGCGGAGACGGAAAAACAAAAAAAAAATTATATATATATATATATATATATATATATATATATATATATATATATATATATATATATATATATATATATATATATATATATATATATATATATATATATATATATATATATATATATATATATATATATATATATATATATTTATGTATATATATGTATATATATATATATATATATATATATATATATATATATATATATATATATATATATATATATATATATATATATATATAACGATATGAGGTATAACGGAATTTAGCGGCACTCTCACGGTCGCTTTTTTTTACCTAGACCAAAAAATTTTTCTGAGCGTGTTGCGGCAAACCATTTCTTGGATAAGTTCGACAACTGGCCATATCCGGGTACAGGTTAAGAGTCTAGAGCCTTAAAACTGTCAAAAACAATTGTTATAACGGCCGTTTGGGGCAAAATAAGTAAACAAAATTTATAAATATTAATTATTTGAACATATTTCTATCATGTTTTGAAAAACCAGACATCTGCAATAAAAGGTTCTTTAGCTATTTGCAATAAACTGCGTAATGTACAATGGCATTTAGCGGCACTCTCACGGTCGCATTTTTTCACTTACGCTAAAAATATTTTCTGGGTATGTTGCGGCAAACAATTTCCTGACTATGTTAAACAATTGGCCATATCGGGATACAGGTTAAGTGGCTAGAGCCCAAAAACTGTACAAGGGAATGTTTATTTTTAAAGTTTGTTTAATACTTCTGTTTTTAATTAGTGTTTTTTTTAAGTAATCTGATAAATCCGATTCTAATTGCACACATAACTGTCTGATCCCGAAATCTACCTATTTTTAATGGATATACCTGCCGCTCGGACTTTTTTAATTTCATATTGAGGCTGAAGTTGTCATTCACATTTTATCATTTTCATCGTTAAACATATTAGAATATTTGTTTTTGATAATAATTGCTTTTTCAATTGTCTGTTAATATATAAAATATAAAATTTTCATGTATGACCGAATTTCGGTCACGGGATTTCCTATATTTTTAAAAATAACCCACCTTTTAATAATAAACTCACTACCACTTTTGGAATCATTGCTTCTACGTCAACAAAATGTCTACGCAAAAACTTTATTTATAAGCGTAGCGAAGCACGCCTGGCCCTCCTAGTGTATATAATTACAAAACATTTTTATATATATATAAACGATGATAAACGAAGGAACATTTGAATTTATGACAACCAAAAAAAAATTTTTTTTTTGATTTAGCAAAATTACTGCACCTGAATTTTTTAATTTTTTCCTTTTGTAATGTACGAAGTTAAGGGGGGAGACAAACAAAAATTACTCGTTTTTGTCAATAACTCAAAAACTAAGCAGTCGAAAATTCATTGAATTTTTTTTAAATATTTTCATCATTTTCGATTTTTCTAAACCAAACGTACCATTGCAAACTTGATTCCTTAAAAAAAACTTTTGTTTTACTATCTCCTTATCTATGTCCATAATATATAGATAAAAACAAATATTTAAAATATTTTTGTTATCAACAGGCGTGGGACACATTTAATAACTGTAGAAAATTTCAGGTTGATACCCCCACTTTTTTTGGCATTTCTCGACGTTTTAGGACCTCTCTCTCTCTCTCTGGCGTTTACATCCCATGGAGGGATTTTTCCGTCTGTGCAATCAGTTTCCAATCGTCTCGTTCCATGACCAGTGGACCCCAGTTTCGACATCCTATATCACGAAGGTGATGATGTCATCACGCCAGCGTTGTCTAGGTCTTCCTCTTCGACGAACACCAGCTGGTTGTTGTTGGGACGCTTTTTTAATCATTCTATCTAATGGTGCTCTTTCTACATGACCAATCCATCTAATCCGGTTAGATTTAATGAATCCGATTACATCGCAGCCTCCAAGAAGCTGTCTGATTCATGATTCATTCGGATTCTATACTGATTTCAGCAACTTTACATGGACCATAAATTGTTCGTATGACGTTCCTCTCGAATGTTGATAGAATTATACAATCGGAGGAAGTCAGTGTCCAGTTTTCGCTTCCAAAGGTAAGCACAGGTTGAATTAATGCTTTGTAAAGTGTGAGTTTGCACGACTGCGAAAGATGTTTGGATCGCAAAAGTTTTGAGTATGCGTAGATGTTACGCACCACGGTCTTAGAATTCGACGTTGACACGATCCTTATTGATGATGATTCTGTGGTAGTGATGGATATAGACGTATGTACGATGATCAATTCCTTCAAATAGGTTGAATATATATAAAATTTATTGTGTCTTAAATGCGATGAATAGCTCAGCACATCGATGAAAATGAACAGAAATGTAACTAGGACGACTAACTGGTCAAATAATTAGAATGTATATAGAATACTGTATGTATAGTTTCTAAATGCGACGAATATTTCAGCAAAATCGATGAAAAATGAACTGGAATACAAAATACGACGAATAGCTGGTGAAATAATTTGAATGTACATAGAATGCTGCAGATGTAATCTTAAAAATGCGATGAATGGTTCAGCAAATCGATGAGCATGAACAGTAATGCAAAATATGACGAATAACTGTTCCAATAATTTGAATGTACATAGATAGTTGTATATATAATGTTTAAATGCAACGAATAACTCAGAAATCGATGAACATGAACAGTAATGCAAAATACGACGTATAACTGTTCCTATAGTTTGAATGAATGTACATAGAATGTTGTACATATAATGCTTAAATGCGATGAATAACTCAGCAATCGATGAATATGACCAGTAATGCAAAATACGACGAATAACTGTTCAAATAGTTTGAACGTACAGAGAGTGTTATATATATACTGCTTAAATTTGATGAATAACTCAGCACTCTATGAATATGAACAGTAATGCAAAATATGACGAATAACTGTTCCAATAGTTTGAATGAATGTAATGTACATAAAATGTTATATATATAATGTTATAATGCGATGAATAACTCAGCAATCGATGAACATGAACAATAATGCAAAAGACGACGAATAACTGTTCAAATAGTTTGAATGTACATAGAATGTTGTATATAATGGTTAAATGCGATGAATAACTCAGCAATCGATGAACACGAACAATAATGCAAAATACGACGAATAACTGTTCCAATAGTTTGAATGAATGTTCATAGAATGTTGTACATATAATGCTTAAATGCGATGAATAACTCAGCAATCGATGAATATGACCAGTAATGCAAAATACGACGAATAACTGTTCCAATAGTTTGAATGTATAATGTTTAAATGCGATGAAAAACTTAGCAATCGATGAATATGAACAGTAATGCAAAATACGACGAATAACTGTTCCAATATATATATACTGCTTAAATGCGATGTATAACTCAGCACTCAATGAATATAAACTGTAATGCCAAATATGACGAATAACTGTTCCAATAGTTTGAATGAACAGAGAATGTTGTATATATAATGGTTAAATGCGATGAACAACTCAACAATTAATGAACATGAACAGTAATGCAAACTTAACTGCATTTGTCATCAAAGGCGGCGATGGACAACATTCTAAAGCAATTACAGCATGATGATAGTCGCCACATTGTTCTTGTAGACATGACTTGAATTTAACTAAAAAGAAACACTAGAAAAATACACACAACACAAAACAATCTTCAAAGGTGACTGCAATTAAAAACAAGGCTTCACTTCAATTTCCAATGTATAAGTATATATTCTTTTATATTTAATTTAACACCAAACTTAATTTAGCTAAATACATAGTAAAACAATTTAACATGATAAATGAACATAACTGATTTTTTATTTTAATTTTTGGAATTTACAACTACATTGAACTCGACCGACAAATTTATTAAAATAGAAATGCCAAGATTAACAAACTTACCAAACCATTTATACATTTTTTAATTTCTGTCATTCAACAGAAACAGTTCTACATTCTAAATTTACATCGTTATTCAGTGAAACAATTACTTTATACAAACAAATGAATAATATTTATTATCCAAATTTACATCTGTTCTGAACAGCGCCATCTAAAATAATTTATCAGTATGCGGACTGATTGAACCTAATATTTTAACCGATCATCTTGGCTTGTATGTCATATTTTGACAACTATTGATTGAAGATGAGTATATGTATTTTTGCTTATAATTATTATTTATTTTTAACTTTATATTTGTATTTTTAGTGAACAATGTAATTAAATAGACGACGATGGATCAGATCAGTGGACATTGATCCTTGCGTCGACAAGGTGCATTAGACCAAACATGGCATATTGATGATACGTAATGAAAAATCCCTATTTATCACATTGCCAAACCCAACACTTTTCTTAGGAACTAATTTATTCAAAACCGTGATAATATGTTGGAAATAATATTTTTTTATTGGTTATTTGTACTTGCATGTGTCAGGTTCAATTTTTTTTGAATAAAATGTACTGTTTAGTACGCATTACAATATATGCCACAAGAGCACATAAAACTCTTTGAAGAGCTAGGTCCTAGTCAACAAAAGAATTTGTTCTGAGGTGCTGATGGAAGCTTATTAGATGGATTTAAAGGAGATTTGGGGACCATGGTCATTTATACTCGAACAGTTATAATATTTAGTTCCTTACTAAATTTCCACGAATTGTTTGTAACAATTTTTGTTCTCATAACCTTACACCCTCTAAATTTAAACGTAATCTTTTTGTTACTTTACGGCGAATGTATAAAGTTAATTTCAGACCGATTTGTTCCTAGGGCTATAAATTAGCATCTTTGGTACATAAATAACTATTTTATAATTCAATCAAAAACAATTATTCATTATGCTAGTTTTTACATCATATTTTTCTCCTTTATGTTTTGCTTTAGCTAGCACCGTTTACTTCCACGTCATGGGTGGTCTTCCCATTTTCCTATTACTTTGTGGATTCCACTCTAGAGACATCCTGGTTACATCTTTATCTGATTTTCTTATAGTGTATGTCCCTTACATCTCCATTTCATTTGTTTTATATCGGTCTCAATGTCCAACTACTCTGTTTACCGTAGAAGTTCCTGATTAGTGATGGTGTTTGGTCAAAAAAATTTGATCTGTATTCTCAGACATTTGTTTACAAACACCTGCAGCTCGTTTGTGATCATTCTTCTTCGTTTCCATTCTTGTAGTTTTACACACCTACAGCAGTACTGACAACACATGCATTGAACATTCGTGATTATGTCTTTCCTAACAGAACGGACTCATTCCAGATCTCGTGAAACACATTGGATTTCTGGCTTTGTAAAAATACAGATTGATATCTTCTTCAGCTCTGTTTTTGCTGCACTACAACCAAGGTACACAAGTTTATCAACTTCATTCACTTGTATGTTATTGATGGTAATCGGTGTTCTCATTTTGGTCTTCAGTCTTATAATCTTTGTTCTTCTGATGTGGATATTGAGACCGACTTCCTGTATATGTGTGTGTAAGCAAGCAGATGTCATCTCGTAGTTGAAATCATTGGTTCGTCTGTTTGTGTTCCATTAGATTACATTTGCATTTGCATCATCAAGCTTTCGCCTGATACTAACCTTGTCCCACTCCTTGGTGGTTGTTGTTGCTGTAGCAACGGATGTGGTGCTAATCCTTCAGCTCAAATTCCAGGTGTAGCAATTATGCTACTGCCCTTGGGTGATACCATAAATCTCCCTTCGTCAGGTTCGTTGAATTTTCTGGACATTTGAATAGGTGGTCTACATCGTGAGGTATAATTCTGTTAATCTTAGTTGTTTAGGGTGCGTGACCAACGGTATCTTAATTGAACTTGGATGGATCTGGTACTACGGGGTAGTTGGACCTCTTTGGCAGCGACTTTGGGTGGCTTTCTGTTTAAAACTATGTAATTCATCACATATCCTTACAACAACCAAACTCCTTTAATTTTTAAAGTTATTCCATTTTTCTTCCTAAATGAAAACTTTTAATGACTCTTTTAAGCTTCTCAATTATTTAAAAGGAAAATAAAAATTTATGCAAATTATGGTTTATAACAATATACACTTGAGATACGTTTTTTGCTTTTAATGAGAACAGTATGGCTTTAATTATACTAATTTCTTGGAACATATTTTTTCACTTCTAACTTTATAATTACAGAAGTTCTTGGTTTTGAATATATTATTCAAAAATAAAACATATAGAAGGAAGAAAGGCTTGAAAATAGATAGAATTCAAAATCGTGTGTGTTTGGAATTATATTGGATTGATAATTAAAATTTTATTCATGAATATATTAGTTTTAGAAAAATGTTAATCAAAAAAGTAGTTAAATAAAATGTAAGGTAAAATTTGGTTTATTAAGATATAAATTCAGAATAAATTCTACCGTTGGTTTCAGCAAACAAGAAAAATATCAAATATAGTTTACTTTTTAACTTTTGATATTTTTTTACTGGTCAATATTTTCCATTACTCAACATATATAATTAATAGAGATGAGAAATAGAGTTTCAAGACTGTACCACACGTTCATGTCAGCACTGCTGCATGGATAACATTTAATCATAAAAACATTAATCAAATTAAAAAATTGTCGGCGTTATATAGATTTTGATTATTAGTGATTACGTCCCGGGTAAGGAAAAGCGAAGGGGCCAAGCCTGGGCCAATACCACGCCATAGCTCTTGAGGGTTGGGCCAGGTCTAAGATTGTCAAACGGCCGAAGCCTGTGCAAGCTTGGAGGGGCCAAGTCTTGATCCTGAGGCCAAGTCTGGCAAACCAGACTTGGGCCAAGTCTGGCAAACCAGGCTTGGGCCAAGTCTGACAAATAGGGCCAGATCTACCAAACCAATTTTTTCCAGACCTCCTTTAAATATGTGAAAAGACGTTGTGGAAAGAGTAGCTTATATGAAAATAAAGATAAACAATATATGGCCTGCTCATGTTTAATATGCATTAGACTGGTTATTAACGCGTAATATAATAAACTGTACCTTGGTTCAGTCTAGGAGTTTACATCTGGCCCATGCATGGCCCAAAAGCTAACTAACCAAGGTTTGGCTCACCAATACTGGCCCGAAATTGGTTCGTTGTTTAACATTGGAAGGGGTTGGGTTGTATTTATTTATCAGCTATCATTTCTTATAATATGACCTAAAAGTAAACTTAAATTCAAGAAATAAAACAAATAGACTAAGAGCCCGCGACGGCCAGTCCTTCGTTATTTTATAAAAGCTGAAAGTTTCTCTGCGCATACCTCCCACTCAGGTAGGAACAATTAACGACATATGAAGTTTGGATCATAGTGGCTTTGGCAGGGAGCAGGTTCCAAAGGGGCCTCCAAAGTTTCGTGAAAGTATAAAAGCTAATTTTTTTTATATATTCCTCGGGATAGTATTAGAAGTCACGTCACCCAATGCCAGACATGTGGAAACTACTCTAAAATAAGTAAAAGATAGTTGATTTTATATGATACTAGCAGGACCCGGCGTGCTTTGCTACGCTTATAACTAAAGTTTGTGCACAGACATTTTGTTGACGTAGTAGCAATGATTTCAAAAAGTGGTAATGAGATATGATAGCGTAATTTTTAATTTTTGTTTTTAAAAATATGAATGAAAAATAATCAGTACTTTAGCTCATCAGTTCGGATATATGGAAAATTGGCGGTCAAATAAGTTTTCGAGTAAGCTATAACAAAATTTAAATGACTTGTTGATTTAGTAGAGGTGTGTCATTACTCATCTCTATATAAAACATTTTACATAACAAAAATAGATTCACAAATGTTCACAGTGCTCATGCATTGTATTTGTACCCGACACGAAACACACGAAAAATGTTCTAAAGAAGTTTTTCTGAGAGAAAATGAAAAATGCTGCCAAATTATAAAATTCAAGTGCATTACTTTGATCTTAATCACTCACAAAATCTCTCAAAATTTTATCTTTTACTCCAAATGGCGTTAAAGTTTTGTTTATTTAACACTGGTCGCATATTGCCGCTATCTCATAAAAGAAAGAAAATTTGAGAAAACTCGTAAAAATAACATTCAATTGCCGCAGGAGGGATCGATTTTGATCGATTATGATCAATGTTGATCTACGGGTCTGACTACCCTGCGTACTCCAGTCCCTGCTATTGACATATGAGTTAGCGTGAGATATCACATACCACTGGCAATGGCAGGAGATGTCATTAGCCAAGATGATATCTTAGGGTGCTGGCGGACGAACTTTAATTTGTCAACGGCAGCACTTCCAGTCTTAGCTGGGCAGCGTTCCGTAGCGGTACCGCTCATTAGCTCTTCCGAGGAATCGGACCAACACGTAGTTATGTGTGGGCTTTGTGCCTCGATTGAGGTGGTGGGAGGTGCGTCTGAGATGCGCTGCATCAGCTGGATTATTGGCATTTAGTTTTGTTTTGTTTTCTGCAAATTTCTCACAATTTGTTTTTCACTTATTATTTTGTTATTATTTCTTCATCTTATCATGAAATATTGGCATATGTCATATTTTGTAGTATGATAGGATTTTTTACTTAGTTATGCATTTTAAAATAAAACATAAAAAAATAAAATAAACATTTTGATATATATATATGGCAGTACAACCGAAAAAAAATAAGTTTGCAAGTGGTAAAGCAAATTTGCGCAATCCACCCGCCCATAAAGCGGCACGTCCATGGAATTTGCAGGGACAAAACATATATGAATCAATAAAAAATTTTAAAATACATGTTCAAAACATCTGCGGATTGAACGATAACCATGACCACGTGCAACATCATCAAACCGAACATTCTATTCCTTACAGAAACACAAGTTTCTGAAAATTTTCTCTTTATAGAATCGCTTAATTCCAAATATAGGCTCGAATCAGCTTTCAAACTCCATCAGGGCGTATGCGCATTCATTCATGAAAGTGTTGCGTGCACGCGCTTTCCAAATTTTGAACTACACGGTGACGGCTTCAATACAATGGTTTTAAAAATTTGTCTTCCAGAAATGACTTCTTTTACAATAGCTTTATACCGGTCCCCCAACAAACGTAACCCAAACTTTTTTAATATACTGACAAAAATTGTGGACGAGATTAGAGCAAAGTCCCCTAATTGTGAAGTTATCGTTACCGGTGACTTCAACGTCCACAACAAATCATGGTTGGAATTCTCCAAATCGACCGACGATGTTGACAATAGTGGAAAACTGGCAGAAATTTTTGCCGCGTCTCAGGGCCTATTCCAAATTGTTAAAAGCCCGAGTTTCACTCCCCGTAATGGCGATGATAATAGTTTTCTTTTAGATCTCTATCTTACCACAATGCCAGATATTACGAGTGTCGATGTCGCGAAAGGTAGTATTGGAAATTCTGATCATTATTTAATCTCATCAGTTATCAAAACTGATTTACTTAAAACTACAGCTCCCAAACCCCGTAAAATATTTCACTACTCAAAAATGGATAAGAGTGGTCTTCAAAACTTTTTCCATGGTTTCCCTTTCGACCGTCATTGTTTTTACACTGACAATGTAAATGTTTCTGCTCAAAACTTTACAGAAACCATCCAATTTGCTATCAATAAATTTGTCCCTTTCTCCATAGTAAAACCCAAACAAAAATACTTGTATTCGAAAGCTGCCAAAACGGCACTTAGAAACAAACGTAGATCATTTAATATTTGGATTCATAACAAAACTCCCACTAATCGATCCCAATATCTAAAGGCCAACAAAATATCTAATCAGATTATCTCAAACGAAAAGTCCCAAATTGATAGAGCGAAAGCCTCAAAACTTACGTCTATGTCTGTTTCTGACAAGAGTTTCTACAGTGCCATTAATTCTTTAAATTCTGGTACAAAATTTTCTATTCCCCCTATTATTGATGGTGATTTAATCGTCAATGATCCCGCAAGAAAAGCTAACTTGTTCGCTGAACGCTTTGCTCTGAACTCCACTGTTTTGGAAACTCCTAAAGAAATACCCCAAATCCAGTCCTCAGGAGTTAATATGAATGAACTTCACTTCAAACCCAAAATAGTAGCTAAACTTTTAAAGAGGTTAAACATCAACAAAGCCTCAGGAATGGACAATATTCCACCCATTATTTTAAAAACCTTTTCCAAAGAACTTGCACCAACTTTAACTAAAATATTCTACCAATCCTACAAATCTGGTATATTTCCCTCGTGCTGGAAGTTAGCGAATGTCCAGCCCGTCCCCAAAAGGACCAAAATCCGATATCTCAAATTATAGGCCAATAGCTTTACTATCGGTCCTATCTAAAGTCTATGAGCATTATATTAATACACATATTTCAAAATTTCTGGAAGAAAATCATTTAATATCCGACAGCCAATACGGTTTTCGAAACAAAAGATCAACTACCGATCTATTAAACTATGTAGCGCATTGTTGGAACAGCATACTTGATAAAGGTGGTGAAACATACGTTATCGCTTTAGACATCTCCAAGGCATTCGATCGAGTCTGGCATGCCAACTTAATCAACAAGCTCGTTGCGTACGGTTTTCATCCCAATGTTGTGAAGCTGATTCAAAATTTTCTATCCAACCGATATATTTCGGTAACCTTAGACAGATTTTTTTCTGAGTCTAAACTAATTAACGCTGGTGTACCCCAAGGCTCAGTAATGTCCCCAACCCTATTTTTGATTTATATCAACGAATTGTTGAAAATCACTAGTAACCCAATAAATAGTTTCGCAGATGATACTACTCTGCACAAATCGTTCGAGCCCCTTCCTTCAAAAGGTAAAATACACGAACGAATTAATCCTGCCCGGAAAGACGCTGCCATAAACGTGAACAAAGACCTGAATAAAGTCGCCGACTTGTGTGACCAAAACCTTGTCAATTTCAACTCCACCAAAACACAGCTGTTGATTGTTTCCAGATTAAAGACCGAGTTCCCCAAAGATATTTTATTTAGTATGTGTGATGAACCAATAGGTGAATGTAAAAACATTCGTTTATTGGGTGTCACAGTTTCAAATGACCTACTCTAGAATGATCATGTAATGGCGATGGCAAAAAGTGCGTCTAAAAAACTCGGCCTCCTAAATAGATGCAACAAATTTTTCACTCCATACCAATTGCTCCATGTTTATAAGTCCTATATTCGTCCCTGTATGGAGTACTGCTGTCAAGTTTGGGGTGCTGCCTCTATTTCCATCTTGGCCCTCTTGGACTCTGTTCAAAAGCGAGCTGTACGAATTATGGGTGATCGAACTTCGACATCAAAACTTGATTCCCTACAACATCTTCGCACTGTTGCTGACCTCGTTGTTTTTTACAAATATCGTCATCAGCAGTGCTCAGATGAAATCAGCGGCATCATGCCTCAAACTTATTCTTACCCCCGTTCCACTCGGCAATCGGCTGCCGCAACCAGTGAAACGGTAAAGATCCCGCGCTGTCATACTGGCAGATCGCAGAGAGACTTCTTTGTCCGAACTGCGTACAAATGGAATAGTTTGCCGGAACACTTAGTCTCAGGTGGCTTCAACCCACAGATGTTTAAAAAAGCGTTAATCTACACCTTAGAACGCCAGTTGTTGTAAGACCCAGGTCTAGACCAAGGTCTTAAAAAGTATTTATGTGTTGTTGTGACACATATTCTAAACCCTATTACACAACACATTTTATTAAAAAAAAAAAATTTACATTGTGTCATTTTTATTGCAACTTATTTATTTTAATATGGAACGAATTTTAAAATGTCGTTTTAATTCTATTTATTTATTCGAGTACTTGTGGGTACACTATATTTTTTGTTTTTCCGTCTGGTGCGTACACGAATAAATCAGAAGGTTTTCCTAACGCGCCAGCCACATACAGTTGTCCATGTGAGAAGAATGGATTCTCCAAATCTAGTCAATATACTTACATTAACTGTTCGTGTGCTTTGTTAATGGTAATTGCAAAAGCTAGTTGCACTGGAAACTATACGTTTGAATCTGTTGGGATCATTAAAATATGTGGCCTGTCTGCCATGGCAACACTACATCTTCCTCTTCGAATTTTCCACTCAAAATTGTAGCTTCGATGACATTGTTCATCATCTTTTTCACCGAAGTTCAAAAAAGTTTGTGCAACTTCAAAATATGTGACATATTTTGAATTACAATATGTGTCACAACAACACATAAAAACCTTTTAAGACCTAGGTTCTACAACATAATGCTTTTTAAGACGATGATGAACGCAAATTTCTTTTTTTATATATATTCTTCTTAGAGAATGGAAAACTTAATAATAAATCCTTTCACATAATAATGTACGACACAGGACAATATTTCATGATAGGATGGAGGAAATAAAAACAATATACTTTTTTTTTCAAATTTGCAGGAACAAAGCTATAATTAGGTTCCTAATTATCTTAGTGCTAGAAGCATATACCAAGATCATGCAACGCATTGTTTACCTCAAGCCAGCATATATAATAGTTATATGGAAGCTCATTTGATCGAGCAAGCAAAAAGTGCATTCTTTTAAAAAAAAATTACGTCCATTAACACCTTAGAAAGCATGTTGTTATGGGACCATTTTCTTAAATGGTTTTTATGTGTTGTTGTGGCACACATTGTAATTCCTACGACCCAACACATTTTATTTAAAAAAAATAAAGCGTTATCGTCAAAGAATATTCCATAACTAAGACTAAGGGTACTATCGTTGATTGAAAAAAGTACATGTGCCAGCACCCCTAAAATATTACTTATCCCCTTAATATAAGTGATATCTTACTGCCATTGTCAGTAGTATACGACGTCTCACGTTAACTGATTTGCCAATAGCAGGTACTAAAATACGTGGCTTTGTCACATCCATAGGTAGATGATAAAACTTGTAACATCATAATGTGTTTAATTCAAATACATATAGTTTTGATTTGATATACAAAAGTAATTGTTTCAGATTATACTTTCATTGTTCAATTTCATTAAATTATGTTCAACAAAAAAAATTGATCAAAGGAATCTAACCGTATAAAACGATATTTAAATAAAAATCAAATTAAATTATTATCAACATTTAGGCAGAACCCCTTAAGATAATTATAATGGCCCTGGGGTTCCATTCAAAAAAATTTGCCTGTTACCTATGCGCAAGTGTACACAACAACTTCCCAAAGTTTCATGATGATCGGATGAATGGTTTATTAATGCATAAACGACAAACATACATACTTTCAATTTTATATATATAGAAGAAGAAGATAAGCTTATTTAAAGAAAAAAAAATTAAATATATATTGAGAATTGATTTTTTATTCACCTATATATTAAAGTGTTACTTTAATACTGTGATTTGCGGCCTTAAAGTGTCACTTTTTATTCATATATTTTTTTGCCATAGTTACGTCCAAAAAACTAAAAAACATTTGTATTTGTTTAAATTATATAAAAAATCGGAATTTTTATCAAAGCACCCATTTAATTCAAAATTTCATTATCCAAATCACATATTTGTTATTGTTTGTTGTCATAGTAAGACAATTATTTCGAAAAAAAATAAAAAATATTTAGTCAAAGGTTGCTTTTTCAACATATTTTTTTTTCAAAATTTATGCAAATTTATAATTTTGATTTAGAATAAACATTTTTTCTTAAATATTTTGCTTGCGGCGAATAAAAATAGTATATGACGCACGGACGTAAGCTATTTCGGACTTAATGTGGGTACAACTCCACATCCGTCCAAAATCTTTAGCTTTGCGTCCTTGCATCATAATGTACTATTGTAGCAAAAGTAAAAACAAAATTGTAGTAGTTTTAGTTATATATTTAAACTAGCGGGACCCGGCGTGCTTTGCTACGCCCATAAATAAAGTTTGTGTGTATACATTTTGATGACGTAGCAATAATTTCAAAGAGTAGTAATGCGAAATGGTTTTCTATTTTTTTTTTTAATATGAATGTAAAAGGATCAGCACTCTAGTTGATCAGTAAAATATAAAAAAATAGTATTATATATAAAACAAAGGATATATAAAAAATACGCGATCAAATAATTTTTCAGGTCTGTAATCTATTTAGAACATTATACGGAAGAAAAATCGATTCACAAATTTTCACAGTGCTCATGCGGTTTAATATACGCTTTCTTTACCAGTAGGTTACTAAAAACGTTGCAAAAAATTTTGATCGGTATATGATTTTATGGTCAGCAAGGGCAGTAAGAATAGCGAAAATACATTCGATGAAGGTATAGAAGAAGTGATGCAAAAAATGAATAAAAGAAGTGATGCAAAAAAAATCAAAATTATTTGGAAGTTTTTGTATATGAATTCATAGGATTTGAATTCATAGGATGAGAAATATTTCTATTTAGTCAACATTTTAAGTCATTTTAAAGTCATTATTATTGAATGTTGCAAATCAATGCGAAACTAATATCTTACACACGGTCAATATATTGGCATATATGTTCCATATATAGACAACATTAATGGAATATTAATTTTTAAGCGATTTTGTGAGTAATCATTGCTCAAAGTAATTAATTATTAAAAGTATTATTCCCGATAATAAGTAATTATTGTCGGGATTGAACTCACACTCATCAGAGACATCATATTTCAAAGCCATCTTACAGACTCAGCCACAGTGGATGAAATAACAACGAAACATATTTCAATTTTCATGTTCAGATAATTTCTAAATTGAAACTTCATTATCGCATATTTATTTAAATTGAATTCTTCATCTGTGATTATACAATTGTAAATTGTATTTGTTCCCGACACGAAACACACAAAAACTGTTTTAAAGAAGTTTTTCTGAGAGAAAATAAAAAATGCTTTAAAATTGCAAAACTCATGTGAATTAAAATAATTACTTTAGCTTAATCACTCTAAAAATCTCTAAAAACTTTATTTATTTACACCAAATAGTGCAAAACTTTTGTTTATTTAACATTATACCCGTCGCATATTGTCGGTATCTCATAAGAAAGAAAATTCAAGAAAACTCGTTTTGAGTTGTTGATGGTCATTGCAAAAGCGAGTCGCACTGGAAACTAAACGTTTGAATTCAAAGGCCATTTCTGTTGCGATCATTGAAATACGTAGCAACAGTACATCTTCCACTTTGAATTTTCCATTCAAAATTGTAGCTTCAACGACATTGTTCATCATCTTTTTCACCTAAAATTTCTAAAAAAATGTGCTATTTCAAAATATTTGACATTTTATTTTAATAAAATATTATACATTCATTTTTCTATTTCATAAAATTATATTCAACGAAAAAAAACATTGATCAAAGCAAGCTACGCGCATAAACCGATATTTAAAAAAAAAACAATTAAAATAATTATCACCAATCACCAATGAAAAAATAATACACGACAATTGGAAAAAGCAAGCGTTGTGTATATGGACAACTTTAACATTAAAACCAATTTTTTAAATACAAATACGGCACCATCTATTGGCTAACCCAAATTTATGAGGCGTATATCACACTATCAAATATATTGGTCAATAAAAAAAATTTGACATGAAATTGGAGAGTTGACGTTAACTTTAACTTAACCGTAACTTAAGACTCTATTCAAAATTTTGATTTAAGGTCGGTAAGAAATTACGTATTCTTTGACGTTTGATTTGATATTAATTTTGGTTTTGTAATCAATTTTATAAATCAATCAATGCTTTAAAAGTAACAAACTGATTTCACAATCAAAATTTAAAATAATAAAATTCGAAATAAACATTTGATACAAAATTTAAAAATAAAAAAATTTATCTTCATATTAATTTTATGCTAATATTTGGCTTTAATTAAAGTCGCTCTTTTTATATCTTTTGCATTTTTTAATAAATAAAATTTTATTTTTATGGACACTTGCAATTAAATATTAGTTTTCTTCAGTTATTATACTAAACGTCAAAAAATCCTCAAGATAGAATGAAATGAACTTTACGTTAAGTTAACGTTAAGTTTACGTACCGACTATAAATGTTCTAGTGCATTTTCATGCATTTGTACTTTACGTTAAGTTAAAGTTACCGACTATAAATCAAGCATAAAGGTTGTAAAATAAACTTTGCTAGTTTTTCATCCAGTTTTGATGACAATTTTTTTACCTCTAATCGTTCTATTTTAATTAGCAATACGTATAAGAGTATTTTTCAATTTGATAATGATTTTTGTAAATTAACATTGAAGACCAATGAAAAATTTAAAAAAATAAAAAAATAAATTTAAATTATTGTTTTCTTTATTTTTACTCTTATTTTTATTCAAACTTTATAAAAACCAATACACTAATTTTTTACAGATTTCGATACTTTATAGCACTACTATAATTAATATATAACCTCCACAAAATTGTTAATAATCTTTGGTAACTTATTTGACATAGAAAAAAAAAATAAACAACATAAACAAAATATTTAAAAAAGAAAAGAAAAACGGAAACATTACATTTTTTGAAAAAGCTTTATTTGCATTAAAACATTACTTTTTTAAAAACATAGTTCGCATATTTCGCATAGTTTAGCTCAGGTGTATAGCCCGCCTGAAGTTTACTATCAATTGAATAAATTGATTTACACTGCCATCTGAAAGTTGGCATATGATCAATCCATATTTTACATTTAATTTACAATTAAAAAATATTTAGGCATTTAATCAAGATAATAACTATCCTATCTCTCAAGCTGGACCATCATACACACATTGTACTACATTTCATTAAGATTGGTTACGTTGTTACGGAGTTCATCGCGGACAAACATCGTGACACGTGATTTTTATATATATAAGATAAGATATAATATATACATATATATATACAATAATGTAACTAACATTTATTAAAAGAACTCCTAATAAATAAAAAAAGCTCCAAAAATGGATTTATTAAAAGTAAAATACTATATTTCATTGGGCGGATGAAAAAAGATGCATCATAGAAAAAAACGAAGACGCTTTTTTCTAAAATGAAGTAATTTAAATTGAAAACAAATATGAATGAATAAAACAAAATTATTTTATTTACAAAGTAATTGAATCTTTTATAAATATTTCAATACGCAATTGCAGAATATTGCAGAAATTTTTCAAATTTATAAGTAGACAACCGCCATTTAATATCACTAATAAAACCATATTTCACATCAATTTTTGTTTTTTGTTCTTTACAGATCCTAATTTATAAATTGATTTAGAAAAGTGAAAAGAAAGAAAACCACATTATTTTTATTCAAAGTTTATAAGAACCAATACATTAATTTTTTTTACAGGTTTCGATACATTCTAACACTTCTATGATTAATAAAGAAAGGTTTTGACTTAGCATAATACGCTTTTCGTTTATTATCAAATAAAACAAAACTTTCTTTAATAAAACATATTTGATAGTCTAATAATGGCCCTAAACCGGGCATTCACATACAACGGAAACAGAAACAGAAACTGAATTTCATACAAATTTGACAGCAACTGAAACAGAAACCGAATTTAGAAACAGAAACAGAAACGGAAAATTCGTCTGTTTTGTCTGAAACGGAAACAATTAAAATTGAATTATTTCAGTACCGAAACTGTCACATGACCAGAAACTGTCACATAATATTAATTATTATGTTGAATTGTGATAACAAAGCTTTGAATTTTGAATTTAATAAATAGGTTTAATAAATACAAATTATTTGTTTTTGTTATTCTTCAATTTTATTATTCATAATGGATAACAAATTCACAAACTCAAACAAAATTCGGTTTCCGGTTCTGATATTATTCACCACCGTCAACCAAATTAGAAACAGAAACAGAAACTGAAAATTTTCAGTTTCAGTTTCGGTTTCTGTTTCTGTTGTATGTGAATGCACGGCTTTATACAGATGTTGAAGTTTACTATGAATTGAATAAATTGATTTACGCTGCCATTTGAAAGTAGGCTTATGAACCATCCGTATTGAACATTTAATTCGCAATTAAAAAATATTTAGGAATTTAATCAAAATAAAAACTATCCTATCTCTCAAGTTGGACATTATACACACACTGAACACAATTTTATTAAGATTGATTACGTTGTTGCGGAGTTTATCGCGGATAAACATCGTGACACGTGATTTTTATATATATATAAGATGCTCAATATTGTCAGTAATTGTCAGTAATAGTACACAAAGAAACTTAAATTATTTAATTGTAGTAAAATGAGAAATTTCATAGATAATTTTTAAAATTATTCAAGTTGTGTTTTGAATGAAATCCCATATAAATTTTATTGAATTTCGTTTCTTTTCCCCCTTTTGCAGTGCCATTGCAGCAAATACCGGAACAAAATAATCGCTCAATAACATATGATAGTCTATATGGGCCCTACATGGATGATTGAAAAGTCGATAAAGCAGGTTTGACAGTAAATTAATTAATTTACGCCGCCATCTGAAAGCTTGCTTATGAACTATCCATATTTAACATTTAATTCGTAATTAAAAAATATTTAGACGTTTAATTAAAATAAAAACTATCCTATCTCTCAAGTTGGGCCATTATACACACACTGAACACAATTTTATTAAGATTGGTTAGGTTGTTGCGGAGTTTATCGCGGACAAACATCGTGACACGTGATTTTTATATATATAAGATATGTGTGATTAAAACTAATGACAGAAAAAAATTATAGCCACAATCTTATATATTTCTTGTTCATATTTGTCTACGTTGTTACACATTTCCATACACAGATATTCCAATTTTTTTTTTTAATAAAATGTGTTGCGTAGTAGGAACTACAATATGTGTCACAATAACACATAAAAACCCTTTAAGACCAAGGTCCCACAACAACATACGGTCAAAGCTGTTAATGGACGTAAATCTTTCTTTTTTTTTGTTTTTTATATTTTTTGTTAAATTTATAACTAAACAAAAAATTCCATCACTGACAAAATATGATATAGGCCAATATTTTATGATAGCATAGAGAAAATAAAAGCAAATTAAAAAGTAAATAGCAAATTTTTACAAAAATTTGCTAAAACAAAACAAAAATGTAGTTGCCAATAATCCAGCAGGTTGCATATTTCTTGATCCTGTGACGCACTGTCTTTCTTAATGATTACAGCCCACACACAGTTATATGAAGGCTCGTTTCTTCAAGGAAGCAATAGCGTCTCATCATCAAGGATTATTCCACAGCTTAGATTGAGGGTGCTACCGTTGACTGAATACAGTTCATCCGCCACCACCCCTAAGATGTCACCTTGGCTAGTGATACCTCACTGCTATTGCCAGTGGGATGTGATATCTCACGTTAACTCGTATATCAATAGCAGGGACTGGAGTACGCGGGGTTGTCACACCTGTAGATCAAAAATAAAAAAACAATTTAAAAACAATAACAACTGATCCCTCTATGTGAAAAATACATTATCTCAAATAATAAATGTAAAATGTTTTCCAGATAATATGTTTCTAAATAAATGGATCTTGAAAATAACTATAATAACAAAATTCACACAAACAGATAAAAGTTTAATATTTTATTATACCAGACACCAGATACCAAATACCAGAAACCAGAAACCCGATACCAGATACCACATACCAGATACTAGATACCAGATACCAGATACCAGAAACCAGATCCCAGATACGAGCTACTAGATACCAAATACCAGACACCAGATACCAGATACCAGATACCACATACCATATACAAGATACCAGATACCAGATACCAGATACCAGATCCTTATACAAGATACCAGATACCATATACGAGATACTAGATACCAGATACAATAGACCAGATACCCGATACCAGATACCAGATACCAGATACCAGATACCGGATACCAGATACCTGATACCAGGTACCAGATACCAGATACCAGATAACAGATGCCAGATACTAGATATCAGATACCAGATACCAGGTACCAGATACCAGATACCAGATACCAGACAATAAATACCAGGTCCAGATACGAGATGCCACCTAAAAGATACCAGATACCAGATACCAGATACCACATACCAAATACCAGAAACCAGATACCAGATACCAGATACCTGATACCAGATACCAGATACCAGATACCAGTTACCAAATACCAGATACCAGATGTAATAAATAAATGAATAAATAAATAAATAAATACCACAAACCATATACCAGATAAAAGATACCAGAAACCAGTTATTAGATTCCAGATACCAGATTCCAGATACCAGTTACTTGATACTATTAACTAGAAAGCATATACCAGATACCAGATACCAGAAACCAGATACCAGATACCAGATACCAGATACCAGATACCAGATACCAGATACCAGAATCCAGATACCAGATACCAGAAACCAAATACATGATACTAGATACTAGAAACCAGATACCAGATACCAGATACCAAAATACCAGATAGAGACACTACATACCAGATACCAGTTACCAGATACCATATACCATATACCCCATACCATATACCAGATACCAGATACCAGCGACCAGCTATCAAATACCAGATAATCGATCCCAGATGCCAGATACCAGATACCAGATGCAAGAGGTTTTAGATACTAAATACCAGAAACAAGATACCAGATACCAGATACCAGATACCAGATACCAGATACCAGATACCACATACCAGAAACCCGATACCAGATACAAGATACCGGATACCAGATACCAGATACCAGATACCAGATACCAGATACCAGATACCAGAAACCAGATACCAGATACCAGATACCAGATACCTGAAACCAGATACCAGATACCAGATACCAGATACCAGTTACCAAATACCTGATACTAAATGTAATAAATAAATAAATAAATAAATAAATACCAGAAACCAGATAACAGATAAAAGATACCAGAAACCAGTTATTAGATTCCAGATACCAGATACTTGATACTATTAACCAGAAACCATATACCAGATACCAGATACCAGATACCAGTAACCAAATACATGATACTAGATACTAGAAACAAGAGACCAGATACCAGATACCAAAATACCAGATACAGATACCAGATACCAGATACCAGCTACCAGATACCATATAGCATATAGCATATACCAGATACCAGATACCAGATACCAGCGACCAGCTATCAAATACCAGATACCCAATGCCAGATACCAGATACCAGATACGTGATGCAAGAGGTTTTAGATACTAGATACCAGAAACAAGATAACAGATACCAGATACCAGATACCAGATTCCAGAAACCACATACCAGAAATCAGATACCAGATATTAGATACCAGATACCAGATACCAGATACCAGATACCAGATACCAGAAACCAGATACCAGATACCAGATACCAGATACCAGATACCAGATAACAGATACCAGATACCAGATACTAGATACCAGATACTAGTTAAAAGGGAACAGATACCAGATACCAGATACCAGATACCAGATACCAGTTACCACATACCATATACCAGATACCAGATACCAGCGAACAGCTACCAAATACGAGATACTCGATTCCTGATACCAGATACCAGATACCAGAAACCAGGACCAGATACCACCTTTCAGAGAACAGATACCGGATACCAGATACCAGATAAGAGATACTAGATACCAAATACCAGATACCAGATACCAGATACCAGATACCAGAAACCAGATACCAGATACGAGATACCAGATACCAGACACCAGATACCAGATACCAGAGACCAGATACCAGATACCAGATACTAGATTCCAAATACCAGATACCAGAAATCAGACACAGATACCAGATTCAAGATACCAGACACCAGATATCACATACCAGATACAGATACCAGATACCAGATACCAGATACCAGATACCAGATACCAGATAACGGATTCTAGATACCAGATACCAGATACCAAATACCAGAAACCAGATACAAGATACCAGATACCAGATACCAGATACCAGATACCAGATACCAGATACCAGATACCAGATACCAGATACTAGATACCAGATACTAGTTAAAAGGGAACAGATACCAGTTACCAGATACCAGTTACCAGATACCATATACGATATACCAGATACCAGATACCAGATACCAGCGACTAGCTACCAAATACCAGATACTCAGATACCAAATATCAGAGAACAGATACCAGATACCAGATACTAGGTCCCAAATATCAGATACCAGATACCAGATACCAGATACCAGATACGAGATACCAGACACCAGATACCAGATACCAGATACCAGATACCAGATACCAGATACCAGATACCAGATACCAGATACCTGATACCAGACACCAGACACCAGATACCAGATTTCTAATACCAGATACTAGAAACCAGACACAGATACCAGATTCAAGATACCAGACACTAGATATCACATACCAGATACAGATACCAGATACCAGATTCCAGATACTAGATACCAGATACCAGATAACGGATACTAGATAACAGATACCAGTTACCAAATACCAGAAACCAGATACAAGATACCAGATACCAGATACCAGATACCAGATACCAGATAACAGATACCAGATATCAGATACCAGATACCAGATACCAGATACCTCCTAGGTACCAAATACCACACACCAGATACCAGATACCAGATACTAGATACCAGATACCAAATACCAGATACCAGATACCAGAAACCAGATACCAGATACCAGATACCAGATACCAGATACCAGACACCATATACCAGATTCCAAATACCAGATACCAGAAACCAGACACCAGATACCGGATTCAAGATACCAGACATCAGATACCATATACCATATACCAGATACCAGATACCAGATACCAGATACCAGATATCAGATACCAGATACCAGATACCAGATACCACATACCAGATACCAGATAACAGATAACAGATAACAGATAACAGATAACAGATATCAGATACCAGATGCCAGATACCAGATACCAGAAACCAGATCCAAGATACCAGATACCAGATACAAGATACCAGATACTAGATACCAGATACCAGATACCTGATACCAGATACCAGGTACTTGATACCAGATTCGAGATACCAGATACCAAATACCAGTTACCAGTTACCAGTTACTAGATACCAGATACCAGATCCCAGATCCCAGACACCAAATACCAGATACCAGATACCGGAAACCAGGTACCAGATATCAGATACAATATACCTGATACCAGATACCGGATACCGGGTATCAAATTACAGAAACCAGATACCAGATACCCTTAACTAGAAACCAGATACCCAGATACAAAGTTCAAAATCCAGGCTCAAGATTCCTACTAGAGTCTTAATAAAAAATACCAGAGGCAAGGTGGCAGAAACAAATACTTTAATTGAATTTATAAAAGAGAAAACAGTTCTATTTTCTATTGAGTTTTAAAATGCGATCCATCAAATTATTTCCGCAGACCGAAATTTTGCATCATTGAACTTTAGCTTTTTGTGCATTTAATTTTTTTTTAATAAATTGAGGCAAAAGAGTAATTTCGCCTATGCCTAAATACCCATTTTAACAGATAGCTCTAGACTAATCCGGATAGTGGCTTATAACCGAATATTCCGTAAGTCAGTCATTATTCTAGGTTCAAAGTCTTACAGAATCCCAGGTACAGTAGGTTACTTACATGACATAATATTCAAGTTTAGTAAGAAAAAGAAATCTAATAGGTGGAATCAGAATAAAATATCTCTTCCACCTACCAAACACTTAAAGTTAATAAGCTGGCATAACTTTGTACCAACCGTTTCCTTTAGGGTAATTAACTGTTACTTGAAAACATTAAGTAGTTTTTATTCTGTTTCAAAAACTATGTCGACCAAAACCAGAGTTAACTACACGAAATACTCTGAACTTTTTTTCAATCATGAATAGGCATTTCATTTACAGTTTCAGTAATATCACGTTTCAATAAACAGCGAGTGTTATTATAGGAAAATGGGACTGTTAATCACCCTTCGCATCGAGAATTAAACTGATTTATGTTTGTTGAGTAAGTTTATTATACAAGTTTGATTTCAATTGAAATTATTTGATTTATTTTCGTTTGTCAGCTTGTCAATATTTTGACATTGATTTTTATTGTAATGTATAGTTGTTTGATATTCATTGAAACGTTGTGTTTGTCATTGAGTTGTGAATATATTTATTTTTAGTTTATATATATGTAGCTACATTTGATGTATAACTTGGTAACAAGTCAAAGTTGTTACGTTTAACACTTTACACAAGAACCTTAATACCTTTTACCTACAATCTTTTCCAGTTCAAACTATCTTTTACATATTAAATATCACATTTGTATTCACCATCCAGTTCAATTTAAAACAAAACCTTTAAGCGAATGATCCTTTATAAACTGTATCCCTATTTAGAAATCTATAAATTCTTTTAAATTGTAATCGAAAAGGTTTTCAAACAAATAACCATAACTTAAGCCTTTTTGGAAATTTACATAGAAATCCTTTTTTTCCGATTATTCTTCATCTATTTTTATTTCATTTTAAAACAATCCTTTTTATTTTGTCTGAAATGTTCTCAAATGTCAACAGAAAAAAAAAATAATATTCACTTTAGCTAAGACGTTTGATTATTTTCTTGTTGATTCACCAACATTATTTTCTTTTACGATAATCAAGTTACAACGTTCTTTTTTTGGTTGTATATGTTAGTACTATCTTTAAAATTTAACTTTTTCTAAGATAAATTCATTTTGTGTTTTAAGATAAAATAGAAAATGGATTTTGGTTTGGGTCACGATGTAATTTGATTGAATTTATTTAAAAAAATTTTTTTTAATTTATCTCAACCCAAATAGATCGATCGAGTAAAATAAAAATGTGTATTTGGTCGTAATGTTGAATGAAAATTTTAATTGGATCTAAAACAAAAAATTTTTTAATCAATATAAAAATTTTAAAGTGGATTAACAAAGGTATCTAGAGAGAATAACCTTTGTGTCTAACATTTATGTGTGGAATTGAAGGTTAACGAAATAACTTTTCTATATTTTTAAATCTCGGATTATTATCATTTATTAGGGAAATCTAAGTTTCAAAGGAGTTAAACCTCATGAAAATCTGTATTTCTGTTTGACCATCTCATTCAGAGATGAGCGGCAGATTGGTTTCACTGTTTATGTTATTATTTCTGTAGCTAGCGATTTCAATGCAGCTTTGTTTTCCATATACATTTTGATAGCTTTTGTTGATATTATCCTATTCTGCATCCATTCAAAGGTTTCATTTTTTGCAAGCACGTCAGCTTGATGTATACTGAAGAAAACCGGCAGATTTATAATGCGCATTCTTTTTTTTTTAATATACCCTGAGAACACACTGTTTAACATTAATTTAAATGATACTAACTGTATCACAATATGTAAGTAGACTTTAAATGTGATATTAATAAATATCAATATCACTGATAATGGGGTGTATGTGGCCTACAAAAAACATAAAGTTCAACTGAAATGTAACTACTTATCCCATCAATAGATTAAGGTTCAAGCAACCAGCTATAGCTATCTGCCAATACCTCTGTTAAATAAAAAAAAACCAAAAGCTAACAAGGATTAACAGAAACTAAACTTGTTTACTCAGCCAAATTATTAATTTTTTTATCAAAAATTATGTTTTCTATCATTATTATTACTCATAAACTGCGAGTAGAGAAGGTTCTCAACATAAGTGGCAAGCGATCTCAACACAAAGTAAAACATGGTCCTTCGAGCCGGATCAAACCATTACGATGAAGCTTGGGAAATTATAAATTTCAGGTGCGATAGAAAAAGAAAAGGGACATCTTCCCTTATTTTAAATTTCATGGAGCAGCCCTCAATCTCTGCGGCCTATTAAAAATCGTAGCTTCAAAGGCTCAAGAACGCGATACCTATGGTGAATATAGATTTTAAGTAATAAGTCAGATCCTAAAACAAAGCATGCGTGTGGAACTATGGGTTGTTAACAAAGATTTCCCAACACTACATACATTTTTTGCTTTCTTATCAAACATGGTAAAACTCTAGAGGAATGTAATAGTGGGGAAATTGTTTAGCTATAGACGTTAATAACAAAAGCGGATTTGTTGCACAATATAAGCTATGTTTTAATTTCTTACAGTATATCCATCAACTAGTTGCAAAATCTGTAGAGCAAAACATCACACAACGTTGCATCAAGAAATAATTAATAGCGATCAAAATGTAGCTGCAAATTGTCTATAATCTGTCCTAACGCTTCTTCAAATAAAAAAATAAATACACCGATTGTAGACCTACAAACCATTCTGCTAAGCAATTGCACTTTGCCACAGTTTGAGACTTAAAATGTTTAACAAAAGTATCAGTCACTGTTATAGAAACCGAATTTCGAATAATCGAATAACAAAATATAACGATTGGGTTATGGCCTGGGGAAATCTCTTTTTGTTTATATAGCTCTTAAGAATTCATTAAAACACAAAATTATTGCTGGTTGCCAGTTCTTCTGCTTACTCAGCTACTACTACGAAATTCAACTAAGTTCTTTTAATAATCTATGTTTTTCTCTGAATTTACCACTTTAGCCTGATTTTCAAGAAAAAGATTGACCAATAAAGCCCAAATTTATCAACAGCTTTTCACAAATTCGAAAACCTCCCAAAGGTTCTTCATCAGCGATATTGATTTTAATAACTGTGTAGTCTTGTTTTTCGATATTTCAAAACAATAAATGCAATTTCTCTTGCTCACCAATAATTCAAAAAACGTAATTCCTCTTGTTCACCACTAATTTGAAATTGTTCGGGCTCCCAATTCCACCCCAATTAATACATATCATATGCTGACTTAGAACGTATACATATATCATACGACTTAGTCAGATAACACGAACCAACATTACACTCAACATCCTTGATGGCGTATATTATAACTTTTGTTATCACAATTATCCTTATTTATGTTAAAATTTATGATAATTGTCAATTAAGTTTGCAAAAAGTATTTTTTTCGTCATAAAACTTATGAAAAGAAAAATATATTCTTTTGATAATCATAAAACATAAAAATTATATTCGTTCACTTTAATAAAAATGAAAAACTGTTTTACCTTTAAGTTCATCTAAGTCATTTTGTTGCTTTCTCATTATATCTCCAAAAAAAAATTAACCTGCACAAGAAAATTCTGCCGTGTATAAACAAAAAAAATTAAACAGACAGAGAAAACCCCTTCAAAAAGCAGTCTATCACACTAACAAGTCAAAAATAATAGGATCCTCTAGTTTACGAATTTTAAATATTGCGAAAGCATTTCATTTAAACTATCGCAAAACAAACCACCTTATTCATGTTTTCAATACCAACACACTAACCACAGATTTAATTTCCTTTATTTCTGTCTTTGTTTTAAAAGCTATGTTTGTTTCACATCGGTATACAAATAAAATTTAAAAAAAAAGTTATTTCCTATACATTGGAACATATAAATAGATTTATTGTTTTGAAATGAAAAAAAAAGATGATGACGTGATAGACTATAATACAAATTACAGTGGAATGTAGTTAACAGACAGATATTATTTTCTAAAAGGAATCGTAAATTGCTTGATAGTAAGAAATGAATATATGATTATTGTGAGAACTGCCTGTATTAGGTTTGAAAAGAAATGATTTGTTTAGTCGTTACATCACTTCTACCTCCTGCGAAAGGGTACATACGTGATTCCTTTGGAAAAATGCATTTTTGAAAGTAATTAATGGATGCGGGAGCCCTACTTTTAGGGATCCAAAATGTAAGGATCCTGGTCCGATAGATATTATTATAGGTGGTGATCGATTTGTTAACATATTAAGAGAGAGTAAGAAGTTAAACAAAAACGAATCGCTTAAAATATTATTTTTGGTTGGCTAATATCAGGTGAAATATTCGACGATTGTGAAAATACGTTACCTAATGGTTCGAGTAAATCTTCTTCTAGTGTGTAGCTGAACGATAAATTAATGATTGCACCAACAATTCAACCATTTCTCTAATCATCTCTAATTAGGTTTAGCGAATACAAGAAAGCGGTAACAACGGAAGTTATGAGAACACCAACGTATTTCATGGTGTGGCAATGAAACACTTTCGGTTAAAAACGTTTACTTTTTTGGCTGTCTAAGTCGTGGTTCTTAGCCTTAAGGTGTCTACAACAAATCGCTTACGATATTAAAGATCATTATCGAGAAATTGCTAGTTCTATACTTTCATATTATTATGTTGTTGACTTTTTGTCAGAAGCGAATTTAGTCGAAGAAGCAATAGAACTAAAAATAAGAATTAAACAAGCTTTAAATACTGGTAAGTTTGAATTAAGAATTCAGGATTCAAATCAAATGATGTCATCTCAATTGACGATAATTTACAAACAACAAAGGTTCTTGGTTTGCAATGGAACTCAGCCGAAAAACATTTTTTCATTTGAGATCGAAAAGATCGATAATTTCACATTTAACGAAAAAAATTGATCTTCTCAGCTGGC
This sequence comes from Diogma glabrata, assembly GCA_963693315.1. Taxonomy (NCBI): domain Eukaryota; kingdom Metazoa; phylum Arthropoda; class Insecta; order Diptera; family Cylindrotomidae; genus Diogma; species Diogma glabrata. The sequence continues at coordinate 36,278,563 of OY856188.1, forward strand.
TTGCTCCATCAATAATAGCTATCAAAATTTTGGATAAAAAGATCATCCTGAGAAAAACAGCATGGGGTGAAATTCTGCCCGAAGACCATCAATCACAATTGGGTTACATCCAGCTTACGACACAGTTGTATATTGTAGATTAAGTAACGACAACAATACAATTAGAACAAATATTATTGCAGCTAAAACAAAGGTAATACAAATTGAAGACAGTTTTGTTACCCAGATTAGAAATTTGTAACATCTGTTGGCAAAATTGCTTGTTGACGTTAAACTACATTTCCCAAAATCAACACCAATTTTTGCGTGGACGGATTCAGCAATTGTGATGACCCGGTTATCCTATCACCCATCACGGTAGAAAACATTTGAGCCGAATAGAACTTCAAGATTTTAGCAAGACTAGTGCGTCAAAATTGGAATCATATTAAATCTAGATTATTATTATCTACATTAATTCAGTTATGCCAATAGGTTAGGTGAACCTATCTGGCTGAGAAAAGAAAAATCAAACTCGCAATATGAAGATATGAAAGTCAATCCGACGAATTGTGAAGACAAAAAATTAAGCCTCTAATTCGAGCTTGTATTGACGAAAATGAAATCTTTGATGGTTTAAATGATATATTCTCATTTTTTTAGAAGTTGAAAAGTATGTTGGCTGTATGGATTCATATGTGTATAGGACATATCTAGGGATAATTCTACAAACTTTGACGTAATTTAAAGACAACTTCGGTATATATATGGAGCATTCCACGTGAAAGGGAACAAACAAAAATGTCTTTGCTTTACATTTGGGGGATTGATAGGACTCATCCGAAACAAATATTGGAATTTTTATAGATTCTTACCTCTCTTGCCGTCAGTGACGGCACATATTTTAAACATGTACATATACATATACATATACATATACATATACATATACATATACATATACATATACATATACATATACATATACATATACATATACATATACATATACATATACATATACATATACATATACATATACATATACATATACATATACATATACATATACATATACATATACATATACATATACATATACATATACATATACATATACATATACATATACATATACATATACATATACATATACATATACATATACATATACATATACATATACATATACATATACATATACATATACATATACATATACATATACATATACATATACATATACATATACATATACATATACATATACATATACATATACATATACATATACATATACATATACATATACATATACATATACATATACATATACATATACATATACATATACATATACATATACATATACATATACATATACATATACATATACATATACATATACATATACATATACATATACATATACATATACATATACATATACATATACATATACATATACATATACATATACATATACATATACATATACATATACATATACATATACATATACATATACATATACATATACATATACATATACATATACATTACATATTATAAATTTTTTCTTTACCGACAAACGTCTTCATTTTGTAGCAAATTTAATGCTTATAAAATTTAACAAAATGGGTAGGGTAGGGTAGGTTAGGGTAGTTTTCTCCCTTATTTAGGGATTTTAAGGCTTAAAATCAATTTTTCGAAATGTTAGAGTATGGCACGTTTTTTTAGCATTTTTTTTTATTTAGTTTAAAATATGCAGTACCGATGAGAGCGCTAGAGGGCGCTGAAGTTAAATAAGAAATCAACTTAAATGTTTCACAAGCTCTAGGAATACAAACAAACATAGAGCGGTTGGAAAAAAGAGTACTGATTGTATTGAATAAAAAAGCTTATCAACAAGGAGAGAAGAAGAAGAAGAGGAATTGATGTTGTCATCTCTTAAGCTCATGAATCCATTGGTTTGGTGCCAACTGCCAATATGTTCTTAAGCGACACTTCATTTTACTAAAGCACGAAGGAAAACGCCAATTGAAATATAACCTTTTTTTGTTCTACAAAGCTTTTGGTTACATTCTCATCCTACCGGATAAAAAATATTTAAAAATTTATCATTAACAAAACTTTCTTTGAGATCTATCTATAAAAAAAATGTTCAGCTTCAACCAACTAAATTAAAAAACTTTAAATTAATTTTTAGAAAGTGGTTTCGAATAATTTTTTTTTTAAAACAAAAACCAACAAACAAAGCAAATTGTGAAATTTTCCTCTTAACCAAATAAAATAAAAAACATTTGCAAACAATTATTATGTTTTCACTTTGATTTCCCTTGACATTTTTTTAATTTGAACTAATATTCGGTTGGAAAATTGAAGGAAAACAAAATTTCCGTAATGATGTGATTGTCATCGTTTATTCTATAAATATTTAAGTAAAACTAAATAGAAAAATATTTATTTTCAAGTCTACAGTAATGTGTCGGAAAAATTTGTTCTAGAAAAGAGAAACTTTTTCCGTTTGTGGAAATATTTTGGAGATGGATTTGAATGAATTTTTCTAAATATTTTCGTTACTTTTGCAAAAATGAATTGATATTATTTCAGTTTACAATACATGAACCATGTGTTGATGAATTTTGAGGAGAAATTATTCTTATATATGAACATTTATCATATTACCAACAACAATAGTGAACGTTATGATGTCCAATGGTTAGATGTTGAGTTTTTTGGACTCAGGATTAACCACATCTACAATTATGAGTCAAGGAGTTTCGAACTTTTCATTGTCTTCAACCTACAATCAGTAAAATAAAATAGACAACAAAGCTCTTAGAAATCAAGACTTAACTTCGAAACTGCCAAAGCAACTGATAAGGGTAGAAGATTGTGAGTTATTTAATGACTTTACAACTAACGGATAGTGATTACTTTCATCTAGGGAAAATTGACATTCTCAATGAAGCCAATAAGTTTTTTGAGTCAGAAATAGAAAATAATCCTTTGATTGTAGGAAGGAGCTGCGTTTGGTGTAACTTAAATTTAGAGGTCAATATTGACCAAACGCTCTTAATACCAAATTTTTGTGAATTTCAATTTATTCAATATCAACAGGTTTAATATCATGGATTTTGCGACGCAAGTGATCGAGTTTATGCTACTGTCATATATACGGAAGATCTTATTGAGTAGATGGACAAATTAAGGTGAATTTAATTACGTCAAAAAACTAAAGCAGCTCCTAAAAAACTAGTTTCAATTCCAAATTCCTAAGGTTCTAACTTAGTTGAGCTTATTGGCAAAGTTAAAAAAAACAATGTGCCAAAGGACAAATTTTGCGCTTGGATAGATTCCACAATTGTGCATAAGTGCTTTTAAATCAAACTGGAAGGCATTTGTATTCAACAGAACTGCAGCAGTTATAGATGTTCTACCAAGAGAGCAGTGGAATCATGTACCTTCGTCTAGAGGAGTTACAGCAGAGCAGCTTGTAGAATTGGATCAATGGTGGATGGGTCCACAATGACTGTGGAAAGAAAATTTTGAAATTTGGTGACAACTTATTTTTTTGGTTGCTTTTGGCTGAAGCAACTAATGGCATCAACATGACTTACAAGTGTTAAAATTTTATTTGAATTAAATATTTGTTATGTTAACAACTCACCTTATCTTGAAACAATATTTTTCAATTTTTATTTTTAACTAAACATAATAGACTAAGAGCCCGCGATGGCCAGACCTTCGTTATTTTATAAAAGCTGAAAGTTTCTCTGTGCAAACCCTCTACTGAGGTAGGAAGGATTAGCGACATATGAAGTTTGGATCATAGTGGCTTTGACAAGGAGCAGGTAACAAAAGTGCCTACAAAGTTTCGTGAAAGTATAAAAGGTAAATTTTTTTACATATTCTTCGGGGTAGTATTAGTAGTCACGTCGCCCACTTACTTAGACTTTTACTAAAGTGGTAACCCCTGCCAGACACCCTTAAACAATATCAGTTTCTTAAAGTTTAAGTGTGTCTGGGGTTACCACGATAGTTAGTGTTTGGAAATGGGTGACGTGACTTCTAATACTATCCCGAAGAATATATAAAAAAATTATCTTTTATACTTTCAAGAAACTTTGGAGGCCCCTTTGTTACCTGCTCCTTGCCAAAGCCACCATGATCCAAACTTTATATGTCGCTAATCGTTCCTACCTGAGTAGGGAGTATTCGCAGAAAAACTTTCAGCTTTTAAAAAATAACGAAGGTCTAGCCGTCGTGGGCTCTCGGTCTAAAATGTCACTAAAATTTTAGTTTTGCGGAAAAATGGTGAGAAGAAAACGTGTTTTTCTAATTATATCGATTATCTCGTAAACCATAGATTCTGTGGACCTTAAATTTGAGGTGCGTATAAAACTAACATATTCACACAAGATGACGGGTTAAAAAACAAATAAAGTTGTTTTTGTTTTCCTCTGGTACAAAGTGAGACCTGTGAGGAAATACCCCTTTTCTATCGAGACAACTAGGGTATCATATAAAAAAAACTTCTCTTCAGAATTCCTTAAAAATGTATTTTGGAATTTTATAAGCCATCTTTTTTGTGTAATTATGAGTAATGACGTTCTCTTTATGTTTTCTTACTTGGATTAGCTCCTATAATATTTTAAATAATTTATTTTAATATTTTATATAATTTGGTTTTTACCACTGTAATATTTTAAAATTTATTCTTCTTCAATTTTAAATCACTATTTTACCACACTTTCCTTCATATGAAACACCACTGGATTAAATTTTTTTTTTATTTATTTATTATTATTTTAAAAAAAAAGAAAACTTAATTTTTAACGACATTGATAATATATTTTCTTTTTAGAAAATATTTTTAATTTTAACACATAATAATATATTTTCTTTTCAACTAATATTTTGAAAAATAATTTTAATGCTAATAACACAATAATATATTTTCTTTTCAACTAATTTTTGGAAAATAATTTTAATTTTAACACACATTAATAAATTTTCTTTTCAACTAATATTTTGGAAAATAATTTTAATTTTAACACACATTAATAAATTTTCTTTTCAACTAATATTTTGGAAAATAATTTTAATTTTAACACACATTAATAAATTTTCTTTTTAACTAATATTTTGGAAAATAATTTTAATTTTAACACACATTAATAAATTTTCTTTTCAACTAATATTTTGGAAAATAATTTTGATACCAAAAAAAAATAATTTTAAATAATAATTTGAGGATTTCATAAGCCGAAAATGAAAATCCACGTTAATAATTTTAAATCCCGAGCCGAACTAACTCTTATAAAGCAATACTTTGAGTTTTTATAGTTTTTTTTAATTTGTTTGGAAAATATTGAAAGAATTCATATTAATAATATTTAGTATTTCATTTTATGAGAAAATTATTTTGTTTATAAAAATATTGAAAGAATAATAATAATAATATTTCTTATTTTATTTTGTGAGAAAATTATTTTGTTTATGAAAACATCGAGAGAATTCATATTAATAATATTTAGTATTTCATTTTATGAGAAAATTATTTTGTTTATAAAAATACAATAATTAGCTTTTCTATTCATGTGTTTTGACTATTTCATTTATGAAAAAAGGATGGGCACTACACCCTTACCCCCTTTATATTGAAAATTTTTTTTTTGTTTTAAAATGGGGTAATATTTCTATTATTTTTTTTTTTAAGTTCAAAATAATTATTTTAATTGGTTGGGTTTTAATTTATTTAACCTTATTTCTTTTATATCATTCAATTAGAAATATAATTTTTGTAGGTATATTTTTGATTTTGTATTTTTTTTTTTTTTTTTTAGTTTTATACCCAAGCTCAATGATGGTTAATTATGCTGTAATTCTGCATAACTATTGTTGTTGAATAATGAATAACTCCAACCCTTAGATGACTATCTCGTTCTCATAATCTCTTTAGAATGTAGCTCAGCGGATCTTTTGAAAAAATTGCTACTTCATTTTTGCTATCTTTTGTCCATTTTCTGTTTAACCATTTCACGCAGACTAAGAGTGGGTACATTATAATATTTATTTGATTTTTTTTTTTTTTTTTTTTTTTTTTTTTTAAATTAATATTTTTATTTGCTTATACATATATATATTTTTTTTTTTAAATTTAATGCCTTTTTTTTTTTTTTTTTTTAATATATGTTTTATCTAGCTGTTTTAGCTAATGTTTAGATTTTGTATAATAATACTGCATATACTTTTATAACAAATAAGATAGATTAACTGATTACAATTTAACATTTTTTTTTTTTTTTTTATAAAAACAAAATATTGAATGATATGTAAATTAAGGCTTGTTCTTTAAACTTTTAATTTATTATAAAAAAAAAAATTGTAAGAATGTCAAAATCAATTATTGTATTAGATATGATTTTATTCATTGTGTTATTATTATTGTGTTTGGTATAGAAAACTATTAATTATGGTTATAATATAAACTTATTCTAAATTTACATAATTAATTATTGTATATACTATAAAGTTTTGAATAATAATAATCTAAAGTTTTACATTCATTCTCTTAGGTTCTGGTATATTTATCAAAGATTGTTGATTTCCCAGAATGTTTGTGGTTTGTTCAAAATCATCATTTAGTTGTTCTTCTATTACCTTCTCAAGTTGTTTATGATTTTCTCTGAAGTTCTTTCTCGTTGTCGTTCTACGTTCTTGTAGCTCTATATCTTCATGAAGAACGGCTGTTGGTAGATTAATCGGTGGTCGTACTCTACTTAACATATCTGCTTCTCTAATGTTGATATTATTGACTAATTGACTTTTACGTTTCTTTGTTTGGTAACCTTTGTAAACACAAAAGGTTATAATCATTACGATGACGAGTAAGCTAGAGCCTGTTAGATGCCAGGGCCAATTTATTTCATTATCATTGCTATAAATCCATGATGTCTGATTACGTACTTTTCTTTCATTTTCTTCCTTTTGGACGTCTCGTTGTAACACTTCTAATGCTAATTCTCCTTCCTTTAAGACTTTGTTGTAGTTTTTATAGTCGGTAATGTGTACTGGATGGTATGTTTTTAACTTTAAAGGATTTTCATCTTCTCCCAATTGTAAGTCTGTTTGGTTTCCTACCTCAAATTTAACAGTTCTGTTGGAACCTATTATATCTTCAGCTACTTCTATTTGCATGTGACTTGTTTTCATTGTACATTTCTTTAAAATTGTAATGATACCATGTTCTTTTAGTTTGATTAATTCTTCCTTGTCCCCACATTTCATATTAAATTTTTGTTCAGTGGTTAATAAAAATATCCATGAATTTTTAGCATTCATGGGTATGATCAGATTTGAACGATGAATAATTTCTTTTATGATGCATTTTGATTTTTCTTCGTAGGGGTTGTAAAATAGTGACATTATACATTGATTCTGATCATAGTGAAATTGTGGCGATGTAATATGGTAGATTCGGACCGTTTCCTGTAAATTTAGTGGTAATTTAATATACTTATCGATTTCATTGTTGTTTAAAAAATAATATGTTTGTCTATTTTTATCACTCAAAAAAAATTCTTTATTATCACGAATCCTGTACCATTTTGCTCTGTTTTCAAATGGTAAATACCAGACTCTATATATCCTAAAATCATCAGTGGTTGGTAGGGGTATTTCTATTTTTACAGCAAGTTTATTTTGGTTGATTTCATAGTTTATTGTCCATATCTGGCTTAGTAGATTTTCCTTCACAAAGTTATGATTAATATTTGTTTTACCAGCTATTTCGTTTTGAATTTCCTCTACTTGTTTTGCAGTCAACACACTAGGGTGTAGTTGGTGTATTCGTAGTTGTGCTACTACTTCCATTTCCACTAATTGTATTCTTTGAATTTCTTCTACTTGTACTTGGATCATATTAGTCAATGCTAACATTTTGTGATTAATTACGGTTGTTCAGTCAAATGCTGAATCTAAAAATACATGAAGTATTAAACTCACTCGTATTTTTGTTTAGTTATTAGAATAGTCGACAGGGGGCAATGTTGTTCCATCCTGTGAGAAAAAAGAAAATTTTTGTTTGTGTATTCATTCGTTCTAGAATCATAAGTTGTTAAAGTTGGTCCTAAATAAATAATAATAAAAATACAAATAGCATGTTTCATTTAAATAAGGAAATTCAATAAAAATCGAGTTTATACAGTCCACTCAACCACAAGTATCAACTTTTGGTCCGTTAGAGCCGAATTGAAAGTGTTAAATAATCAAAATCATCAAATTATTCGCCATCTTTAATTTAGCGAATTGAATAAATTTACATCCATTGCATTCATCAAATTGCCACGCATCAAAATTACCACACATAAGCGTCAGTGCAACCAATTAGTGAATAACATATTGATATCATCATTTTTACATTACATTCATCAAATTGCCACGCATCAAAATTACCACACAGTAAGCGTTAGCGCAACCAATTAGTGAATAAAATATTGATATCATCATTTTTACATTACATTGATCAAATTGCCACGCATCAAAATTGCCACACAGTAAGCGTCAGTGCAACCAGTTAGTGAATAACATATATTAACATCATCATTTTGCATTGCATTCATCAAATTGCCACGCAGTAAGCATCAATACCATTTAGTCAAAATTATATATTGTTATCATCAATTGTAACATTCATCAAATTGCCACGCAGTAAGCATCAATACCATTTAGTCAATTATATATTGTTATCATCATTTTTACATCCATTGCAACATTCATCAAATTGACAGGTAGTAAACTTCAATACAAAAATAATTATAAAAGACATAAGCACATATTTCAGGTAACAATATTAGTTGTAAAATTTATTTTTTGTTCAAAATTATCTCGTTTAGTTGATTGCATTAAATTTAAGTACGTAGTCAAGATAAATTATAATGGCTGGACGTAAAAAGCAAAAGAAAAGTGATTCAAATATATCCATCTCAGATCACAACAATGATGACTCAGTTCTTAAAGCCAAACGGTTATGGTCCATTGCACAAGGACAACTTTCGCAAATTATAAAGTTTGTTGACGATTACGATAACAATGTTCACAGTGTCAATGACCTTCAAATTAGATTGGAAAATTTAAATTTAATAGAGTTAAAAATCCAAGCATTGATTGATCAACTGTGTAGTGTCATGTCAGACGAACAATTTCAAGAATTTGAAATGTCAATTTATGAGTTTGACTCAAAGTTTTTAAAGATTAAGTCTAACATAAATACTTTGATTAATCATGCAATTAATAAAGATACTCACTCAGTTCCTACCGTAGTGACAGATCAAATTCAATTAAATTCAGTTGAAAACAATGGTGCTAGTTTCTATATTCCGATTTCAGTTGATAGTTCAGATAATAAAAATGCAAATGAGCCCTTTTACGAAAACCCAAAGTCTAAGTTAAACGTTAGATCTAAATGCGACTTCGGCAATAAGGCTCCTCGAATTCAAATTCCAACCTTTGATGGAAATTATTCCAATTGGATAACCTTTCGGGACACATTCACCGCGATTATTCATAACAACGATGATTATGACGATGTCTTAAAATTTGCGTGTTTAGTAGATAAACTTAAGGGCGATGCGCATGAAAGCATTGGCTATGTTCCGATATCTTCTGAGGGATATCAACGGGCATGGAATGATTTAAACAAACGCTATAACAATATTTCCTTAATAGTCGACCAGCATGTAGATAGTTTATTAAATCTACCCTATTGTAAACAAGAGTCTTCAGTAGAGTTAAAGAAATTAATTAACCAATGCGTTTGTAGTATTAGTTCTCTTGCTGCATGTGATTTTAACATTAATGGATTATCTGAACGTATTGTAATCAACATCATTAAAAAACGACTTGATCCCATCACAAGAAAGGAATGGGAAGGTGAAAATAACATTGACCAACTTCCAACTTGGGAATCTTTATTAAATTTTCTCCAGAAACGTCGTCACATTTTAGAATCCATTGAATCGTCTCAAAGTAAAACATACAATCGTTCAGAAAAACCAAAACAATATTCCGGAAAACAACACAATTTGAAATCATTTGTGACTACGGAGGAAAATAACAAGTCAAGAAACCAAATATGCTGCTATCATTGCAGTCAGAATCATCCTATATATGTCTGTAATTCCTTTTTAAGTTTGTCAATTGCCGATAGACATAATCGAATAACGCAACTTAAACTTTGCTCTAATTGCTTACAAAACAATCACATGGTTGGAAATTGCCAAAAACGAGGTAATTGCAAGGAATGTAAGGGACGACACAATACATTGCTACACTTTTCCAAATCAAAAAATCAAATTACTTCTCAAACCATTGCTCTATCTCTTGATAATAGATTAATATCAACACCACCTGCTCAAGGTGATAATAGTGAATCTCAAACTTCAATGGCTACTCAAATTGAAAAATTCAAACCTTTTCGCAAAAGGGTGTTATTATGTACAGCTATTGTTTCAATATCTGATAACAAGGGTTGCTATCACAGTTGTCGAGCTTTGATGGATTCATGTAGCACTTCCAATCATATGACATCTGATCTTGCGAGAAGATTAAAAATTCCACTACAATATACAAATACTACAGTGACCAGCTTAAACAATAGTCACACGATTAGTACATCAAGGTTAAAGGCCACAATCAAATCGAGGCTTGATGACTTCCAAGAAATTTTGGATTTTGTTGTTGTTCCCCAAATTACAAGTAGTCACCCATATAGTGATATTAATATATCTAAATGGAACATTCCTCATAATCTAACATTAGCAGATCCTAATTTCAATATGTCTGATTCAATTGATCTATTGTTGGGCACCGACACATTTTTCAAGATTTTAAAGGGTGGTCCATTCAAAATCAAAGAGGGATTACCATATTTCCAGAACACGAAGTTTGGTCATATTATAGGTGGAGAATACTTTGAATCAACGTATAATTTTGTCACACTTTCAAGTTCCAATGAAAGCGAGGACAATTTGAATAAGTGTCTTGAACGATTTTGGGAAATGGAATCCTACCCATTAAAACAATTTTTATCAAAGGATGAAGAAAAATGTGAGAATTATTTTCTTGACACCCATAAGCGAAATGCCAATGGACGTTATTCAGTCAACTTACCATTCAAAGACAATTGGATCAATTTAGGAAATTCTAAGGCGCAAGCGATTAAGAGATTTCATTTACTAGAAAAACGATTTGCATCCAATAGTAAATTAAAACAGCAATATACTCAGTTCATTAATGAATATGAAAATGAAGGTCACATGCGTTTAATCGACGATTCAAATGACCATCCAAACCATATCAATTATTACATGCCTCATCATGCCGTTATTAAACCATCAAGCTCAACAAAGAAACTAAGGGTGGTCTTCGACGCCTCGGCCAAATCGGATACCAATTTATCTCTAAATGATGTACTCATGGTAGGAGCCAACGTCCAGGACAACTTATTTTCTATAATTTTACGGATTCGTAAATACAAGTACGTTTTCACAACCGATATCACTAAAATGTATCGGCAAGTCCAAGTAAATCCTAGACAAACCAATTTTCAACGAATTCTTTGGCGCTCAAACAAATCTCAGCTAATTAAGACTTATGAGTTGACTACAGTTACGTATGGCACCGCATCAGCTCCATATCTTGCGACCCGTGCTCTTAAACAGCTAGCCCTTGACGAGGCACATAACTTTCCTCTTGCAGCTGAAATTACCTTACGTGATTTTTATGTAGACGATTTATTGACAGGGTCAGATGATTTAAATCACGCATTACACATTCAACAGCAACTAATATTATTACTGTCAAAGGGTTGTTTTACTTTGCACAAATGGTGCTCAAATTTTAAACAATTGCTTGAACAAATTCCACATTCGAAACGCGAAATAATAAAAAATGACAATTTAAGTCAAAACGAAACCATTAAAACGTTAGGTTTACTATGGGATCCTATGAGGGACAATTTTTTATTTAATTTCAAATTAATTGAACAAGACGATCTTATTACAAAACGATCTGTGTTATCTAACATAGCCAAACTGTATGACCCTCTTGGACTCCTATCTCCAGTTATTGTCACCGCAAAATTAGTAATGCAAAACTTGTGGAAATCAAACATCAAATGGGACGAAGAATTGCCGACACAAGACAAATCCAATTGGTTGGAATTCATAAAATTTTTACCTATAATTAACAACATCCGTCTTGAAAGACATATTATGCAAGACCATGCACAATCCATAGAACTTCACGGTTTTTGTGATGCCTCTCTTCAGGCCTATGAGGCATGCGTCTATATACGGAGTATCAATCAAGAGAATCAATGGTCATCGACGTTGTTATGCAGCAAGTCGAGGGTCGCTCCTTTGAAAACTATTTCAATAGCCCGATTGGAACTATGCGCAGCGCTCTTGCTTTCCAATTTAATAAGCAAGGTCATTGATTCCCTTGATATCAAATTTGATAAAGTAATTCTATGGAGTGATTCAAAAATTACATTAGCTTGGATAGAAATCCAACCCTTTAAACTAAAAACATTTGTAGCAAACCGGGTTAATGAGATACAAGAGAACACCCAGAATTTCAAGTGGCTACATATTCCCAGTCAAGAAAATTCTGCTGATTTAATTTCACGAGGAGTCATGCCGCACGATTTATTAAATCATCAACTATGGTGGCAAGGTCCATCCATGCTACAGTCTGAAAACTGTTGCGTTGATCAAACCATGTGTGATGAACTGGAGATACCTGAATTAAGGGAAACTACGCATACAAATCTCTCATGTGCAGTAGAACATTTCAGTTTGATAACTAATTATAGTTCATTTGATAAATTAAAACGTATCACAGCTTTATGTCTTAGATTTATCCACAATTGTAAGAAACCTCAAGATCTAAGAAAGGGATTTCTTTCAACAGAAGAATTAAATTTAGCATTAATCTCAATAGTAAAGTTTATTCAAAGGTCAGGGTTCGCATCTGATCTCAAATGCCTTCTTAACAAAAGGGAGCTGCCCAATAGCAGCAAAATAAAAAATTTGAATCCGTTTTTAGATCAGAACGAAGTCATCCGTGTAGGAGGCAGGCTAAAAAATTCCAATTTAGATTATGATGCTAAGCATCAAATATTATTACCATATGATCACTTTGTAACAAAATTAATTTTCTATCAGGAACACATAAAAAATTGTCATTCTGGGGCTCAACTCCTGATTTCTATTGTAAGACAAACCTTTTGGCCGATCCAAGCAAGACGGCTGGCTAAAGGAATCATACGCAATTGCCTTGTGTGTTTCAAATCAAGACCAGTTCCGTTAACCCAAATAATGGGTGACCTCCCCAAGGAAAGGGTCACTCCGGCCAGACCTTTTTCCGTGACAGGTATCGATTTTTGCGGTCCATTTATGATGAAAGGTAAATATCAGCGCAATGCATCTCCCCAAAAGGTCTATATCTGTCTCTTTGTTTGCTTTGTAACAAAAGCTGTTCATGTTGAATTGGTTACGGACCAGACAACTGAAGCCTTTTTAGCATGTTTAAAGCGTTTTATATCCAGAAGAGGAAAACCTTCTGTTATATGGTCTGACAACGCAAAAAATTTTGTCGGTGCTAACAATCAATTGAAAAAACTCTTCCAACTTTTTACAATGCAAACTAATTTTGAGAAAATTAATAAATATTGTATTAATGAAGCCATATCTTGGAAATTTATCCCTCCACATTCTCCGAATTTCGGTGGACTTTGGGAAAGCTCAATAAAATCTCTTAAAACTCATTTAAAAAAGGTCACCGGACAAACAATCTTCTATCAGGAGGAATTAAATACTATCATAATTCAAATAGAAGGTATACTTAATTCGAGGCCATTGTCTCCCATTTCCAACATCCCAACTGATCCTGAACCACTGACACCCGCTCATTTTATTATTGGCGGTCCAATAACTGCGATTCCTGAACCAGAATTAGAAAACATAAAGATTAGTCATATGTCTCGATGGCAAAGGTGCACTCACATAATTCAATGTCTATGGAAGCGATTCTCTGTCGAGTACCTACACAATCTACAACAACGCACGAAATGGAAATCAGTACAGTCAAATTTGAAGGTAGGTGACATTGTTCTCGTTAGTGATGAACATATAGCGTCAACGCAATGGCTTTTAGGAGTCGTCATTGAAGTGATATCTGGTGATGATAATAACGTCAGAGTTGCTGTTAAAACGAAAAGAGGAATTCTCAAAAGAGCAATTTCCAAATTATGTAAATTTCCTGATTCAGAAGCAAAGTAACGATTACTTATTTTGAATTTATGAAATTTTTTATTTTTTTTGATTTACAAAGTATTTTATTTTGAATTTATTAGATACAATAATGTTATTCTGAATTTAAAGAAATACAATTAACAAGAGGTGAATTCTTTGTATTTATAGAAATGTTTTAGTAGTTATATGAATGTTCAATTAAATAATGCAAATCATTTGGATTACTATGTAATTATATAAGTTACTTTAATTTTAAGAATTTTGTATTAGTATAACTGATATTAAATGTTGAAGTTGAAGGTGTAGACCTTTCAAGGCGCGCCGGGATGTTCAGTCAAATGCTGAATCTAAAAATACATGAAGTATTAAACTCACTCGTATTTTTGTTTAGTTATTAGAATAGTCGACAGGGGGCAATGTTGTTCCATCCTGTGAGAAAAAAGAAAATTTTTGTTTGTGTATTCATTCGTTCTAGAATCATAAGTTGTTAAAGTTGGTCCTAAATAAATAATAATAAAAATACAAATAGCATGTTTCATTTAAATAAGGAAATTCAATAAAAATCGAGTTTATACAGTCCACTCAACCACAAGTATCAACAACGGTTTCTAGTAAAATTTGACCGATTTGACTAACTTGATTGTTAAAATAGTTATTTGTGGTATTAATTGTTTGTTGCAATTGTTCAACATCCAACTCCAATTGTTGTATTGGTTGCCGCAAACGATTATAATTGGATTGCATTACTGACACCTGTTGTTTCAATAAATGGAAACTTCCTTTGTCATTTGCTTCTAGTTGAGTGATTTTGTGCTAAATCAGTTTAGCATCCACTTTATTCATTGTTCCAGAAAACCAATGACCCAATTTTCCACACCATTTGCAGAAAGGATCTTCTAACCGGGCTTCTACGATGTTTCTTTTTTGGCGACGTTTGATTATAAAATTTATTTTGTCTTCTCTTATCTTTATAATATTTAATGCTTTCATAATGGACTCAGAAAAATAAATGCAGCTTTGTTTTAAAAAAATGGAATTTATTTGTTTACATGTATCGACTAGTTCCTGTGTCTGTTGCTCTAAATTTTGTGTAGCATTGCGCGTATCCTCAAAATCAATAAAAGTAAAGACGATCCAGGTATCTTTGTATACCATGACTCTGCTAATATCTTCAAACAAAAGGCTCTGATGATTAAGGTTAGTTATATTAAATTCATTTTTTGCATCGCCTATCCTGCTTATCATCAAAAATGTTAACCCATAGATACAGGTTAGTATTGTAATCTTCATTTTACCTAAGAAAGAAATTATTTCGAATGGAAACTTAAAATAAAAAATTCATGATATATAAAATGATTGCTTAAAAATAAATTTGATATAATAGAAATTGATATTGAATATAAAAGTAAATTATGTCAACTTTAATCTATTTTTATGTACTACTTTTTCCACCTTTCCTTGTAGTATAGTTACATTAGTAGAACTATTTTCCTTTAATACTTCAAATGGGCCTAGCCATAAAGGTGCTAATTTGCCATGTCGAGCCTCATTTTTTAACCAAACTTTATCTCCTACTTTTATGTGTATTGCATTTTCATGTCTGTCGTAGTATGTTTTGTTGATTTCCTTGCCTTTGAGTATATTTTCTCTTGCCAGTTGATAACATTTTTGTAGTTGATACCTCATAAAATAATAATAGCTTTCAAAATTATATATAGGGACTGTGCCTCTTCGTATACTAGAAGGAATTTTGGAATTAAATCCAAATAAACAGTCCAAGGGCGATATTCCTGTGCTTTCTAATGGGTAGCTATTTAGAACGTATGTAGCAGGCCTTATCCAATTATCCCATTCTTGTGGGTGTTCCTGAGTAAAAATTCTGAGATATTCACCTAAAGGACGATGTTTTCTTTCTAAAATACCATTTGCCTGAGGATGATAGGCAGTGGTTTCTAATTTTTTTATGTTTAATAATTTACAGACCTTTTTAAATACTTCACTTGTAAATTGACTTCCCTGATCCGTGATTAAAATTTTAGGTATTTTATACCTACATATAATTTCATCAAAAAATGTTTTAGCAACGGAATTAGCTTCCATATCTTTTAGTGGATATGCATCGAAATAACGTGTTAGCTCATCAACAAATGTTAGTAAATAAGGTAAAGGTCCAACAATGTCTAAATATACTTTATCAAAAGGTAAATATGGTATCTCTGAAATCACCATTGGCATTTTAGTATATTTTGTTATTTTATTTTGTTGACATTTAGCACATTTCGATATAAAGTCGTCAACATCCCTTTTCATCCCTATCCAGAAATATTCTTTTTTTAATCTTTTAAGCGTTCTTTTCATTCCTTGGTGTCCACCTAATGGGTTGTTATGAATGTCTTTTAAAATTTGATTTATTTCTTCCCGCGATGTTAGAGTAATGATATCGTTTGGCTCCCTAATAAATTCGGGTTGTAAAGTTATTTCATCAAGATGTGATTTCTCCCACTTGTTGTTATGGTTTACATCTGTTTGTTGTTTTTCTTTCTCCAACTTTTCACTAGATTGTATTTTTGCCTTGTTTCGTGTTAACATGTTAATTTGGTTTAGTTCCTCTTCTACTACAGGATTTCTGCTCAAAGCATCTGCATTTTATTTTTCCTTCCCGGCTTATATTTAATGATCATGTCATAATCTGACAATGCATGATGAAGGCGCAAAATTCGCGTGGTAGGATCTTTCACCCTTACAGCTCCTATTAAAGGTCTATGATCAGTATAAACTGTAAATTTCCTCCCGTATAAATAAGGTCTAAAATTTTTAATTCCTAAAACAATTGCTAACAGTTCTTTTTCTGTTGTTGAATACCTTCTTTGTATGTCTGTCAAACTTTTACTAAAATATGCGATTGGTCGGTCATCTGTATGTTGCTGTGATAATATAGCACCTACAGCCTCATTACTAGCATCAGTCGTTAAAGTAAATGGACAGTCGTAATCGGGATAAACTAACACTGGTGATGTTATGAATTTTTGTTTAATGTAATAAAATGCTTCTTCCGCCTTGTTATCCCATTTAAACTTGGTGTTTTTTCTGAGTAATTTATTTAGAGGTTCAGCTATTTTTGAGAAATTGTTTATGAACCTTCTGTAATAGTTAGCTAGACCGAGAAAAGATTGTAATTGGTGTAACGATTTTGGAGTAGAATAGTTTTGAACTGCTGCTATTAGTGTCGGATTGGGACGAAGTCCTCCGGTTCCACACACATGTCCTAGATAAACTATTTCTTTTTTTAAAAATTGACATTTTTCGGGCTGTAATTTTAAATTATGAGTTTTGAATCTTTCAAATATTAATCTTAATTTTTCATTATGATCTTCTATAGTGTTTCCAAATATCACTACGTCATCTAGATATACATAGCAATGAACTCCTTGAAGTCCAGTTAAAACCCTATTCATTAGTCGTTGAAACGTAGCTGGGGCTCCTGTTAGCCCAAATGGCATTCTATTAAACTCGTAATGCCCCAATCCTGTGCTAAACGCAGTCTTCTCACGATCTTCAACATCGACTAGTACTTGGTGATACCCACTAGCGAGGTCCAGTGATGAGAAATATTTTGCATTTCCTAGATGGTCTAGTATGTCATCAATTCTTGGAAGTGGAAAGGAGTCCGCTCTGGTAATTTTATTTAATTTTCTAAAATCGATCACAATTCTGAATTTCTTTACGCCATCTGGTCCAGGTTTTTTTTTTACTACTAATAAAGGCGAATTCCACGGACTGGAACTTGGAACTATTATACTTTCCATCAACATGTCTTTTATTTGCTCATCGATTTCTTGTCGATATATTTCCGGTAATCGATAATTTCGTTGGTTAATGGGTGGATGCCCTATTTCTGTAGGAATTGTATGTGTAATCATGTTGGTAAACGTGAGATTATCACCTTTGATGTAAAAAATTTCATGATACTCAGTGCATAATGTAATTATATCGTTTTTCTCTTGCTCTATCTTATTCTGCAATTTTCCTTCTACAATAGACTTAATTTTGGCTTAATGATCCAATTTGACTTTATATTCCTTAGCTGATCTTTCTGAATTATAATAATTTTGAGATTCAGTTGTGTTTCCCCTATCTAAATATTGTAGTTGGGTTATACTAAGAGTGTTAATTCTGTGGTAATCTATTTTTTAATATTTTGTATCTGCTTATATATTGTTTTTCTAAAACGTCGGCGTTTGAAATTTTTTGTTTTTGCTCCTAGTCTACTTTGACCGGGTGTTAATTTTTGTTCTTCAATATCTGACATGTTTTTAAAATCTAAATTTGGTTTTATTTCTCTCTCCTTCGGTTGTTTGTTTTTACAGTAAGGTAAATTTCTTATATATTTTTCTCTATTTGTCACAAATTTAAGTTGTTTTTTCATTATTACTTTTCTACGGGCTATGTATAATCTGTTGTTTATTTTTTTATGTAATTCACTACATCCTATATGATTTAAAATGTTACGATTTGCATTCTTAGAAGGCAGTTTTTCTTCTTTGTTTTCCTTAACACTAACTCTATTTAACTCTACGTTTTTTTCAGCTTCATTAATTGATTCATTTTTTTTATTCATATTTATTTCCTTAAAACTATTTATATTTGTATATTCTTCACTTTCACTGCTTGATTCATTTTTATTCATATTTATTTCCATAAAACTATTTATATTTTTGCTGCCCTCTGTAGTGATAATTTGTAATTGAATTTTTTTATTGTTATATTCTAGAGTAATTTTTTGAGTTTTTAAATCAATAATATTTATGTATCTTTTAATAAAATCATAGCCCAGAATTCCATCTGGTTTCAATAAATGATCTTCACTTCTGATAACTTGAAGTGCAATGGGTATTTCTATATCCCCTTCTATGATTGTTCCATAAGTAGTACCTAGTGATTCTTTTACCACTTCTTCTATGCCGGTATATCTAACTTTTTCATTTATATAGATTGGTGCTAAATCTGCCAACGCTTCTTTTTTAATTAATGTAATTTGCGACCCCGTATCTAAGAGAAATGATGTTGTTTTATTCTTTGTAATATTTAAACTTAAGTGTATGATTGGATTGTTTCTATCAACTTTTACCATATATATCTTCTGTGCTATTTTATGTTCTAAGTTATGGTTTAAATTAAGTGGTAATGACCCTATACTTCCTAAATATTTTGGGCTGATACTACTGGGCTTGGAGTCTCCCCAATTTGGTATCCCGATACATTTAGTTCTCCCTTTGATGGGTTTTGTTCTACCTCATATATTTGGTTAGCATTTTGTTCGTTATTAAGATCATTAATCGTATTTATTTGGTTTATTTGTTGCTCTTGTGTTGTACCAGATGGTTGTTGGTTTACTTGAAAATTTATGGGCGGTTTCATTTGTGAATTATGTGGTAATTGTTCCTGATATTGGTATGTTCCATAATTCTGGCTTGGTTGACCTCGGGTATATGAAGGTCTATTATTTTGTTGATAACGATACTGATTTTCGGGGGTGTAATTTCTATTTTCTCCGTAATTACCTTGGAACATCCGATGTTATGGGTTACGAGAGGTATTTAGTTGATTGTTTTGATAATTTTGGTAGTAATTCGGTCTATTTGGTCTTGCAGGTGTAAAATTTATATTTGAATTATAATTTGGGCGGTTTGTATTGAAGTGGTTAGGATTATAACTATTATATCTATTATTATAATTACCTTGTTGGGTTGTTTGGTTTCTATTGTTATTTGGTTGTGAATAGTTTGAATAGTTTTTTTGAGTTGGTTGATTAAAACTGGTTGGTTTGTGTTTGTTAAAACAATTATTGGCATCGTGATAGTAATTTCTACAAAGGTTACAAAATGGAATTGCTTTCCGTCTTTGACATTCTTCGATAGAATGTCCATGTAAATGACAGAAGTAACAAAATTTGTTTTCTATAAGGTGACCTACAGTATTAATAGGTTCAGTGTTCTCATTAATTAATTGTTCAAGACTTCTTTTTGCCTTTAGACTTACTAATTGTTCCATTTGCATGGCTTTTTCAATTAATATGTCTAAACTTTTGGTATCCGCTTCGTTGTACATGAGATAAGTTTGCACACTAGAATCGCAAAGACCAAGAATAAATGCAGAACATGCTCCAAATTCAACCTCTTTTTTATAGCTTTAGCTTCCGCATTATCGTTATATTCAGCTTCAACACATTTGTTAATGTCATTTCGTGTTGCTTTTATTTTCTGTCCAAATATAAATACACTCTCCCCTGCTTTTTGTTTTTGGTTGTGTAATTTGGCCTGCAATATTGTTCTGGAAAGCAAAGGTTTATATGCTGTTTCCAAAACTAATTTTAGTGCTTTCCATGTTGTAATTACTTTGCCCTCAATAACATTTCTTGCTTCACCTATAATTTTCTCTATTAATAATTCTAATGCTTCTTTTTCTTTTCCTGACCCAGTTAATACACGAATAACGTTTTCGGCAATCATGCAGAATTTTTCTAAATCTGCTATTGTATTTTTTCCTCTTCCGTCAAAGTATGGAATGGTATTTGTCATTTGAAAAATGATATTTTGCTTCTGAAGTTCGCCTAAATCCATTGTTATAATTTTTATAGATTTTTTAGTGTCAGTAGCTTTTATTGGATTTTCGGTGTCGTGTTATAAACAGTCGTTTCTGTCAACCGTTTTGTATAATGCCCAATCACAAATTGTTTCCAACGATTCGTCAAATGATTGAGATCTGGCAAGTCTTTTATCGAGTTCAGTTTCGTCAAATTTTATGTCAGATGCATCGGTTAAGTTAGATTCCGATACACATTTTTCTAAATTTCCTGTTTTTAGCTCTTCTACTCTTCTATGTTTAGTTAGTTTACCTGCTTTTGGGTTTGTTCTAGCACGTTCTAATTTTTTTATAGTGTTACTCATAAAAAATTTTTTTTTTAACAATAAAAATAAATGACTCACCCTGTTTTTCCGCTGTCACCACTATAATATTTTAAATAATTTATTTTAATATTTTATATAATTTGGTTTTTACCACTGTAATATTTTAAAATTTATTCTTCTTCAATTTTAAATCACTATTTTACCACACTTTCCTACATATGAAACACCACTGGATTAAATTTTATTTTTATTTATTTATTATTATTTTAAAAAAAAAGAAAACTTAATTTTTAACGACATTGATAATATATTTTCTTTTTAGAAAATATTTTTAATTTTAACACATAATAATATATTTTCTTTTCAACTAATATTTTGAAAAATAATTTTAATGCTAATAACACAATAATATATTTTCTTTTCAACTATTATTTTGGAAAATAATTTTAATTTTAACACACATTAATAAATTTTCTTTTCAACTAATATTTTGAAAAATAATTTTAATGCTAATAACACAATAATATATTTTCTTTTCAACTATTATTTTGGAAAATAATTTTAATTTTAACACACATTAATAAATTTTCTTTTCAACTAATATTTTGGAAAATAATTTTAATTTTAACACACATTAATAAATTTTCTTTTCAACTAATATTTTGGAAAATAATTTTAATTTTAACACACATTAATAAATTTTCTTTTCAACTAATATTTTGGAAAATAATTTTAATTTTAACACACATTAATAAATTTTCTTTTCAACTAATATTTTGGAAAATAATTTTAATTTTAACACACATTAATAAATTTTCTTTTCAACTAATATTTTGACAAATAATTTTAATTTTAACACACATTAATAAATTTTCTTTTCAGCTAATATTTTGGAAAATAATTTTAATTTTAACACACATTAATAAATTTTCTTTTCCACTAATATTTTGGAAAATAATTTTAATTTTAACACACATTAATAAATTTTCTTTTCAACTAATATTTTGGAAAATAATTTTAATTTTAACACACATTAATAAATTTTCTTTTCAACTAATATTTTGGAAAATAATTTTGATACCAAAAAAAAATAATTTTAAATAATAATTTGAGGATTTCATAAGCCGAAAATGAAAATCCACGTTAATAATTTTAAATCCCGAGCCGAACTAACTCTTATAAAGCAATACTTTGAGTTTTTATAGTTTTTTTTAATTTGTTTGGAAAATATTGAAAGAATTCATATTAATAATATTTAGTATTTCATTTTATGAGAAAATTATTTTGTTTATAAAAATACAATAATTAGCTTTTCTATTCATGTGTTTTGACTATTTCATTTATGAAAAAAGGATGGGCACTACACTCCGAAGCTGATTGATCGAAAATCTTAAAATGTATTTGAAATGATACCGTTCCTCCCCTCACCTAGGTTTCAAGGCTTATGGACGGAAAAATTTGAACAAATTCACAGAGACAGAAAGTTTAGTATATTTTTAACGAAAATTGTAGCAAAGTCTAAAATAATTACATTTCTATGTTGTAAGGTATGGGAGTGGGGAGGGGTGAAAAATCTTTTTTTGAATCAAATGATTAGGATGCCAACAACACCTACCTATTTTAAGAAACATTGAAATTTGTTACAAATCTGTTTTAACCCGTAAAATTCATTTGTCTAAACAACTTTCTTCTATGTGATTCAGTGCATTCAATACAACTGATCGTTATTTCATTCATATTTTCTTTTCACACGGAGCAGAATGATATTCTTTTTGATTTGCTATCTAATTTTGCATGCTGTTGGCTCATGACATTTTCTTGATATTAACTTGGATTTTCGGTAATTTAGAGGCAGTCAATGAGAATTATGTGCATGAGAATGGTTCTAGGTATGTATTTTTATTTTCTTTTCATGCGAAGGCACTTGTGGTGTTATATTAAATTTCTAGCTCAAGTTTATAGAAAATTTCGTTTGTGTTTAGTAAAATTTATTAATGTGTTAAAAAAGTGTATAAAAATTTATTAGTATAATTTATATTAAATTGCATGAAAATTTCGTTTGTGTTTAGTAAAATTTATTAATGTGTTAAAAAAATGTATAAAAATTTATTAGTATAATTTATATTAAATTGCATGGAAACCAAAAAAATTTTGATAATTGTTCTATTTTTGTACAAATAGCCGTTGGTCGGATTGAGTTGAATTATTTCCTTAAGATACTACTTACGATTAAACAATAGAAGGCAAAAATATTGTATTGTAAATAATATTATTTTTTTGTAAACTATAAAATAATATAACTATTACATTGAAATAAAAACATAAAATCAAAAGAAAAAAATGTTTGATATATATGTGTTTATTTTTGTAAATAAAATTTCTTCGTTGTTATAATACTTTCGTCAGTGGAATGTTGGAGAACTATAAATAATTTTAGGGGTGTGAAGTGTCTTCTTAGTGAGTCTCCCTATAATTTGTAGGAAGCTATACACTATTTTGGTAGTTACGGTTTTGGTAAAAAGAGTAAGAAACGGGACATGTTGGCAAACAATTTCTGAGTTAATTATAATAAAATTATTTAGTGAGGGTAAATTTTTATTTAATATATTCGGTTTAAGATGTTAAGGAAAGTATAAATAAACATCATGAAGTCGTCAACCGTCAGGTTCAGTGCGAATATATTGAGTTGATATTATTGATCACATTTCCTTTAATTTATGATTATTGTTCAACAATCTCCTCTACATTTGACACCACGAATATATTGAATTGATATTATTAGATTAAAATCAACAATCGCCTGGGCATTGGCGCAACAGTCTGGACTAAGAGAAAATACTTCTCGGACTCACATGGCTGACGCTTGTCGGATAAAACGTCGCTAGGCACACAGTCCTCAGATTTCTCTATGCTGGTAAATCACTAGTAGGTTCAGAGTTTATTACAATTCATTTTTCAGAACTCTTCGGTGCACAGTTTTTGAGTTATTGTCAAAAAAGTGCATTTTTTAATAAGTACCTTCACCTCCACCCCCACCCCTAAATTTCAACGTTTATTGAAAAAATTGTTCTGCAATTTAAACCATTTACAAGCGGTTTTAATTTAATCTTTCTTTAGTAACCATAAACGCTTTGGATAAAAATTTACCTCAAGTTATCATTGAAATATTTATATTTTATGAGTCTAGTGTCTGATAATATAAAGACCCTTGTCCGATTTTTTTTTACTTAGTCTCGACTATACGTTTATCGATTTTTGTGTAATGTGTTGCAGTGTTGGATACTGTTGACCCTTGCATACAGTAAAGTTAGCAGATAAAATATTTCTTAAAATCAAGTAAAATATTTAAAAAAGTTCTTAAGAACGATTGGAATAATAGAACCATGGTGATCTATATTTTAATACTGCTTCTCTTAAAATAGGACAGTTTCTGACACTTGACACTTAGTCAACATCAACACTAATTTCAAAGGTTCTTAATCTGATTTATAAACGTTTACTCCTTTTGCCCATGCTGGAGACATGTAAACTTTTCACTTATCACTTATCACTTCACTTTTGTGCTTAGATTTTTATTTCCAGGTAGTCTCAGATGACAAACCAAATTAAAAATTTTATTAAATCTGCTTTCAAATGCTGAAACGGTCTGTGGCCTCTGCCCTGTCAAAGTTTCAAGAATGACGCTACCTAGATCAATTGGTATCTAATTCAAACCAGACAAAGAGAAACCGTCAATTGTTTCGGAAATAACTGACTATTGGACAAGCAACAATAATCAATTTGCATCAAATAAAGATTCTTTACAACAACGTGTTCTTCTGGGAAATAGAGAATCGGCTGCCAAATCTCACGCGTTCGCCGAAACGTGTTGTTGATGCAGTTACAAAATTTATTTTAAGATATTCTAAATATAGTGCCACAGATACAACCAACTTGGTCATAGAAGACTAACAATTCCATTACCACAAAACGTCATTCCAATTGAGCTAATTAATTTTATTAAAAGTCTCAACTTGGAGGACAAAATACAATCAGTAACGGCACAGATGACGACTGACTGATAACACAATCAGGGTAAGCACAATAGACCTTCAGGTCACAGTGCTACTTGAACTGCAAGTCTCAAGGCCCTCCAATAAAAAAAAATGCTGTGCCAAATTAGCCTCAAAATATGTGAAAACTATTTTAAAGAGATTTTCATTCAAAAAATGCGGGCGAATAGCTTTATCTTCTATTTGTGTTGATCCAATATTCTTTTGGTGGCTTACCCAAGACTTTTGGGCTTCCATTTAATAAAGGCTCTTGTCACAAAATTTCTTTTAATAATTTGGATAAGAAGATTGATATGCTTTGCTTGACAAGTTTCATGAGAAGCATTAGAGACCCTACCTCTGTTCTTTTGTCCTGTAATGTAAAGCTCCAGATTTTTTTTCAGTTTAAATTTATAATTTCAGTTTTGTCACATTTTAGTTGTGTTCAAGATACAATACAAATTTTTTGTTATCGATATTCCTTGCAAAATAAAAGGAAGAAGCTTACGAAAATCTTAAATAAGAACATAAAAAGTAATCAACATTTAATTGGAATCCGAAACTTTATTAATTTTTTTTTAATTTAGAATAGGAAGAACTTTTGTCAATTCTATAAACTTTTAGTCTGAATTTACTTTAGTTGGTGTTTATGGTGCAGGTGCTGACTGTGAGTCCGGTGATGGACCTTTAAAAATTGATACAACTTTCGAGGCTGCATTTTTCATAGCATTTTGCACTGCAGCCATCCGCTCAGCAAGTGTTCGTTGATAAGGTGATGATGGCTGCTCTGATTCTGGTTCTGGTGCTGGATCTGCTGTTTCTGATGCTGGTGGAGCTGGATCTTGTTGTGGTGGTGGTTGGGGTGCTGGATCTTCAGGTGTTTGTGGTGCTGGATCTACTGGTGCTGGATTTTCAGGTTGAGGTGGTGACGGAGACTTCTGTAGTTGATTTTGAATGTTTGATACAGCTTGCGAAATTTTCTCTTTCAGGAGTTCAGCGAGCCGTTCACCTAGTTTTGGTCGTGATGGTGGATCTACTTGTGCTGGAGGCTGGGGTGCTGGATTTTCAGGTTCTTGTGGTGCTTGATCTACGGGTGCTGGAGCTACGGGTGCTGGATCTTCGGTTGCTGGTGGTTGAGGTGCTGGATTTTCAGCTGCAGGTGCTGATGGTGAGCTCTGTGATTGTTTTTTTACGTTTTCTAACACTTGCGATACTACTTCTTTGAGAGTATTTTGCAGTGCAGTGATCAATTCGGGTAGTTTTGGTGGTGGAGGTGATTGTTGCTGTTCTGCTGGAGGTGCGGGAGCTGGATCCACTTGTGCTGGGGGTTGAGGTGCTGGATTTTCAGGTGCTGGTGGTGCTGGAGGTTGAGGTTCTAAGTTTTCAGGTGCTGGTTGTGCTGGTGGTTGGGGTGCTGGATTTTCAGGGGCTGGGCGTACTGGTGGTTGAGGTGCTGGATTTTCTGGTGCTTGTGCTGGTGGTATTGGTGGTTGTTGTGCTTGTGGGGGTGGTTGTTGTGCTGGTGGAGCTGGTGGTGGTGATTGTGGTTTTGGTACTACTGGTATAAATTGGGCGAATTTTGGTATTAATTGGGCGAAATCTGGTATTTTGGATGGTGAAGGTGCTGCTGGTTTTGGTAGTGAATTTGGTGGACTTCTAGCCTGTTGAAAAACTCCATATCCCCCATATCCCCCTCCATATCCCCCATATCCCCCTCCATATCCCCCATATCCCCCTCCATATCCTCCACGTCCTCTATGTTGTGGAGATGCTTCATTCACCACAACCTAAAAAGACACAAAAAAAGTCAATCAAATTCAAATATAAATAAAATGATAAAACTTACATTTACAGCCAAAACGGCACAAACAAATGTTAAGAATTTCGAACTCATACTTTTTCGGTAAGCAAAAGTTACTGATGA
The DNA here is from genome assembly GCA_963693315.1 of Diogma glabrata. Taxonomy (NCBI): domain Eukaryota; kingdom Metazoa; phylum Arthropoda; class Insecta; order Diptera; family Cylindrotomidae; genus Diogma; species Diogma glabrata. The sequence continues at coordinate 36,305,729 of OY856188.1, forward strand.
TAAAACAAAGCAAAACCTCCTTTATATACGATTATTTTTGTTTTGATTGGAAATCATCTGTTTCTATATTAAAGGAAAAGCAATCAAAAAACCATACACGTAAAACTAATATCATATATAAATAGTGCAGTTGAAGAATTTCGATAACATAACACTGTGTGTTCTTACGTGCAAAATTTTATAAAGACGCATTTAGACGCAAATTTCTTCATCTGTGCAAACTAAACTTGGTTTGGCTAAAAATATAAACAAAAAATATTGATTTAAAAAAAGATTTGAAGATTATATCACTTTGCATTTTGTTTAAACAGCAAAGTTTTCCGTTCAAGGTTTATTTTTTTTTTATTTTTCAAAAATGGTTTACATACTTACACCTCAACTTTTGCGTAAGCATTGCTTATAACATAAACATTGATCAGACTTTAATTTTCATATAGCTCGTTTGAAAGCTGATGCACCATCACGTTTCAAGTAAAATATTAGAAAGTGTCCTTAGAGGGCATCTACGATTGACGATTTGTGAAAACTTTAAAGAACGGTAAGGAAGTTTGAAGTTTAAATGTAAATTTTGTTATCTCAATTTACCATAAAATAAAAATAATAAAAAGGAAGACAGTATGTGAATTGAACCTGTGTGAATCTGAATCGTGTCGAGTTTAATTTATACCATTGGAAAGCACCATGAGCAGCGTGTGCTCTCTCTTATTACCAATCCGTCTAACAAATAGTTTATAATTATATAAAATTCTTAAAACTGCTGTTAAACTGGACACTAGATAGTGTTTTTGTTCAACAAACCCCTTACACCAGAGTCATTTGTTTTATCTAAGACTTTGGTTATAAATATAAATTTGAACGATCCGGCAAACAGCTTATGTAATCTGAAATAAAATTAATTAAAGAATCCAAATCGTATTTTGTTCGTATTTTTTCGAAAAACCGGGAGACTACGTGCCTAGATGAGGTATATTCCAAAAAGCTTCAGTCATGTGAGTTCAAGTAGAAATATCCCCCTGTGCAGTACAAATGAACAAATATGCACGCAAAAGAAACTATATAATCGAAATTTAAAAAAATTAGAACCAAAGAAGAGAGACTCTGATGACCCCAAAGGCCGAAGAAGCTGAGATCACCACTCCATCACCAGTAAGACAATAATTATTGCAAATAAAAAAATGCATTACTCACCTCATTTAGTTTGCGTTGGATCCCAGTTTGCAATATCTTCTTTCCTAGCCTACCATCACAAATATCTTACAGTAATATAAATCACAATTATTACCTGAAACTGTGCCACAGCACGAGTGCCCAGGTGAATGCTAAATTAAATGTAACCATATCCAATCAATTTATTCGTTGCGCCGTATGTAGTAGCAACTGTTGAACAAAAACCACCAAATAAAACATCAATAATATCAAATTAATAAATTCGTTGCGCCAATTTTAGAGGCGATTGTTGAACAAAAACACTAAAATTCTAATGAAGCTATTATGAAACTTAAAACCCGTTTCGGACTAACGTTACTTACACGCAACACTACAATAAATATTCGTAATTTTCACAAACTGCTATGAAATAATTTGAAAATATGGTTATATAAAAAAATTTTTTTATCCGTTTGTTTAAAGACGATATTTTATATGTTTCAGTTTAGTTTATAATTAATTGAAAAAATTTGTTTAATTGAAAATTAAAATTAATAATAATAAGATTAGTGATAATTAGTCAGTGAGGTTGTTTATTTGGACAATACATTTTTTTGAATATTTTTTGTTCTGACCTGAGGATAGCTTTTGTTAAAAGCTAAAACATGTCGTCAAATAATTAAATAAAATGTTTTTGAAAAATTGAACAAAAAACTTAATTTATATACATTTTTGGACTAAAACGATGAAAACAAACAAATAAATATTAAATCGTCCAACAAAATAAAAAATATGGTTATTTCCTTTAGAAATTAATTTCTTATTAGAAAAAGTGCTAAAATATTTAGAAAAATTACTAATAAAGTACAGGTGAATATTTGTTGATGACATAAAAAAAATGATGAGGTAATTTTTTAATTTTAAGTGATAAAACGATCTGAAAAATGTCAATTTTTTTTATAAAACTAATTAAAAAGCATAAAATTTTAATTTTGTGAACTTAAAACAAGTGATCACTGCTAAATAATTAAAATAAACATGATTTAAGTTTGCGTTGCGTCAAAGCAACGTTCGGTCAATTGTGTATTTTTTGATTTTTTGGCGATTGCATAAATGCAACGTTCGGCCTATTTGACAAATTTATAATATATATTCTTTCTGGACTATTTTTTCAGCAATTTTATATCAATTGAAGATTTAAAACAAATTAAGTTTAGCGGAAACCTCACACTTGAAGAAGTTATTGCTTTTTTGGAGGAAGAAGATATAGGAAATGTAAGCGAAATTATAATTCAGCCGCCAGATGTAAATAATTTATCAGATGAAGATTCGGGAGAAGAAGATGGTTCAGGAAAAATTGACAACCTCTCAAAAAATCAGCTTCTTGCTAATGCTGAAGTTCGATTTAGTGATTACTCGGGTATTCAATTTGAAGATAATGAATTTATGAGTGAACCTGTGGAAATCGAGGTAATTGATAACGGTCCATCCCTAGAACCTGTATCAATTGGAAATTTTGAGAAACCATTTCATAGTAATATAAATAGAATATGGAAAGATGGAACCATAATTAATGTGCAAAATGATTTTCCACAACCAATTTTTGAAAAGTTTAGGAATAAAAATTTTTTAAATTTTTGAAATGTTTATGACAAATGACATATTTGAAGAATTCGTAGATCAAACAAATCGCTATGCATTATACAAATACAATGAGCAGTTGAACTTGTCAATCAATGAATTAAAATGCGCAATTGGAATTTTGTTTTTAACAGGCTATAATATTTTACCATCTCGAAAATTATATTGGAGCTCTGAAATGGATTTACAGAACTTGTTAGTTGTAAACTCAATGGGTCGAGATCGTTTTTTCTGAATCATTAGAAGTATATATTGCTGTGATGTAAGTTGTCCTGATTCAACCGAAAAATTATGGAAATTACGTCGTTTATTAAAAAACTTCAAAGAAATTTCTCTGAAAATTTTATTCCTCAAGAAAATTTATCATATGACGAATCCATGATTAAATATTTTGGACGACATAGTTGTAAACAATTTATTAAAGGAAAACCTATTCGTTTTGGTTATAAAGCGTGGTGTTTAAATGAAACCTCAAGATACTTAGTAAACTTTGAAATCTACACAGGCAAATCTAACGAAACACACACAATTTATGAGAAAACTTTTGGGAAACCAGCTGCAGTTTTTGTGAAAATGGTTGATCAAATTAAAAATCCTGAATTAAATTACTCATTTTTTTTCGACAATTTATTTTCAAGCGTGAACCTTGTGTCACATTTGAATAACAAAGGATATCGTGGGACTGGGACCATGAGAAAAAATCGAATCCCAAAAAATTGCAATGTTTTCAACAAATCGGAATATAATAAGTTGGAGCGCGGAAAATATTTAACAAGAAAAAGTTCAGAAGACTCAATAAACATTATGCAGTGGAAGGATAGTTCTGTAGTAACAAATATTTCAAATGCATACGGATATGAACCTGCAATATACGTCAAGCGTTATAGTTCATCTAAAAAGAAAATATTGAATGTCAAATGCCCAAATGCTATTGTTCAATACAATTAAAACATGGGTGGAACCGATCGAATGGATCAAGATGTAAATCATTACCGGATTGGAATTCGAAGCAAAAAATGGTATTAGCCACTTTTGACTTGGATGTTTGACGTAGCAATGAATAACGCGTGGATTCAATTCAAAAATTCTGGTAATTCTATTTCAAATCTTGAGTTTGTCTCAACATTTTGTCCAAAATGTGATGTAGGTCTTTGTGTTAAATGTTTTTCATCTTATCATACCAAATAATGAAAGTGAGAAAAAAAAATGATTGTAGGCCGAACGTTGCTTAAAAGCAACACAGTTTTCCGAAGTTTTCATTATGAATTTTCCAAAAAAAAATGTTTTCATTATTTTTTTCTTGTTTTATATATGAAATGTCAATAAATAAATAAAGTTTTATTCAAAAATAAAATGTCGTCCTTAACGGGTTAATTAGCATTATTTCTCTAAACCGCCATTATGACCTCTGGTTTTATCACGATGCGCACGTTGATAATCATCTATTACTGGCAATTAATTAGTATAAAATAAATAGGTAACTCACACGTAAGATTACATTATATAACAAGGTTGAGATGTAAGCTATTATTGACCGAGAACTTTTAGATCGTGAGGCGCATAGCGCCGAGGGATATAATGTTCGAGGTCTATATTAGTCTTCTCAACCGAGGTATATATAGAATTTTTTTAACTATAAACACTAATTATCATATTTGCTTTGATTAGATTTCGATATTAGTCATTTTCCATTTCATTTTTTAAATATCTTAAAATATCAAGTAGCCTGGAAGTTTAGTTTCATACAACTAAAACGAAACAAACAAATGGAATTATTATTTGTTTGTGTTTTTATGTACATTTCAATTAAAAATAACAGGAAATTTGTCATTATTAACCTAGGTAATTTTTACTTCACCACAATTTTAAATTGTGTGAAGTAATGCAATCGATCGTGAAAAAAAAAAATCTTACATACCCCAAATTTTGTTTTTTCTTTTGTTTTGGACCATCCTCTATCCAAATAGCCAATAAAAATTTTGGTGTACGTCTGTGTGGGTGGGTGGTTGGGTGAGTTTTCTGCATAGGATCTTGATGAAACTTTGGCAAATGATACAGGTTCACTTGAAAATAGAAGATCTGGATTCATTTTAAATTCGGACAAAATGGCGGGGGGTCTCCCGAACACCTCTAAGTTTAAATCTTGAATAACTTCTGATCCCGAGCTATGATCTTATTGAAACTTAGTATATAAGGTTGAAGTACTGTTTCCAATATTTCTGCATACCAACTTCCGGTTTGTCACTTCCGGTTAAAAAGTTTTTTTTTCAGGTGTTTATCGCTACTGTAGTCTACAATTACCGATCGATTTTCATGAAACGTTGCGAAAAGCTTTTAAATAACATGAGAAAGATTTTATCAGCTTTTGGAGCACATTGGATAAAGGGTTGGGGGGTCCACCATACAACAGGTGGTTTTTTCCACAAAGTTTTTATGTTTGTTGGGAGTATAAAACATTCGTTCGTGAATGAATTTTGATGACACTTTGAAAAAACACGCAAACATGTATGGCAAAGAACTGATTAGTTTTTGAGCGATAGTGAACAAAGTGGTGGGGGGTCCCTGGAGCACCTGTTTTTTTTAAAGCTCTATAACTTCTGTACGTGATAAACGAATTGGATGAAACTTGGTTCATGAGTATGTAGTACGGTTGACAATAGTTCTGCATCCCAACTTTCGGTTTTTCACTTCCGGTAAAAAAAATTTTTTTGTACTTTTTTGAAGTTTTGTCAGTGTGTTTATGCACACTACAGCCTACAATAATGAAGTGATTATGATGAAACTTATGGAATAGGGTTCCAATTAGTGTGAAAAGATAATTATCATGTTTTAGGACACATTGATCAAAGTGTTGGGGGGTCTACCATACAAATGCTGACTTTTCACACTTTGTTTTTTAAGTTTGTTGGGAGCATACAGACTTCGTTCATTAAATTATTTTAATGACACTTTGGAAAATGATGGAGACTTAAGTAACAAAGAACTGATTAGTTTTTGGATAATATTGGAATAAGTGGTGGGGGTCCTCCCGAACACCTGTTTAATGTGTCACACTTTTTTCAATGTTTGTTGGGAGCACACAGCATTCGTTCGTGAACGAATTTTGATGACACTTTGGGAAAAAATGCAAACATGTATGGCAAAGAACTGATTAGTTTTTGAGCGATAGTGAACAAAGTGGTGAGGGGTCCCTGGAGCACCTGTTTTTTTGAAAGCTCAATAACATCTGTACCTGATAATCGAATTGGATGAAACTTTGTACATAAGCATTTAGTATGATTTACAAAAATTCTGCATCCCAACTTCCGGTTTTTTACTTCCGGTAAAAAAAATGTTTTTTAATTGTTGGCAGTTTTTTCAGTATCTTTATGCACACTACAGCCTACAATAATGAAGTGATTATGATAAAACTTATGGAAAGGTTTCAATTAGTGTAAGAAGATAATTATCATCTTTTGGGACACATTGATCAAAGTGGCGGGGGATCTACCATACAACTGCTGACTTTTTACACTTGGTTTTTAAAGTTTGTTGGGAGCATACAGATTTCATTCATTAATCAATTTTAATGGCACTTTGAAAAAAGATAAAGACTCTATTGACAAAGAATTGACTAGTTTTTGGACAATATTGGGATAAATGGTGGGGTCCTCCCGAACACTTGTTTATTGTTTCAATGTTTGTTGGAAGCATACAACATTCGTTCGTTAAGTAATTTTGATTAGACTTTGCAAAAAGATGCAAATATGTATGGCAAGGAACTGATTAGTTTTTTTAGCGATAGTGAACAAAGTGGTAGGGGGTCCTCCAAGCACCTGTTATTTTGGAAGCTCAATAACTTCTGTACCTGATAATCGAGTTGGATGAAATTTGGTACATACACATTTAGTACGGTTTACAACAGTTCTGCATCCTATCTTCCGCTTTGTCACTTCCGATAAATTTTTTTTACTTTTTCTCGTACAACAGAATTTATGTTTGTTGGAATACTACTGCTTGCTTTAATATTTTTATTATTAGAACTACGAAGTCCATAATATTGGTTAGCTTTTAGTTAAAGTATTTTATGAATATTAGCTCATTATATATCCAGAACACTATGTTTCCAGAGCTGTGGTGAAGTCAGCCTATGCATCAGCGTCGCAATATTTTTTTATTATTATTGACCTAGGTTGAGAAAAATTATTTCTCATTGGGGTATTTGAGGACATAATGACGATTTCTCAAGTTAGTAGTTAGAAAAAGTTATTTTACTGAAAATTGTTAGCTTTATTTTTATTTGAATTTAACCTAATGAAATTCTCTAAAATGCAATGACATCATTCAATTTGGCCAATCACACTTGAAGTATACTAATAACAAATAATTATTCGTCTGGCCTACTGCGATATCAGTTAATTTTCAAATAATTTTGAAATAATTATTTGATATCGCAGTAGGCCATTTATAAAAAATATATAAAAAAATGAAAAATTTTCAGTTGTAATTTCCCAAAGGCGGTGATAATTCGAAATAATTTTTTACCAAAAATTTTGAATGCAAGTATATTGATAACAGCAGTAGGCCGTTATTCGAGGGCCATTATCAATACCCATAGCTTTAGGAATTTTCCAAAAAATTATGAGAATTTATCAACGAATGAATGAGTGGAATTCGTTTAGAAATTTTTTTGCCATTTTTCATTTCTTTATATATTTTTAATGAATTATACGTTGGCCTACTGTGGTATCAGTTAATTATTTCAAAATTAGGCTGATAATTTTTAATATCCCAGTAGGCCAGACGTAAAGATTAGATTATAAAGGGTTGGACAGGTTGCATGAGGCAAACTTGTCCTGGCATGTAGACTCTACGGTCCATAGCCCCGTGCCCGAGTTTGGTCTCAAAACAACTATTTCACAAACCTTTCTGTAAGTTTAATGAAATCTAAAACCAACTGTATTGGCGACAGTTTATAATGACAGCCTCTACAGTTTCAGAGCCAAAAGTCCTAGCTCTGACACTGGAAAAGGCTGGACATACACACAAAAAGTGCTCCGAGTCTTCCTCTTCTTCAAGACAAGACTCACACACAGGACTTTCACTAAGTCCCATGGTAAAAAGGTGTTTATTTAGATGACCATGTCCAGTAAGGACACTGACCACAGTGCTGAGAGTTTTCCTCTTCAGACTTAAAAGAAAATTAACATTTTTTTTCCATTGGGCCAGACGTATAACTATTTGTTATTAGTATAATTCAAATGTTATTGGTGAAATTGAATGACGACATTACATTTTAGAAAATTTCATTGAATTAAAATAAAATAAAACTAAAGCTGCAATTAGACTATTGCAGAACTCTGCAACATTTGTGCAATGGTAGTGTGTAAAATATTCATTGCAGCAAAGTTTGGCAATGAACTTATTGCAAAACATTGCAATGTTTCTCATTGTTTTGCAATGAGTTCATTGTCAAGCTTTTATGCAATGAATAATTTACACGCTACCATTGCACGACTATTGCAGAAATATTGCAGAATTCTGCAAAAGCCTAATAGCGGCTTATGGCAAACAAATTTCTAAACGAATTCCCCTCATTCGGTGATAAATTCTCATAATGGTTGAGGCTCCTCAATCGGTTAACGGCCTCGTGCTATTATCAATATACTTGCTTTCGACATTTGTGGCAAAAATTTTTTTCGAATTATCACCGCATTTGGGAAATTACTACTGAAAGTTTCGATACATTATTATTTATTTGGTTTTATTAACAATGTCAAAAAAGTGAACTTACAATGCACAATATTTGAACGGACAAACAAACATATTTACTTCACCACAATTTTAAATTGTGTGAAGTAATGCAATCTATCGTGAAAAAAAAAATCTTACATACCCCAAATTTTATTTTTTCTTTTGTTTTGGACCATCCTCTATCTAAATAGCCCAAAAAAAATTTGGTGTACGTCTGTGGGTGGGTGGGTGTGTGGGTGGTTGGGTTGGTGGGTAGGTGGTTGGGTGAGTTTTCTGCATAGGATCTTGATGAAACTTTGGCAAATGATACAAGTTCACTTGAAAATGGAAGATCTGGATTCATTTCATATTTGGACAAAATGGCGGGGGGTCTCCCGAACACCTCTAAGTTTAAATCTTGAATAACTTCTGATCCCGTGCTATGATCTTATTGAAACTTAGTATACAAGGTTTAAGTACTGTTTCCAAAATTTCTGCATACCAATTTTTGGTTTGTCACTTCCGGTTAAAAAGCTTTTTTTTCAGGTGTTTATCCCTACTGTAGCCTACAATTACCGATCGATTTTCATGAAACGTTGCGAAAAGCTTTAAAATAACATGAGAAAGATTTAATCAGCTTTTGGAGCACATTGGATAAAGGGTTGGGGGGTCCACCATACAACAAGTGGTTTTTTCCACAAAGTTTTTATGTTTGTTGGGAGCATAAAACATTCATTCGTGAATGAATTTTGATGACACTTTGGAAAAAGACGCAAACATGTATGACAAAGAACTGATTAGTTTTTGAGCGATAGTGAACAAAGTGGTGGGGGGTCCCTGGAGCACCTGTTTTTTTGAAAGCTCTGTACCTGATAAGCGAATTGGATGAAACTTTGTACATAAGTATGTAGTACGGTTTTAAATAGTCCTGCATCCAAAAAAAAAAATCCCAACTTCCGGTTTTTCACTTCCGGTAAAAAGTTTTTTTGTACTTTTTTGAACTTTTTTCAGTGTCTTTATGCACACTACAGCCTACAATAATGAAGTGATTATGATGAAACTTATGGAATAGGGTTCCAATTAGTGTGAAAAGATAATTATCATGTTTTGGGACACATTGATCAAAGTGGTGGGGGTCTACCATACAAATGCTGACTTTTCACACTTTGTTTTTTAAGTTTGTTGGGAGCATACAGACTTCATTCATTAATTTATTTTAATGACACTTTAGAAAAAGATGGAGACTTAAGTAACAAAGAACTGATTAGGTTTTGGATAATATTGGAATAAGTGGTCCAGAACACTATGTAGAATAAATATCCAGAACACTATGTTTCCAGAGCTGTGGTGAAGTCAGCCTATGCATCAGCGTCGCAATATTCTTTTAGGTGTTTACCCCTACTGTAGCCTACAATCACCGATCGATTGTCATGAAACTTTGGTAAAAGCTTTCAAGTAACATGAGAAAGATTTTATAAGCTTTTGGAGTACATTATATAAAGGGTTGGGGGTCCACCATACAACAGGTGCTGGTTTTCCACTATGTGTTTAATGTTTGTTGGGAGCAAACACTATTCGTTCGTGAATAAATTTTGATGACACTTTGAAAAAAGATGCAAATATGTATGGCAAGAAATTGCTTAATCTTTTAGCGATAGTGAACAATGTGATGGGGGGTCCCCCCGAGCACCTGTTTTTTTGAAAGCTCAATAACAGCTGTACCTGATAATCGAATTGGATGAAACTTTGTACATAAGCATTTAGTTTGGTTCACAACAGTTCTGCATCCCAACTTCCGGTTTTTCACTTCCGATAAAACATTTTTTTTTGTACTTTTTTTAAGTTTTTTCAGTGTCTTTATGCACAATACAACCTACAATAATGAAGTGATTATGATGAAACTTATGGAAAAAGATTTAATTAATGTGCGAAGATAATTATCATTTTTCGGGACAGATTGATCAGAGTGGCGGGGGTCTACCATACAAATACTGACTTTTCACACTTTGTTTTTAAAGTTTGTTGGGAGCATACAGACTTCATTCATTAATTTATTTTAATGACACTTTGAAAAAAGATGGAGACCGAAATAGCAAAGAACTGATTAGTTTTTGGACAGTATTGTAAGTGGTGGGGGGTCTCCCAAGCACCTATTTACTGTGTCACCATTTTTTTCAATGTTTGTTGGGAGCATACAGTATTCGTTCGTGAATGAACTTTGATGAAACTTTGAAAAAAGATGCAAATATGTATGGCAAGGAACTGATTAGTTTTTGAGCGATAGTGAACAAAGTGGGGGGGGGTGTCCCATACCCCTGTTTTTTTTAAATCTCAATCACATCTGTAGCTTATAATCGAATTCGATGAAACTTGGTACATTTGCATTTAGTACGGTTCACAACAGTTCTGCATCCCAACTTCCGTTAGTTTGCTTCTGGTAAAAATTTTTTTTTAATTTTTTGAAGTTTTTTTCAGTGTCTTTATGCAGCCTATAATAATGAAGTGATTATGATGGAAAAGGTTTCGATTCGTGTGAGAAGAAAATTACAAACTTTTGGAACATATTGATTAAAGTGGCGTGGGTCTACCATACAAATGCTGACTTTTCACACTTTGTTTTTAAATTTTGTTGGGAGCACACAGACGTCATTCATTAATCAATTTTAATGACACTTTGAAAAAAGATGGAGACTGAAATGATAAGAAACTGATTAGTTTTTGGACTTTATTGGGATAAGTGGTGGGGGGCCTCCCGAACACCTGTTTATTTTTACAATGTTTGATGGGAGCATACAACATTCGTTCATGAATGAATTTTTATGACCCTTTAGAAAAAGATGCAAATATGCATGGCGAGGAACTGATTAGTTCTAGCGAAAATGAAAAAAGTGGAAGAGGGCGCCGCCGAGCTCCTGTTCTTTTAAAATCTGTATCTGATAATCGAATTGGATGAAACTTGGTACATAAACATTTAGTACGGTTCGCAACAGTTCTGCATCCCAACTTCCGGTTTGTCACTTCCGGTTGAATTTGTTTTTTTTAGATATCCACAGTGATGTTTCCAGAGCTGTGGTGAAGTCAGCCTATGCATCAGCGTCGCAATACTTTTTGTTTTGATTTAAATTTGATTAATTAATTAATCTAATCCAATTATTTTAGTTTTCATCAAATATGGTTTACTGTCACAGTTTTCTTTAATAACGAATATCTATTGGCTATATTCTTCAGTAAAGTTATCTCTAATTGTGGTTTTTCTGTTTTTAATCAAATTATTAATTATAAATTATGGAGATGATTCGCAGCAGGAAAAAAAATTGAACTTTACTATATAACTGTTTTTCTTACCACCAAATATGTTAGATATCAGATTAAATCATTTTACTAAAAGGAAATCGATATGGCTACATAAAACGCTATTGATTATTTTTTTTGGTTTAATTAATCTTTTCATTTTACTGCACACTAATTCAATTTGAACTATAATTTTTCTAATGAAGAACTTAATTTTTCAAATGGCAATTAAATTATATAAAATTTAATTGGATTTAATTGCACCAAAATCAATAAGCTTGAGTAGCTTCCTCTGACATTACCTAACTAACCGTATGTACAAAAATATATCAACAAATATATAGAAAATTTTCTGAACTGATAGTATATATAAAATGGAACAACAAACCCAAAATATATCATTCAGGGCCGAAAAAAATATACAAGAATTAAAAAGACGATAAGTTGTGCATCTCGGGTAAATTGTGTAAACGCGTTGGTTCATTAATAAGATAGCGCTTCACCAACCGAACTTCTGTGGTGTAAACAACTTCGTAACAACATGCAAGAACACCAAGCAGGGCCTAATTTGGACAATTATGTTATGGTCATCAACAACTAGAACGAAGAAGATCTGGCGAAATAAATGTCATCAAAAATATGTTCAAAAATGTTCAACACCAAATGTAAAAATTGCACAACATTAGGTCACTGACTAGAAACGAACTCAATGTAAATAAAACGGTAGATTAAAAACACAAAACTTTCAAAAACAAGGCCGTTAATACTTCATAGTCCTTCCTGAAATGAAAATAGGGTAAGCATAAGTTTGATGGGATGTGTGCAGGGAATCATAAGCGGTTATTGCCAGCCAGACATCAGTAGAGGTCGTGGGAAATAGAGTGTGCACAAACTAGTTTTAACCGTGAATTGGATTAAAACTTATTATTTACAAATATTTTTTAACATTGTCTTTTCACCTTACCCCGATTAATCCCCAAAAAATCAAATTAATTAGATCATAATTCTTTTATTCACACATGTGTTTATTAAAAAAGAAATATAACTTAGATTAAAAATGTTGTTGAAGTTCTTCTGATGTTGAAAAAAATTGTTCTTCCAATAGTTATTTGAGGTGTTCCAATTAAGATTTAAAAATCAAAAGATTGTCTTCTAAATCCCATAAATAGGAGCTGTTCTGTTTCAAAATGACATAATTGTATCCAATAATTCCCCATCTAATGGACTTGGCACTTTGACGCAGTGATGGGGCTCAGTAGACTCAGTGATCTTAGGAGCTACAACGGTAGGGTCACCCATGCCGTTAGGTCCTCGGTGAGAATCGAAGCCAAGATCAAGTCCAAAACCCAAAGCTTAGGTGAGACACGTACGCCGAAAGCTTAGCATGGTCAAGGGGGTGCTTGATTATTAGTACGGAACTCTGGATACCGGGCGCCCTCCAGTTTCAATAGCCTTACCACAGCACAGGGCTCTGTTGTGGCTGACCAATGTACCTCCCTACTTTCTCCATAAATATTGTATGGAAAACTATAAAGTTTTAGATGAGAGCGATGCTTCTCCAAACGCATCACATAAACCAACAACAAAACTGTGCACCATGTCCTACTCTAGGATCATGCCTGATTTATCAGCTTATTCTAAACCAGACAGCACACATGCCATGTCTGACTCTAGGATCATGCCTGATTTATCAGCTTATCCTAATTCGGATAGTACACACACCATGTCTGACTCTATGGTAATGTCTGATTCACCAGCTTACTCTAAGTCAGACAGAAGACCTGTACGATATAGACAAAAATCTCTAGTACCTAAATTAAGTTGCGTTCAGATTAATCTGCACAGATCAGAAATGGCCTCAGTTAATTTGAAACGGTTAATTGAACAGGATGCTCACGATCTTGCATTTATACAGGAGCCGTGGGCAGACAGCAAAAGAATAAAAGGCCTATCGTCAAACAAAAATACAAAACTGATCTATTTCTCAGATGTGGAAAGACCGCGAACCGCGATTCTCTTCAACAAACATCTGAAAATATTTCCGTTGAATGAATTTATCTGTAGAGATCTTACAACGGTCCAGATAGAAATTCATCTTCCTCAAGGTGGACTTCGTAAATTCATTTTAGCTTCTGCATACTTCCCGGGGGATGAGGACGAGACACCACCAGAAGTGGTAGAGAAACTCATCAAGTATTGCAACAATAACCACTATAACCTCATAATAGCGTGTGATGCTAACGCTCATCACACCGTGTGGGGAAGTAGCAACATTAACACAAAAGGCGAGCGTCTGCTTCAATTTTTGTATACAAACAATATGTTTATTGCAAACAAAGGTAGTGAGCCTACCTTTAGAAACGCAATCAGAGGCGAGGTCCTTGACCTTACTCTAACTAACATAAACGCTACTAACCATATTAAGAACTGGCATGTTTCGAAGGAAGCTTCTATGTCTGATCATGCTTATATATGTTTCAACATAGAACACTACCCGAAGAGCATCCAGTACTTTAGAAACCCAAGAAAAACCAACTGGGAACTTTACACAACATATCTTCATGATAATGTAAATAGTTGCAGCAGTATCAACTCTACATTTGAGCTTGACTCTGCAGCAAATAATTTACAAGAAATTATCACTGAAGCATACAACCTTAATACTCCAATAACTCAATCCAAAAGATGCAGAGATGTACCTTGGTGGAATGGTAACTTGGAGAGGAAAAGGAATAAAGTTCGCAAGCTCTTTAACAGAGCAAAAACAACAAATAATTGGACAGAGTACCGAGTAGCTCTAACCAATTATAATAAAGAACTCAGACAATCAAAAAGAAATAGCTGGAAAGAGCTCTGCAATACGATAGATAATCTGCCTGCTGCAGCTCGACTCCAAAAATTGATGTCGTCTGATCACACAAACCCTCTAGGCTCAATCTGCAAACCAAGTGGTACGTATACCACCAGCTGTATTGAGACACTAGATACTTTACTTCAAACCCACTTTCCGGGCTCAATAAAATGGAGCACGGAAGATAATGCCAACGAAGACGTACGTCTTCTAGATCATGCAACTAAAAGTAATGCAGATCATTTAACCAACACAATTTTCACCCCCAACAAAGCGAGATGGGCTATAGAATCCTTCGGTCCGTATAAATCTCCAGGAGGTGATGGAATTTTTCCGGTATTTCTGCAAAAGGGTCTAACACTCATTCTTCCATACCTCATGCGTTTGTTCAAAGCAAGCTTTCGCCTTTCTTACATTCCTCAGATATGGCGAGAAACCAGAGTTGTTTTTATACCTAAGCCAGGTAAAAAACCAAATGAAGCCAAATCATACAGACCCATAAGTCTTACATCTTTTCTATTAAAAACAATGGAAAAGATGTTGGATTATCACATCCGTCATGTATGTCTGAAACAAAACCCTCTCAACTCTAGCCAGCACGCCTATCAGACTGGGAAATCTACTGAAACGGCGTTGCACAAAATGGTGAAAGAAATTGAGAGCACCCTAAACTATAAGCAGGCACTTGTTTGTACATTTATGGACATACAAGGAGCCTTTGACAATGTCCACTTCAATGCTATCATTGAAATGGCCACAAAGAAAAATATAAACCCGCTTATCATTGCGTGGATTATCAAGATGCTACAGAGTTGGAAGATAACGGCTACACTAGGTGATTATTCAGTGACTGTTACTGCATCTAGAGGCTGCCCGCAAGGGGGCGTGCTCTCTCCGCTGCTTTGGCTAATGGTGGCTGATGATCTCCTCACTAAGCTAAATGATTCCGGCTTCAACACTGTAGGCTATGCCGACGACTTGGCAGTCATGGTTAGAGGGAAACATGACTCCATTGTCGCTGGTCGAACCCAGACAGCTCTTAATATTGTATCAAAGTGGTGCAACAGATTAGGACTGTCGATCAACCCACAAAAAACAAGCATTGTCGTTTTCACAAACAGGAGAAACTTCAATTTCGTTTCTCCTGTTCTAAACGGCGATCCAATACAAACATCAAAAGAGGTTAGATATTTAGGTGTGATCCTGGATAGCAAACTAACTTGGAACCCACACCTGAAATATATCTCTGATAAGGCAAACAAAGTTTTCTTCACATGCAGAAACCTGTTTGGGAAAACATGGGGTGTTAGCCCAAAAATGATACTTTGGTTGCACCAAAGTATTATAAAACCAATTCTAACATATGCAGCTTTAGTTTGGTGGCCTAAAACGCGCCAAATAACTGCTCAAAATATGTTTACAAAAATACAAAGGCTTGTGTGTCTTAGTGCCACAGGTGCTTTCAAAACCACGCCAACGTCAGCAATGGAGATTCTTCTAAAGCTTTCTCCATTGCCCCTACATGTTAAATTTGTAGCGGTGTTGAGCGTTCATAGACTGCAGCTCATAGAAGGGTTTAAGCCGGGTAATCTAACTGGACACCTTAAAATCCTTTCTGAATTACAAGCTGAACTGCATACATACCATATTTCGGATTGTATGCCAAAAACAATAGATTTAGATAGGCACTTTGATGTCAAGATATTGGCCAGAGATCTTATTAAAAACTACATACGGTCACTGCCACATAACGCCAGCATCTGGTACACAGATGGTTCTCGAACCAACATGGGCACGGGAGCAGGAGTGTTTGGTCCTAGAACAAAACAAACGGTTGCTTTAGGCACCACAACAACCATATTTCAAGCCGAAATTTTTGCCATTAGCAGTTGCGCTTTGCTATGCGCTGAAAGAAAATACCAAAATATTGAAATATATATTATCTCTGACAGCCAAGCAGCACTCTTGGCACTAAAATCTACGCGCTTTGATTCAAAACTGGTATGGGAATGCTACCAAAATCTATTAAAAATCTCGTGCAATAACACAGTAACACTTGTGTGGGCACCTAGCCACACAGGAATACAAGGAAATGCTATCGCTGACGCTTTAGCAAAGCAAGGTGCCAATAAAAAATTTGTTGGACCGGAACCATGCTTTGGAATGGCCAAGAGTTCGCTCAAAAGCACAATCCAAACAATGGAACAAGAACAAAATGCTAAATTATGGAAAAGCAGAGAGGGACTAGTACACTCCAAGAAGTTTCTAGGTAACCTCCCTGTTTCACCCTTAAAAACAATCGACTTAAACAGAGAGTCTCTAAGAATTTTAACGTGGTGCGTTACTGGACATGGTCCTTTAAACCACCATCTTAACAAAATAGGCCTTGTTGTTTCCGACAGGTGCAGATTCTGCTACTCGGATGCGGAAACGATGGAACACGTCATCTGCAGCTGTCCTGAACTCTCTGGGCACAGATACAACCAACTTGGTCATAGAAGACTAACACTTCCATTACCACAAAACGTCACTCCAATTGAGCTAATTAATTTTATTAAAAGTCTCAACTTGGATGACAGAATACAACCAGTAACGGCACAGACGACGACTGACTAATAACAAAATCGGGGTAAGCACAATAGACCTTCAGGTCGCAGTGCTACTTGAACTGTAAGTCTCAAGGCCCTCCAATAAAAAAAAAAAAAAAAAATCCAATAATTAATATGTATAATAATATCATATGCTTATAGCTTTGTATAACAAAATTATAAGTACGTAAATTATAAGTACTAAGTGCAAACATAATAAATTCTGGATATTAATAATTATAAAGAAAAAAACCAAGGATTAAAAACAATAATAAAAATAAAGTTTGTAAATCAGAACGATTCGTTACATTTCGGGGAAAACCCATACCATAGAAAAAAATGTGTCTCATAATGCTTTACCGATTCATTTTATTCAAACAATTGCCAATAATACTGTACAAGTTCGATTAAGCACCGAATGTCCTTGGCGTGGAAAGTTCCTATCAGTTTCCCATTTATGTTTTCCACAGCATAAGCTACGTTTCCGACTTTAGGTTGTATAAAGCCAGGAATGTTTTTAGGTTTGCTTCAAACTAACTAGCAGCACTACTTTGAGCAAACGACCTAACAAACACGGACCTATAGTAAAACTGCGATTGGGTGATTGTAGGTTGTAATATCGCGTAGATTTTTCATATGTTAGACTGTCCGACTGTTCCTAGATTAGACTGTCCGAGTAGAAAAAAAAGTGACATCATTTTCGTTAGTTTAGAATGACAGCCATCAACCATGTAAGGTCATGTGCTGACCATGAATGTTTCGATTGACTCGCTCTAATGCATTACTTTGAGGGGAGTAAACGGGTGTTCGTATGTGATTTACTCCGTACAAATGCTGAGCAAATCGTGAAATTGCCATTATCACTTGTTTGCCATTATCACTGAGAACAGATCTAAGTAAAGAAAACAAAATAAACTCTTTTTTTCTATAATATTACAAACCAGGGCAGCAGATTCTTCATAAAGTGGCTTAGTATAATTAATATGTATGAATACTCACTTTAAAATCTAGGATAGAGTCCCAGAAAATAGATATACAATTTTCAGTTGTATTATTTAAATATAATTATCATTTTCAAATAGTAATCTACTCCTATAGTTTTATTTATTTAACAAATCAAACATTCTGATATGAATTCTTTCACATCATTAGACATCTTCAGTTAATAAAATTGTCAACGTAGTTTTTCAGAGTTTTTGCGATTCTCACATGCGCTGAGGATGAAACATGGGCTTGCTTAGTTAAAGTAGCTTTATGGGACATTACCCAACGAAAGCTGACGTGGTCAGTGCAGATCGTGAATTTGAACCATTTACATAATCTCTAAACTTCTTTATGATATTAGCACAGCAGTAAAACACTCTAACTCAGTAATGGAATAATTTCGTTGTGCAGAGTTAAATTTTCTGGGAAACAAATGCTATGGGACAGTTATCTCATTGGTCGTAAATTTGGTAAAATTCACTACCAACTTCAGCAGAGCTAGTATCACATTGAATAAAAAATGGTTTTAAAAATTAGGATTTCTTAATACAAGAGCTGTTATTAAAGCTATCTAAAGGTTTATTTCCTACTCAGATGTTTAACCTCTTTTAAGAAAAATTTACTCTAGAAAACTGGAAACTTTCTCTAGAAGCGAAAAATGCTCGTCTTTGGTGTGTTAAGCTATCAACAAATCGTCCAGATATACAAAAACCCGATCATGAAACTGGTAAGGTATAACGCGATGCATAAAATGGGATATACTTTACGATGCGTTATACAGCCCGAATTGCACGAAAGTGAACTGATATAGTAGACGTCCGAGAACCGTGTATGAGGTTTTATCTGTTGATTTTAAGTCAAGAAGGATTTGCCAGAATGTGTCTTTGAGGTCGATAGTGCAAATGAACTTGATCTGGTTTAGAATTTCAAGGAAACCATCAACTATAAGCAAAGGATAATCATCCTTAACGATCAGGTTGTTCAGTTTACGAGCATCCGAACGCAGACGAATTTTCTTCTTTGTTTTTCGCACTAAAACGACCGGAGAATACCAAGAAATTTGAATTTCTTTAATAAATCCTAAAAATATTATTCTATCTAGTTCATCACACATGATATTTTGGATAGCAGGTGACACTGCGTAAAATGGCTATGTTACATATCTAGCTGTACCTACATCGATCATATGGATTATAAGCTGGTTCTGCCAAGCCACAAAAACTAATTTAGAAATAAATGACGTTTGCGGGAAAAAACTCGTAAAACATGCATCCGAACACATATCCAAATTTCAGTTCAAAACAATTAAACAACTGATTGGTGAAATAAATTTGCACATCGTATAAGTGCTTTTTGCTTATGTCAAAAATTATTTAGAATAAGAAAATTTATTGAACTTTTATAAACTCTATTAGAAAATAGTTCTTAGCTACGTATATTTAAAAGTAGCAACAGAGTTTGCTTGGATTAGTTTTTATGTTTGAGGTGCTGACTGTAATTGGCTTAAAGTTGATATAATCTGCGATATTGCCTTCCTTATAGCGGCTTGTGCTTAAGCGATCTGTTGAGGGAATGTTGATTATTGAGGTGCTAGTGTTTGTGGGATTGATTTTTGCGGTGGATCTGGAGCTTCTGATCCTTGTGCTGATGGTGCTGTTTCTTCTGATGCTGGTATTGGTGGTTCTTCGTCGTCTTTTGGTAGCTGAGGTGGGAAATTTGGTGCTCGTGTATGAAGGGATTGATCTTCTGGGACTGTTGATTCAGAGGCGGGTTCTTCTGAAGTAGTCGCTGGTGCTACTGGGTTTTCTGATGTAGTAAAGTTTGAACTTTTGGTGTGGGTGAGATTTGCGGTGGCTTAAAACTTGTGGCTGGTCCTTGCATAATATATTGAGACATTTTAAAAGGAGAAATTGATGTTGGTGCAGATGGAAGTGTCAGTGGTCTAAAAGGATTACTATATCTAGATATCATTGATTCAAATGTAAATTGAGGTGCTGAATCAACCTACAAATAACATAAAAAAAGTGAAAGAAAGTATTAATGAAATTATCTCAAAATATTTACATTTAGAGCAGCAAGGGCAAAAAAACCTGCAACGATTTTTAAACTCATTTTTTCTATTTGTAAACTAACGTTATTAATACAAAAAGTTATATACGATCGTTGACGATATAATGATATATTTACTCAGCTTTAAGAAAAAAATTCTATAATTTGTGATTATTTAACCAAAAACTAACATTATTTTTTTTTGCAAGCATTTAGAAAAGTTTAACATTTGTTCAAACTAAATCTATTTTTGTTTTTCAAGAACGAATTTCAATTGGTTAAAACAGTTTTGCAAAACCTTATTTTTGGTTGAGAATTTGGAAATAGAATAACGTTACCGGTATTGAAAAAATGTATCGACAAATAGTCAGAATTTCCTGAGAGTTGTGTCGCAAGCTACCTTAATAAAAGGTCCAAGAGTACCAACAGCTACGTCGTAATGACCTAGCCATTGGGATAAGCGATTCAGCCAATTGCACACGATAACGAATCGAGATATCCATTAGCTTCGGAAATCAATCTCAATGTTTTCTATGTTGATGATCTCATTTCTGATAATGAAAGAATCACTTTTAACTCTGCAGAAGTTGGTTTGTTAAGCATTGTGGACTTCAGTGTGAAAAGATATGTAGTTTGGTAGCCCTTCTAAGATTTTATCAAACATATTTATTGAACTTCACGAAATAAAATCATATCACATAAAACATGATGATTCAATGAAAAGCGTTGGAATAAGTTGAAACCCAATAACAGATACTTTTGAATTCAAGGTTGTC
This sequence comes from Diogma glabrata, assembly GCA_963693315.1. Classification (NCBI taxonomy): domain Eukaryota; kingdom Metazoa; phylum Arthropoda; class Insecta; order Diptera; family Cylindrotomidae; genus Diogma; species Diogma glabrata. The sequence continues at coordinate 36,326,767 of OY856188.1, forward strand.
CAATAAAGAAAGTATGATAACCAAATGAAAATTACTTGGTAAGCATCAATATTATTTGATCCTCTTGGATGGCTATCTCCTACAACTATCCAAGCCAAAACACTATTCCAACAACTACGGTTGGTATTAGTGGACACCGCATAAATCCTAAATGGATGAGGTGAAATTCAATGATATGGAAAACTTTGGTCGCCTAACCGAAATACAACAACTGAATCATGCTTCACAATAGCACCATGTAAGAACAGTCTTGGCCAGTCTTCATCGTGCGTGGTTTTTGTTAATTTATTATTATTTAATTGTTATAGTATATTTGTGTTCTAAAATAATGTGGATAAATGTGAATCGTAAACCATTAAATATATTTAAAGTTATGTTCACAATTAAACGCTGCATTAAAAAATTTAACGGCACTTCTTTATCCAATAAAAAAAGTACTATAAATAACCACACACAAATAAAACCACAAAAACAATAAGAAAAATATGGAGGGGCTGAAATCTCACAGCTCTGAGATATCAAGACTTCGGTCTGGGTTAAGGATTTGTATATAGTTTTCGGCAAAATACTTTTATGAGGACATAGTTTTTAGTTTTGGGCAGCGATGTATATCAAACATAACTCTTTGTTAAAGTACAAGTATTTTTTATCTCTGTTTAAAAATTTATTACAAAACTAACACGAAAGATCAATACGTTGTTGGAAAATTATAATCAAAATTCCAAAAATATTGTTAAATTAAATAAAATCAAACTTTTTCACAATTCCAAAAATATTCCAAAAATTAGAATAAAATCAAATATTTAAATTTTTTCTAAATTCCTATAATATTTCAAAAATTCTTAAAAATTCAAACTTTTTCCAAAATTCTAAAAATATTGCAAAAATTATTACAAAATCAAATATTGAAAATTTTTTCAAAATTCCAAAAATTATAATAATATCAAAAATTAAAAATTTTTCAAAATTCTAAAAATATTCCAAAAATTAAAACTTTTGCCCAAATTCTAAAAATATTGCAAAAATTATTACAAAATCAATAATACAAACTTTTTCAAAATTCCAAAAATATTTCAAAAACTATAACAAATTCAAAAATATCCATGTCCAATTTGATTTTAACTTACATTTACGTCATAAAAACAGCTACATTTTTTTTCCAAAAAATTGGCTAAAAAAATAAATGAAATCATTTTTTGACACACTTGACATTATTTTTTGACAAACTTATAATGCCATAATTCTCTATAATAATAATAAAATATCATGTCATACAAACTATTAATTTTATTTTTTTCTAAAAAAATTGGGTAAAAAATAAATAAAAACCTTTCTTTTGACACACTTGACAACATTTTTTGACAAACTTATAATGCCATAATTCTCAATAATAATAATAAAACTTCATTTCAAACAAACAATTAATTTTATTTTTTTTCCAATTAATTAGGTAAAAAAATAAATAAAAATCTTTCTTTTGACACACTTGACAAAATTTTTTTGACAAACTTGATAATCTAGTTTTTGATCTCACATACCAATCCCGACCATCAGGATTTCTCCAAATTTAATGTTCCTATTCGTAATCACTTAAAATGAACGTTTTTCAAGCCAAAAATATGAAAATTTGCTATTTTTGACACACATAATGATTTTTTTTACACACTTCCGGTACAGTTATCGAACCCAGCGTCCTTTCGGACCTGTCCCTTGTGAATACCTATTTTTAGAAAAAAAAAATTTTTGAAATCACTCCAGCCGTTTTTCCTGCAGTGTAGGTAATGACGGACGGCCGACAGACAGACATACATTTTTTTTTGCTTTTTTAGAATCAGTAGGTTCTAAAACGTCAAGAAATGCCAAAAAAGTGGGGGTAAGAATTTCACTTTGAGCTCATGAATGTAATACTTAGGTCTTTCAGACCGAAGTAAAATACAATTGCAACAACACACAATGCACCACAAAACAATTCAATCGTTATTTTCTTTATGTTAATGCTATACCCAAATAATTTCTTTTCCCATTTCATTCTGAGACGATAAAGGTGTGTTTAGAGGAAGAAACATTATATTTACCTGTTCTAGTTAACTTTGAAGGCATAATACTCTAGGGTAGCTGGAGGGTGAATGTTTTTTCTTCTGTTTACTTTTCTTGTGCCTGACTGTTTATTTCATTTTACTAATCATTTAGTTTTGGTTTCAGCTTTAACAATTATCACCATTAGTCTCAGATTTTTTATTTAATTTGTTGTTTATTTCATCCGACGGTATTCGTTTGAGTAAATTTTGGATATATTTAAAATCCACTATACAAATATTAGAGGTTTAAAGACGAATCATAAAGCCGTTGAAGCCCATTTAATTTCGAACAAACCACCTGTGCTTGCTCTCAGAGAAACTAAAATCTGCAGTCTCGGTGACCCTTTCACATACCAAATCAAAAACTATACCCTAATAGATAGACTATTTTGTAACCGTATATAGTCCTCTATATCAAAAATGACGTTTCCTACTCTGTTCCGCTCAATCTAGATACCAGTAGTGATCCGAAATTTAACTTTTATGGGTTGAATTTCAAATTGACGAGCACGCCCTCTTTCTGTGTTTTATTTATAGGAGGCCGACTGTATTAGTGGACGATACCCAAAAGGAGTTTGATGCCCTCTCAAACTCTAAAACTTTATTCAAAAAAACTAATTTTAAAAATAATTTCTTCTATTTACATGGTTTTATATACACAAAACAACATTTCGTTTTCAATTAAAAAATTCTGCCTAAGAACACCTGCTTAAATACTAAACTCCGTACACTCTAGAAAAATCTACCTTATTCTCACCATCTCTGTAAGGAACTTTCCACAAAATAAAATAAGAAATAATTTTTTTACTGTCCCTTAACGGTTAATACAACAACAATTATATGCATTTTATTCGATTGTTGTTGTGTTTTGTTTTATTTTGTTTTGTTGATCATCATCACTCAATAATCATCGTTATAAAAATAATATAGGGCGTTTCATTTACGTTGAATTGAATTGAGTTCTACCTTGTATTTCGATATGATGTTGTTAAAACTGTAACAATATATTTTATATTTTTAATAAATAAATATATTTTGATAATTTAATTTCTCTCTCTAATTTCTTGTTATTTTAAAGAAAGTTTGTGTGGGACATTCCTCAAATTAAGTTGCAAATGGTGATAAAACAAATGATTATTGTATAATTTAAGAAAAAAACTAATGATAAGAAAATGTTGCTAGTTAGGAGTTTGGTGCTCTAACACAATTTGTTGATTTAATTGAGTGTTATAGTTTAAGGAAAGTTTGGAAAAAAGTGAAGTTCAGGTTACATATAAACAAAACTTACTATCTGTTCCATCAAATAAAAAGTTTTAAATTAGAAGAAATAAAGACGGTGTTTTTATTCAGCATTTTGTATGTTGATGCCTCTAATCAGTAAATAGAGAGAAGGGCGGCTGATTGGTATAGACTGGGATTTAACTGCGAGAGCAAAATTTTCTTTATTGATGCTGAGGATTCATTTTGGGGAAAGATGGAGAACGTCCAATAGAGGAACCAATATCATTCATTCATCATCTCTTGCGCGAGACAACAGCCACAGGGAAGGGTTTATTTTTTATTTAATATTACTATTATAGTGACGTTCTGCTAAAGTAACTATAATTTAGGGAGGAGTGTGGAATGGCGGTTCTCCCTTCTGGAAATCCTAGGTGGTGTTTTCTGAGGCACGCTTTCATTTGTTTTTTGTATTTTAAATTTTCTCGTTAAAAAGGTTGGTCAATAAAACCTTTGCTCAATCAAGCTAGCGGCAGGGTTTAATAGCCTTGTTCTAGAGACAACAAATTTTTTTCAATTGGTGATTTAGTGTTTTTTAAATTATCATTTTGTGTTTTTGTGTATAGTTCTGGGCCGGCGCCGATTTTATATGATGATTACCACATATTTTATACTTCGTGAGGGGCCTGTCCTTGACGAGGCCGAAAACATTTGTTCTGCGATTTTACTAAAATCGGCCGTTTTACGTTCGGTAAACTCCGAGAAATGCCGATTACCCGGGATCTTGTAAGGCTAAAGTTCAACGGGGCTTACGCGCCCGCGGACTCCAGTTAAAGTGAAGTTTGGACTTCCGCGTAGAGTTTGGAGGTGGCAGAACAACAAGAAATCGACCTTGTTGGTCATTGGTGATTTTCACCAGTACTATCCTACCCTGAGTTGTGTTGTCAGGCCCTGGGCTCTCGGTGAAGTGTAGACTTCACCTCACTATGCTAGCAATACATTTTGGTCCATGGTCGTCTAAGAATTCGGTTAGAGCATAGCTCTGCATACAAGTAAACCAAAGCTAACATCATAATATCTCAAAACAGGTTAGTAGAGCTTCCGAGAGTTGGTCCTGGGGAACCAAAACCTGTTTTTATAATTGCCATGAAAGGCTACGACCTTATATAGTAGACTAGGTTAATATTTGACCTAGTTTTAGTTTCCTGTATTGGAATTAGAATGTAGGTTATTGGTTTATTGTGGTTTGTTGTTGTTGTGTGTGTCCCAAGCCGGTTGCTAAAGCCCTTGGAAGGTCGTCAGGTAAACTAGGTTAGTATTTGACCTAGTTCTGGTTATCTGTATTGGTAATTTCCTGAATTGGAATGTGGGTTAGTTGTTTATTGTTGTTTGTTGTTATTGTGGGTTTATTGTTGTTGCTAAAGGCCTAGGAAGGTCGTCAGATAAGCTAGGTTAGTTCTTTTCCTGAATGTGAGTTCAATTTTTAAAATAAAACAATAAAATAATGGTACAAATGACAAATAAAATAATTTGTCACGTGTTTTTATTCATTTTTTCTTTTTATATTTTTTTTTGCTCTAAAACTAAAATTTAATTTCTTGTTTTATTTTTTGTCTTAAAATTAAAACTTAAATAAAATTTAATTAATGTTTTTATTTTCACCTTCTAAGAGTGTTAAACCGTTTTGAGGGGTTTTTATGAGGTAGAAATTTTCCTCCATAACTAATGCTGTATAATCTTCCTCGTTAAATAATTCATTGAATTTATTTGGTGCGAATAATAATACATCTCCGGTTTCGAAAATCCACCTTTTCCCAAATTTTGTGTCGATTTTTCGAATTGTGCATAATTTGTATGCGTGGTTTTCCTGCAATTCTGCTATCTTCATAAATGGTTTTGATTTCTCCTTTGCTGCGCTTGAACATTTTGCCAGAAAAATTTGTTTTCTGGTCATTATATGTTGTTGCTGTTGTTGTTGTTGTTGCTGTTGTTGTTGTTGTAGTATCTGTTGTTGTTGCTGTGTTTGATGATGTAAGCGCTTTCTTTTGAGAGGTGGAGCCGCTTGACAATCGGAAGTTACTAGGTATTCGGCTAAAAAGCTGTCTGTTGAACTTTCCATGTTTATCAAATAACTATGTTAGACTACAATTGTTGATTACAATTGCTTGATATTATACCAATTTACGATGCTTAAAAGTTAGTGGGGGGAAATATATTATTTCACAAAAACAAATAAAATAACAAAATACAACAAGACAACAAAGAAAAACCCATAATCAATTAACAATAAATTAAATTATTTATTTTTCTATTTATATTCTATCCCAGTTCATTAGACTACCTTGAAGTAGATTTGCTTTATTTATTTGTAAGTTTAAACAAATAAAAACAAAATACAACAAAACTAAAATCACCCAAAGAAAACTTAAAGACGGCAAATAATAACGTTTACAACAGATAAATTAAATGCAATTGTTGTTGCTTTTCTGTCGTTTAAAATTAATAAAAAATTTAAAAAATTATGCATATAAGAAAAAACGTATATTAAAAAATAATCTCGATAAAAATTTATCTTGTACATTAATCAACTTATTATATCTTAACCGATTATTACACAACATAAAGGTAAAACACAAGTCAATTTTAGTCGGAGTAACAAATATTCAGTTTTTTAGTTTTAAGCAATTTTGTAGCTTATGTAAACATAAAATAAAGGTCGGGTTTTTTTCATATTTTTCCCGACGTAAAACAAAAGTTTTAGTGAGTTTTTCTTTAATAATTTCAAATAAACGAAAACTTATTTATTTCCAGTAAAAAACGAGGAATTATTTTATACAAATTTATTAATACTTAATTTAGCAAAATGTTTTCAGAAGTTCTAAATTATATTGTTTTTATCTACCCAGGAATTGTGCGATTTATCAAATCCTAACCATTTGACATAAACTTTATTCCCCTTTCTTTTTAAAACCTGCTCGACAAGATAGGTATCAGAAAATTTTACAGGTGTTAGTTCTGTTTCATAAAATCTACCGGAAATTAGAGTGCTTGTATAATCGACTAAGTTATACGTAATCGGATATGTATTTTTAACTTTAACCACTTTAAAAATTTCTGTTGACCAGTTTGGTTGATAGCCTTTTTCAAAGTTTCCTTTATTTTTGCTGACTCTTACATTATCTCCTATCTTAAATTTAGCTTTTTGAAAAATTTTTGGATGCATGTATACACTTCTAAGTATTGATTTTTCATTTTTCTTTGAAACATTTTCTGGAGGTACACAGTAAAAAATTTTCGTTGAAAATTACATGAAATTTCAAGTGGGCAAATTTGCCGACACTTTTCACGTAAAATTGCATTCCATATAATATTTACATAATCATGTAATATTCAATTTTTGAAACCTTAAATTTACTATTTAAGTAATGTATTTGTTTAAATGAAAATATTTGTAATATTTCGACAATACCCAAATTATACGAGACAAAGTTTGTACATTCACATTAAAAACAATTTAATTTTACATACTTGAAGTAAAAATCAATTAAAATTCACATGACTTTTAATGTAAATTTAAGAGAAAAACGAGAGGAATTGAATATGGAAATGTCGGGAAATATAATTGTAAATTATTTAATTCAAAATCAGTTTAGAGAAAATTGTTCCTTTTATTAATTATTAAAAAAAATTTACATTCGTTCTGTAATTAAAAAAAAGAAAATATTATATTTAAACAATAAAATTTTAGCAATTCATTCAAAATTTTAGCAATTCAATTATATCTGAAGATATAAGTTTGGAATAAGTTTGTTTTGTGATTTTGTAAAACAATAATTCACATAAAAAGTTACATAAAAATTTTCTTAAGCATTAAAAAAAATTAATAAATTAATTAATTAAATTATTTTAAAATTTTTTTTAAAAAATTAACTATGTACTTTTGATTTGAAATTCATTTTGTTCTTCTTCGAACGAGAGAATGTCACATCAATGTCTTAAAACGCTTTTTGAACCACTTCTAGTGTCTGCGATAACTCAGACGGATATTTTATGTTTAATACAAAATAGGCTGCCATTATAATAAGCAGTGCAGTCTTTATGCAATTGCTGTTTGTGTCAATGATTGTTCCCTCCACAAAACAATAAATTTTATTTTTTTCGTCTTGTTCTGAAATTAATATAAAATAAATATATTGAAATTTATATCAAAATTTGAAATAAAATAGTTTTTAAACTGTTTGCAAATTGACTAAATTATAAACAAAACCAACGTTCGTTGGTTCTCTTAAAAAACTCTTGACTCTTCTTAAGTTCAATTAGACTGGATTCCAATTAATGGTAAATAGTACTAAGCTTGCTAAATCATACTAGTCCAGTATTTATTTGACTAAATTCAAATTTTATTTACAAATAAACGTGAGTAAATTAACAATTCTGTCATTTTGTGATAATTTAAATACATTAATTTTAAATAAAGTTTTATGAAATTAAATTTAGATCTAGCAGTTTTGTACAATTAAGCAGCGGATTGGAATCTAGTGTTAGTTTGTAATTCAGTCTTAAACTAAGAAACGAAAATTGTTTATTACCAACTACTGCGAAGAATGGTGTACAACCAGGAGTAATCTCATTTAATGTTGTTCCATACTGAAAGATAGCACAAAATTCTTAATTAGAAACATAAATATACTAAGAAACCTTACATTTTCAATTTCAAAGAAAAAAAAATATCGATTTGAAAGATTCAATTATCTGCAATTGAACATAAAATCAAAATAGTGTTACTCTAATAAATAGGGGGAAACCCTAAATTAAATACATATTTTATGTACATACCGTTTTATAAGTTGCGTATAAATGTATTTTTGTTATTTTTTATTTAACTTTTTATTTAATACTTAAACACAATTACTTTTAATTTTAAACACTTTTTTTATAATCACACAAAACTTTCGATGTTATCTCATCGAAAACTGAAATACAATTAACAACATGTGGTTGTAAAATAATATTTATCTTTTCTATTGTTTCAATAAATTACAGTACTCACAATATTTTACATGAAATATACTTTAATTTTAAATCCAAAATCACACTGCATGAAATGGTGTGTAATTTTCTTACTCTTTTCGGCTAATTTTAAATTATAGTTGAAAAATACACGATTGCACAATTTTGCATGAAAAAAGAATTAAAAATGTTGAAATATGTTAATTTTACAGTACAAAATTAAATTTCCGCGAAATATCTAACAAAAAATTTGTTGAAAATTCAATTTTTTTTTTACTGTGTAATTTGATTGTTCTATGCGGTGTTGAATTATAGTTTTTTAACAATGAGTGTAAAATTGAGATCCATTTGTAATTCCCTTGTAAACTGAAATTTTTCCACATCATGCTTTTCAAAGTTCGATTAAAGCGTTCCACGATGGATGCCTTAAGCTCGGAAAATGTATGGTAATGATTAATTTTATTTTTCAGCATATATTGTTTAAACTGTCTGTTGAAAAACTCTTTGCCTTGGTCTGAATGAATATTTTTTGGGGAATCCTTTGCTTGTTTGATAATGTTTTCAAGTGCTCGTAAAACATCTACAGCAGTTTTACGTTTGACAGGTTCAGCATAAGCGTATTTGGAAAAAGTATCAATCACCGTCAATAAATATTTGAAACTTTTATTAAATTTGGCATAAGGAATCATTTCGACTAAATCGATTTGCCAAGTATCATTCAAACCCTTTTGAATGAACTTTCTCCTACGAAAATTTTTTCTAAGTGGCCTGTGTAGTTCTGAGACTATTTGTGCTCGTGACATCATATATACAATTTACACAAAATTTAATTCTGTCCTTCCTTATATATTGAGACAACTGATTCTGAAAATTCGTATAAAATGGCTAAATTTTTGTAGAAATCCTCAGTCTTCCTACAGAAATCAATTTTTAATATGGAAGCTGATTCGACTTCATTTCCGTTTACCAGCGAAAGTAATGAAAATTATTTTTTAAATAAAATTACACAAGAAAACCAAATTAGTTCAACCACGAATGATTATGATGATGATGATGATGTTGACGAGGTGACCTCGTCTTTTCAAGAATTTATACCACCACCATCACCACCGCAATTACCTGAAGAGGAGGAAGAAGAGGAATGGCAGGACGGGCAAAACTGGTTTGATTCTCAAACAGATGATCTGCAGGTTAACGAAGAACAAAATATCGAAGTCGAGCAAGAGGGATATTTCGAATGGTTTTTTAGTAACATTATAGATAGATAAAAATAAAAATAAAAATAAAATAAATAAAAGACAATTGTTTTATTTTTGTACAATTTTGCGTAGTTTATTGTTTAATATTACAGGTATCTCGAAAAATAATCTAGAAAAATTACACTGCACATTGATCCGTTGCTTTGGGATGTTAATTTCTTCATGCAACTTTTCCACTTGTTTTTCTTCACAGGTTTTTATGTATTTTTCAACATACGCTCTTACATTTTGTTCGGAATTTTTATAGTGAATCATTACAGCTTGAAGAAAATCAACAAGGTTGTTAAATATATCGGCCTCTTCTCTGTTGACACTAAGAGATTGACTACGAATAGCTTGAATTCCTGCTTGTAAACATAATTTGGTATTTTTTATTGTTCGACTGCACAGCAGCTTTTTGTATAGATGGTAAAATTCACACCAATCACGATATTTTAGAAAAATTACTTCTTTTCCATTGCGATGGAATATGATTGTGGCTTCAAATGATTCCCCCGTAAAACCAACAGAAATTCTAAAGGTCTGGTTTTTATTAAGAAAGTATGTATAGTTTAATAATAAAGACATCGCGTTTTCATGTCGAATTTCCATTTTTTTGTAACTTTCCTCTAACTCTCGGGTTACAAGACTGTAAAAAGTTGTATTTTCCAAATATTTTATGAAATAGTTTTAAAATCAACCTGTCATTTTCAATATGATTTGCTTTACTGAATTGGTTCAAAAACTTTTCATACTTAAACCAAAACATCTAAACCAAACGTAAACACAACAATATTGCCCACATACATCTGTAAAATTACTTTGCAATTGTTTATCATTAAAAATTAAACAATGATTCTTCAAATAGCTTAAAATTTCTGGTTTAGCTGGTTACTGCCCAAAAGAATCAAAGTATTCTATACACCCCTTTTTAGGAATATAAATAGCTAACCAGTGTGTTCCCGGGTCCTTAGCCTTATCCGTGTTGACGATTAAAAGAGATGGTTTTTCTTTTACTTTTGGAATTCTATCTAGAGCGAACACCCCCATAAATTTTTTGTTTGTACGCCGGTTACATTTTAAAATGTTAGTTATTTCTAAAGTGTTCATAAAATAAATTGACTCAGATCATAAACTTTGCTCGCTTCCTTTACATAGTTTACTAAAAACTCTTTTTTAATTAGTTTGTTGGTAATGATTATATCAAAACTTTCTAATATTTGTTTAAACTCTTTAGTTATATTTTCGTTAGTCACAGTTCCAAAAGAATAATTTTCAATGTTTTGATTTGTTAGCTCTTTTGTTGGAAACTTGTAAGTAAACTCTTTTACGAACTTCTTGCAAGGCTCTTTAAATCCTACTATACAAATTTCTTTCACAAACAAACTGTTTTTGTCGTTACAATTAAATGTAACATCGACAAGTGCACAGGATGAAGACATGATGTAAAATATTTTGACTCACGCTTTTTCATCCTATTTATAGGTTTGTGAATATATTTCGATTTTTATCGATTTGAATGTTTGCATCAAATTCCCCATAAACAATTGCGGTTAATGTGGACGGCAATGGTTTTGATAACTTTGCTTCAATTCTTACAGTTCCTTGATTAAGTAGACCTTGGCACATTTCATTCCCTGATGCATCGGGGGTTAAATCAAAAGCAAGTAAAAAAAATCCATTGCTAAACATTGTTTTTGTTATCTGATGACCTTTATCATTATGGAATATCCCTGTTCCTTGAAAAAGTGTGTTGTAGGCTCTGGTATAACAATTATATTCATCAGAGAAACTAGTTTCAATTGCTGTATTAGGTATCTGTATCTGTATCCCATTCACATTCAACGAAAATTGAGAAATATCAAAATGTTTAAAATTGTACGGGTTTTTTTTCGGTCATACAAAAGATGATTGTAGTCGGCAATTGACCAATGAAAACGTTGTCGAGCGATATGGATGATGTATTCATAGGAAGAGTATAGGTTTTTACTTCCACACGTTTATAACTATATATAGCATTCTTTTTTTCCAAAACAGCGTTATGTGCTAATAGAACACTCGGATTAACAGTTACATGTCTCATAAACAATGTTGCTTCTAAAATTTTCAATTGAGATTCATCGGTATCGTCAGAAAAAAAATAGAATTCTGGTTTTTCTAGTGTTAGTGTAATTCGAACATCCACGTTGTTTATAAGTAAGGTAGGCTGGTTAAACATATCTACATGTAGTTTACCCATTAGCTCAACAACATTGCTATTATTATACAATTTTTGACGGTCTTTCGATCCAGAATTATTAGATTTTTCTATGTTCGCCTTATCTAATGTCCACCCTGAGCACTCTAAATGTGTGGTAGCAGCATCATTACCATAATTTAATAGCGATTCAATATATGCTCTATAGTGATAATTTCCGTCTGATGGTGTTATATTTTTCCCGTTTAATTGAATATTACATTGTTTTATTAGAGAATGTAAAAGATTGTTAACTACACTTGGCTGTGATAGTTCTTTTCCGTCTGCCCCTTTATCATTATTCCATAACCCTCCATCTTTTTTCAAAATCCGTATTTTCAATCTTAAATATGTAGAAGATAAGTCCCTATATGTATCTCCATGACCTAATGAAACAAATTCTATTACCGATGGTTTATCTAATGAGGCTATAGGGTTGTAAGAAACCTCTTCGGATCGTAGAATACTTGATTGAATAGGTTGTGCTTTAAATATATCCAATTCAGATTTCATACATTCCACCATAATTAATCAAAAATATCTTTTTCTTTCTTACGCCTACTAACTTTACGTCGTTTCGAGGTAAAATAATTTAAATTTTTGATCGACGGCTTATTTATAACTTTTCTTTTCCTTTTTCCCGACCCATACATTTCATTGAGTTTTTGAACTGCCCCGCGTCTTACACTTTTGACAATCTCTTTACCGCGATCTTGCAGAACTTCCTTAATATTTGCACCGGATACAATATCCGATAAAGCACTTATACCAGAGTTTACAACCTGCTTTTTTAGTAAATCAGTCCCCGAAGAAAATATTGGTTTCAAATACTTGAAAAGTCCCCCAAAAAAACTACCTAGGCCACGACCTCGTTGATATGGTACAGTCGAATGTACCAACGGACCAATATCCTCAATGCCTTTCCCCGTTTGACTCAAATAGTATCTGTAATATACTCCTTCCATAATGCTTTTCATAAAACACTAAATTGTTTAATAGAATCCCCCCTTTTATTTATATACTTTTTTAAAATGTAATACAATTTTTGTAGGAATACTACTGCAAAATTAATTTTGCTACTATATTTATCACAGATTAGAATAGAAATATTATCAAAAAAATTTTTCTCAACAGCAAAATATTGTATATTTATAATTTCTTTTTCCATTCCTTCAAATGCATTTTTTGTGTTTATCGTTCTTAAACATCTCACAGTGCTATCACCCACCATATTTGGTTCAATAATATCGGTATAGACAAAAAGCATTTCTGGTTTAATTACGGGTGTCATAGGTAAATAGTGCAGAAATGTTTTAAATAAATCTAAGAGTCTTGACTTATGCTTTTTAAAATCTTTAATTTTTACAGTTATCTGATCAAAACATGATTTCAGTAACTCTTCGAGTGAGTAGCTATGATCTGCCTTTAATTTTAGCTCAAGTGGTGGTTGATTTATACATATTTTAATAAATTCATTTGCTTCAGGTAGTTGTTTTTCTAATGATGTTGGTGAAGGTGCAGCCACGTAATTGGAATCCAAAGATATAAAATCATATATCCCCCAAATTAGTTCACGCTCAACCTCTTTTCTTGAGTAGCCATCAAATGGGTGTATATTCTGAATAAGAGTCGGTAACAAAAAAGATTTCCAATCACACAAATATTCTTCCGTGTTATGTGGAATGTACGTCGTCCCAATTCCAACCAAGTGTTCGGAATCGCCTCCTATAAAAACTTTTGTACCAATGTGCCAGTTTTTTCCGTATTTATTTGGTTGAAAATCGTTTAAGTAAATCTCCGACAGACCAACTTTCCAGTTTGTACCGCTGATTGGTTTATGTAAATTATTTGTAAAAGCTGATAAAGTATTATCAGGATAGTAATTCATTGAGTTATCACTGAGTAAAGTAACATAAAATTCATCTTTTAGGTGTATATCGCCCATGTTTTCTTACGTTTTGGAAAATTAATTTTTGTTTGACTGTCACCCGCTTTAGCTGGTCGTAAAATTCGTTTTGTAGGTGTTGTAAATTTCTCGCTATTTATATGCTTTTCTTTCTTTTCTGGTGGACTGTCAAGAGGAACCGTTATAACGTCTCCAGACTCGGTTTCAAATGTTTGATAATTTTGATTTGGAGTTAATTTTCGTTTTCTTAAACGCTCACCAATTGATGTGGCAGATAGTGCTTTTGCGAAAATTTTGTCTTGAACGTCTTCATCAAGTTCACTGTCAGACTGTGTTGTTTCTTTAAAAATATTTTCCTGGACACGTTTATCAAATACTTCATCATCTTCATTCTCATATATTTCTTCTTCAGGAAACTGCATTTCAAAATTTCTTTTACCGACAACATCTGTTTGAGTGTCTGTCGCTCTAAATATGGGTTTTGTACGGAAACGTGTTTGGGTACTTTTAGGTTCCATGATTTTAATTTTTTTCTCTTCAATTTTAGATAACAATCTTTTTTTGTTTCTAATTTTAAATAGGTTCTGACGATACAAATACCACTTCTGAATATCGGACAAATTTTTGTTTAATAAAATGTTTTTCATCTTTTTATCCAACTCGTTGAGTTCAACGTCTGAATTTTGCTTTAGTTTTTCATATATTTCAGGTTTTAATATTATCATTTTGTTAAATGTTGTATTATTCATTTTATAAAATGACCAATCACCCCTGATAAAACTGCACCGAGAAGAGCAGGTAAAAATCCACCACGTTGAATTATAATTTTTCTTTTACTAGTGAGCGACTTCTTACGGCAAATGAGTGATCTCAAGTCCTTTTTATACTTTTTTAGTTGATTGGTTGCTCTTTTATTCAAATGAGAGTTACCTTTTAAAATATTTAACGCAATTTCACAGATCGTTTTAATTACATTCGGCTCAAATTGTTTTATTATAACTTTTTGAAATTTTCTCTTAGAATTTTTTAACAGGTGCAATATATGACGGTTGGTTTGTAATCGTTTCATATTCCTCACCAAATTGCTCCAATTGCTCTTTTGTACAAAAACAAAAATTTTTTCCAAATATGTCACTTCTTAATCTAAATATATCATTAATATCTTGAGTAAGGTCTATTAAAATGTAACCATATGGTAAGGTAGTTACTTCATTATATACTTTCTCAAATTCGTTGACCTGTTTTGGGTATATTTGACGAGCTAAAGGCAGTATTTGGGATTTATCTCTAGGGTTTTTGAAAAGCACTAAATATTTACAATTTAATGAAATATCTCTTGAAAATTTTCCCTGGTGAAAAACGTTTTGAGTTACAAATATTACAGATAAATTTCTATGGTGCGAACCTCTAGTAAATAATTCGCACACAATCTTGTCGTGAGAATTTAACATCATATCATCTACTATAATTAACAGTGGATCTTGATTATCACAAAAATCTGGAATAGTATTATAATGTTCAAGTCCTTTGATATTTTTCGGGGCGGCTTCTTTATCGGGGTTACACCAAATAATCTTCTCAATTGGAGGTTGAATATATTTGTTTTTTTGTTTTATTAAATTAAAAATAAAAGTCGATTTCCCACAACAAGACGGCCAACCATCATAGTAAACGGATGAAAAAACATGGTTTGCCGAAGAGTATCTATCTAACTATACAAATCTATATGTATACAAAACAGAGGTCAAGTATAAAAGTAATCTTGGAAAATTGGACAGACAGTCTCTTATATAGTCTCACAATGGCCAAACGTGTTTTCATAGTTGATCTCCAATTTCTAAGAGGAAACGATAAACAATATTTTGTCAAAGAACTCGCTCTACTTGAAAAAGGAAGTTTGATTCCTATCGTTTATCATTTCAAACCACCTTACCACGAAGAAGAACTAGGTCAAGAAGCACAATATAGCAATCGATATTGCGGCAATAAAATAAATGGACTTAATTGGAATGGCGGATGCATTGACTATGTGGATATAAAATCAATTATTAAATACTATTTAGAACAAGCTGAAAAAATTTATGTAAAAGGCGAACAAAAAAAACTTTTCCTTGAAAAGTATATTAAGAGTTTTAAAATAGAAAATCTTGCTATACCATCGTTATTAAAGATTGAAAATTTTAAATCAATGTGTCCGATACATCTTTCAAATAATCATTTTAGATGTGCTGTAAAAAACTGTCTTAACATTTATATGCATCTTCGTAAGGAAAAAGTACTATAATGTTAAAAACAAAAAAAGTTACCTTTAACAATAAATTAGATCTTCACGTTATGTATGTGTGGGATTATGCATATAGAGTAGCTCGACAGGGAAAATATGAAGAATATGCACGTGATCGAGATAGATTTCATAGACGAATAAAAAAGATTGAACCTATTATCTCTGCAGTTCTAAAAAAACCTCATAGAGAAAAAGTTTTTAATAAATTAATAAGGGTTGGTTAATCAAATAAAAATTGATGTACATAAAATCATGTAATAGTTTTATTTTAGTTTTAAAACAAAAATGTAAAAGAAAAAATGAATAAAAACACATGACAAATTATTTTATTTGTCATTTGTACCATTATTTTATTGTTTTATTTTAAAAATTGAACTCACATTCAGGAAAAGAACTAACCTAGTTTATCTGACGACCTTCCTAGGCCTTTAGCAACAACAATAAACCCACAATAACAACAAACAACAATAAACAACTAACCCACATTCCAATTCAGGAAATTACCAATACAGATAACCAGAACTAGGTCAAATACTAACCTAGTTTACCTGACGACCTTCCAAGGCCTTTAGCAACCGGCTTGGGACACACACAACAACAACAAACCACAATAAACCAATAACCTACATTCTAATTCCAATACAGGAAACTAAAACTAGGTCAAATATTAACCTAGTCTACTATATAAGGTCGTAGCCTTTCATGGCAATTATAAAAACAGGTTTTGGTTCCCCAGGACCAACTCTCGGAAGCTCTACTCAGGTTGTTTGGGTATTGGTTTTGGGCAGGCAGGAAAAAAAAAGTTCAAATATGCTAGCTTTTAGCTTTTTGAGCCATAGACCTCTTGTGTTTGTTTTTTGGACAAATATCATCATCTAAACAGCCATCAAAAGCCCTTTAGTTTAGTTTATATTTTTATAACCATCTCGTTATTGAATTGGCAAATGAATATATACGCTCGTACAATGTTGTTTCGTATAAATTTAAAACAAATGAATATAAACATTTTATTGCGGTGCATGCACAGTGATAAAACTTTTACTCATGAAATTTAAGTTTGTATGAAAATAATTTTGAGAAAAAAATTTATTTTTGAAATACTTTTAACTCATCTTAATTTTTGTCTTATAAATTTCATTTCATTTCAAACATAACATTTTAAAGCATTGTTCTACTTTTAAAAATTAATAACAAAAAAATTCCCAATTCTCATGATTAAAAGTTTTTTCATTGTTAATGCACGGTTAAACTTTACTAGGAGGGCCCGGCGTGCTTCGCTACGCTTATAAATAAAGTTTTTGCGTAGACATTTTGTTGACGTAGAAGCAATGATTTCAAAAAGTGGTAATGAGAAATGCTAGCCTATAATTTTTAATTTTTCTTTTTAAATATATGAATGATAAATAATCAGAACTCAAGCTGATCAGTTCGGATATATGACAAATTAGCGATCAAATAAGTTTTCAAGTAAGCTTATTTGATCTCTAACTTATTTGATCGCTAATTTTTCATATATCCGAACTGATCAGCTAGAGTTCTGATTATTTATCATTCATATATTTAAAAAGAAAAATTAAAAATTATAGGCTAGCATTTCTCATTACCACTTTTTGAAATCATTGCTTCTACGTCAACAAAATGTCTACGCAAAAACTTTATTTATAAGCGTAGCGAAGCACGCCGGGCCCTCCTAGTTTCAATTATTCAGTTATTTTTCTTTTTACTTGCAAAAATATACTTAAGTCGGATGAAATTTGTGGCACCTATTCACAAAACATTGACACCAATACCAAAACTACGTGAAAAAGCCTCAAAAATTCAACCGCGCATAACTCCGATTCAGAGTACACAAAAAATAAAAGCAGAAACAACTTTTTTCCTTTCGTCAATACCAACAAAATATCAAAATTTCAGATTTTTTAAAAATCAAAAAATTTAAAAATCAACAAAAAAATGTACGTTTTCAAAATAATAGCCCTCCTATAATAAGAAAACAAAAATATTACGCAAATATCTTTAATCAATAAACAAAATAATCGAAATAATATCGAAAACCGTCCTTGTTCAAAGACAAAATACGACTGAAATGAAAGAAAATAAATTTTTAAGTTTCGTTTTTGTTGTTCGTTGTTCGTTATTCGATAGCTAATATATAAAAAAGAAAATATAAAAAAAGAAAATATAAAAAAATAAAATAAATTTTTAATTTCGTTTTTGCATGTATGTAAACTTATAATGCATATGTATAGAAAAAGTTTTCCGTATATAATAACTTTTTTATTTATGATCCGATTTGTTTGAATCCGGATCCGACTATAGGTTACACTAATATCAGTTAGCTGTGAAAATTTCAAATGAATCCATCTGCGAATAAAAAAGCCTAATGCTCCACAAAGTTTTAATCTAGCGTATTAATATATAGGATTATACGTTATGTATAACTGTTTTTTCCTATACAATTAAAGAAAAATTATATGTATGTCATTGAATGAAATTTATTGATTTTGTTAGGAAGAAAACTTAACGAACTATGGAATATTAACGATCGGTATATTCTACAACAAGTGAGAGAATGTCTAACATTACAATGGAAGACATACATATGGAAAACATATATTCTATAGCAGTCGTGGATAAAACCATTTATTTGATATTGAACTATGCAATAAATTTTTTTGGTTGAATTTTATAAGTAATTTACTTGTATTTCATAAAAAAATCCACAAAATCGCACGTAATTATGGTTGTAAAAAACAAACCTATATTTGTTGTTGCCGGAAGAATAATTTTTTCAGATACTGACACATTTAATTTTTAACTCAAATTTGATGTTTTCCTTCGTATTTAATATAAAAACAGAGTTTTTTTCTGATTTATTTCCAACAATCCCTTTGAATTGAAAAAATTCATCTCATGTCGTTAGTTATTTGAATTTAATTATTCACAAAAAATACGAATAATTAAAATACCTTAAAATGTTGTTTAATACGCAAGCGCATATTTGACAATAATTGACTAGGCAATGAATAATGACTATAAACTCTTAGAAGCAATGAATAATGACTATAAACTCTTGACTGAGAATGTTGAGTATAAAAAAAATATTACACATTCTATGAATTCACAAAATAGTTATAATATTTGAACTTTTATTGAAATAATATTTAATAATTTACGCCGGATAGCTCAAAAACTAATATGAAAACTGAATTTGGCAAAGCCTCCCAGTAAAAAAAATAGTGGACTGTATTATATCTTGTTGAAGGTTAACATCTTACAAGGAAGGCATCACTGATTGTAATAGATTAGATGTGATGCAGCTTAGGCAGATGAGGCTGATGATGCCTGACCACATCTGGATGTGATAATAATACTCTGATACTTAGTTCGATGATGATGATGAATAATTGGACCAATATTCTCGCCTAACTATAGACGTCTCGATGATGATGATAAAATGATTAAATAATAATTTGTGGTACTACATTTGGCTAACCATAGGCCTCACGATGACGATGATAAAATGATTAAATAATAATTTGTGGTAATATTGTGCGCCTAATAATAGGCCTCGATGACGATGATAAATTATAGAAATGTATCTGGTATTCTGCCTAACCATAGGCTTCTTGATGACGATGATAGTGATATCAATAACTTGTAATAATATTTTGCGCCTAACAATAGGCGTCTCGATGACGATGATAAAGTGATGACAATAGTTTGTAATAATATTTTGCGCCTAACAATAGGCCTCACGCTGACGATGATAACTTATTAATTTTCCTGCGTCAACAATGGCGGCGTTCTGCAGTATTGACCACACCTGTTGAAGAAAGAAGAAACTATGTGACGACCAATACCAAGTCCCTTTGAGAACTCGTCTCATGCACCACGATTATCAAAACACAATTTTATATTTTCCTTTAATTCACCACTTTATTTTCACAATAAAAAATATTAATTAAATTTAACATTCAACTCGGGAACAAAATCAATTTTAATCGAAGAAAAAAACTTGACTTCAATTTGAAGTCTAATTAAATAAGCCCTAGATTATAGAATTACACAGCTATAAATCAAAAAATACATGAAAACGTAGAACCTTTCAACTCTCAACAGAGCCACACATTTTCCACACCGCACCAAGTATTGCTGAACTAAACGTTTTATCGATAAAAGATACGCCAGTTTTTAAAAAAGTGGTCAAAACGTGAACTGAGCTGAGTAACAAAACAAATATGTCAGAATGACATTTTTAAAATGTAATCTAAAGGGTGGTAAACAATATTTAATAATTATCCAGAAAAAATATTCTTATTAATAACCTATTTTTATATCTTACAGCTAAATTGAATGCAACAAAAGCCTGCCGAGGACATCAACGTTGGATTTAAAAGAAGATATGATAATTTAGATCCATTTTAGATTAGATTTATTTTTATATGATTTTTTATATTTGCAGGAAATTAATAACAAACATAAAACTGTCCTAGTGTCCTTGTATAACGCCACATAATTCCCCTCGACTTTTCATAAGTTGTCCATTTCCAACCATATTTCATAAACCATCAAAAACTGTTGTTTCATTATCATCATTCAGCCTTTAGTTCTTCATGGACATTCGCCAAATCTTCGAACAAACGTTTAATTGACTTATCAGGTTCCATTTTCATTTAATTTTCCAAAATAAATACGATTTTAAAATTAAAGCTAGTGATTTAAGAAAAGTCTAAGTAGGATAAAACACAAATAAAATTTTTATTCTTAGCTTTTGAATTTATTTATGTAAACTTTTTATTTCGGTTTGACAGATAACTTTTGTTTTCAACCACATCACAATTTTATGTTAATTTACAAAATTATACTAACTTATGATTTAATCATTTGAATTTCAAAATTATACTAAATCTTTAGAAAGAAACTTAAACAATTGCTATAAAAATAAATTAAATTAAATTTTAACATCATTTAAATAAATTTATCTTATATAACAACATATTGTTTTCAATTTCCAAATTATACTGATATTATTGATTTGAACAATTCGTACTTTTATATCATACCATCGATCTTTTGTTTTCCAATTCCAGCAATAATAAACATGTTTATTAAGTGTGACGTAACTAAACCGTCAACAGTAGTGCAGAAAAATGTAGCTACGTTTACTACAATTTAAGAAAATTAATAAAATTGTAATTGAGTTTGAAAATTATTATTTCAGAGTAAAAATTGAAATAGTCCGCCGTTACACAGTGCTGTCTAGAAATTTAATGGAAAAACCCACAAAAATAATGCAAAACATTTCCGATAAATAGGAGTCTAATGACAGTTGAGAATTCAACTTAAGTAAATAGAGTGATGATGAAGTTTCAACTTCAAAATATCATCCAATTGGTAGCGAAGTGGATAGCGTGTCCGCCAAAGGATTTGAACTCACTATTGCACTGATGAGGTTATGAGTTCGAATCTGAACCAAAACATGTAAAAGAGAAAAACCGAGTTTTTTCTGATTTATTTCCAACAATACCTTTAAATTGAAAAAATTGATTAAATTTAAAATATTTAGTACATTTTACTGTGTTTTCATTGAGTGAAAATTTGCTCAAGAAACATAAAACGTTTTTAGCTCGGGTAGGTAGAAAATGCATTTTTCTACTTCAAGCTACGAAAATGTCATTTTAATATATAGTAAAACCAATGTGAAAGGGAAACTTTTTCTAAGTAGTGACTGAAAATGTTTTTCTAACTAGGGACTAAGAGTAAATAAGTTTCGGTGTTCACCTACAGGTGGAGGTTATTTAAAGGATTGAACATTTGATTGAATATTTGAGATTGAATTTGATTTATTGTTTCTGTTGTTGTTTCGGTTGCTGTGTTGATTTCTGTCAATTTCGCAGTATTTTGAAGGGATTGAATATTTTGAATATTTTGATCGAATCGAATAGAAACTAATCATTATATCAATTGTGTGTAATTAATTAATTAAACTAATAATGAGTGTGTTTTTTTTTCTATTTCGAAGAAATCGGAGCGATAAAATAAAATTTGTATCAGATATATCGTATAATTTTTTCCTCCGATAATTAACTGTCAGATATAAAATATATTCCCTGAGTTCTTTCCGCCAAAAAAAAAATGAAAAAAAATTTATTAAATAAATTTAAACTCTATAAAAAAATTTATTTAAATTTGTTTTTAATCGAAACTTTACCTACAATTTTTTAAATTTATACTTTGAACGATGACTTCCACTCGGTAAAAAAAATATCTGTAAAATTTTTTTACAGAAAATATATGATCTGAGATATATCCGAGAATGAAAAAAAACACGGAACAGATTTATCTGAGATTGCAAAAAAACAGATAATTTTTTGACGTTTAAGTGTAAAATTAAATTTATATTTTCGAACTACTATTCGAAATAAATTTATATTTTCGAACTATTTTCCTTCCATCTGTAGGCGAACACAATAATAACATTATTTTGCACTGGTAAAAATGCTATATATAAATACAATATTGTGTATTTTTTACACTGTCAAATTTAGTTATGTCGTTTTGTAAGTTTTTAGTAGGCGAATTTGTAAATACTATCATTTATATTTACAAGCGTAGAAAAAATAGAGTTTTCTACGCGTGGTAAAAACGTTTTTGCATTCCTGAACTTATTCCATTCGACGCTATCGCGTCTCGTGGACAAACCGTCCAGTCACGCAAAAAGAGACGTTTTCACCACTTGTATAAAAATCTACTATTTTTCTACGGTGGGAAATATTATAAAAACTATATTAATAATGAATTATTAAATCAGAAATCGACAACATAACATTCAAAATTTATATACTATTTTTTCATGGCTACTTTGATTTAAAAACTTTACAAAATTACATACTATGAAATACCATAGCAACAACAATTTTTCACGAGTGATTGAGCCTGTTTGAAAATATAATTTTTATATGCTATCGTAGAAATTTTTTTTAATAAAATAAAATTTTAATTGGTAATAAATATAAAGAAATTCGCGGACCACTAAAATTTTTCTGCGGGCCACTTTTTAATTTTTTAATTTTTAATTTTTTTAATTTTTTAATTTTAATTTTTACAATTTTATAATAAAATCAAAAATTAAAACTTTTTCCAATATTATAAAAATATTGCAAAAGTTATTACAAAATCAAAAAAACAAACTTTTTTCAAAATTCCAAAAATATTTCAAAAACTATAACAAATTCAAAAATTTCCATGTCACTTTTACGTCATACAAACAGCTTTAGTTCTCTGAGAATTTAACATACTATTTAGCTAACCGACACTGGTGAAAGCCATTTCCTTCAATTAAGTGGCAGTTAGCTTAAATATAACTTAACTGATTGTTTGGAGGACCCACTTCTGCAACACCCCTCATCAAATTTTGCTCTCTCTTATTTTATGTAATTTTACTCTAAATCATTTCAGTCATACTAAAAGAGGGTAAAAAGGCTAATTCATCATTATACGGAACTACATACCAAACCATTTAAACCATGCTACCCGCAATGATTTAACATTGGAGTTTCACCTAGATGCATTTTATATTTAAGAAATACAAACGAAATACAAGCTTACAGAATCTTCAACTTTTATAAAAAAAACAATAAATTATATATTTATTGGTAACACATATATTTATTGGAATCTATTTTCTTTGAAAAGAATATGAATATTTGATTTTTTTTATGTTACTTCAAGTTTATGTACCACGCATAAATACTAGATCTTGGCTATTAAGCTTTTACTGTTCATTGCTGTGTTTGTTGCGGAGGGGAAGCAGCTTTCACTAGTTCTGTTATAAAAGTGTTTGGCAATTTAAGTATCTCAAGGGCCGCATTTACAAGGGCCGGGTTACTTCCTGCTGGTGGGTTACTTCCTGCTGGTGGGTTACTTCCTGCTGGTGGGTTACCTCCTGCTGGTGGGTTACCTCCTGCTGGTGGGTTACTTCCTGCTGGTGGGTTACCTCCTGCTGGTGGGTTACCTTCTGCTGGTGGGTTACTTCCTGCTGGTGGGTTACTTCCTGCTGGTGGGTTACTTCCTGCTGGTGGGTTACTTCCTGCTGGTGGGGTACCTCCTGCTGGTGGGTTACCTCCTGCTGGTGGGTTACTTCCTGCTGGTGGGTTACTTCCTGCTGGTGGGTTACTTCCTGCTGGTGGGTTACTTCCTGCTGGTGGGTTACTTCCTGCTGGTGGGTTACTTCCTGCTGGTGGGTTACCTCCTGCTGGTGGGTTACTTCCTGCTGGTGGGTTGCTTCCTGCTGGTGGGTTACTTCCTGCTGGTGGGTTACTTCCTGCTGGTGGGTTACCTCCTGCTGGTGGGTTACTTCCTGCTGGTGGGTTGCTTCCTGCTGGTGGGTTACTTCCTGCTGGTGGGTTACTTCCTGCTGGTGGGTTACTTCCTGCTGGTGGGTTACTTCCTGCTGGTGGGTTACTTCCTGCTGGTGGGTTACTTCCTGCTGGTGGGTTACTTCCTGCTGGTGGGTTACTTCCTGCTGGTGGGTTACTTCCTGCTGGTGGGTTACTTCCTGCTGGTGGGTTACTTCCTGCTGGTGGGTTACTTCCTGCTGGTGGGTTACTTCCTGCTGGTGGGTTACTTCCTGCTGGTGGGTTACTTCCTGCTGGTGGGTTACTTCCTGCTGGTGGGTTACTTCCTGCTGATGGGTTATTTCCTGCTGGTGGGTTACTTCCTGCTGGTGGGTTACTTCCTGCTGGTGGGTTACTTCCTGCTGGTGGGTTACTTCCTGCTGGTGGGTTACTTCCTGCTGATGGGTTATTTCCTGCTGGTGGGTTATTTACTGCTGGTGGGTTATTTTCTGCTGGTTTTGTTGCTGGTGCTTTTGGACTAAGGCCTTTTTCTATTCCCTTAAATAAATTTTCCAAAATACTACCGAAAAATGGTTGAGGAGCTGAATCAATTCCCACAACCTACAAATAAACAATAATATATTAAAATAAAATGTTTGTAAAGTTATATCAAAATACTTACACTTAGTGCCACAATGGCAAAAATGCATGCAACGATTTTGAAACTCATTCTCTATGTTGGTAAGCTAACGTTACTAATGAAAAAGTTCACAAAAATTGCCTTTATATACCAATCATTGACGATATAGTCATCTCTTTACATCTTTACACAGCTTAACAAATAAATTTAAACTTGTGATTATTTAGCCAATAACTAACATAAATAACGCAGCTTCACTACTGAAACCATGAGAACAATGTATCAATAATAAGGTAAAATAAAATAATGTCCATCTGTTCAAACTAATTTTATTTTTGTTTCTGAAGAAACAATTTCGATTGGTTCAAAACAGCTTTTGGAAGTCAAATACGATTTTGTTTTTTTATTAAAATAAACTTTTTGGATGAATATTTTGTTTTTGAACATTAAACAAATAATGCTGGTTTTCATGCTAGTATTGTGTTTTTGCTAGTGTCGTTTCTGATATGGTTCTAGGATTTCCATTATACGAGAAAAGATAACTATCTAGATTACTATCATTCGTTAGGATGATGTCATCTAGACCGTATTACCTGACAGTACTTCTCAGGTAATACGGATGTCCAGGCCATGCAATGTATTTTGCGCAAAAGATCTAAGTAGTAAGTAAATATTTTCTGAGCATGGAACCTCAATCATAAAAATATATATCAGCATCAGCATCAGTATTTATTGTTTAAAGACTTCAACAAACAAACATGCCCTGTCGATGTTCAGGTACTACAGGATTAAAACAACAATTGCTGCATAACGGCAAAAAAACTAAACTCCCTAATGGAAAAGAGGAACATTCCAACGTTAACAGTTAATACCACATGTTAGGAGTATCGGACCACCAATCTGAAAATGATAACCAATGGAAAACAATTTTGCAATTTTTTTAATACAAGTTCTTGCTGAGTAAAACACAATAATGAACCGACTCATTATGATCTGGATCATCTCACTAATAAAACTAAAAAGCAAGATTAAAAAAATCCTGGAAGAGGATCAAAACTAAACGAACTTGTCCAAATATAGCTGACCAACCAACCGTTAATTTAGTTTCCTTTGTCATGTTTTTTTCAAATAAACAAAAAGTTGGCTTACTCATTTGAATGATTTCATTCGAAAAGGTAGATTATGTTTGCTCAAGCAACGTAGATCAAGATCTATGACTCAATAATCAGAATTTGACAATCCTCAAGGTGTGACAAGGCAAAACGGACATCCAACCCTGTGGATCAAATGGAGCAATAGGAATATACGTCGCTTAAAACACATCAAGAAAGCTTAAAATCAATGGAAGCTCAGCACCTCAAAAACAAGATATTTCTGAACATATGAAAGCCCGAGCAACGACAAAGAATTATCCCGTTTGAGGACATTGTTTAGGATATGCTAAGAATATTTTGGAATCTTACGGACATGTGGTGGTATATATATTTCATTTAGTTACATAAGTGCCCTACCAACACCCAAGAAATCTTTAAAAATGAATAGAGTCATACATCTATGAAGACTGTTTAGTTTAATAGAGTTAACACAGAACATGCAATCTGCTTAACGAACTTATGACCACGTTTTTGGCAAAAGTCAGCCAAAACACACTGGTAAAATGTTGGGTTGTATCAACCTTGTTGACTTCATTAAACCCCTTAAATATGTTTGTTTCAATCTCTTTTTCTTATCAACTAATTGATTGCTTAAGAGGAAAAGAACTATCAATTTTGACTGTTTATTTCCAAGCCTACCAAGTTGTTTTGTTAACTTTTCTTCAGCTTTTAAGCAGAAAACTTTTTAGTTCGCGTGTATCAGAAATACAAGAACAACCCTTATCTTGATTATTCATAAACGGCACTATGTAGTTTCACGTTCTCGGTCTCCGAAGACTCGTTGTTTCTGAATCACAACGACTCATTTTACACTAATATGAGTAACATGTGCTTGTTTATACAGGTGGAGGTTTACTTCCAGCAACTTCTCATTTTTAGTTTTTGCATACGCAACTAGAACATCCAACTAATCAGCAAAAATTAGAAAATCCAGAAAGTTTTCAGACCTTTGTTAATCCAACAGCTCCATATCTATAGATAGAGAACTAATAAGACTTCTTCTCTTTTTCAATTTAAACCTCATCCGTCCTATATACTTTCAGTGTGACTGTCCCAAAAGCAAAGATTACCAAATCATCTTAGCTAGCTTTGGCTCAGATTTGTTTATAGTAATTATGAAAGCTGACATACTCATCGTTTTTTGTATTCTCAAACTTAACTATCATCCAGCTAGAAGCTAAAATTTGCGTTTAGTCTCTGTTTTGCAGCGGTCCAAAGGCGAACACTTGATCGATTCGGTATATAATTCTCATTATCCCATTCTTGTTTGACTCCAAACCAGATAAAGTTGGATAAATAATTTATGTATTTGTTTTTGTCAAGGTTGGCATGATATATATCAATGATATATATCCGATATATATCATTGATATATATCACGATATTTATTCCCTGATATATATCATGATATTTATTAAAAAAAATAAATAATTAATTATTCCTATCTTAAACTTGGAAAAACTGCTAACAGTGTTAACTAACAGTCGCAGTACTGCTTGCAAAATGCACGCCAAATCGAGGTAACCTGGTTTAGCCAAGACCATAAAGCTGACATAGATTGACAAAACTAATCTCATGACATAAACATTGTAATGAATGCTAAACATATGCTTTGTTATCTAAAGACAATAGCAGTCGCTTTAGACAGAGCTCAAAGAGATGAAACGACTATTGCCGTTGTAGTTGAAATTTGGCATACACTGGCAGTCGATCTTAAACTAGAACAACCCTTAGAAGTTAAGAAACTTTATCGGAGGAGAGACATGGCTTTAAATGCACCTCATCACCTAGTTAATTTATGCTTGAATATCGGCTTTTAGGTAAACGGTTCAATAACCACCAAAGAGATGAAGTACATATATATATTTCCTTATTTAAATGATTACTTATTTCAGTCTTCATTCCATTTGTAATGGCGCTTTTAACTAAATCTACACCGTTTCCAAAATATGTATTTCAATTTTAGTATAGAAATACACCACCAATGGTTTGGTGGAATGGAATGACTACCCAAGCAGGGTTTTTTCAGAATTTGAAATACGGCCAAGCATTGTCCATTAATAGCTAACAGTACTTGATTTTTGTTACTGACAGTACTAGAACCATTCATCGGCCGATCTATGGTTAACAGAAAATAGTCAGTATTTAGTTACCTTTAAATAGCCAAACACTAGCCCGTGAATGGTAAACAATACATGTCTATTGTTATTCTGCCATTTCTGGAACCATGAAACACCCGATCTACGGTTTATAGAAACTAACCAGTTCAGTTTACTTTAAATGGCTTTAGATGGCACGTTAATGGTTAACATCAATCGGCTATTATTATTGGACCAGTACTGGACCATAAATTGGCCGATCTTTGTCATTTGGTAGAAATACACTAGAGTGTTATCCATTTTAGATATATATACTTTGAAAATTTTCACCTATAGTGAAAGTACCTTACCTATAGTAATTATCGCAGCTCTGCTGGAAGGCTGTTAATATGTAATGTTAAAATTTTTTTCTCTGAACACTTTTACTTTATTTTAGTTATTATGTGTTTAATTTATTTAAATTTACATATGATAATATTTTAAGTTATGTATGGGCCTGTCATGGTTGCCAGTACTCGGTCATTGCTGTAATACTGGTTATCATTATTGGTCTGTTACTGGGCCAGTTGTACAACCTTGTATGGGCCATTCCTATTTTTCTCTCTGACAAATAAATGGCAGCCATTTATTGTACGAAGTTATCAACAAGTAAAATTATGTTTTTGACCGAGTCATAGTTGCCAGTACTATGAGTCATGGTTGCCAGTACCCGGCCATTGTTGAACAGTACTGGTTCGACACTAATTGACCATTACTGGACCAGTTGTATAACCTTGTATGGGCCATTGCATGGCAATTGGCAGTCATTTATTTTTCGAAGTTATCATTCAGTTACATGATGTTTATGGTCCAGTTTTGGTTGCCAGAACTCTACAATTGCTGGTCGCCAGCAATGGACCATTACTGGACCACTTGTACAACCTTGTATAGGTATTGATTATGCGATTT
This sequence comes from Diogma glabrata, assembly GCA_963693315.1. NCBI lineage: Eukaryota > Metazoa > Arthropoda > Insecta > Diptera > Cylindrotomidae > Diogma > Diogma glabrata. The sequence continues at coordinate 36,355,917 of OY856188.1, forward strand.
GGTCAAATAAACAAGACAAACCAAAACAAGAAAGCGTATTCGTCATTTGGACTTATGCAATCGAAGATATAGACGAATAGTTTGATAAATTGCCTATAAACTAAATTGGAGTTGTCATATTTGAATTTAGCTAATTGGCAAAGAGGTAAGAAACGAGTGAGTGATGCGTTGCACTGCATACAACTGTGTAAAGGGCCATATATTGAATATTATTTAAGATAAACAACTTATTCAAAAATAAATATCAGATCATGATATATATCGGATATACATCTGATATATATCGGATATTTTGATTTTTATATAAATATCATGATATTTGCCAACCTTGGTTTTTGTATTGTGACTGATTCTGGGTAGCAAAATCTGAAATTCGACGATCTCAGAATTAGTTGTGTAATGAACACTGAACCTGCAATGCAACCCCTAGCAGGAACAAATGAGGAAGACCCCGTGCCTACCGAGGGGTATCTGACACGGTCTTGTCTCGTAAGGTCAAGTAAGGATATCTCATATTGTTCAAGACCGCCACATCCACACCAATACCAGTACCTTATTACACAAATAAATTAGTAAATATATAAGTCACTCACCCCATGATTGTAGAAGATCCAACTCTACACGACTTTCTTTGGTGCTAGCCAAACATCACGTTTATCTTAAATAATTATGAACCACTGAATTTGTAGCGTCAAAATTGTAATATGTAATAAATCGAGGCAATTGTTGCACCAAAATGCTAAGGCGATTGTTCAACAAAAATCATAAAATATATAATCAGTCAAAGCATTTATTGCACCAAATGATAATGTTATTGTTGAACAATAACCACAAACTGTAATAAATCGATGCAAGTGTTGTGCCAAATGAAAATACGGTACGATTGTTGAACTCGTTATCTTTATCTACTTTTCATCTACTCTAACCGCTCCTGATGCTCTTAACTACAGGGACATCGCTTTTTCATGCTTGGCATATAAGATCTTTCTATATATTTTGCGAGTCAAAATCAATATTTTTGCTGAACAGTGTGTTAAAGAATATCAGTGTGGTTTTTGGCAAGACGGAGGGACCATCGATACATTTTTCTTCATAAAGATGATTTTGGAAAAGTTCCGAGAGCTCAACATACCTGAGCACTAAGTTTTCGTTGTTCTCAGGCAAGTCTACGACTCTTTCGAGTGAGAGATTCTATGGACTGTTCTAGTGTCAACGGGAATCTCTGGTACACTAGTATCACAATGCCATATAACGGAACTCTTCAATACTCTGCAGTACGAGTAGAGAACCAATCCTCTTAGTTTTTGAAGTTGACACCGGTTTAAGAAAAGATAATGCTATTTCTACGCGAAATCTATAACATTTGTTATACGAAACGCGAAATCTATAACATTTGTTCGCTTTTAATCTGCGAAACTACGCGAAATCTATAACATTTGTATGTCACCTAGCTTAGCCCCGCCATTTTTAAGAAAATTAAAAACAAAGATTGTGCTGTATTGTGCTACAGTTGTGCTGGATGTGCTACTCAGAAAGAATGTCATATTACCAATGGAAACTAGTAGGGTAGGGTGTGACCATAGCGGCCACGCCAAGAACTTCCCGTTAAGTTAAATAGGTAACATAAAGATATTTTCTTAAAACTTTAATAAATTGAAATTCTCTATCTAAGACTTGCAATTAATCGTCATATTTTAATCTTTTGGTTACACTGGAAAGAAGATTTTCATTGCACCATATATTTAAAAAAACTAACGGTGGAGTCTACTTAAAGTCTACTTTGTCAACGTTGCTAAAATTTTTTCGATTTTTATCATACAATAACACCATTTTTAGGGTTTCGTACTTTGAAAAAGTAAAAACGGTACCCTATTGGTGAGACTTCGGTGTCCGTCCGAATTTCTACATAATCGATTTTCTCAAAAACTATAAGTGCTATCAACTTGAAAATTTTTACAGTTATTCAATGTATTTGTCCACGCCCACTGACAACAAGAAAATTTTGAATATTATTTTATATCAATATTTTATGGACATTGATAAGGAGATAGTACAACAAAAGTTTGTTTTAAGGAATCGAGTTTGGTTTAAAAAAATCAAAAAAAATCCAATCCAAAAAAAATCCAAAAATCCAATCCTTGGTTGTTATAATTTCAAATGTTCATTGGAGGGGGTTGAGAGTAAAAATTACGAAAACAAAATATTTTTGGTCATGTCAAGTGGGGGGTATCATATGAAAGGTTATTTTTTTTCTAGTCTAAAACAATTTTTTTTCTAATTTTCGAAAGCACAGTAATGGACTTATTTTAGAAAAAGTGAAATTTTAGTTTTGTTCCCCCCACTTATCTTCGAACATTACAAAAGAAAAAATTTTAAAAAATTCACGGTTGTAGGAACTTGGCAATAAAAAAATGAAAAATTTTTTTTGGTCGTTATAATTTCAATTGTTCTTTGGAGGGGGTTGCGAGTAGAAATTTTGAAAAAAAAATATTTTGACTTGGACAAGTGGGGTGTCATATGGAAGGTGATTTTTTTTGTAGTTCAAAATAATATTTTTGTATTTTTCGAAAACACGGTTTCTGACTTATTTATAGAAATGTGAAAAGTTGTTTCTCTCCCACTCTTTATCTTCGAACATTACAGAAGCGAAAAATTGAAAAAATTCACGGTTATAGACAATGTTGTAAAGATTGAACGAAAACTATAGCGGTTAGCTAATTATTTCAGATGTTCCTTAGAGGTGGTTGAGAGAAGAAATTTCGAACAAGTTGCAAAACGACTATAAACATTACAAAAACCTTATGCTCTATGTTTCAACAAAATTAAATGTCAAGACTGAGAAGTCTAAAAAAACAGTTGTTCAACGAACCACAGACATCCTCCCCGAATCCTTTGCCAAATTTTGAAAATAGCTGATTCAAAATAGCACATTTTCCATATTCAAATAAAACCGAATGCGTTTGCGGCTCATTTTAACTCAAAAGTTTCATCAAGTTTTCATGCGTTTGAGTAATGAAAATAACGCCCATTTTTCAAATTTTCTTAAAAAAACTCAAAAATTAAGATAGCAATTGTTTATACAAATGTCATTATAAATGGCTGACATGATGAAAAACAAAATGGGAGGTAAATGATCTTGATAGCATTATTTATTCTAGTAATACTTGCAAGAGATGATATTCAGTTTTTTGGAAACCCCTAAAAAATAAATATACTGATTTCATTAGAAAAAGACTGGAGCGTAGGTTACACCAAGATTTATCGATTGTGACCATTGAAGTTGAAATCGGATCATCCGTTGTTGAGAGAGCGTTGGACAAATATTTGTCCACATACGATGATACACACGCACATACCCACACACACTACATACTGCCAGCTAAAAATAGCCTAAACAGCTTCAGGTGGTCTTGAAACGTAAAGATATTATAAAAATTTCGATTTCAAAAATCGACCCAAAAACAATAACTTCTCATATCGGAAAGTTAATAAACAGTTGACCAGGCAATCTCCTCTCGAACCTCTGACCTTTTTGTCAAATTTAGAAAATAACTCAGGCTTTTGATATTCAAGTAAACCCGGATGCGGTTGCAGCTCATTTACATACAAAAGTTTCATCCAGATATCATTCGTTTGCATAAAGAAAATAACACGTAGTTTTTTCACATTTTGTTAAAAATCTCAAAAACTAAGATAGCAATTGTTTAAACAAATGTCTGACATGCTGACAAGCAATATGGAAGCTTCATGACCTTGATAGCATTATTTATTAATCTCATGATATTTGCAAGAGATGATTTTCAGTTTTTTGGAAACCACTAAAAAACAAATGATTTAATTTCGCTAGAAAAGGACTGGGCTCTAAGTTACGACAAGATACATCGATTGCGACCATTTTCGTTAAAATCGACCCATCCGTTGTTGAGAAATCGTTGGGCAAAAATTCTCCACACAGCGATATACACATACATACACACACACACACACACACACACATACAGACTGCCAGCTAAAAATAGTCTAAACAGCTTCAGGAGGTCATGAAACGTAAAGATATCAAAAAAATTCCGATTTCGAAAATCGACCCAAAAACAATAACTTCCCATATCGGGAAGTTAAAAAGTTGGCACGCTGAAACAATTTTTCGAGCAGAAGTTAGCCCCGCCATTTTGAAAAGTCAGAAAAACAAAGGTTGTCCTGTATTGTCCTCGAGTTGTGCTGGTTGTGCTATTAAAAAAATTTGATATCCCTAGTGGAAAAATTTTATAACACTAAAATCATTTTTTCGAGTAAAAGTTAGCCCCGCCATTTTGGAAAAGCAGAAAAACAAAGGGTCTGCTGTACGGTGTTAGAGTTGTGCTAGTTGTGCTATTCAGGAACAAATTTGTACCACCAGCAGAATAATTTAAACATGCTAAAACGATTTTTCGAGTTGAAGTTAGCCCCGCCATTTTGAAAAAAATTAAAAACAAAGGTTGTGCTGTATTGTGCTAGGGTTGTGCTGGTTGTGCTACTCAGAAATAGTTCCATATTATCAATGAAAAAAAGTTGGCACGCTAAAATGACTTTTCGAGCAGAAGTTAGCCCCGCCATTTTGAAAAAAAAATGAAAACCAAAGGTTGTGCTGTATTGTGCTCGAGTTGTGCTGGTTGTGGTACTTAGACAAAAATTTCGTAGTCCTAACAGAATTTTTTTACAAAGTTAGCATCATTTTTTTCGGATAGAAGTTAGCCCCGCCATTTTGGAAGAAATCAAAAACAAAAGAAGTGCTGTATTGTGTTATAGTTGTGCTGGTTGTGCTACTGAAAAAATATCGTATCACCAACAGAATAATTTAAACCACGCTAAAACCATTTTTCGAATGAAAGTTAGCCCCGCCATTTTGTAAAAATCAAAGAAGAAAGGTTGTGCTGTATTGTGCTACAGTTGTGCTTGATGTGCCACTCAAAAAGAATCCAATATCAACAATGAATAAAAGTTGGCACGCTAAAACGATTTTTCGAGCAGAAGGGTATTTTCGGGCAGAAAGCATTCGAGCAGAAGATTAAGCAGAAGTTAGCCCCTCCATTTTGAAAAAAAATGAAAAACAAAGGTTGTTATGTATTGTACTCTAGTTGTGCTGGTTGTGCTACTCAGAAAGAATTGCATATAAGCAATGAATAAAAGTTGGCAGACTAAACCGATTTTTCGAGCAGAAGATAGCCCCGCCACTTTGAAAAAAATAAAAAACAAAGGTTGTACTGTATTGTGCTTGAGTTGTGCTGGATGTTGTACTCAGACAAAAATTTCGTATTCCTAACAGAAAAATTTTATAACGCTAACATCATATCTTCAAATAGAAGTTAACCCCGCTATTTTGGAAAAAAAAAATAAATTGAGTGCTGTATTGTGTTAAAGTTGTGCGATTTGTGCTACTTCAAAACAAATTCGTACCCACCGACGGAAAAATTTACAATTTTTTTTAGTATCATATATTTTTGTGATTCCTTTATTTTATATATACAAAAAAGGCAAGATTCATTTATGCTATCGGACACCAGGTGTCACTTACATTATTAGTACTTATAAATTAATGATTACACTGATTCCTACAAGAATAAATGATGCTAGCGTAAAAATATTTTTCATTGGGTATATATAATCTATCTCTAAGCAGCCAGCTCAAACAAAATTTCATACCACTACATATACAAAATTTTTGTTTTTCATTTTTTCGAAAACGACGGGGCTAACTACTAATCAAAAGATTGTTCTTGCGTACCAAATTTTTGCATTAGTAGTATGGAATTTTTGCCAAATTTTCTTTTTTTGCCAAATGGCGGAGCTAACTTCTGCTAAGCCTTCTGCTCGAATAATCGTTTTAGCCTGTCACCATTTATTCATTGGTGATATGGAATTTTTCTTGAGTAGAACATCCAGCACAACTATGGTACAATACAGCACAACATCCTTTTTTATGTTTTGTTAAATGGCGGGGCTAACTTCTACTCGAAAGATCGTTTTAGCGTGTTTAAATTTTTCCGTTGGTGGGTACGAATTTGTTTTGGAGTAGCACAACTCGCACAACTTTAACACAATACAGCACTCAATTTAGTTTTGTTTTTCCAAAATGGCGGGGCTAACTTCTATTTGAAGAAATGATGTTAGCGTTATAAAATTTTTCTTTTAGGAATGCGAAATTTTGTCTAAGTAGCACAACCAGCACAACTCAGGCACAATACAGTACAACCTTTGTTTTTTATTTTTTTATAGGTGGCGGGACTAACTTCTGCTCCAAAAATCGGTTTAGTCTGCTAACTTTCATTCATTGCTTATATGCAATTCTTTCTGAGTAGCACAACCAGCACAACTAGAGTACAATACATAACAACCTTTGTTTTTCATTTTTTTCAAAATGGCGGGGCTAACTTCTGCTTAATCTTCTGCTCAATCTTCTGCTCGAATGCTTTCTGCTCGAAAATATCCTTCTGCTCGAAAAATCGTTTTGGCGTGCCAACTTTTATTCATTGTTGATATTGGATTCTTTTTGAGTGGCACATCCAGCACAACTGTAGCACAATACAGCACAACCTTTCTTCTTTGATTTTTACAAAATGGCGGGGCTAACTTTCATTCGAAAAATGGTTTTGATACGATATTTTTTCAGTAGCACAACCAGCACAACTATAACACAATACAGCACTTCTTTTGTTTTTGATTTCTTCCAAAATGGCGGGGCTAACTTCTATCCGAAAAAAATGATGCTAACTTTGTAAAAAAATTCTGTTAGGACTACGAAATTTTTGTCTAAGTACCACAACCAGCACAACTCGAGCACAATACAGCACAACCTTTGGTTTTCATTTTTTTCAAAATGGCGGGGCTAACTTCTGCTCGAAAAGTCATTTTAGCGTGCCAACTTTTACTCATTGATAATATGGAACTATTTCTGAGTAGCACAACCAGCACAACCCTAGCACAATACAGCACAACCTTTGTTTTTAATTTTTTTCAAAATGGCGGGGCTAACTTCAACTCGAAAAATCGTTTTAGCATGTTTAAATTATTCTGCTGGTGGTACAAATTTGTTCCTGAATAGCACAACTAGCACAACTCTAACACCGTACAGCAGACCCTTTGTTTTTCTTCTTTTCCAAAATGGCGGGGCTAACTTTTACTCGAAAAAATGATTTTAGTGTTATAAAATTTTTCCACTAGGGATATGAAATTTTTTTCTAAATAGCACAACCAGCACAACTCGAGGACAATACAGGACAACCTTTGTTTTTCTGATTTTTCAAAATGGCGGGGCTAGCTTCTGCTCGAAAAATTGTTTCAGCGTGCCAACTTTTTTCCATTGGTGATGTGGCATTCTTTATGAGTAGCACATCCAGCACGACTGTAGCACAATACAGCACAATCTTTGTTTTTAATTTTCTTAAAAATGGCGGGGCTAAGTTAGGTGACATAACATTTGTTCGCTTTTAATTAAAGTATTTGATGGATATTAGCTCATTATATATCCAGAACACTATGTTTCCAGAGCTGTGGTAAAGCCAGCCTATGCATCAGCGTCGCAATATTTTTTTTTTGTTTTTAATGATTGTGATTCTGTTTTGAGAATGAGTGAATTTATTTTTGTTTATAAAAAAATTTACTAAACTTTGTTGTCCTCAATATAGATGAAAATGACCAATCTCAAAAATGCAAACTTTTGCACACGTAAATACGTAGATAAATCTATTCAAAACTTAAAAAATAAATTGTTTAAGTTCAGAGGTTGAGACCCTGGGGCTGTTGAAACGAATACAAACACAAACGGCCATGCTTGCATCATTTTTGAGTCTATTTTATTAAAACTAATACTTCCTTTTAATTAAACTTTTCAACTTTAACCTCAAAAATTTTCAGCTTTCTAGCCCAAGAAATTCCAATGCAATTAGCATTATACTAACCTAATGTAAGCAACTCTCACGCTATATAATTTCAACAACAAATCCCAAAAATATAAAAATCTCTCATAGAAAAATTAAATAAATTTTCTTTTGTTTCTTTTTTTGAGTTTTTATTTTTTTTTTGCAAAATTTAAAAAAATGTTGTTTTGAATGTTCGTTGTTGTTGTTTTGAAAATTCATTATTGTTTTGAATTAGGGAAGGAATAGTTTCTTTGGAAATTTGAAATATTTGGACCACTTCCTTAGTTGAAATAAATATATGTATGTATATTGATTACACATTTACCAAAATTTTCCTAAATTGATAGATGTTTGTATTATATTTGAGGTGTAAAAGTTGTTTGATGTTGTTGTTGATTATAAATTATGTGTGGTAGTATTGCAGTTGTGACGTAGTTAGAACGTTAATCTACCAAAGGATTTAATATGTTATTAAGGAGTTTTAACCAAATTAAAAAAAACTATTCGAAATTACATTGATAAAGTAGTTTTCGTTTATGTATTTAGTTTGGATGGTTTGATAAATTTTTGGGATTATTCTGTTGCTACTTAAATTTTTATTTAAACTAATCTGACATATCCAATTCTATTTGTACACAAAGCTGTCTGGTCCCGAAATCTACCTATTTTTAGCGGATATACGTGCCGCTTGGACTTTTTTTTATATGACCGTAAAAATCCAATATATTGAATTTATTTTTTCTCCTGAAAAATTTAACAATCACTTTCAGCTTAAAGCGACGGTTTGACAGTTTTAGCAAGTCTTGCACAAAAGTAATAAAATTTAGGCTGTGTGATTAACAGGGCAGGATGCAGGACGAGAAATGAAAGCTCACTGACTACGTTTGTCTTCAGAGCACAGGGAAAAACTGAGGATAGTTATGGCAGCAAACCCAAACCCAGAGATAAAAAGTCTAATTTTCTGGTTAAATTTAGCCGCGCTTGTATACTTGTATACTTGTATAATCAGGTTTTTCATCGAGATAAATATTACGTACTAAGTTTGCCATAAGAATGTATAACCTTGTTGTAATGCCATGACATAATCTCGGTACCATCGCTTCTAAAATCCATGAGTTCTTTGTTGTATTTTTTACCATCTGGATATTCTATTTCATAACGTAGTCTAATATTGGTTCAAGAATGGTTGACAGTGCTTCTCTAAAAAATGCGCTGCTTTTAAAATCTGTAGATCAGCAGGATCATCATTTAAGCTGCACAGCGGTCTTGATTTTAGAAGAAACTTAATTTGAACCACTAAAGTTGTGCTATCTTATCTCCAAATGTTAGGTTGATATATGTGACCCTCTTTAAATGATACTTGTATGGTGGACGTATCTGGTTGAGCTGACTTATCGTGATGTACACTTGATTTCTTTACGTGTTATGATGGGAAGAAAGTCTTTTTGCTGGGGATCCCATGCTTACCCGTAAACTAAGGCCTATTGGGCAGACTTTCTTCCAGTTAGAGGTTTAAGTGAAAACTAAACTTTAACTTTTAGATAAGTTTATTAATTGGATTTTAATTATAATTTTCATTTAATTTATAGTACAATTGGTATATGATTTCTCCGCGATATTCTATAAAATCCCTTCCCAGGTTTATGTTTATTTTATTAAATTAATCGATTATCCAATTGACGATCGATCTATTATATAAGGATAACATCGGTCAATTACATATGAAATCAATATATTTACCTTATTCATTGGAAATTATATTTAGTTTCATAAATTTAATATTATTTCATTTTTGTAATATTTTAGGTTGTAGTCATCAAATTTAATATAATTTTATAGAAGTTGAATTTCGTCATTTAAAAATACATTGTGAGAATTTAGATATCTGAGCTAAGTTGAATATACTTAGTTTATTCTATATTATTTGTTATTTGTTTTAGTTGATGACTAGCCTAATTATTTAAGTTAATTTAATGGGAAGAATAACTTATGAATTGTATGTTAATTAGATTAGTCATACATATGTTACACTTGAATAACATTACAAAAGATTTTCACAAGCCATCAAAATGCGGTGCGAGTGATGGATTAAAACAAAAATTAATGCCAATCTGCATATGAAATTCAAAGAGTAGTGGATTTCTTGACTAATATATTACTTTTAGCTTTAAATATTGAAATTCTCTATTAGCACTTACAAATTTTACCAATTATCACACCAAATTTGCTTGATGATATCGCGTCGTGCAATGCATCGCTGTATTGCTGCAAAGAACGATTCTTTATCAAGACTGCTCAAAACTTCCAAATGTACGGCCTGTCAGAGGAGTTTTGCGTTGGTTAGTTTTAAAGTATAAGGGCCCAACATAATACAACCCGGTGTTAAAGAATGGAGGATTTTTATTACATCGCTCCGCTGGGAAATCAGATCAAACTATTTTTTGTTGGCAGGCGCAAGTTCTTACTCATTATTTCAAGTTTGGTTTTAAAAATACAATTTTGTATGTTTCACAGGATGATCTTTCGGTATTTAAGCCAACCAGATCTCAAAATGTACACCATTTCCTTGGATATTTTGTACAAGGATTATAGTTTTGCTAGTATTGTAGTTACCACATTCTCTTCGGGATTCGTAGTTAATGCAATGTCCATGTAGTTGGACTGTTCTTCCAAAAATTTTGTATTTAGTTTCGATGTTATGGCTTTAGGCTGTGGTCGATTTTCTTCTTCAATTTTCAGTCAATGTGTTCCATGGCACTAAAGTTTGGATTATGCTTATACTTTTGGTTTGACTTCTCTTGTAATTGTATCAACTGGATAATTTTTGAAGGCTTTGTGATGCCTTTTGTCTCGCGTCATGGTTTTCAAAATTACTGTAGTCTGGTGACCAATGAAAGCATCAGGGAGAGACATCAGATCAGACATCTATCATTGAATCAGATCAAACAAAAATCTATTAAGTTTCGTTTCACAGTTCCAGCTGTGGCAATTATATTTGCTGTAATGTTAAGCCATCTCACCAAACTCCTTCCATACGCTGCTTCTGCAGAATCGCAAAACGCATGTAATTGAAACTTTGGTGGACATTTTAAACATGTAAGCCATCTTGGAATTTGAATAACTGTCCATACTGGACGTGAATTGCAAAGCCTTGGCCACATATTTACAATATTGGTGGGTGATTTTGATTTCCAATCCAACTTTAATAACCACAACTTCAGTATTAGAATTTTGAAACCGATAATAATAGATGCAAACCAACCTTACGGATCATATAATTTTTCTGCAGCAGATAATATGGTTCTGTTGGTAAAAATTGTAAACTTCTGCATTCCACGCAATGCCGAGTGTTTTAATACTCGAATCTTCTTTACTCTTCTTAACCCCACAATCATTTAAAATAATGTTTAAGTGGTCCTTAATGGTAATGGTCTTGCCAATATCATCACATCCGGTTAGCAAATCATCAACATGAGAGTTGTGATTGATGATGTGTGTAGTCTTTGAATTGTTCAACAACATTTTCCGCTGACTTGAATACTGTCTAAATTTTAAAATAATAGTTGTCAGATTACATTGAATATTTAGATATCGTTAAACGCAAGTACCAAACTAGCTTTGCATCAAGCATCAAAGATAACTCATAATTTGGTTGTGCAGCAGTTGAGGTAAATATTTTTTTTTTCATCTTGATAAAGGATTTTATCTTGAGGCGTAAGACTCATAAGCCTCATAGCAGTACTCCTTCATAAATGATGCCTATAATATAGAAAGTATCGGTAATTTTAAAAATTTAAGGTTCGTTGTGCGTAATCGTCGATAAGCTGTTTGATAAGAATTGCCTAAGTGTTGATAGAAATGTTGATTTTTAAAGAAGAAATCTTACTATGAAGTGACTTTTTTGATTTCTAGGAGTCGTTTCTTAATCAAATGCCTAAAATTTATGTAGTTTTTCAGTTGATATATTCTGCGAAGATGTTTCTTCAACTTCCGAGAATTTTTACAGTTCTTGATTTAGATCTTCGTTCGTAGTCTGTTAAAGCGGTTCCCTGCCTGCAAGCAAGCTAGTAAGTTGTGACGGAGAATTGAGAGAGGAGTCTGCAACTAGCCAGACAAATTTTCATAACTGTAGTATCGGTAGCTCATAAACTATATGATTTTCTAGAGTTATTTTTTCAAACAGTATGTTGGCTGTGAGAAGAACATCAATTTTATTTGGTTCATTGAATTATGAATCAGTTAACTCGAAATTAAATGCTGTAGTGTTTATATCAAATGCTTTGTTGGTAGTAAGCTAGTGATAATATTTGTAATATGAGCCGTTATGCTAACCCTTAGATTTTCCTTTCGTTTTTTTTAGCAGATGTTGATGCTAACCCGTAGATTGATATAGATTGATGGGTATCTCTACGATTGCACAACTTCTCACTGGCTTCTGTATAATTAAATTCGGTAATTGGAATATGCCGGATTTACGGAGCAGTTTCTTGCGGAAAGAACGGTCAGTATTCATAATTACATCAACAAATTATAAAACTGTTGAGACAGATGATGAGCTAAGACCAAATCCTTACCATGTATTTTCCTTTTTACAGATTTGAATGCAATACATACTTTATCGTCTTGTCAACAAAATATTGAAGTACTTTTTATGAATTTTTCTTAAGAGACAAAGCGTGTCAAAACGTTTAATTGGAATCTCATGGTTAAAATGGTCATATAACGTAGACCAATTATGAACATTTATAATTTCATGCAGTGACAGAAAGACTTTCTTTTAACGCATAGGTTCTACTACACTCCATTATATTCTCCTAACGCATGAGATTTAAACATATTCTTGAAATCTTGAGAAATTTATTCCAGGCAATTCTGGGCGGTGCCAGGACTCTAGGTGAGTTCATGGAACAGGTCCAATTTTGATTAACTACTATCAAGTGCTTCATTAATTGATTGAGTCTGGTGTAGTAATTATTCAAAACACTAATAATATAATCTCATGACGCTATCAACGCCAGTCTAGAAATTGTAGTCTTCCCCTAGAAAAACTACTATCATGATATATTTTTGTAAAGTTCACCAAACTTATTTTCCCGAAAAAATCACTAAAATTGTTTTCAGTAAATATTTTTCCTTTAGTGATAATTAACTAAAAAAAACAAGATACATATAATGATTTCAGAATTTTGAAAAAATGAAATGAAAATATTTTAATGTTGCAGTACCCATGCTTATAGACGCTTGTAAACTAAAAATAAGTAGCTGACTGGAAGTTTTCATAATTGCACAAAATAGATAAAGGCTCAATGATTTGTTATTTGATTCGTTCCTAAACAAAACTTTTGTGTAGATGATATGTGATATAAATTTTGTGTAGATACTATATGATTTATGATATAAATAATACTATATAATATATGATGTACTATATGATATATGATACTATATGATATATGATGGGTAGATACTATATGATATATGATATAAATAAATAAACTAGTAATTTTTAGCATTGTGACTGGATAGGAGAATCTGTGGATATTAATATATTAACAACGAGGTTTATTAAAAACTTAGAACTTGCTACCCGAGAGTTTCGATCAACAAACCAATTACTCATAAAAATAATATGCTATGGGACGACAATAATCTGAAAGCGTTAAAACTAAAACAAGATCGACTTTGGAAGATTGCTCGTTTTAACAACAGTTATGAGGATCGGAATACATACAAAAGTATTAGAAACCAATATATGGATAAACTACGTTGCAACAGAGACACTTTTATTAAAAATAAATTATTATCGGTAGGAAATGATTCAAAAGGAGTATGGAAAATTATTAAGAATTATGTTCTTGGAACCAAAAAAGTTGAAATTGAATAGTTATATTTGTAAATAATGTAGCCACCCAAAATAAATTAGAAATTGCTTGAAAATTCCACTCATCTTTCATAAATAGTATTCAAGAAATATCTTCATCCATTCCACATATCACCATGGTTTTTGCAAACTCACGATTGGAATCATTTTTTGAATTTCAAAATTTGTTATCTTAGAGGAAATATTGTTGAAATAATTTGTTATCTTAGAGGATTTTTTGATGTAACGACACAGACCGTTCTTAAGTGAAATCTGGTTGCTAGCCTTAAAATTTGGTAATTGCAAATAATATATAAACTTTGTGGTGATAACTTTAAGTTCCCCAATAATAAATAGTTTCAATAATTCAATACGCACTGCATCGCGTTATCCAAACTGTATATATGCCATCGGTGTGACATCATCGTAATATTAAATAGGTGAGACAATCGCAATATTAGTTCCTGTTGGAAAAAGAAAAAAGTGGCATATTTTATATGATGTCACATTCTCCATTATATTTTTTTACACTCCAAGCTTTCAAAAAAAAATTACATAGAAAATTTTTTTGCCTTAGTTATATTTTAATTTAAACCAATGAAATTTTCTAAAATGTAATGACATCATTCAATTTCATCAATAACATTTGAATTACACTAATAACAAATATTTATTCGTCTAGCCTACTGAGATATTATAAATTATCAATCTAATTTTGAAATAATTAGCTGATATCACAGTAGGCCACGTATAATTTATAAAAAATACATGAAGAAATGAAAAATAGCAAAAAAATTTTCTAAACGAATTCCCCTCGTTGGTTGATAAATTCTCATAATTTTTTAGAAAATTCCTCAAGTAAGTGGTATTGATAAAAGCACGAGACCGATACTTGCTTTCGAAATTTTTAGCAAAAAATTATTTCGAATTATCACCGTCCTTGGGAAATTACAACTGAAAATTTTTTGCCTTAGTTTTATTTTAATTTAACCAAATGAAATTCTCTAAAATGTAATGACATCATTTAATTTCACCAATAAAATTTGAATTATACTAATAACAAATAGTTATACGTCTGGTCTACTGGGATATTAAAAATTATCAAATATTTTTTGAAATAATTAACTGATATCGCAGTAGGCCAACGTATAATTCATAAAAAATATATAAATAAATGAACAATGGCAAACATTTTTCTAAACGAATTTCCCTCGTTCGTTGAGAAATTCTCATAATTTTTCGGAAAATTCCTCAAGCAAGTGGTATTGATAATAGCCCTCGGCCTACGGCCTCGTGCTTTTATCAATATACTTGCTTACGAAATTTTTGGCAAAAAATTATTTCGAATTTTCACCACCCTTGGAAAATTACAACTGATAAAAATTTTGTAAATTAAATTCCAATTTAGGTAAAAATTTAAAACTAATGATATAAATTAAATTTTAAAAGAAACGCTTGCTTTTTGTTTTTGTTGCAATTATATTGTTTTATATTCAACTGAAATTGTGAAAAGTTGCTTATAGCTAAAAAGAAACAAATTAAATGAAAATTTAAATTCCTTTTGGAAATTTATATTTTTTTTTTTAAATAAAAAGTGTTGTGTAATAGGGTTTAGAATATGTGTAACAACAATACATACATACCTTTTAAGACCTAGGTCTAGACCTAGGTCCCACAACAACTGGCGTTCTAAGGTGTTGATGAATGCTATTTTTAAACCTCTGCGGGTTGTAGCCACCTGAGACTAAGGGTTCCGACAAACTATTCCATTTGTATGCAGTTCGGACAAAGAAGTCTTTCTGTGATCTGCAGTATGACAGCGCGGGATCTAGACCGTTTCACTGGTTGCGGTAGCCGATTGCCGAGTGGAACGGGGGTAAGCATAAGTTTGAGGCATGATGCCGCTGATTTCATCTGAGCACTGTTGATGACGATATTTGTAAAAAACAACGAGGTCAGCAACAGTGTGATGATGCTGAAGGGAATCAAGTTTTGATGTCAAAGTTCAATCACCCACAATTCGTATAGCTCGCTTTTGAACAGAGTCCAAGAGGGCCAAGATGGAAACAAAAGCATCACCCGAAACTTGACAACAGTACTCCATACAGAGACGAATATAGGACTTATAAACATGGAGCAATTGGTATGGAGTGAAAATTTTTGGCATCTATTTAGGAGGCCGAGTTTTTTAGACGCGCTTTTTGCCATTACATGATCGTTCCAGAGTAGGTCATTTGAAACTGTGACACCCAATAAACGAATGTTTTTACATTCTCCTATTGGTTCATCACACATACTGAATAAAATATTGTACTAATAAATAAACAATTGGAAGAAAAAAATTTACTGATTGCATTTAAATTATGATTTTTGTCGAGCAGCGGCACAGTAGGAATTAAATTGGTTTATCATGCAATCTTCGTCTTTACCACCATTTCCGGATACAACTACATCGGTGACTCTAACACAAAATAATTATGTAGCACCCGAAATTTCTCACTGTTGAAGTGAGACAAACTTAGTATGGCTATGTTGTTAGTATGGTTACTCCTACACTGAAGACAATAGTCACTGATATTTTCATAAATCCAAGATCGTCCGTATGATAAAATTAAATCGACTCTTCTAGCCGCTTATCCAGGAGCAATTCAAACCATATACGCAAAGTACTGTGCGGTATGGTTCTTGGAGATAAAAATCCTACACAACTCTTAAAGGATATGACTGCTGAATCCCAGAATATATTTCAAGAGGCAACTCCAAAAGTTATCTCAAAGCACAGGTTTTCATTGCCATTGACATTGTCATTCAACAATGCGAGATGGTCCAGGTCGTTCATTCAAATGTTTAATATTATTTGCTACTATCATAATTTTTTCAAGAAAAATGCAAAAAAATACGATCCTGAGTGCAAACACTTTTCCAAACACTTCAATTCCTCTGCCTTAACTTCTTTAAAAAACGATAAGATTCACATTTATGCCAAACACCGTCTTCTGTTCTTCAAAACTTCTTCTATCAAGAACTTTCTTGTTGATATAGATGCTGAAGTTTCAGTTTTTCCCACAATTGTCGAAAAACTTTCAATTCAATCAGCTTTTTTGCTTTACGCAGCTAACGCGACTTACGTTAGCACTTACGGTACACGCTCTCTAAACTTAAACATACCTCAGACGAGCATTCTCTCATACCTTTGTTATTGCCTTTTTTACCATTTCCATTGTCAACTGGCCGTCTGAAAATTAACTGGCTAAAACTATTAATCATAACTTGATTAACGTAATTGAAACACATGGATTTCCTATTTTATGTAAATTTCGACGACTAGCTCCAAACAAACTGGCCATTACATAGACGTAATTTGACTTAATGTTGTCTCAGGATATTTACTGACTATCTAACAGTCCTTTGTTCTCTCCCCTCCCTCTCATTAACAATAAGAACTGCTAGTAGTGACCTTGTGGTGATTAACGTAATCTAAGTAATATCACTATTTCTGATAAATATCGTATTCCAGGATTTTTTGCAACAACTATGGACTTTTTTGCCACAACTATGCTAAGTTTTCTCTTCAAATTCCTATTGGTGAGCGTAAAATTGCAAAAGCGGCATTTTCTACTCCATTCGGAGTCTTTAAATTCGTTCGAATCAACGGTATATACATTAACTTTCTAGATACCTTAATTTCTGTTTAGTCTACATAGATGTAAGCATACTTAGTTTTTATGAACCCTTTGATGAGCAGCTCAAACATCTTAGAACTGTTTTTCGAGCGTCTTTCTGATCTTAGTCTGCTAAAACCAATGTTGACTTCCTCGGACATTCCATTAATTCAACTGAAATCAAACTGCTGAGCGTTTCAATGCTATTACGCGTTACAAACGACCCGAAATTGTTATGCAACCCGTGGGTGCAATGGTGAAATACATCGATCATTTGAAACTACAACTTTTTCATAAACTGCAACTTTTTGATTGTTTTCACCACCTATAAATGTTGGAATCCAACTATGATGGCTCTCGTGTTTATTTTGCGTCTGCTTGTTGAGTGATAATGGATTTACTAATGGATGAGTTGGCATATTTTTGTGTTTGTAGCTTAGCCATACCATGACTATGCTCAAACCGATTTATTAATTTATAAAATATTAAACTTATTTTTGAATAGTCAGTTTTGTTTTTGTGTTAAATTTTTCTCTTAGTGAAAATATATTGTATAAAATTCGCTTAGCACAGTTATGATATTAATGTAAATTAATTCTAAGTCAATGTGATAGTTTGATTAGTAGAATTGAAAACAAAAAATTTGGTAACTATTTGTGTTGTTCCTATTTCGTTTAATTAGCCAGTTTTCATTTTTTGTGAATAATCAGTTGAATCTGTAAAGATAAAAATAAAAGAATGAAAGGAATAACTTTGTGTTTGCGTTTGTGTTTATGTCTATAATTTATTGTAAAGATAAACATAAAATGAAATATTTATTATTATTTTCGCATTCGTGTTATTTTTTTTTACTGTGTGATTTTTAAGGTACAATAGCTGTATCAGTTCGTCATTACATCCTTCGTTACAGCCTTATCAGTTACCGACTTCACCTTTGGTTGGGGATAATTATAATCACTATCCACCCATTTTGATTATGACATCATATTGGCAACAACCGAAACAATTGTGACATCACCACGTACATCGATTATTGTTTTATTTTTTTTGTCTAACCTTGGGTACATTTTGGAATTCATAACTTAACAATTTCCGATATCAGTGATGGTTTTTTTTAACTGATTTATTCGTAACGCAGTCATCATAGAAGTCTAAAATTAGGGATTATTTTCAACTGGTGTATTCACAATACCGTCATCATAGCAACCTATTATCAAGGATTGCGTTATCTGAATTATTCGTAATACATTCATCATAGCAACATATTATCACGGATTGTGTTAGCCTCTCTGGTGTATTAGCGGACGGTATGAAGTGTTTTCGATAACATACGAAGGCCAGAGAGACGAACAAGCTTATTTACAAATAGTAAGTACAGCAAACTGGTTGATACGATGATTAGTTTTTAAAATAACATTGATAAAAAGTGATGATTGTGAATTATGATACGATCCAAACAATATAGCCAGTTAATAATACAATCAATAGAAATGATGAATTGATGATGTTCAATGAATACAGCCAATCAAATAGAAACGATGAATTGATGATATAATTCGATCAATGTATGATATGACGATGATATGTCATACAATTAATAAAAGCGATGAGTTGATGACATCCGAAGAATACAGCCAATTACTATAGCCACTGATAAAACATACAATTAATAAAAGCGATGAGTTGATGACATCCGAGCAATACAGCCAATCGATATAGCCACTGACATATCAAATAATTCAGTAGAAACGATGATCTGATAATATATTTAATAAAAGCGATGATCTGATGATATATTTCATAGAAACGATGATCTGATGATATCCAAACAATAAAGCTAATTAGTATAGCCAATGTGACTTATCATATAATTCAATAGAAGCGATGATCTGATAATATATTTAATAAAAGAGATGATCTGATGACATCCGAACAATGCAGCCAATTAATATAGCCACTGATCTGTCATCCAATTGAATAGAAGCAATGAAATTATGCTTATTATAGCCACTAATAAACGCAATGATATAATAACAACGATAGTACAGCTACTTGCATCTCCAAAAACAACATATTAATAAATTTACACATAAAGTGTCGACAAAACAGCGAGTACTTAAGTTTATCCAGCAACACTTTTACAAAGCTAGTATGAAAACATGGTGTGGTTTATGGAAAAGACAATCAAAACCACAATCCAGATACAACCTTTAATTTATTTTTCAACTTTTAGACCTTTACATCTTGGACAAATTATTTATGCAACCATTGCACAAAACAATAAATTAATTTATTTTTAATCTAAAACACAATATGTTGAAGTCATTAGCTTCTAGAACTTAAAAACTAAGAGAGCAATTTACCACAAAACTTTGACATTTATAGCCAACACAACAATCTCTGAAACGTAAGCAGCGTCGATATCGTAAATGACATGAACTATTATTATGCTCAATATGTTATTGAGTGAAGAAATACTGTTTTTATTTTTATAGCGTTACCCAATCTGATGGATAATCAGATTAACAAATTTCAAATTTGAATAAGAAAAATAAATCAAATAATTAGCAAGATATGTAAAAATACACATATTGTTATAATTTTAATAATAAAATATTGCTTTCGTTTTCAGAGAGTGCTGAGAATATAAAATATAATTTAGATAATTTAAATAATGAATTTGTTTGTTTGATTTTTTGATAACTTAGATATTTTAGATAATGAATAATTATAATTATAATTAGTTAGTTTTGATTTTTAGATAGTTTAGATATAATGAATAATTATAATTATAATTAGTTTGCTTTGATTTTTAGATAAATTGACAAGTGTAAACAGATTGCTTTATCTGATTTATTCGTAATATAATCATCATAGCAATCTACTATCCAGGATTGCTTTATCTGATTTATTCGTAATATAGTCATCATAGAAGTATATTATCAAGGATTGCTTTATCTGATTTATTCGTAATACAATCATCATAGAAGTCTATTATCAAAGTATTCGAAATATAGTCATCGATTTATTCACAATATAGTCATCATAAACATACATTAAGTTAGGTGGCCTGTCGATTTGGCTGAGCTGAGGAGTGGAGATTAGGGGATCTGGACTGGCTATGGGGTGAGCAACTTTATATATGCATATGTATGTATGTATGTAGGAATGTGTGCATGTGTCTATGTACGCGTGCGAAAATGCATTGGGTGCGTGTGTGTGTGATGGAAATAGCGTAAATAGGGGTGAACGGGACGATCGCGGCTTCTTCTGCAGTAGGGGTCGCCAGAGTGTCTCTTTTTTTTACACTCTTCTTTTCGATTTCTGATCTGCTGGATATAGAAAAAAACGCGCACTGCGTTTATTTGTACTGCGTAGTAGTTATCATCGTTCGTTCCCACACACTGACGCAAGTCAAGGCTTTCTTATTTCGCTAGGTGTGCGGCCTACTCCACTGTTACCTTGGAAGTTCCAAGGTACCCAGTTCTCCTTTACATCCCTTTGAAGGTAGAATCTTCTTTCTTTTCAATGGTTAAAAGTTTCCTATCTACACTCTGTCTAAGCTCAGGCATTTAGATTTCATCAGTCAATTTACGACTGATATTCAGCACATTTCTGGAATTCATAATTTAGTTGATGAGGGGAAACACACTTTTTCGTGTCGAGCAAATATCGATTACCAAAAAAGGTAACTATAACCAAACTACTGATGCTCAGTTAAACGATAAACTCAAGGAATTAGTCCCACACTTCTATTCCTATCTTTTTCCTTATCGTCTTAAAACTGTTTTATGAGATACTCCAACTGGAACCTTGTGTAATGGACTGATTAGGTTAGTATGAATACCAACAAGAAGCAAATGGAGGACTGTGCGCCTATGATGAGCTTATATTCCGACTAGCGACACCCATGTGGATACGAAAATGAACGTCTCCCAAATTAACCGGTATGCTTGCGTTTGAGACACAACAGACGAATAATAATCAATTGAGTAGAAGAGACTCTGACAACCACACCAATGCTAGTACTACGTTTACATAAAAACAATTTAGCAAATATATGAGTCACTTACGTAATAACTGTAGCGTATACAACTTTTCTCCACCTTCTTCACACCTAACCAGTGTAATTTCGTAATTTGTAAATTCAGTGTAATTGTTTCCCAGCAAAATTTTGGCGACGAGCGTTAGCCATGTGCGTCCAATATAAAATATCTTCTGTTTTGGTCGAGAATAACAAAAGATGAAACATAATCAAAAATTGAACGGTTTATTTGATTTTTTTTAATTTTATTACAATAATGTTTTACAAATTTAATTTTCTGTAATAATTACGTTTTTCATTTAACATTGAAATCGATTTTAATTTTTACCTTATAATCACAATTCCTTTTTTTGTAAATTTGAAAGCACAAACCTTTTCCTTTTATTTTCATCTAAAAACTCAAATTTTTCTTGGAATGCAACAGCACAATTATTTTCCTTTTTATTAACTTTATTAGTAAAACTATTAAAATTTCTTCAGCACAACTATTTTATTTAAATCAAACTCAACTCACATCTTAAAATTTATAATCAGCCCAACTGACTAACTCTCTTCAACTCACATAGTTCAATTTAACCAACTAAATAATAATTTGAAATCCCATCTTTATATATTAATTAAAAACTAAAACGTTAACATAATGGTCATTACCAATTTATCGAATCCAGGCCAATTATTTGAAAAATAAAACAATTCGTTTCAAAATAAAACATTTAATTTCCTATTTGTTTTTATTTGTGTGATCCAGTTAAATAATTGTGACAATTCAACTCACTAAATAAAGTTTCGATAAGGTCCAATAAAAACGCTTCATTTACTATTTTTTAACAAATCAGGAAGGAACAGCGAATTATAGTGACTATTTTCGGCCTACTTAATATATTAATTTAAAACTAGAGATATTGAGATAATTTTTTTTGCTTAATGAGATAACTTTTTTTTATTTATAATTTTGTTTAAAAGATAATTATTAGTTTCTAAATAAAATTTTTTCAACAAATTATTCAATAATACAAAATTATATAAAAATGCAATTTGCAAATACTGAAAATGTCGGTTTTCATTCATAAATGATTGCATGTTTATGTTTATTTGTCAAAAATAAATTACAAATTTATAACATTGCGCCTACTAAGATGAAATAATATTTAATTTTGTTTGACAACAAAAGATTATGTTGTATGAAATAATGTTACTATTTCTGTTCGTTAAATTGTCTGCTAAATATAACTCGTCATCAAATTATTAGTCGATTATTTTCCAACATTACCACTCAGGCCATTTGAGATTAAAAATTTCCCTCGTGCACTACGCGCGCTCGGGACCTCAAATGACATTCGTAATAATGATTATGAAAAATAATCGACTATTATTTGACGACTCGTGATATTATATATGACAATTATTTTACTGGGTTTCTCAATATTGGAAATTAAACATTTTATGCTGATATTCGCCATACTAATTCAATATTTCAAATTAATTTAAAAATATATTTTAAGCTTTATAATTATAATTATGTAAGGTATTAGATGATTTGGGTTGATATTCAATTCGCGCGCTTGGTTAAGATAAACTGGTACCTAAAACTTCCAGTCCAGTACAAATGAAGAGATATAACCCCAAATTGGACGATGTCAACGAAAAGAAGAAAAAAACTGGATTCTGAACACCCCAAAAGCTGAAGAAGACGAGATCATCCCTCCATCATCCATATAGCAACAATAACTAACATTCAATTTACCAGATAAATGTTTCATTCACCACATGCTTTTTCTGGAGCCAACCCTTCATTCCCTCAAAACCTAATTTATCATCTTCACCAACTTAATCAAACGATACTAATTGATGTTAAAATAAAGTAAAAATTGGTTGGAATATAATTGGTGACGTAACTAAAAATGCCGTTGGCAATTATTTAAGTTGTTGGTAATACATCAATTAATGTAATAAAACCACTGAATTGGCTAGAAATATTATAACTGATATGAAAACTGATCTTATCAATCCTGGAAACTGTTAGAAATAATATAACTGATGTAATCAAATTTGTTGAAATTGTTAGATATATAATAATTGGTGTAACAAAAATACGTGATCTTAATGATCTTATAACCTCATGAACTCTCTCTGTCACCAAAAAAAAAAAATTCACTTAAATTTCATGAACCAACAGCACACAAACTGAGACAGAAAATCAAAAAAATAACATTCCAGACCGGGTGAAGGAAAAATATAAATACAAAAAAGAATTTGTTGTATTGAATGCATTGATTCATAAAGAAGACAGTTATTTAGACAAATGAAATTTTGCGGGGAAAACAGCTTCGTAACATAGGCGGAAATTAAAAAGCTAATGGCATCAAACTCCTTTAATGTTCCTGATAGTGATTCCACTATCCAATGGGTATTCCAATTGGTAATCTTTGAAGACATTTTGATGTAGCGACACAGACGTTTGTAGAGTGAAAACTAGCTGCTAGCTGAAAATTGTCATAATTGCGCAGATTCAAAAACGGTTTAATAACACAGTGCGACAAATGATAGGGGTCTGTGATCCGCTGGGGTTCTGACTACCGGGAAAAGTTATATCGGTAAAAAAAAAGTTATACGTGTCCCTGCGTTTCACTGGGTCACGTCTAGGAATCGAGATATATCGATTTGAAGTTAGCATGTATCATATAGGGGAAATAGTCACGTTTTGGGGACATAACTCGAGAACGACTAGTCCTATTTTACTGAAACAAATTTATAAAAATTAAAAATTACAACTTTTTTCATCTACTAATACACTATTTCCTTACACAATCAACAGTTTCGCAGTTATAAATAAATTTATGACGAAAAAAAATAATTTTTTGCCTAAAAAATAAAAAAACTGTATTTTAAAAAATCATGAAAAATTCAAAAAGGAAAAAAGTGTCAAGTCTTATTACTTTGACGTAAAGTCACATAATCTGTGCACAAAACGAGACATAGATCATGAAAATCGATGAACGCATTTAGCTTTTATTCACAATTAACTAAAGGTATATCATTTTGACAAGAATATTGATTTTTCATAGAAATTTTTTTTAATATTTTTACAGGAATAAACTCCAAAATTTATTGTTTTAAATGTATTTGGACATGTTTCTATGTGCCTTTGTGTATTAATTTTATTTTCAATTTACGTTTTTATTTATTATTTTCTATTTTTTATTTTTTTTTTTTTATTTATTTATTTTATTTTATATTATTATATTTTTATTATATTTTATCATAGTTTATAATATTATTATTATTATTATTGTTTATTATTATTATTATTTATTATCACTATTATTTATTATTATTATTTATTACTATTATTATTATTATTTATTATACATTGTTTGTTTTTATTATTATTTTTATTGTTTATTTATTATTTATTATTTATTTACTATTTTTTTATTATTTATACATTATCTATTTATTATTTATTTATTATTTATTTTATGTATTTATTAAATTTTTTTTATTTTATTTTTATATTTTTATTATATTTTATTTTATTATTTTTATTACTTTTTTATTTTACTTTATTATTTTTATTTCATTTATTTATTTATTTTATTTTTTTTGTATTTCTTATTTATTTAATTTTAATTTGTTTATCTTTTCGTTACTTTTTCAGTATAGTATATCAGTAGATTAAAGTAATTGTAATTCTTAATTTCTAAATTTGTTTCAACAAAATCGGACTACCGTCTTCCCCCGAAAACAACGCCTAGGCGTTGTGTTCGAGGGTGAGCAATTTTTCGATTTTTTTAAAAAGTGATATAATTATTCGAATAGAACGCTGTTTCAAATAGAACGCTATCTCGAATAGAACGCCGCTTTTCGAAATAAGCGATTTCTTAAAAAATTTAAATTTAATTAAAACTTTTGTTGTAAATAAAACATAAGTTAGTAGTTTAGCCTTCAGGTATTCTGTATATGGTTATATGATTTTGTATGTGTTGTTCATTGCCATTTTATTCTGTATCTAATTTTAATCCGAAAAATTTATTCAATTTTAATAAAGAGGTTGTGCCGGTATTATCACCCACTTTCCAATCGATTGAATTGCTGAAGGAATTGATTATAGCCAATTGGTCTAATATTCAGTAGATCATCAGAAGTAAAGTCAAAACAACAGAAAAAACAATTTTTTGGAATTTAAAAAATACATAACCAAAATCGAAAATTTAGACACAATCAAATATGTACAGATTTAATTTTTTATTATTTTTAACGTTTGAAATAAATTTTTGTCGTCCCGCGTGGAAAAGTTAATTTATTTCTAACAGTAAAACTCATTTCTCCATTAGTTAAATATACGTTTTAACAGAAAATTTTTTCGAATAAAGCCCCTACGAAAAATTTCAGCCAAATCAAAAATGTGTCGGTCAGAAAGGTATCCGGTTTGCAAAGAATGACCCATAAACATTAATCGTTCATTATATAATTGTTGTCCACTTCCTCAACAGTAATGTTGACATCTTTTAGTTTGCAAAAAGCGAGAATCTCCATACCACATGATGTCGAATACCCTTTATGGAGCTTGGCGTTGTCGTTCTCGTCGATAAAATCGTTTAGATTGGCTTCAATTTCTAGGGTGGTATCGCTTATAATACTACTTAGCCACGTACCGAACGGTTAGAAACTGATTTTGAAGTTTTTGAAATAGTCAAAAAGAGATTTCAAGTTTTTCTCTGTCAAAAATCAATTGCTTTCATGTAATATGATATTATTTATCATACATGTAGTGAATGCCTTGAAAAAATTAGTTTGTATTTATAATTCAATACATAACGCCTAGGCGTTATATTTGAATAAAACGCAGGGTAGGCGTTCTATTTGTTTACAACGCTTAGGCGTTTTTTTCGGGGGAAGACGGTAGTCGTTCTCGAGTTATGTCAAAAAAGGAACCCCAAACGTGACAATTTCTCCTATATGATACTTACTAACTTCAAATCGATATATCTCGATTTCTAGACGTGACCCAGCGAAACGACGAAACACGTATAACTTTTTTTTTACCGATATAACTTTTCCCGGTAGTCAGAACCCCAGCAGATTTTGGCTGTCGCACAGTGCAATATATCATCTGATTTTTTTAATTTCTAAAATTCATTTTTTTTTTTAAATTTGCAGGATCGCCCTTTTGCTTTATTTTTTAACTGAGTAGATGAATAAAGTTTTCCTTAATATATGTTTATGAAGCACACATCTCTTTATTTTGATGATTAATAGGCTATTATGCAAGGACAATTGATAGCAAAAAGGGTCTCATCTATTATATACTTTATTTAGTAACAAGAGCTAGTTTAGCATTTTAAACAGAAACTTTTAGAATTATTGCTTTTAAAATTAACGAGTTTGTGGAGTGATAAATTGAGCAAAAGGAGTTGTTTTTATGGTTTGTTTCTTTCTTGTGTGGATTCAACCAAAGATATATTTTTAAATTTGAATATGGAAGACTTTTTACTGACGCAATGTTTTTGTTTACCTCCTAATATCTCCAACAAATAATTTATAAAACACAAACAACCAACAAATGTAAAAATTTTATACAAAAGCGACTATTTTGTAATTACACCTGTTTAAATCCACGTAATTTACTTAAACCTTTCAATTTCCAACTTCTTGGCAAATTTACTTAAACAACATATTTGTTTAGCAATGATCTGGTTTTATTCTTGTTTGCATTAAAATATAATATAAAACTTTTATAAATCGAAAATTTTAAGCAAAACTTACACTTGTATAACTGTTTTATAACTTTTTTTTATTTATCAATTTTTTTTGCACAAAAGTGTCAAAACACATTTTTTCTGTTGCTAAATTTGAAATAATTATATCAAGATTGAAGGCAAATAACGGATACAGCTGATACTACAAATTCATTGCAGAAGCTATGATGCAGGGCGAAACAACAAAAGAATTAAAGAGTGAAAAAAGTAAACTCAACATCCTCGAAGCGAGCCCTCGAATCCTTTATGGCCAGGATTTAGACCAGCTGAGGCCACCACCAAAAATATTTGTAGCAAATTTATTTGTATTGGTATATCTCGAAATAAAATATATGAGCAATTTCACGAAGATTCAACATCGTTTGGACTTGACCCCTTTTAATTTTGATTATTTTTTGTTTATAGATAGTCTTTGATAAATAAAAAATACAAGTTCTCTTAGAATTTTTTTTTTCGACCAGGGGTCTTCACAGGGTGCCCCTCAATTTTTTGTTATTTTGTGTTGTGAGTGCATTTTGACGAGCGATTGTAGAAAAACTACTCAATCGATTTTCATAAATGATATGTCGTTGAATAGGTATTAGAACAAAGTTTTTAAAAATGTACACTGTTAATTTTTTGAAATAATTTTTAACGGTGTAACATAAGAAAAAAATGGTGTAGTTGAAAAAAAGATGGCATAGCCTTTTTTTTTTTTTTTAAACTAAATTGAAGCTTATTTTATATCTAACCACTTGTGAAAGTTTGGGACTAGCATGATTTTTTGGTTTAGAGATAAAATTCGTTGTGCATATGACTGTCGGGAATCAGTTTTTTTGTTCTGAAGAAAAATTATAAAAATGGCGATTTTTAGATTCAGATTTTTTTTTTATGTTAAATATCAAATATTTTATTATTAAATGAACTTTTTAAAAAGCAATTTCAGTCAAGTTCAGCAAAATTTTGCGACATTTTGACTCGAACCTTTTTAATTTGGTCTATTTTGGTTTATTTTTAGTTTATAGATAGCCTTTGATAAATGAAAAATACGGCTTCAAGTAGAACTTTTTTAAATATAGACCAACAATTGAATAGAACCACATTCCATGTCCGATTTCATGTTCAATTACATTTCGTGTCATACAAAAAAAAATATTTTCATGTTTCTCATAAAAATTTGTTAAAAAAATAAATGAAAATCATTTTTTGACACACTTAATGGTAGTCCAGTCTACCAATTTCTAGCTCTCTAATATTCCTACATTCTAATATTCCAATTATCTGACTTTCATAATTTTCAAATTTTATAATATTTTTATTTCATAATTTTCTGAATTTCCAAATTTCAAATTTTCTAATTTTTTTCTTATTTTCTAATTTTTTAATATCCTAATATTCCAATTTTCTATTTTTCTGATATTCTATTTTTATAAGTTCCTATTTTCCAATATTGCAATGCTCTAATGTTTTATGTTTTGGTTTTCTGACGTTCTCCTTTTGTAAATTGGTAATATGGTAACATGGTAATTTGGTACTTGTAGTTTTGTAATTTTTTAACTTTCAAATTTTCTAATTTTCTAATTTTCTAATTTTCTAATTTTCTAATTTTTTGATTTTTTTCTTATTTTTAAATATTCTAATCGCCTAATTTTTAGTTTTCCAATTTTTTAATATTTAGATTTTCTAATATTCTTATCTTCTAATTTTCTACTTTTCAAATTTTTTAAATTTCCAACAAAGTTTTGGCGACGAGCGTTAGCCATGTGCGTCCAATATAAAATATCTGCTAGTCCAGTACAAATGAAGAGATATGCACACAAATTGGACGGTGTAAACGAAAAAAAGAAAAAACTGAACTCTGAACACCCCAAAAGCTGAAGAAGCCGAGATAATTCCTCCATGATCCATATAGCAATAATAACTAACATTCAATTTACCAGATAAATGTTTCACTCACCACATGCTTTTTTTTGAGCCAACCCTTCATTCTCTCGAAACTTAATTTATTCTCTTCACGAACTTAATCAAACGATACTAATTGATGTTAAAATAATGAAATTGGTAGGAATATAATAGGTGACGTAACCAAAAATGCCGTTAACAATTATTTAGGTTGTTGGTAATACATCAATTAATGTAATAAAACCACTGAATTGGCTAGAAATATTATAACTATAAAAAATGATGTCATCAATCCTGGAAATTGTTAGAAATAATATAACTGATGTAATCAAATTTGTTGAAATTATTAGATATATAATAATTGGTGTAACAACAAAACGGGATCTTAATGATCTTATAGCCTCATGAACTCTCTTTGTCACCAAAAAAAAAAACACATAAATTTCATGAACTAACAGCACACAAACAGAGACAGAAAATCAAAAGAATAACATTACAGACCGGGTGAAGGAAAAATATGAATATAAAAAAACAATTAGTTGTATTGAATGCATTGATTCATGTATAAGACAGTTATTTAGACAAATGAAATTTTGCGGGGAAAACAGCTTCGCAACATAGCCGGAAATTAAAAAGCTAATGACATCAAACTTCTTTAATGTTCCTGATAGTGATTCCACTATCCAATTGGTATTCCAATTGGTAATCTTTGAAGATATTTTGATGTTGTGACACGGAAGTTTGTAGAGTGAAAACTAACTGCTAGCTGAAAATTATCATAATTGCGCAGATTCAAAAACGGTTTAATAATATGTCATCAGATTTTTATAATTTCTAAAATTTATTTTTTTTTAAATTTTCAAGATCGTCCTTCTGTTTTATTTTTTAACTGGGTAGATTTTTAAAATTTTCCTTAATATATATGTTTATGAAGCCAACATCTCTTTATTTTAATGATTAATAAGCTATTATGCAAAGAAAATTGATAATAAAAAGGGTCTTATCTACACTGAGAGAAATCGTATTCTTATATTAAATAAAAGTTATTCTCAAATACAGAACCTCTTAGTTGATGAAAATTTGAATCTGATCTTCTAGATTATAGAATAACTGGTTCAACCTGAGATAAGTTTTCTTAATTTTATCAATATAACCATTTTATAAATTAAGATTAACTTAATTATTCAACTTCACTTAGTCATGAAATACACAATTTAAATCATTACTTCGGTCTGAAAGACCTAAGTATTACTTTCATAAGCCAAAAGTGAAATTCTTACCCCCACTTTTTTTGGCATTTCTCGACGTTTTAGGACCTACTGATTCTAAAAAAGCAAAAAAAAAATGTAGGTCTGTCTGTGGCCGGCCGTCCGTCATTACCTACGCTGCAGGGAAAACCGCTGGAGGGATTTCAAAAATTTTTTTTTCTAAAAATAGGTATACTCAAGGGACAGGTTCGAAAGGACGCTGTGCTCGATAACTGTACCGGAAGTGTGTCAAAAAAATCATTATGTGTGTCAAAAATAGCAAATTTTCATATTTCTGGCTTAAAAAACGTTCATTTTAAGTGATTACAAGTAGGAACATTAAATTTGGAGAAATATCGATGAAAGGGATTGGTATGTGAGATCAAAAACTAGATTATTGCATTATAAGTTTGTCAAAAAAAAGTTGTGAAGTGTGTCAAAAGAAAGATTTTTATTTATTTTTTACCCAATTTTTTGGAAAAAATATGGAGGGGCTGAAATCTCACAGCTCTGAGATATCAAGACTTCGGTCTGGGTAAAGGATTTTGATAAAGTTTTCGGCAAAAAACTTTTATGAGGGCATGGTTTTTAGTTTTAGGCAGCGATGTATATCAAACATAACTCTTTGTTAAAGTACAAGTATTTTTTATCTCTGTTTAAAAATTTATTACAAAACTAACACGAAACATTAATACGTTGCCGGAAAATTATAATCAAAATTCCAAAAATATTGTTAAATTAAATAAAATCAAACTTTTTCATAATTCCAAAAATATTCCAAAAATATTCCAAATATTAGAATAAAATCAAATATTTAAATATTTTTTTTTAAATTCCAATAATATTTCAAAAATTCTTAAAAATTCAAACTTTTTCCGAAATTCTAAAGATATTGCAAAAATTATTACAAAATCAAAAAATACAAACTTTTTCAAAATTCCAAAAATTATAATAATATCAAAAATTAGAAATTTTTCAAAATTCTAAAAATTATAATAAAATTCTTACAAAATCAAAAATTAAAACTTTTTCCGAAATTCTAAAAATATTGCAAAAATTATTACAAAATCAAAAATACAAACTTTTTCAAAATTCCAAAAATATTTCAAAAACTATAACAAATTCAAAAATTTCCATGTCCAATTTCATTTTAAATTACAAAAAATTAAATGAAATCATTTTTTGACACACTTGACATTATCTTTTGACAAACTTATAATGCCATAATTCTCTATAATAATAATAAAATATCATGTCATACGAACTATTAATTTTATTTTTTTCTAAAAAAATAAGGTAAAAAATAAATAAAAACTTTTCTTTTGACACACTTGACAACTTTTTTTTTGACAAACTTATAATGCAATAATCTAGTTTTTGATCTCACATACCAATCCCGACCATCAAGATTTCTCCAAATTTAATGTTCCTACGCGTAATCACTTAAAATGAACGTTTTTTAAGCCAAAAATATGAAAATTTGCTATTTTTGACACACATAATGATTTTTTTGACACACTTCCGGTACAGTTATCGAGCACAGCGTCCTTTCGGACCTGTCCCTTGTGAATACCTATTTTTAGAAAAATTTTGAAATCCCTCCAGCCGTTTTCCCTGCAGTGTAGGTAATGACGGCGGCCGGCAGCCAGACACACATTTTTTTTTTGCTTTTTTAGAACCAGTGATTAGGACTCACTTCGAAAAATGTCAAAAAAAGTTGATGTAAGAATTTCACTTTGAGCTCATCAATGTAATACTTAGGTCTTTCAGACCGAAGTAAAAATAAAATTAATTGTTTGTTTGAAATGAGATTTTATTATTATTATTGAGAATTATGGCATTATAAGTTTGTCAAAAAAATGTTGTCAAGTGTGTCAAAAACTGATTTCATTTATTTTTTAGCCAATTTTTTGGAAAAAAAATGTAGCTGATTATATGACGTAAATGTAATCGAAAATGAAATTAGACATGGAAATTTTTGAATTTGTTATAGTTTTTGAAATATTTTTGGAATTTTGAAAAAGTTTGTATTTTTGATTTTGTAATAATTTTTGCAATATTTTTAGAATTTTGAAAAAGTTTCAATATATGATTTCATTCTAATTTTTGGAATATTTTTGGAATTTTGAAAAAGCTTTCAATTTTTGATTTTGTAATAATCTTTGCAATATTTTTAGAATTTTGGAAAAGTTTGAATTTTTAAGAATTTTTGGAATATTCTCGGAATCTAGAAAAAGTTTAAATATTTGATTTCATTTTAGTTTTTGGAATATTTTTGGAATCCTGAAAAAGTTTGAGTTTATTTAATTGAACAATAGTTTTGGAATTTTGATTATAATTTTTCGGCAACGTATTGATGTTTCGTGTTAGTTGTGTAGTAAATTTTTAAATTGAGATTAAAAATACTTGTACTTTAACAAAGAGTTATGTTTGATATACATCGCTGCCCAAAACTAAAAACCATGTCCTCGTGAAAGTTTTTTACCGAAAACTATATCAAAATCCTTTACCCAGACCGAAGTCTTGATATCTCAGAGCTGTGAGATTTCAGCCCCTCCATATTTTACATCTATTTTAAGAGTTTTTACGATCAATTTAATAACTATATGATTCAAAATAGAATTTCAATAAATCGATGATACTGTTCAACGTTTATTCTCATTTTTAGTAAAATATTTAAAAAGTTTTAAAGTGAATTTAATTTTAAAATAACTTAAAGCATAATTTTCCAGTCAACTTAGGACTTGGTTAAAAATGTCAATAATTTTTGACGAAATTGTCATTTTTATAAATGATTTAAATTATAAGCAATATTATATATTTAGGCAATATATTACTAATTTTACGCATGGAGGAATCAATTTTTGTTGATTTAAATATGTATGTGGTTTTAATTTTGATCTGTAAGTGTGACAACCCTGCGTACTTCAGTCTCTAGTCCTTGACAATGCCAGTACTATATCATTAGCCAAGGTGATAACGTGGATATTGAACCAAGGTGATAACGCTGGCTATTGAACTATATATTCACTCAACGACAGCAGCACTATATAAGTCTTAGTTATTGAATACTCCTTAGTATATATTGAGGCTACTGTTGATGATAGCATGTTATTGCTGTGTTGCAGAAGCGAACCTTTATATAAATCTAGATCTGGACTTTAATCGTTAAGTGCGTCACATTCTCAAGTGCGTCACATTCTCAAATATAGGATAGAGTCAATATGCATGATTCTTGAATTATTGTATATAATTTTTCAGTCAAGATTATATAACATCATAAATTCTGCCTAGTTATTCTTCTCTTATGTAAAGTATAATCAAAAATTACTTTTCGCCAACAATTTATCGATATTTTTGTTTCTTATACTCAAATAGAGAATTGAGTGATTTGATCTAAACAATTTTGTTGAGTTGATTTGAGAACAATTTGCATGAGTGTAGACTAAAATAATATATATATGTATAAATATTATGATTAATGCTGTTTTGTTATTTTACTTAACTATACCATTGTCAGGTTCATATCGTGTTGCAATTTACAAGAGTAAAGTATTCGAGTATAGTATTCCTAGAAAAATAACAAAACTAATTGACAGAGTCCAATTTTGTTAAAAATATATATTGAAAATTAAATTCAAAATAAATTAGGTGTATTATATTATGAATTTTATTGTGTAAATCGTGGAAAATAGTTCAGTGCTTTGGAAAATTATTTATAGTGAGTATCAATATTATTTACGTGAAAAACCTATAAATTTAAAAAACTGATAGTAAACTTTTTACTACGATCACATATACATATAAATCAACCACGCTTAAAATGCCACAAAGTGAAAATATAATTATTAAATTTCTTGTGAGCTACTAAGTCAGATGACAATGGCCAGGAAAAGTGTAAAAGTACCTTCATTTTTAGAAACAAACGAACCACTGATCACGAATCCTACTGATCAAACTTAAAACAAAATAAATTTTAATATTTTTGTAAATATATTTACAGGTGTTTTATTACAATTCGCTGAATGACCATAGTAAGCTTGCATCTGGATTTCTTTTCCACAGATATAGTAATTATGCAAGCCAATTGAAAAGCAAAGAAATATTTTCCGCCTTAGCTGATTATCTTCAGGTAAAAATATTTCTCAATTTTATAAACGAAAATTTGAATCACCTCAATTTTATTTTATTATCATACAGATGGTACGAGACTACGAGTGTTCAAGGAATGAAGCAGCAATTTGGAGTTGTTTATTCAAGACCTGAGTTTTGCAGTCAAAAAACATGGTTCATGATCTATAAACAAAACTGTAGAAATAAAGTGACATGAAACTTTCGAAAAGAAAAAGAAGTCAGTAGAACTGCATTGAATTGACTGTTTTTACTTCTGCCAGTGAATTTTATTTAGTAAGTTAAATAAATTTTCTGTTACATAATTTTGGATTTAACTAGTTTCATTTTTATAAAGGTTGATAATTGACATTGAAACACGAGTATGCTACTTATGACAAAGTGGCAAAAGTTTTTGGAAGGCATCAATGATTAAATACTAAGCATGAATTTTAGATTAACAATAACAACATTGCGGAAAACGTAACAGAAGAAACTGTGAGCAAAATTTACTTAATTATAATAATAATTTGTATATTAAATATTTAGACATAAGTAATAATAATTGTCTAAAATTTTCTTTATATCAAATTTATTATATTTTTTATTGAAATACATTTTTAATATTAATCTATATTAACTCAAGTAAAAGAGAATTATATAATTTAGAATTTATATTTTAAAATTATGAAAAATATGAAAATTATTTTAATGAGTGTATTATTATTTTGTCTAAGATTAATTTATTTATAAAAATTTATTTACTTATTCAATAATAATAACATATATTGAATGAATATTTTTTGTATCTTTAGAATTATTATTTTATTAAATTGAAATAAATTATTAAAAAATTAAAAAAATTGTCTATTTTAATTTATTTCCAAAAGGGTTGCTTATATATGACATTTACATATTATTCTTAATTCAAGAATAATGGAAAGGTTTTTAACATGCATTGCTGGTTTCAAATAGATTTAAAATGTTTTACAAAATGGTTGCTTTTATTCTCAAATGCAGAAATTATATGCACTAATTTTGTCTCAGATTATGAATAATTATACTTAACTCAAGTTTATTTTAGAATGGTTTCGAGCATATATGTCTTTAAACAACTCAAATGTGCAACATTCATTTCTTAATCGTACTAAAATTATGCTCAGTTTTAGAAAAAATTACGTGTTCTAATAAATGTATTCTTATACTTAGAATGCTTTTGAAAACCACATGCTTACAAAGAGCATAAATATCCACAAATCTACTCAAAATTTAAAAAAGGCTGACAATTTTGTTAATGATAAATTTATAATATGCTAGAAATGAGAAACTGTATTTGCTTGAATTATATTTTAAATTCAAAATATTAGAATTCCAAAATTTAGCAAATTGTCGGCCCCTTATTCTTCATATTGGAATAGTTAGAGAATAGTTATTCTTGGCGCACATTTAAGCAACTTTTATGCATGATTTCATACCTATATCGTATAACATGAGCAGACTTTTTTTTCAGTGTATTATATATTTAATTTACTAACGAGCTAGTATAGTTTTTTAAACAGAAACTTTTAGAATTATTGCTTTTAAAATTAACGAGTTAGTGGAGTGATAAATTGAGCAAAAGGAGTTGCTTTTATGGTTTGTTTCTTTCTTGTGTGGATTCAACCAAAGACATATTTTTAAATTTGAATATGGAAGACTTTCTACTGACGCAATATTTTTGTTTACCTCCTAATATCTCCAACAAATAATTTATAAAATACAAATAACCAAAAAATGTAAAAATAATTTATACAAAAGCGACTATTTTGTAATTACACCTGTTTAAATCCACGTAATTTACTTCAACCTTATTAAAATATAATATAAAACTTTTATAAATCGAAAATTTTAAGCAAAAGTTTCACTTGTGTAAATAATTCATGTGACGCCTATTGTAACTTTTTTTTATTTATCAATTTTTTTTGCACAAAAGTGTCAAAAATCCATTTTTCCTATTGCTAAATTGAAAATAATTGTATCAAGATTGAAGGCAAATAGTGGATATAGCTGATACTAAAAATTCACTGCAGAAGCTATGATGCAGGGCGAAACAACAAAAGAATTGAAGAGTGAAAAAAGTTTACTCAACTGCCTCGAAGCGAGCCCTCGAAGCCTCCATGGCCAGGATTTCAACCAGCTGAAGCCACCACCAAAAATATTTGTAGCAAACTTATTTGCATTGGTATATCTCGAAATAAAACATATTATTTGTACATTAGTTGTACGACGAACTGTTTAATTTTTTTAGGTATAATTTACTTAAAAAAAATTGATTAATGAAATTGAGATATTTACGTATTTGTCAAATACTAATATTTATTACTAAAAAAATCAACTTGGTTTTTGCACCGAACGATTATGTTCAAGGTCGGTAAATAGTTTAGATAAAATGAAAACATAAACCGGACAAGCCCACACGCATATCAATTCACTCTGATATGATTATTTCAAAAATAAAAGGAATTGGGTTTACGTTAAAAATACATTGGATATCAAAAAAACGTAAGCGCATATGTCGCATGAATTTAAATCTGAGAAAATAGGCTAAAATCTCAAAATCTCTTCTGAGATATCAAGACTTCGGTTTGGGTTAAGAATGTTTATATAGTTTTCAGCTTTATATAGT
The DNA here is from genome assembly GCA_963693315.1 of Diogma glabrata. NCBI lineage: Eukaryota > Metazoa > Arthropoda > Insecta > Diptera > Cylindrotomidae > Diogma > Diogma glabrata. Next base: position 36,393,041 of record OY856188.1, read on the forward strand.
TAAAGACTTTTATGAAGACAAAAGTACAATTATTTTATCTCTGTTTAGAAATTTATCACAAAACTAACATGAAACATCAATACGCTGTCGGAAAAATTATAACAGATCATAAATTAACATAATTTAGTGAAAAGATAATACACTCAGCAAACTACTCAAAAACCTCTTCATTTAACTAGCGTTCAGCAATTTCAACTTTTCGGAAACAAACAACCAGCAGTTATCTACCAATTCGATTTTCAATTACATTTCATGTTATACAAATAATTACTTTTATTTATTTTTTTTTTTTTCAAAATTTTCAAATCAGGCCTCTGCCTGATTGAATTAATTTTAAAAAAATTACAACATAATCAAAAATAAACAAACTTATTCTTCAACTGTTCCAAAAGTCATGGAATCTGGAATCACACAACAAATTTCTTAAGATTCGTCTCCCTCATAACTACTATTTTTTTTTAAAAAACGACATTTAATTTGCGACAACTTTATATTTTCCCACCACTCATTTAAGTTGGGAGGATTTGAAATTGAATAGAATCACATTCCATGTCCGATTTTATGTTCAATTACATTTCGTGTCATACAAAAAACATTTTCATGTTTCTCATAAAAATTTGTTAAAAAAATAAATGAAAATCATTTTTTGACACACTTAACGGTAGTCTTCCAGTTTACCACTTTCTAGCTCTCTAATATTCCTACATTCTAATATTCCAATTATATGGCTTTCTAATTTTCAAATTTTCTAATATTTTTTATTCCATAATTTTCTGAATTTTTAAATTTCAAATTTTCTAATTTTTTCTTATTTTCTAATTTTTTAATATCCTAATATTCCATTTTTCTATTTTTCTGATATTCTATTTTTATAAGTTCCTATTTTCTAATATTGCAATGCTCTTATTTTTTATTTTTTGCTCTTCTGACTTTCTCCTTTTGTAAATTGGTAATTTGGTAACATGGTAGTTTGGTACTTGTAATTTTGTAATTTTATAATATTGTCATTTTTTTATTTTGTAATTTTCTAATTTTCTAATTTTTTGATTTTTCCTTATTTTTAAATATTCTAATCGCCTAATTTCTACTTTTCGAATTTTTTAATATTTTAATTTTCTAATTTTCTTATCTTCTAATTTTCCACTTTCCAAATTTTTAAACTTTCCAGCCAAGTTTTGGCGACGAGCGTTAGCCATGTGCGTCCAATATAAAATATAGTCTAGTCCAGTACAAATGAAGAGATATGCACACAAATTGGACGGTGTAAACGAAAAGAAGAAAAATCTGGACTCTGAACACCCCAAAAGCTGAAGAAGCCGAGATAATTCCTTCGTGATCCATATAACAACAATAACTAACATTCAATTTACCAGATAAATGTTTCACTCACCACACGCTTTTTCTGGAGCCAACCCTTCATTCCCTCGAAACCTAATTTATTCTCCTCACCAACTTAATCAAACGATACTAATTGATGTAAAAATAATGAAATTGGTAGGAATATAATAGGTGACGTAACTAAAAGTGCCGTTAGCAAATATTTAAGTTGTTGGTAATACATCAATTAATGTAATAAAACCACTGAATTGGCTAGAAATATTATAACTATAAAAAATGATGTCATCAATCCTGGAAATTGTTAGAAATAGTATAACTGATGTAATCAAATTTGTTGAAATTGTTAGATATATAATAATTGGTGTAACAACAATACGGGAACTTATTGATCTTATAACCTCATGAACTCTCTTTGTCACCAAAAAAAAAACACATAAATTTCATGAACCAACAGCACACAAACTGATTGAACAATTAGTTGTATTGAATGCATTGATTCATGTAGAAGACAGTTATTTAGACAAATGAAATTTTACGGGGAAAACAGCTTCGTAACATAGCCGGAAATTAAAAAGCTAATAGCATCAAACTCCTTTAATGTTCCTGATAGTGATGCCACTATCCAATTGGTAATCTTTGAAGATGTTTTGATGTTGTGACACGGAAGTTTGTAGAGTGAAAACTAACTGCTAGCTGAAAATCATCATGATTGCGCAGATTCAAAAACGGTTTAATAATATGTCATCAGATTCTTATAATTTCTAAAATCCATTTTTTTTTTAAATTTGCAGGATCGCCCTTTTGTTTTATTTTTGAACTGAGTAGATGAATAAAATTTGCCTTAATATATGTTTATGAAGCACACATCTCTTTATTTTGATGATTAATAGGCTAATATGCAAGGACAATTGATAGCAAAAAGGGTCTCATCTATTATATACTTTATTTAGTAACAAGAGCTAGTTTAGCATTTTAAACAGAAACTTTTAGAATTATTGCTTTTAAAATTAACGAATTTGTAGAGTAATAAATTGAGCAAAAGGAGTTGCTTTTATGGTTTGTTTCTTTCTTGTGAGGATTCAACCAAAGACATATTTTTAAATTTGAATACAGAAGACTTTCTACTGACGCAATGTTTTTGTTTACCTCCTAATATCTCCAACAAATAATTTATAAAACACAAATAACCAACAAATGTAAAAATAGTTTATACAAAAGCGACTTTTTTGTTATTACACCTGTTTAAATCCACGTAATTTACTTCATCCTTATTAAAATATAATATAAAACTTTTATAAATCGAAAATTTTAAGCAAAAGTTTCACTTGTGTAAATAATTCATGTGACGCCTATTGTAACTTTTTTTTATTTATCAATTTTTTTTGCACAAAAGTGTCAAAAATCCATTTTTCCTATTGCTAAATTGGAAATAATTGTATCAAGATTGAAGGCAAATAGTGGATACAGCTGATACTACAAATTCACTGCAGAAGCTATGATGCAGGGCGAAACAACAAAAGAATTAAAGAGTGAAAAAAGTTTACTTCCTCGAAGCGAGCCCTCGAAGCCTCCATGGCCAAGATTTAAACCAGCTGAAGCCACCACCAAAAAAATTTGTATCAAACTTATTTGCATTGGTATATCTCGAAATAAAATATATTATTTGTACAACATTAGTTGTACGACAAACTGTTTATTATCTTTTAGGTACAATTTACTTAAAAAAAAATAAAAACTGATTAATGAAATTGAGATATTTACGTATTTGTCAAGTACTAATATTAATTACTAAAAAAATCAACTTGGTGTTTGCACCGAACGATTATTTTCAAGGTCGGTGAATTTAGTTTAGATAAAATTAAAACGTAAACCGGACAAGCCCACACGCTTATCAATTCACTCCGATATGATTATTTCAAAAATAAAAGGAATTGGGTTTACGTTAAAAATACATTGGATATCAAAAAAACGTAAGCGCATATGTCGCATGAATTTAAATCTGAGAAAATAGGCTGAAATCTCAAGATTCTGAGATATCAAGACTTCTGTTTGGGTTAAGAATGTTTATATAGTTTTCGGCAAAAGGCTTTTATGACGGCAAAAGTACAATTATTTTATCTCTGGTTTAGATATTTATTACAAAACTAACATGAAACATCAATACGCTGTCGGAAAAATTATAACACATCATAAATTAACATAATTTAGTGAAAAGATAATACACTCAGCAAACTACTCAAAAACCTCTTCATTTAACTAGCGTTCAGCAATTTCAACTTTTCGGAAACAAACAACCAGCAGTTATCTACCAATTTGATTTTCAATTACATTTCATGTTATACAAATAATTACTTTTATTTATTTTTTTTTCTTCAAAAAAGAGGCCTGATTGAATTAATTTAAAAAAAATTACAACATAGGGGGAAGTGGGGATGGTATAAACAGTTTTTACTTAAAGCTCAATAACTTTAAAACCATAAATTATTTTTACTTAAAACTGTTTCATTGTAAAATTTCATATCTTTACTACAAAAAACTATTTTTTTTAATTACGTAACTAAACATTAAGTATAAAATTTTGAATTTCAAAAAATTTATGTTTCTCGTTTAAAGTATCCCCACTGGTGGGGCACTTATAAACAATGAGCATTTTTGTATGGGGCACATATAAACACCCAAAAAACACCACAATAAAATTCATAAAGTACCTTTTTTAAAATTTTTTATTATTTATTGTGCTTCAAACAATATATATAAGCATATAACATATATATTTCTTTAAAAAAAAAACAATATTTTTCGATTGTTGTAAAACCTCAATAAATTCAGGTAGAAAATTATAAAGAAAAAAGCAAAAATTCAATCTCATCGTATGTTTAAGTTTTGCAAATCAATATCAAAAGTGAAACGGGAAACCACACGTATACCATATAACCATACCATGCTTCACATATAAACGCGTTTATACTATCAAAATTTTTTTTGTTTATATGTGCCCCACGTGGCGATTTTAGGGTTATGTTTTGAAAAAATATTCCAAGATCTAAAATTTGGCTAAAACAAAGAAATATTATGTTTCTTGAATTTTTCAGCTATCAAAACATGTTGGAATATTTTTAAACATATGATGGTAAAAAAAGTTATTCGAGTTTTACAAAAAAAAAAAAAATTTACTTTTGGGTTGCCGAAACACCTCTTCACCAATAACTTTTGAACAAGACTGACTTCAGCAGTCAAATTCTCCTGGTGTGTGTAGTCGATCGAAGCGACATCTGTGATATTTTTGTCGAATTTTTTGATTGATGTTTTGTGAGGGAAATTAATACTTTTTACAGTTGCCCCATGTTTATACTATCCCCACTTCCCCCTAATCAAAAATAAACAAACTTATTCTTCAACTGTTCCAGAAGTTGTGGAATCCAGAATCACACAACAAATTTCTAAAGATTCGTCTCCCTCATATCTACAATTTTTTTTTAAAAAACAATTTTTTTTTAAATTTAAGTTGGGAGGATTTGAAATTGAATAGAACCACATTCCATGTCCGATTTCATGTTCAATTACATTTCGTGTCATACAAAAAAAAATATTTTCATGTTTTCATAAAAATTTGTTAAACAAATAAATGAAAATCAGTTTTTTGACACACTTAGCGGTAGTCTTCCGGTTTAACAAGTTCTAGCTCTCTAATATTCCTACATTCTAATATTCTAATTATCTGGCTTTCTGAATTTTCTGAATTTTCAAATTTCAAATTTTCTAATTTTTTCTTATTTTCTAATATTCCAATATCCTTATATTCCAATTTTCTATTTTTCTAATATTCTTCTTTTATAATTTCTTATTTTCTAATTTTGCAATGTTCTAATTTTTTATTTTTTACTTTTCTGACTTTCTACCTTTGTAAATTGGTAATTTGATAACATGGTAATTTGGTACTTGTAATTTTGTAATTTTAAAATATTGTCATTTTTTAATTCTGTAATTTTTTTAACTTCCAAATTTGTTAATATTATAATTTTGTAATATTATGATTTTTTCTTATTTTAGATTATTGCTAATCACCTTATTTCTAGGTTTCCAATTTTTTAATATTTTAATTTTCTAGTTTTCTTATCTACTAATTTTCTACTTTTCAATTTTTCTAGTTTCTTTTATTTTTCTAATTTTCTAATCGTGTAGTTTTCTAGTTTTCTTATATTCTAATTTTCTAATATTTGAATTTCTAATTACCTTAATTGAAAAATTAAACAATTTGGAAGAAGGACAGTTAGGAATTTAAAAAATCAGAAAAACAAAACCAGAAAATTGGAAAAAAATAGCTGGAAAACTAGAAAGTTAAAATATTAAATAACAATAAAATTCACCATCATGAGAGATAAAAAATTAAAAATTACCAGAGAGTTAGAAAATTAGAGTACGAGAAATTTAAAAACAAGAAAATTAAGAAACTAGAAAATTAGAAAATAAGAAAATTAAAAAACCCTTGAAGATTTTCTTAGAAAAATAACGGTAAAGAGTTTAAAACCGTTTTTCATTTTTAGAAAATTGATTTTAAATTTTTTAGTTTTTGCGGCAATTTCATTCCAATACACCAAGGTCAAGCAATTGTTTCATTTTCCATCCCTGTGCATCTTAAGACAAGGTTAAAAAAACTAAGAGCACAGAAATTTTGATTAGTGATTTCAACGAACTCCAATACCTAAAGATACAAAATTCCAACCGTATTAAAATAGCATAATTAACTTTTTAAAGAATTAGAAACTTTGAGAATTAAAAAACTAAAAAGAGAGCAAAGAAGAATGTTAAAATACACTTATAATACAGTAATAAGGCTCCTGGTCTCACATACCAATGTCAGCCATCAACATTTCTCCACATTCAATCTACTCGTTATCAATTAGAATAAATGTTTTTAAAGCAAAAAATATGCAGATTTTTTTGTTTTGACACACTTGGCACACAATGGTTTTTTGACACACTTCATGTCAAATTTATTGTTCAATTAATTTCATGTCATCCAAATAAATGGTTTTATGTTCTATATCTTTCTAGTCGAAAATGTTTCCAATAATATGTTTCTCAAAAAAATTGGGAAACAAAATATATGAAAATCATTCTTTTGACACAATTAACGAATTTGGTTTACATACGTATAACACATTAATCAGGGTTCTGGTCTCATATACAGTTGCCGGTCATAACGTTTTTACATAACATCAACTAATTAAATCGAAAACTATGAAAATTTGCTATTTTTGGTACACTTAGTGATTTTTTTGACACGCTTCGGGTACAGTTATCGAACACATCGTCCGTTCATCTTTTGCCATTAACATAACCTAGAAGCAATGCATAGTCGAGTGTGTTAAAACACTAGTCAATACATCGTTAGGGTCGACGGTTCGAATCCAGTCAAATACAATATGGATTTACAGGATTAGAACTACAGAGCAGATTTAGATGTTAAGTATTGGTGTTGGGTTGGGTAGTATATAAGTTAGTTCATAGGGTGATATGGGCCACCGCCTAAACCATTTATTTAAGTTTAATTGAAAAAATAAACATAACCTAGTTTTGACCTAAATTGTTGAGAAAAGCCAAAAAACTGGAGTGTCTGATTTCACTTTTGGCTCGGGACTGTATTACTTAGGACTATTAGACTTGACGGTGAAGGAAATGCATTTAAAATTCAATTAACTTTTTGTCGTATTTGATTGAATTTTTAAAAACTTAACGAATAACCAATATAAGCTTTATTCAATACTGTAAGTAAAAGTTCACATGTAATTATATTTACGATCGTGTTTTACGTAGAACAATTTTATTTTATATATTTTTTATACAAAAGCTTTTATAATACCATTATGTTTCGTTTATGTGCGATTATGTCCTTGTGTTCCTCAAATATTGAAAAGTAAGAAATTGAAAAACTAAATATAAATGGAAAATAAATTTTTTTTCCAACAAAACGTCGATCTACCAAAGGAAATTCTATATAAAAATTATTTTACTGAATTAGTTTGCACAATGTTCAATATTTACAGGTGTTGATTGAAAAATGAAGAATGTTAAACGTATTTTGCACGTCGTTCCCAATATGTTCCTTGTATACTTTTGTAACAAACATTCGATTAAGGTGTGAGGTAGAAAATACTAAATGACTAGACAATAAGCTGCATCATTGGTGTCATGCGACTAATGCCGAGACTCAACTTGACAGAAACTCCATTTAAATAGCATAGTCTCAAACGTTAAATAACTGACACATTCAAGTGTAATTGGTCGTGCCTTGTTACTACGGTTCTTATTTGTTCGACTGTATATTCTCGTAATGCTCATTCAAACTAAATTGAAGGAAATAATAAAAACATTTACCAATAATAACAACCGATAAGTGTTTGAACGAGATACTTAAGAAGAGATTTAGAAGAGCTGCTACCAGCTGGTACATGCGGTTTGTCGCGAGGGATTTTATCACACAAGTTTGAAGAAATTAAACTCTAGATTATAATGGCTAATCCGTTAACATGAGATGAACTAGAGAATTTTTGAAGTCGTAGAAATACAACATAATCTAAAGCAAGTCACTAGCCATGCAGGTGCAATTAAGTTGATTGAGGGGGCCTGCTGCAGAATTGCTGGACTCAAAAGGTTTGGTTTGGGTATAAAGTTTAAACCTGAATACATGATTGGGTAGTGTGAGTGTACTTACTACAGTGCTGCTACTGTTTCGAAAGTGGAAATCGATGTGGAATTATTTTCATTGAAAATGGAAGTCCCAAGAAGTGCTAGACAGACTAGAGGAAATTTCTCGCTTTCAAAATAGAAACAGAGGAAAGAGAGTGGTTGAGATCTTGAAGGTGGAACTTCAAAAACTACTTTCGCATAAGAGGAAACAAATGCCATGGCTTCGAGGATTATGTACATAATAAGAACATAGGCAAAATTGAGGAGACAAACTGTGGAATCGTACAGAAAAGTTCTTAGTTGGTAGATATATGAGGTACATCTTTCGAAGACACCAGAACCAAGTACTACCACGTTGACCCCGTTTACCAAGAAAAGAGATGGCAATATGAGTCCTTTCCACAGTTGACAAAATAAATGTGAGAAATCTTTGGAGAAATCGTATGAAAACGGTGGCAAAAAAACAATATTAGCTCTAATGGTAAGCAAAACTCTTCCAGGCAGAAAATTTAATAGAGACCCAGCTGTCTTGAAGTCGTTTATCATGAAAGTGAAATAATTCATCACATATGATCCATTCACATTATGCAGTATAGCACAGTCTTACGCTGTGCTGAATAAGTTTGAAAAAGGACTTACGAGCATGTGCATAACAAAGGCAATGAAAACATGTCCTGCCGTGGTGCTCAAAATTTTGCTAGGACTAGTTCCTTTCCACAACTGATTTATTGTGTAGACAGGGACAGAAGGAGACAGAACCGAGACATATTTGTCCAATCGTTTATGTGCATATTTGTCCAATCGTTTTATTATCAAACAATTATTATCCTGCAATCGGTTTAGGAATTGTCTTCAAAACGTATTATATTTCTTATATCGGTATTTTTATCAATTTAATCTTAATTTTACTGTAATACGGTTGTAAGCTATTATTTCATAATACATAAACATCATAAAATCGGTTGAACTTACGTTTGATCCATTCTAATATGTTCATGTTTCTTCCCGATGCGTTGGAGATAGCTTATTTCGTGAAATCATCTTACAATATTATGTATTACAAAATAACAAACAGTTTTTTTGAAACGGAAACTGTACTAACATTCTATAAATTTCCCTTCAAAAAAAAAAACTTTGTCGAATTTTCGATATTAAAATTACTATATAAGAGATGAATATATGATCTTCTGTCTCTCTTAGTCTAATTTATCGTCCTATTGGATTGAAAAGAAATGTTTTTTTGACGTCTCTTTGGAAGTGGTCGACATTGTTAATTTTTGTGTTTTGTTTCCGGATATAAAAAGTTATAAAATGTTTTAAAGTTCAATTCGGTGTTATTCTTTGTTTTTGGGGTACGTAGTCCTGCACTTATTTAGATAAAATTATTAGATCGGTTAAAATAATACAAGAAATATAGTGATACGTGTTAATAAATGGTTGACTTCATTAGTCGCAGCCATAAGTGGAATTTAAACCACAAAAAATATATTTTTATGTTTGTGCCGGTGTCCTTGTCATTACCGTTTGTTTTTGGTAAGATAGTGTTGGGAAACTTTACTAAATTATAATTAAGTTTATTGTGATCTCAAAAAGAAAGAAATAAAATCCCTCGCAGTTTGAAAATTAAATATTCATCAGCGTCGGCAAACCTAGAAAAACGGGTGAATCGGTTCGCAGCGTAGTTGTAAACCGGTCCAAGGTCAGGAAATCACTGTTTACCATTCCCCCGATATGTGGAATGGTGGCCTTGCACGACAGGCTAGTGTAGTTGTACAACATTTAGATTTTTTTTTATTAGTTTCAATATTTTTGTGCTGGAATCCTTCGTGTTACCAATAAAATGAGCATGATCATAAGAAACTAATACCGCCAATCAATCTTATGCAGATCAGTGATCAGAATCCTAAAATATAATCCAAACTTGGGATTTTTATGAATTAATTCTCGTTGGCATTACTGTTAGTTATGAAAATAATTGGTTGAATCCAAGAAATAAAATAATAAAACGGATGACTACATGAAACAAACGCAAAAAAACTTGCAAACCAAACATTGTTAGTGGTAAAATACGAGGTCACAATAAATTATACTTGTTTTGGTGTGTCCTCATATCAGAACTGATTTAAAATATAAACAAAATGTGAATCGTGTAAATTAAATATAATTAACATTAACCAATTTCAATTCAATATGCACAAAGGTGAACGTAAATTAAAATTTTTTTTTTAAATTTTAAATCTATCCTAGATGCTATAAATAATTTAGTTTTTTAAGTTATAAAGAAAGTCATAGTTTAAGAACATACCGTAGAGAACAGATATATAATTCTTATCGATACTAATTAATAATATTAACGATTTAAATCAATAAAAACTCTGTTAAATCTAACAAATGTTACTTTCTGTCCATAATTTTTTTTGTGGTGGTTTAACTGTGATTACTATAAATAAAAGGGAGGCTCGACAAACAATCTTGTGATCAACTGCATGCTTTTGCTAGTGAACTACAGTTGAAAATATGAAGAAAATTAGTGAATGAACGATATGTATAGTGATTTTGCTAAACTCCAACAAAAATTACCCTGAGATTGTGTGAAATAGATTCTGGCCTTGTCTTGCAAATAATAAATACACTGGAAACAAGGATTAGAACAATGTTCAATGTGATGGCTTGTTGTTTTGCTTTCAATAATGAAGGATAGCGGTTATTGATGTTATTGGAAACAATAGGGAGTGGATTGAAGAATTTTTTTTTTGATTCTATCACAGCTTGGTTCTGCAATTTTTTCAACGCAACATTAATATAAAATTTTTGCTATTATTGCCGTATTTCAACGCAACATTAATATATAATTTTTGCTATTACTGCCGTATTTCAACGCAACATTAATATAAAATTTTTGCTATTACTACCGTATTTCAACGCAACATTTATATAAAATTTTTGCTAGTACTACCGTATTTCAACGCAACATTGCTATAAAATTTTTTTGCTATTTTGACAACAATCGCCTTGGTTATTGCGGCGCAACATTACTTCAGTATTTCCACGCAACATTCAAGTAATAGTTATGCAGTTTTACCAATAATACTTACCTGCTGGGATTTTCGCCGCACCGAAAAAAAAACGTTGGTAGAATCAACTACAAAGCTTGTTTGATTTTGCGTCTAATACGAACGTAATTATTTTAACCAATGTAGCATTGTCAATTTATTTTATAAAAACGTAACAATTATCATTATTTAAATCAACCACGGCGTGATCAATTTTTCTTGTTCATATTTTTCAGTTCAGATTGTTCATGTTTTTGTTTGAAAATTATTGTGTTTGTTAAAATAAAAAACTAGGAGAAAAGAAACTAAAAAACAAAAGAATAGAAAAATAAAAAGTTTTTATATATTTTAACATGGCTGGTTTTATTTAACATTTTACTTTAGGAAATAGTTTAGATGTGTTTAATTGATTTAAATAATTTTCATATTATTTGCATATAAAATTATGTGCGAAAGAAATTTTTCAGTTAATGTTATAACAAAAATATCGTTAGTGAAACAGGCCCTTTCTATAATTAATTTTGGTGATTTAAAAAAATTATTATATTTTTTTAATATTTTTTATTTGTCTTGTTTCATGTCCATTTATCGATATTTTAATTTAATTTTTCATAATAATGAGAAAATTATGGAACATTAGTATAATTTTCTACACATAATTCAAATATTTAAATTTTTTGATTTCTGAATTTTGGTCTTTTAAATCGTATGATTAAAAAAATGGCGAAAAAATGGACGCATCCTTTACAAACAAAATCACACTCATACATTTCCTATTTAGAACGTAAATATACGAACGCTAGCTTTATGCATAAAAATGTTTGTCGGGATTGATGCGAAATACATACTTCTAATATAAAAAATTTCAAATATTATATTTACGAAAAAAACGAACCCATACAAACATCGATAGCAGCAAAAACAAAACAAAGATGTACCAAACCAAAAGATTTAATACGGCGTATTGCTTGATTCTATCACAAACGTATTCAATATCACTATTTTTAGTCTAAGTTTTAAATTACCACGTTTGTAGTCAATTGAAAATTAAATCATAATTGACTCAACTACAAACATGGTTAAATCAAATATGTTTGTGATACTTATAAAAAAATATATCAACAACGGTTGAATTGTTAATTTAAATACGGAGCGTTGGTTGATACAATCACTTACGTATTTAGTTCCCCAATTTTCACTTAATTTTCGATTAACAATGCAACATGTTTGAATCAAGCAAGATTTTTTCTTTCGGTGCGCTGATGGAGGGCTAAGACCTTAAGACCTGGAGGCCTGGAGGATATAATCATGGGGTGAGTGACATTTGTTTATCTTATTTACTTTTTTTGGGTGTACAAGTGATTGAATGGGGGCTTGCTTGTCGATGCGTGTGTGTGAGAGCTGGCGATGCGTGTAGCGAGACACTTTCAGTCTAAATTGGAAATGATTATAATGCAAAATATTTTGCTCCGAGGTAATATTTAGTTTTTCAAATACATTGTTATTTTTACTACATTAAATTATATTACCTAAATTTATTAATTTATATTTTAAATAATTAAAAATTAATCCCAAATAACAGGAAATCCAAACAAAAAAGAACAAAAAAAAACAAATTCTTGTCATGTTTTATGTTTATTAACCATATTATACATTAACCAACTGTAAACTACAGGTATTTAATTAAATTGGTTTTGAAATATTTAGTTACCTTACAAATAAATTGTACACTTTTTTTTGGGGAAGCGATAAATAATTTTTTGTTTGGTAATTTGTGGTGATTGCGTATGGTTTCAAAATTCTTTTTGAAAAAGGTTATTAATAAAGAAGAAGGAAATAAATAATGAAGACTTTCAATATAGCGTGTGACGTTCTCCCGTGCTCCAAGATTTGATTCTCGGTTTACCAGCAATGGAAGTGGTTTACGAACTGTATCAGATTGATCAGATAGCAGTCATACAACTTATTTTTAATTGCTACCATGAACGGTGCTTGCTGCGGGTCTTGGAGCTTGGTTGTCTTGCTGCGCAGTCTGAATGGTGGGTGAACGTTAGCGTGTATGTAGCGTGAGTGTGTGGGCGTATGGGAATGATTGTGGGGGTTGGACGTGCTGAGCGCGGTTCTTTCGCAAAAGGGGTCACCAGAGTTTCATTTTTTCATTCGTATTGTTTCCACTTCTGTTTTTTCACGTAGTTTGCGTACATTTCTGTATTTGTGTTGAAGTAGCAGGTATCAATCTATCAAATCCACGATGACTGAGCTTTAGTCGTTAAGGCGTTAAATAACTCTAGGTACGCATTCTGCTATGCCGCTTCATTGGTTCGCCAATGGAGAAGCTCTTCATTACAACATGAGAACAATATGAGAACAGGTTAGTTCGAAACATTTCAGGAAAATGAAACTCAGGATTCCTTTGAAATCATATTACAAGAGAACCGCTCATTTGTTATTAACGATCTTATGTGTGTTGGAAATTGGATGGACTGGCCTATTTAAAAAATACTCAGTAAATATTTTGCTTATACCGCATTTACAGCGACATAGCAAATTAGTACATAGTATATTAATTTTTGGGAAAAGGAGACGGTGTAGATATCAAAGATTTTTTTTTGTAATGGTGTTCACAGCGTGAAGTATTAAATTAAAAATAATTTGATTTTTAGTAGGCCTAGATATCAAATCAGTTGCAAGCTTTTAAAATAAAAAGTGTTTACGCACAAACGAATCGTAAAACACATTTTACATCCTAGTTATCGTGGCTGAAAGTTGAACTTTACATCCGTAAAATAAAATCCCGTTGCTATATGAAATATTAATATATTTTTCTACTTTACCGTCCGTAAAATAATCACCCGTAAAATATTCATAAAATTAGAACAAACAAATAATAGTACATTATGATGCTAGGACGTAAAGCTAAAGATTTTGGACGGATGTGGAGTTTGCAAATCGAGGCGCTAGCCGAGATTTGCACCCACATTAAGTCCAAAATAGCTTACGTCCGTGCATCATATACTGTTTTTTATTCGCCGCAAGCAAAATATTTTAAGAAAAGTTGTTTATTCTAAATTAAAATTATAAATTCTCATAAATTTTAAAATAAAAATATGTGGAACAAGTAACCCTTGAAAAAATATTTATTATTTTTTCCAAATTGTATGACAACAAATGATAACAGCTATTTTAATTGGATAATGAAATTTTGAATTTGCGGGTTGCTTTGATAAAAAAATTTATTTTTCATAGAATTTAAACAAATACAAATGATTTTTACTTTTTTGGACGTAGCTATGACGACAAAATAAATAGTTGAAAAGTGATACTTTAAAGCCGCAAATCACAGTAATAAAGTAATACTTTAATATATAGGCGAATAAAAATTATTGTATGAAGTTTATAGAGAAAATCATGGCATGTGTAGCACAATTTTCAAAATGTCTAGCGAGTTTAAAAAATTCTAAAATTGATTTATACTACAATAAAGTTATGCAGTTGTGCGTAAAACGTTGTACATACACTCAGGCTGAAAGGAAGATTACACCCTTGGTTCAATAAAAGCCCTCGCTTCGCGTCGGGCTTCAATATGAACCACTGGCGTAATCTTCTACTTTCAGCCCTCGATATGTAAATAACTATTACAGCACAGATTTAAATTACATCTACTAATTTGTTATGCCGATGTAAGTGCGGTATTATTAACAGTTTACTAATAAAACTACTATAAAATAGAATTTTCAAAGATGGCTATGATGCCGCATGTCAAGCGTTTCTTGAATGTTTATTCACAAAACGCGTCTAACTTAAGAGTTATGAGTAATAAAAGAACAGTACATTTTGACATCAGGTGCACAGAGTTAATTTAAAATGATAAAAAAAACACGATTAGTATATTTATCAAAAGTCTTTCGAATTAGCTAATCGGGCTAAACAAAAAAAAGTATTAAGAGAGACTAAAATTTAGGTCAACATACAAACAAATAATCAAAACATTTAGAGAGAAACGGGCAAATCATTTAAATAAGTAGCCATGGAATAACCGAGCTGGTTACGTACAAAAAATTCTAATGCCAAAAAAGAAAATACTGAAACAGAAATAGGTGTCTTTGAGAGTGAACTTAGACGCGACAACTAAAAAGCTGAACCAAACATAAAAAAGCACAACAACCTAAAACTAGTAAACAAAGTGGTTATTCTCAAAAACAAATTGTTACCATTTTCCTTCTCATCGTTCCATGGCAAGCTGAAGACACTGACAAAAAACCATGTAGTGACAAAATCGACAAGGGTTAAGGGGTTGGTCATAGCAGCCCGAACGATCGGAGATCCTTATCATGGCAGTTAGATTAATTTGAGAGTAACACGTAGTTGTCCTGGACAAAATGAGAACCCGTGAGAATATGTTAAATAACCATGATAGGGCGACCTTGGTTTTAAACCATCCCATATCATTTCACCACGTCTGGCCCTCTTGCAACAGTAAAGAGCTTCCATCCAACTAAAATATGATAAATAGTAAACCCCGTTAGGAATACGTTTGAAGAACATTCCCTACCTTTGTGGTTTTAAATTGAAGACCTAAAAAGAGTCAAAAACAACTCACACATAAATGTTGTCTGTATGTCGTGGATATACGCATTCTGCCATCCAGCACCAGAACTAAAAATACATAAAGCACAAAAACTATCGCCGTGCCAGGACTAACAAGGATCATGCCTTACACCCACAAAAAAAGATGCAAACATAAGAAACTCACACATCACACTGAAATCTTAAACAAAACAAAATTTCAACTACACGAAAATAAAAAAAATAAAACTATCAGATACAAAAAACAATTAAGATTAAAAAGATTAAAAAGAATTACTTTATTTTCCGGAAGGAATCCAGCTAGCTCAGTTGTTTTGGACCTCTCATTTCAGCAAAACCACAAAAATATCCCATACATTGAAAATCCACCAAAAACAAATGAAACAGACAGAAAAAAATCATCAAACAAACCGTCTCATAACATCAAATCATAATCATTTGAAGGTTCTTCAAAATTCAATCAATTATTAATGCTGCGACCAAATCTTAGTCAAAAGAGTCTGTGACAAAGTGAAGTACAGCTGCAAAAAATCATTTTACTCTATTTTGTTATCGGTTTAACAAAGAAATATATTTGTTTCTCATTAAAAAATAAAAAAAACAATGATTGAATATACACTAAAATTTAAGATCCGTAAATTGAGCACGAATGAAAAATATACACTTTTAAGTTATAAACTAAAAGATGAATTTAGTTATACAGTGAAACGTTGTATACTATCAGATATTATTTATGAAAAGATCCTAAGTTGTTTTATATTACGGAATGAAGACATGATTAATGGGGTAACTGACTGGTTTTTAAGTATTTTAAAGCAAATTTCTACTGAACAGATTTTTGTTGGTCGTTACAGAGCTCGATTGAATAAAAATAGTGATGACAAATACACTATTTGATAGTTATTTGAGAAGACCAAACTCATAAATGACAACGAATTGAGCATATGAACGCTCACAACGAGATAACCACATTAACAGCAAATTGTATTATGATGAAAAATATATGAAAAAACAACGAAGATGCAAATACAAATATACATACATACAAATATTGACTACCATTGTCATGAAATGAAGTTCCATACTTGGGAGTACTGTCCAGCAATTGTATGTGAAACTAATGGTAGATTTGAGTCATTGTTGCCGTCTACGAGCATCAAGCTCAATAAAAACATAAAAATTACCTAATATTTTTGTTGGGCTGTGCGCTCAAGTACTAAAATTCATTTTAAGGTACATGAGAGACAACACTTGCTATTAGAGATGATGAGGGTTATTTAGAAAATACAAATTTGTTTTTAAAGAAATTGGAACTGAATGGGGGTAAACTAAAACAAACCAAAAAAATCAGTCTTTTACGGCACTCATCTAACCTGAGCACGTTAACATGTTGAGCATATTGGATGATTTATTAGACCAACCAGGATAAAAAAAATATAAATTAAATAAATTATTAAGGATCTAAAATAAAGAACATACTTTTACAAAATAATTTACCATGAATCTTAATGTCATAATTTAATTTCTTTAGCATGGCAAGTCCCCATGACCTTACAAACTAAATTTGTACATCCGTACAGGACCCTACCAACCTTGCATTTACGGCTAGTAAATTTATCCACAGCACCACTTAAGCGATCTACCATAACTCGTTGTTGTAGCCGATACGTCCATGGTCGTTTCCGTAGATTATACTGTTGTTGGATTTTTTTTAATGCAGCTTTCAAATGTGTTGTACACTGGACTTGGTGGTCGCTGGTTGTTCCGCGAGATAAAGCTGTTTAGCAACTAGATCAACGAGACTTTCAAGGGTTCGATCTTGGGTTCGAACACTCGGAATAAGGTCACCAACAAATGAAGGAGTGACTCCAAAATTTTTCCAGAAATCAATGCCAAGGCACAACTCCTCATTCAGACTTGGGACAACATAGAAACGAAAAGATTTTTTGAAGCCATTTAAAGAGATGGAGACGTCAACATATCCCAAATTTGGTTATGTGTGCCATCCGCTGTGCGAATGGTAGATGAAAATTTACGATATGAAATGCAGGCGTTTCTAACAATTCTTAGGCATTTTTTCCTAGAATGGTTACAGCGACTCCACTATCCAGAAGTTCATATACAATTTTATGCAAGATATTGATGTAAACATGCGGTCCAAAATTTTCGCAACTTCATATAACGTCAAAAACGTTCGATGCGGTTTAAAGAAACTGTTTTTCATCGAATCGGAACTTGTAATGAAATGATTCATTATGTGCATCTGTAATTTGATTCGTTGTGTGCATCTGTTGATGCACAGTAGTTAATAGCCGACTCTTTGCTAGAAATTGGCAAAACTGTATCGATTACTTCTTTCAAAATGGATCGGATTCGGTTTTCATTAGTTGGGTGGATTTAACTAGTTTTTAGTTGTCCAGTTATCCTTAATGTTTTTGCTAGAGATGACCAATGCTTCCCAAATTTTTGTCATCATAACACCCACAGGTCTTCTAGAGTAAAGACATCTTCCATCAAGGTAGCTTTCTTAATTCCATTGTCATGCTTTCCCTTCCATTGTCATGCTTGCCATTCAGTCATGTTATGAAGTCTCCTAATGGTTCCAAATAAATTGGAGTTGATGTCCTCAATGGTACCTGATATCATTCCAAATTCTTTGGACCTGGAACATTTAATCTCTTGACACCTCCCTGAGGTGAAGGAAGCAAAAAGTTGATACCATGGGCTAATTTTCAGAAGATCGTCGTGGGTTTTTCCAAAGCGTGAATAAATTTGTAAGTGACCAATAAGGAAGATGGAAAGAAAAGAAAATCCACAAAAGTAATGGCAGAACAAGGAGACCACATAGAGAGGAGCCATTATGACGTGACACCTACCTTCATAATATCCTCATCGGTTTGATTTTTTTAGTATTCATCCTAAATAAAATTCGAGTCTCGTAAAGAAAAGAACCTTGTATCTTATGTTTACGTAAAGAGACCGGATATCTTTAAACTGCTTTTATTATTAATAATATGAGCCTGGAATTTAGAATAAATTATTCAAACAAAAGTAAATTAAGATAGAATGCAGATTGTATTTATTTATTCAACTCAAACGGTATCCTTCAATATGTAATTAATTTTATTAGAACTTAAAATAATTTGTACGTACAATGAATTTAATTCCAAATGAATTAAAGGAATATTTTTAAATTTGTTTATAGTCTTATCGGTTAGTAGAATAATTCTTATTCTCCAATGTGAATATATGAACTTCAAACACAAAGGTCATGTAGAAACAGATATTGTCTTTGCTGTCATACCCTTATGTAGAAAATCCTGACTGTCTTGTTATGTGCAAAGCGATGAAATAAATCTGATACCATTTTGATTTTCTATAAGTTTTCATCTAAAATTTCATATTTGTTCAGTCAAACTTGTCGTAATCACAAAATCTTTCAAAAACTATAATTTGCTTCTAAAACAAATTATGTATTATATAACACACTTTCCATTTCGGTACAGCAAAATTGTCTTTAACAAGAGAACATTATACATGTTAAAAATATTAAAAATGTCAACTTCCACAATTTTAAAATTGAATTATATAAAATGAAAATGATGAGTATAAGATTGGAAATGATGTGACAAAAAAGAAAAATTTTATTCATACTTCCATTAAATAAAATATAATAGATATATATTAAATTGTGAAGGTGATATAAACATGATGAATTGTGACATATGTAACAAAAATTACTGTCATTCAGGAAAATATCATAAAGGTAAGAAAGTTTTCTTCAATTTACGACTAACTATTGTCATAGCTATTTCTAATACAATTTTTATAATGTCTCTGACACTCAGTGAAATTAGCAACAACATCCTTTGTATGGTCTCATACTCCATGGAGCACCAAAAACTGTTATACACTTATTTAATTATATCAGAGATGAGTCTTTCCACTAGAAATATGAATAAATTGCACTTGCATGATTTCAAAAATTTGTCTCCCAAAGTATATTTGCTTCGTTACAATTTTTTTGACAAACAGCAGGCGATTTTTATTTTTTAAAGTAAAAATATTTTCTAAGCCAAAAAACAATATATTTTATTTCATACTGATATCTAAAACGACATTTTTCGGATTATTTATAGTACAAAAAGTTGAACTTTAAAGTCCTAGTACTTTAAAATTTTTTTAAAGTACAAGGACTTTATAATAATTCAAACTTTTAGAAAACATTTTCCATTGTTCGTTTTAAAAACGCGTTTAATTTACAATAATTGGCAATGTCTATATCATCCTTAGCACGTAGTGTTGATTTCAGCATATAAAATTTTGACCACAATGAGGAAGATTTCAACTTTTTTGACTATAATTATTATAATTTTTTGTTAATGTTAAATGTTATTTTTCTACTTTTCAAAATTAGGTACTTACCTTATTAGAAAAATAAGCTAAAAGGGCATCTTCATTTACAACCAGAATGCGTTTTTCCTTTCTCCACTCACAAAACAACTCGTATTCCTTTTCGTATTGATTTCGTGATTTATTTGGCAGCAAACTCTTCTTTACGGCGCATCCATTTTAACACAAATAATTGAAAACAAATTTATCAAAAATAACAAATTATTCAAAAACAATTGACGGGTCATTTTGGTTGCTATATGTTATTTTGTTTGTTTACTAAATATTAGGTTGGTTGCCGTTTACTTTATCATTACGAATAATTTGAGCAAAATTTAAAACTCATATCTTTTTATTTTAATAAATTTCCAGTATGAAATAAAATTTTGTATTCACCTCAAACGAAAAGTGTTTTTAAAGGTACTCACTAATAATTTCAACTAGCTCGTACTTTAAAGTTTCACTTTTTGTTCTAGATAAATAAGTTACTATTGTTAATGCTGATTTTAAAAGCTTCACGAACGTTTAATTGAATTCATATTAATACAAATGTTTAACTGAATTTATACTAATAATACCTTACAAATGTTTAAATTAATAATGCCTTACAAATGTTTAATTAGTAATACCTTACAAATGTTTAACTGAATTTATTTTAGTAATACCTTACAGATATTTAATTGAATACCATACAAATGTTTAATTGAATTAACGCTAATACCATACAAATGTTTTAAATTTAAACTTTACAAATATAAATTAAGGAATTAGAGGAATATTGATAGAATAGCCATACTCTTCTAACATTAGTATATAAGCAATGAAAATTATAAACAAAATCCTATTCAAATAAAGCTTCAACAGAAGAAACAACTAAAAGGAGTAAGAATTTATTTATGTAATTATTCTACAAATTGGCGATTTTGCACGCTAAAGTGCAAATATTATAATTACAAGGAGTTCTTGGGGTAAATACGTTCTAGGTCTACAAGAACGTAAACAATGGTCCTTCGAGCCGGATATTGATGCAGCTACATATAAACCGTGAGTAAAATTTACATCAAATTTTTAAATAGAGAAAAACATTAAAATTTTTAAATTAAAAACATTCAAGTAACTTTGAAACAATTACAAACATTAAATGAAGTGAAGTTCAGGGATCAGCGATAAAAAATTAAAATTTTTAACAGTGAAACAATTACAAACATTAAAGTAATTTTTTGTTAAATTAAGTGAAGTTCAGCGATCAGCGATAGAAATTAAAATTTTTAACAGTGAAACAATTACAAACATTAAAGTAATTTTTTTGTTAAATTAAGTGAAGTTCAGCGATCAGCGATAAAAAATTAAAATTTTTAACAGTGAAACAATTACAAACATTAAAGTAATTTTTTGTTAAATTAAGTGAAGTTCAGCGATCAGTGATAAATTTAAAATTTTAAATAGTGAAGATTATAAACATTAGGAAAGTAATTATTGTGAAGTGAAGTGAAGATCAGCGAATAGTGATAAAGTTAAGGTGTAAGTGCGACAAATTAGATAAAATCACTAACAATGGCTTCAAATAGAGCATTGAAGAGCGAATACACAAAAATCTTCTTATAAATAATAAAACCGAAATTTTGAAAACTTAACCCCAGATATGTGATATAAAAGCATGTTTAGCGATGCTACGGGATGAGTGGATTGAATTTTAAACCTTAGAAAACTCAATAATAGATGAATTTACCGAGGCTCAGAATGAAACTGCTAACAGAATTGAGACAGTTTATTTGGAAATAAAGGAAGCTTTATATAAGCTTGAGAAAAACTACGAAATTGAGGGACAACGTGAGAGCTCATAGATGCACAGTGAGAGCTCAATGATTGGCCAAACCCAATTCTTAAACGAGATGCCCCAATTAAATAAGCGAGAAAACGAAGTACGTTTACCAAGGGTAAATATTCCATCTTTTTCGGGCAAATATTCAGAGTTTCCTTCGTTTAAAGATCTATTTGAAGCATCGATTGACAAAAATGAGAACATATCTAGCGTTCACAAACTCCAATATCTAAAGGGTTTGTTAAAAGGTGAAGCTTATGCGTTGATAAACCATATCAATATAACTGAGGCTAATTATACCCAAGTTTGGGAAAAGGTAAAAGAGCGATACAATAAGCCAAAACATGTTATATCCACTTTACTGAAGCAGTTTATGGATCAACCAAATTTACACAATAGTTCAGCCAAAGATCTACGTAGCATTACAGATGTTTCAGACGAAGTCATACGTGGGTTACATGTTCAGGGACCAGAGGCTCAAACACGTGATCCGTTGTTGATTTATATTTTAGCTAAAAAATTAGACCACGACTCTAAGGAAGCATGGGCTCACGAGTCCGCGGCGGTTGATTTTCCATCACTTGAGCAATTTTTCAAATTCTTGAACAACATAAGCGATGCTCTGGAATGTCTAAGCTTATCTGAAAAGGTTAGACCCATTTCTAAAAAGGTACGAGCAATGGTTTCGCAAACAGTGATCAAAAACGAATGTACGATGTGCTTAGGCGAACATTACATTACCAAATGTGACAAATATCTTCAATTATCAATAGCAGAACGTAGGGAGTTAGCTTCAAACAAAAAATTATGTTTCAATTGCTTATCATCCAAGCATCAAGCAGTTGTTTGTCGTTCTAAATATAAGTGTCGCGAATGCAGAAGATTACAACATTCTACACTGCATTCAGAAAGTACTTCTTCAACAAAGGATGTCGATCATGAAGATATCAGTTCTAATATACCATCAACATCTAAAAGCTTTAACACCACAGTACAAACTAAAGAAATAAGGAACGAACAATTACAAAGCGTTTTACCAACAGCAATTGTGCTAATTGAAGACAATTGCGGAAACACACACAGATGTCGTTCTTTACTTGACTCCGGCTCACAAGCATCATTTATCTCTGAAAATTGTATCCAACGATTAAAATTACCAAGAAGCAAAGCCAACGTAAGCATCACAGGCATAACAACCGGCACATTAATTTCAAAATGACTTACTATCGGGTGCCAACAATGTAAGAGATGCAATTGAATTGAAAAATAAACTAACAAGCTTATTAGCCAAATGTGGATTTAAATTAAGAAAATGGAGATCAAACGTATCATGTTTTTTCGAAACGAAAGAAGATGAACACGCAAGTGATATTTGCAAGAATGAATTAGCAACAAAAACTCTTGGTCTGCAGTGACACCCGAAAATGGACGTATTCACGTTTAAAATTCAAGATGAATCACAATGTGCCATTACCAAAAGAAAGATAATTTAAGAATCCTCACGCCTATTTGATCCTCTTGGTTTCCTTTCCCCTTTAATTGTCCTTTTAAAAATTTTATTTCAGAAACTATGGCTGTTGAAGGTCGACTGGGATGACAAACTACCAAGCGAATATGAAGAAGAATATTATAGAGTTCGAAATCAGTTTGAAGATCTTAAAAGCTTTAAAATTCCGAGACACACTAACATTAATGGAGAAGTTCAAATTCATGGGTTCGCAGACGCAAGCGAAGTGGCTTACTGTGCAGTAATTTACAACCGAACAATTTCTATAGATGGTGAGATTGTCAGCCAGCTATTGACAGCTAAAACTAAAGTAACACCAATCAAAAGGATTTCATTACCACGTTTGAAGTTATGCGCGAGTTATTTACTAGCCAAATTGATGTATGCCATTAAAGAATCTCTCCAAGTTGATGCTGAATATTTTGCTTGGACAGATTCAAAAATTGTGTTGGCTTGGCTTTCCACATATCCAGCACGGTGGAAAACATTTATAGCTAATCGAACAAGCCAAATATTAGACTACTTTCCTAGAAAGCATTGGAACTATGTAAAATCCAACGAAAATCCAGCAGATCATGGCTCTAGAGGCATTACTCCAAAAAATTTAGTTAACTTAAAACAATGGTGGAGTGGTCCAGACTGGTTAGATCATGAGCAAAAGAATTGGCCAGTAAGTGATGAATCAAAATACACTGAATTACCAAACATCGATATGGAATACAGCAAAGCAAATCAACATGTAGTTACTTTAAACGCGAATTGTGAGTCAACTACTAATTTTTGGCTAGCAGAATTATTTGAAAGAGAGTTTAAACTGCAAAAATTATTTCGAGTAGTACCATACGTCTTTCGATTCTGTTAAAGTATGTAATTTTAATAATGTAAAGTTAGCTACATTTTGAATTCGCTCTATTGTTTATTTCTATGTAAAAATAACAAGATTTAGTTTTTATGTTTTAGTCTTGTATAAACTCTGAAGTAATAAAGATTCTACATCAAACAGATTGTTTTTCTTAACATGGTAGCATAGCGTGGTTAGTTGTTTGATGTTTATTAATTAATGGAATAAAAAGAATTAAGTTTGTCGAAGTGGGAAACTATACAATTAGGTGTTTCTGTAAGTAAATAAAAAATAAAATAGAAATGGCATCTGAGAGAAAAGACGAATTTATGATGCAAGTCTTTGATGGCATCGATTTTGAAAAATATAAATATAGGCTGAAACTATTCCTCGAAATGAAAAATTGTATTGAAGTTTTAAATAATAAAGTTAAACCGAGTGCAATAACGGAAGACGAATGGAAAACAAAAGAAATTAAAGCAAAAAACTATATTGTCAATAGCGTGACTAACACGCAATTAGAATTCATCATTCCAGAAACTTCGGCGTATAATATGATTAAAAAATTTGACGAAATCTATCAAATGAAGGGTAGCGCAGTAAAACTATTATTTAAAAGAAAATTGCTGGATTTAAAACTTAAAGAAAACGAAAACCCTACAGATTTTTTTATAACTTTTGAAAAACATACAAATAAACTTAAAAATGCAGGCGAAACATTAACTGATGAAGACAAACTTAATTATTTACTATTGGCATTGCCAGAAAATTTGGCACATATAGTTGATATTGGAGACGCAATGCCGAAAGAAGAAAAAACAATAGAATACGTAAAATCGAAATTGAGTTTGGAGTATGAAAAGCGTCATATAGAACAACACGACGAACTACCAAGAAACTTTCAAGCACTAACCTTAGCCACTTCGAATAGAAGATTCAACAATTCAGATCGCAATAACAAGAGATACAAACGAACAAATATTAACAATCAAATTAGATGTCACAAATGCAATTAAATAGGTCATATAGAACGGTTTTGCAGTTATAACCAGCATGTACCAAACCGATGGGATAGAAGGTATAATACAAATTATAATACAAATGTAGAAGAAAATCTAAACAAAGATAGTGAAAACAGTTCATTCACTATTG
This sequence comes from Diogma glabrata, assembly GCA_963693315.1. Lineage (NCBI taxonomy): Eukaryota > Metazoa > Arthropoda > Insecta > Diptera > Cylindrotomidae > Diogma > Diogma glabrata. The sequence continues at coordinate 36,418,423 of OY856188.1, forward strand.
AGGTTATGTCAACAAATAAAAGTCAAAGAGTAAATGATGAAATTGATGAAAGGATTACCTGGCTATTGGATAGCGGTTGTTCTGACCACATAATAAATAGTGATAAGTATTTTAATGAGTTTACAGCGTTAAATGAACCAGTTGATATTAGAGTAGGTGAAGGTTATTTATTGAAATCAAATAAAATCGGCAACATTGAAATATTTTTTGAAATAAATTGCAAACTACAGAAAATTAACATTAAAAATGTTTACTATGTTCCTAACATGAATAAAAATTTATTAAGTGTTTCGTGCATTGTTAAAAATGGTCACTCCATATCATTTGAAAATGAATATGCGAAAATAATTGATACAGAAAATAATATCAAAGCTATAGCAGAACAGAAAAACAGAGTGTATGAACTAATTGGTAATGTTATGGTGAATAAAATGGTGAATCAAACCTTTGTTGATAATATGTCAAAAAAAGAAAAATGGCACCGTACGCTAGGACATACTAATTTTAAATGTCTAGAAGAATTAGTTAAATCAAAGTTGCTAAATGGGCTACCCGAAAAAATCGAAAATGTTTTTTTAAAATGTGAAATATGTATGCAAAATAAAATGACGAATATACCATTCAAAAATAATACAACGCGAGCAAAAGATATAATGGAAATAATCCATACTGATGTACATGGGCCCGTATCAACATCTGGTTACAAAGGACAAAACTACTTTGTTTCATTTATTGATGACTTTAGCAAACTTGCTGTCGTTTATTGTATTAAAAATAAAAGCGATGTTTTTGAGAACTTTGTGCAGCTGTACATAAATCTAATGCAAAATCACACTGGGAAGAAAATAAAACAAATTCACTGTGACAATGGTAAGGAATATGTTAATAATAAATTTTTTGATTTAGCTAAAGAACAAGGTATATATTTGAAATTAATTCCACCATACACCGCGTAGCGGAAAGGTTTAATAGGACAATTTTAGACCGGGCGCGTTGCTTAATGGCAGAAGCAAAGATTGAAAAACGTTTTTGGCCCGAATGTATCTTCACTGCAGGATATTTAGGCAACCGGTTATTAACAAATTCAGTAATAAAGAAAACTCCTTACGAAATATTTTTTAATATGAAACTGGATGTCTAATTTAAGGTTGTATGGAAGCATTGCATACGTCAGAAGTGAATCCAAAGGCACAAAAAGGTATTTTAATTGGATACACTGACAATGGTTATAAAATTATAATAAATGATAAGGTAATAACGAGTAGACACGTACAATTTATTGAAAAGAATACCCAATACATAAAAGTTCATGACGAAAGTGAAATCGAAGGCTCGATAAATGAAAATAAAGAAATAGAAATGGTTGATGAAAATGAAGTAATTGATGAAGTTAAGGAGAAAATAAATTCAAATCGTACAAAACGAGAAAAAAGAATGCCAGAAAAATTTAATGATTACGTTGTATATGCAAATTACTGTGATTCGTTTGTTTCAGATACTTATGAAGAGGCAATTAAATCACAAAATTGGATAGTTTGTAATGGATAGCCTGGAAGAATGCTTGAACACGGTGTATTATAGCCTCTGATTCTTTAGTGTCATTTGTGATTACCCTAAGTAGCTTGTAATAGGTTTTTTTATCCATCATTAACAGACACATTTTTCGTATAGTCTCAGATTCATTGGTTGTCAATTTTTTTTATTAACATGTACAGCTCGTAATAGTTTCTCATCCATTCACCATCAATAGTCATATTCCTTTTAGTCCCCGTAACCCATAGTTTCCTTATTTTTCCTAAAACTTACTTAAATTTTCAATAGCTGGAGAGACATATTTGAAAGGAAAATTGAACCAATTACACTACTTTTATTTATTAATTAATATAATATAATATTAATTAATTTGAATTAATTAAAAATTTTTCCTTAAATATCATCTATACAAACATTAAAATCTTACAACCCCCTAAAATTGACGCGCGCTACGTTTCCATTCGATTATTTTCAATATACTACTTGAATTTGAATTTTCTAAACACCAACCGTAATTAAACAATGAAGTTTTCAAACCTCATAACAGCTGTGCGTATTTGTCCAATCGTCAACATACAAAGAATTACTATCTTGCTTTGTTAAAATATTCGATTTATCTTTGTATGAATATAATATTTTGCTTCAAACAATCTCTCCGTTATGGAACTGAACTTCACGGTGCTGATATAGTAGATTGTAGTTTTGTAATATCTAAACACCATAACATCGATTGAACTTGCATTTAATTCATTTTAAATTCAATGTTAAATGTTGTTGATATATCGGAAATGATTTGTATCGCAAAATTATTTTTGTGCAATAATATCAAATAACAAACAGTTTTGTGTAACCATAAAAAGTTCCTAACAATTGAATACTTGATGTAAATTAATTGTCTTACATCTAAAACCCTGTATTCGAGTTTTTCGATACTGAAAATTTTGGCTATATAATAAGCCACTGTAATTTATTCATCCTTTTTTATTCTATTACATTTGCATAGAGTCGTGTGACGTCTCTTATGTCTTCACATCTATATTGTGGATGTCATACACGGAATGTTTGATTTCACGTGTTTTATTTTTGTTTAAATCTAATTCCGGATTAATTAGTGAAGTTTTTTTAAATTAATGTTGTAACTTAGTTTTTCAATTAGTGTAATTTTTTTCTAATAAGCTTAAATAGTCGTGATGTTAAATACGTTATTTTGTATAAGTTTAACGCTAAACGGTAATAATACTTAACCAAAAAAAAAATATTGCTTGTGTGTCTGTCTTTACTATTTGTGTCATAAATTTGAGATAAAAAAGTAAATAATAAGAAAGAATATAATAATTAAATTAGTTAAGTATTACGATGAAATAACTGTTTATATATCCTGTGTTATAAAAAGGTAAAATTGTGAATAAATTAATGATACATGTATATAGAACTTGTAGTAGTGGTTGTATAAGTGACTTCACCGTATTGACCTACATCAACTGTTTATGTTCTTTTTTAAACTGTATAAACCAAAACCAAAAGTCGTAAGTTTCTTTTGCTTGTTGATATATCGTTGTGTTTACGTTTATGTACTAAAGAAATAAAACATTAATTTATTGGTAATAAATTTTTATTAAAATAATAAAACCATCAGTGCTAGCATGGTAATCTATGAATCTTAATTTTCAATATGAGAAAACTAAATTTAACAAAATTTGAGTGATAGAACTGAAAAGATAAAGAAATTCAATAACGTATTTTAATCTTTGAAATCGGTGTAAGAAAAATCCATGACCTGCTCTTGTTGGCTGTAAATCTAACATAACCAAAAATTTTTTTTTTTGATTAAAATAATATGAAAATGTTTGTAAAACAACCTTAGGTGAAAGGTGACGTGTCAAGATTATCCGATAGCATCTATATTTTTGCCCAATAGGATGTGTAATCTAACTATATCGAACGCCTTAGTATGGGAATAAGAACCATTGAGTTTTTTTTCTAAATGTTATTAAAATGGAATCTAGTTTCGACGAAGATTACAAAAAGGAGCGCAACAGTTTTCTATAGTTTGCGATATTACTGCCGTATAGTATTTCGCCGCATCTTTTGATATCAAAGTTTTACTGTTACCACTGTATATTTGGGTCATAGTACTACTCAACGTTTATGTCAAGTTTTGCGGTTGCTACCATAGACTGCAACTCATCATTTGTAAATCATCTTTTTTTGCTGTTACCACCCAACGTTTATATCAAAAGTTGGTTGTTGCTGTCGTGTGTTGTATCCGTCGAACTACATCATTTATATCGAGTTTCGGTGCTATTACTACTACCTCCAAGTTTTATTATTACTGCTGGGTAGGTTACATACTGCGACGCAACTTTGATATTGAGTTTTTTTTTTGCTGTCATCAAATCTACAGTGTTATCAAACCATCTACTTTATTACTTTTACCTCAATATTGATATCCAATCTGTACTATTGCTGCGGTGTATTATACCGGTTTCGATACAACATTGGTGTCAAAATTCTGCAATTGCGGCCATATATTATACCTATTGAAACGCAGCATTATTATCAAGTTTTTTTTGGTTGTCGCTACACATTACCAACCATCATTTACATCAAAGTCATACGATTGCTGCCATATATTGGACATCTTTCTAGCCATCATTAATAACAACTTTTTGGCCATTACTATCATCTAGTTGGCTTATTTCAAATCTACAACGATTTCAATTATTTGCTTCGATTTAACCCAAATTCTTCAACTACAATCATATATGTTATTCAACGAATGTTCACTACAATGATTTGTTTGATTATACAACGACAATTATAAAATATTATTCTACGATTTCAAGTTACCCAAATTATTCAATTGCAATGTTATTCAACGAATGTTCGCTACAATTATCGGTTTGATTATACCACTACAATTATAAATATTATTCTACGATTTCAATTTATCCAAATTATTCAACGGCAATCATAGATGTTATTCAACGAATGTGCACTACAATTATCTGTTTGATTATACAACTACAATTATACATATTATTCTACGATTTCAATATATCCAAATTATTCAACTGCAATCATAGATGTTATTCAACGAATATTCACTACAATTGTTTATTTGATTAATCAACTATAAGTATACAAGTTATCCAAATTATTCAACGCTGCTGATTGCAAGTTTATTTAACGTTTCTACTTATTCAATGTTTATAAATACAAAATTATACAACGCTGATGATTGCAAGTTTATTGAACGTTTCTACTTAACGTTATATATAAGTACCAAATTATTCAACGCTGTTGATTGCAAGTTTATTGAACGTTTCTACTGTACGTTATATATACGTATAAAATTATTCAACGCTGCTGATCGCCAGCTTGTTTAACGTTTCTACTTCACGTTTTATTCAACAAAATTATCCAACGATTGCAAGTTTAATTAACGTTTCTACTTATCATTTTATTCAACGTTTATACGTACAAGATTAGTCAACGCTGATGATTGCAAGTTTAATTAACGTTTCTACTTATCATTTTATTCAACGTTTATAAATACAAAATTAGTCAACGCTGATGATTGCAAGTTTATTGAACGTTTCTACCTAACATTTTATACAACGTTTATACGTACAACTTTGTTCAACATTTTTGATATACAAGTATTTTCGAGAGGTTTCCAACGTGACCAACGTGCTGATGGAGGGCTGATATAATCAGGATAGGAGATCAGGAGTGTGTGTGGGCGTATGTGAGCGAACAAGGGGGTTGAACGTGCCGACCGTGGTTCTTTCGTAGAAGGGGTCGCCAGAGTCTCGTTTTCGCACTTGTATTTGTTTCCATTTCTGATATATTTTGAAAATTGCGTACATTTCTGCATTTGTGCTGAAGCAGCAGGTTTTTACTATCTCTTATCCACGATGATTGAGACTAAGTCGAACGGCAATACATCAAAACTAGGTACGCATCCTGCTAAGCCCCTCCCATTATCATCTTGAGAGGCACTTCATTACAAGTTGCTATGGAAAAAGAATTGAAAAGTTTGAAAGAAAATGATGCATGGGTTGAAGTAGACACACCTAGTAATAAAAAGATTATAGAAGTTAAATGGATATACAAAATCAAAAGTGATGGTACTTATAAAGCCAGAGTTGTAGCAAAAGGCTTTCAGCAAACATTTGAAGATAATGAAGAAAATTACTCACCTGTCGCCAAATTGACAACGCTTAAAATACTATTATCAGTGGCCTGCAAAAGAAATATGATCATAGAACAAATGGACGTAGAAACAGCTTTCTTAAATGGAAAAATTAAATCGGAAGTGCACATTTATCCACCAGATGGTTATTCAGTTCAACCTGAACAAGTTTGTTTATTAAAAAAATCATTATATGGATTACGAGAAAGCCCACGAGATTGGTATGAATGTTTTAACGATTTAATGTCAAAATACGATTTTCATAGATCAAAACATGACTACTGTCTATATATTGGATCCATTATAGATTCAAAAATCTACATTGTACTTTATGTTGATGACGTATTAATATGTAGTAAAGATTTAAAAGCTATTAACAAGATAAAAATGCTACTTAGTAATGAATTTCGAATGAAAGAGTTAGGTGAGATAAAATGTTTTTTGGGTATTGAAATTGAAAATAATTTAAAAAGTAAACAACTTACACTGAATCAATCAAAATATATTACCAATGTTGCCGAAAAATATGGAGTTGAACAAGGAAAAACTATGAAACACCAATGGAAATTAACTTAAAATTGGAACCATCAGAAACGAAAAAAACTGAGGATATGAAATATCGAAATTTAATTGGAGCCTTGTTGTACATCTCAAACGCAACTCGACCAGATGTTTCGTTCTCCGTGAATTATTTGAGTCGTTTCCAAAACTGTTATTCGGAAACACACTACAAATACGCTTTGCGAGTATTAAAATATCTATATCATACTCGAGAATTAAAGTTATTTTTTGAAGATAAATCTAGCGAAATCATAGATGCTTATGTAGATGCAGATTGGGCATCAGATATAGTGGACAGAAAATCAACAACTGGCATAATAATTCGAGTATTTGGAAAAACAATTTTTTGGAAATCACAAAAACAAAAAATCGTTTCACGAGCTTCAACTAATGCTGAATTTTATGCTTTGGCTGATTGTGTTACAGAAATTTTACCTATCAAGGGGATATTGGAAGATTTTGAAGTCGACATTGAAGGAGAAATTACAATTTACGAAGATAATAGTGGTGCTGTTTTTCTGGCTAAAAATGGAAAATTTTGTAAAAATTCAAAACATATTGATGTTAGTCTACACTACGTTCATGATTTGGAAAGTAAGGGTATAATAAGCGTGCACAAAATTTCTTCGGATAAACAAATTGCAGATATTTATTTTGACTAAATCATTGGGAAAAATAAAACACTTTAATTTTAGAAAAGACTTAGGTCTTAAAATGTAATTTGTTTATAACTAGCTTTTATTATAAAAATTAAGGAGATATGTTAAAGTATGTAATTTTAATAACGTAAAGTTAGCTACATTTTGAATTCGCTCTATTGTTTATTTCTATGTAAAAATAACAAGATTTAGTTTTTATGTTTTAGTCTTGTATAAACTCTGAAGTAATAAAGATTCTACATCAAACAAATTGTTTTTATTAACAGATTCATACATATTAAGTTCACTAAATTATTCAAAAAAGATGAGGAAAGAAGCGGCACCCAGCTATCATCTAAAGAGATCGAAAATGCGAAAACATTCTGCATTATGTGGATACAGCGAGAGTCATTCAAGGAAGAAATACAACATATTCTGTGACATAAAAGGGTTAGTAACAATTCTAAGCTTTTATCTTTAGCTCCTTATATAGACCAAAACGGGTTGTTAAGAGTGGGTGGCCGTCTTCAGAATGCAGATTGTGACTATGATAGCAAGCATCCAATTATACTACCACAGAAACACATACTTACCACGAGATTAAACTGGGATGTTATGTTCATGCTGGGCCAACATTGACAACACACCTTATCCGTCAAAATTACTGGATAGTTAATGGACGTAGCAAAGTACGAGAGATCACCAGAAAATGTGTTATATGCAAGAGATATGCCGCAAAAACCACAACGCAAATGATGGAAAACTTACCAAGTACGAGACGTATTTCTTAAGCAAAAATTCTATAAATTTGCATTTTATTCCACCGGCATCTCCGCACTTTGGCAGAATTGGGGAAGCTACAGTTAAATCGGTGAAAGGACACTTGTTAAAAGCCACACGTAACGCAAATCTAACATTCAAAGAGCTGATAACGTTGCTATGCCAATTTGAGAATATTTCAAATTCGCGACCTTTATACACCACTTCAACCGATGATGACTTTGAAGTATTAACGCCAGCACATTTTTTGATTGGTACTTCAACTGGCTCGATTCCAGAACTATATATCATCACTCCAGAAAATCGTCTTACTAGATGGCAAATAATACAAACTCGTATACAAGGTTTTTGGAAACGAAATCATTTAGAATATCTCAACAATATGCAACAACGTCATAAATGGAAAACCAACAACGAAAGCTTAAAATTCAATGACATAGTGTTAATTAGAGAAGACAACACGCCAGCATGTAAATGGCCACTTGGTCGAATTATTGAAGTACACGCAGGAAAAGATGACCTCATAAGAGCTGTGACTATAAAAACTGCATCGTCTAAATTACAAAGACCAATTGTGAAGTTATGTAAATTACCAATTTGTTAACGGTAGACTCGTTAACGCGGCGTGGTATGTTAATGCTGATTTTAAAAGCTTCACTAACGTTTAATTGAATTCATATTAATACAAATGTTTAACTGAATTTATACTAATAATACCTTACAAATGTTTAAATTAATAATACCTTACAAATGTTTATTTAGTAATACCTTACATATGTTTATCTGAATTTATTTTAGTAATACCTTACAAATGTTTAATTGAATTAACGCTAATACCATACAAATGTTTTAAATTAAAACTTTACAAATGTAAATTAATGAATTAGAGGAGTATTGATAGAATAGCCATACTCTTCTAACATTAGTATATAAGCAATGAAAATTATAAACAAAATCCTACTCAAATAAAGCTTCAACAGAAGAAACAACTAAAAGGAGTAAGAATTTTATTTACGTAATTATGCTACAAATTGGCGATTTTGCACGCTAAAGTGCAAATATTATAATTACAAGGAGTTCTTGGGGTGAATACGTTCTAGGTCTACAAGAACGTAAACAACTATTATTCTCTTCCATTTAATTATATCAGCTTTATTTGTATGTTTTTTCGATAATAATAGTATGTATTATTGTATTTTTTCTAACCTATAGCCTAATGAACTTAACCTATTGTCTAATGAAAATTATCCTATAAAAAATTTTCATTATTCAATTGGTATGATTCCAATTGGTCGAATTGTTTTGATTTCATTAAAATTATTTTCAAATTATAATCACAATTGCTTTGATAAATTTTGTTCAAAAATCAAATTTTAAGTTTAAATTCTCTTATTTCGTTTAGTTGAACTTGATTGATTGTATAGGATGGGTTTTTTTTATCATCAGGGTTTTTTTAATAAAAAATTTGATTTATCAATTAAAACATTAAAGATTTATTGTTTTAATTGAAGAATAGAAGATTCTTGTATGAGCTTAGAATGAAGGCAATTCTTCACGAGGATGAAGTTTCCCGAAACGAGCGTAGCGAGTGGAGGGAATCATCTGAGTGAAGAATTGCCATCATCCTAAGCGAATACAAGATGCTATTTTATCCACGACTTAAATATTTCGTTTAATTTCCAGTTTTCATGCATATCGCCATATTGAAATAAAAACATCAAAGATAGCGAAAAACAAAACAAGTTTGTTGTTTAATTTGTTCGGGGAATACTTAATAAACTATATAGAGCTGTTAAAGAATTGTAATCAAATTCACTAGTTGTGGAATGAATACAATTACAATGGAAGACATACGCATGGAAAGCATATATTCTTTAGTAGTCGTGGATAAAATGTTTTTATTTTTTATGATACACAATTCTTTGTCAGAGAATAAAGTATTGTTATCGATTCGTGTTTAATGAATTTTATTCTCTCGCAAATTAAAATTCTCGCTCGTGCCTCGCTCAAATTTTAAACTTTTGCTTGAGAATAAACTATTTCATTATACACTCATTGATTAAACTACTATAAAAATATATTTATTTATGAGTTTTTGTTAAACAAATCATATTGTAAAATTTCAAAACCAGCAAACTACATATCAGTTGTCAAAAACCCCAGTGTACCCTTTTTTACTGGCATGTTGAAAAGCTTTCGTCATTTTTACGTTCGGTGAATCACCACCAACAATCATTGTAAAAGTATAAAACTCTTTACTTCTCATATCCTTTTCAAATAATGACGATAATTTATCACATTCATCTTCAGGACACATCATCCAGGGTAAAAAATGTATCGACAACATAACTCCATAAAATGCAAATTTAGCAAAATGTTTTAAGAAATTTTCTTTCGAATATTTCTCAAGCTTTTTATCCGATAAACTAATTTGTAGAATTTTTGTTATATTATCGATTATCCTGTTATGATAATGATCTAAAAGCTTATCCCATAAAACATCATATAAATCTGGATTCATATTAAAATACATGAAAAATGTTAGATCACAGGCTGGACTGCCATATCGTACTTCCTGCAACACAAACAGTTAAATAAAAAAATGATTACAGAGATATGAATTGATTTGTGAGTACATACCTGGAAGTCAATCATTCTTATTCTTTTGAGATCAGCAAAATTATTTGGATCACCGTAATCGAATAAAATATTGTTTCGATTATAATCTCCATGTAAGATTACATTAAAAACTGGATCATCATTACGAAAATTTTCCAACAGCTTTACCGGAGCTTTTCCAAATTTTTCACGCAACTTACTGACATCTTGATTGAATTGTTTTAAGCTATGAAGTTCGGGAGATCGATCATAATATTCAAAATATCGATCGAATGCAACATTATAGATGGCTGAGTAAATATTAAAACTGCCGTCAGGTTCTTCAAATGGTAAGGGCATTAGTTTAGATTTTAGTTCATTTAATTTCGATTCCTCAGAAATTCTCATTGCGTATTGGACGGAGTGAAAATCAGCGATTGTGTTCAAAAGCATCAAAAGGTGTTCTTCGTCTAGCTCTAAACGAGGACCATTTCCAAAACCTAATGGTTTTAAATTTTGTAGTGCCAAGATGGATTCGTAGCCATCACTTAAATCTGAAATTAGTAAGATAATTTATTATAAAAATATTTTGAATAAATTTTGCGCAAACAATTTAATTTGGATTTAAAAATATCTTTGTAGTTTGTTCCTATGAAAGTCAGCTATCTCAACAGTATGTCTTTATGCACAAACCGATGGAAATTTACCCTTGGAGAAAATGCTTGAAACATGATGGATCTGATTTTGTTCTGAGCACTGCTGGTGACGATATTTATAACAAACAACGAGATCAGCAACAGTGCGACGATGTTGTAGGGAATCAAGATTTGATGTTAAATCAAATTCTGATTCGATCAACAACAATTCATATAGCACGCGTTTTAACAGAGTGCAAAAGAGCTAGGATGGAAAGAAAAGCAGCGCCCCAAACAACAAACATTAACATTCGTTTATTTATTCGTCACACATACTAATTGAAATATCGTTGGAGAACTCAATCATTGATGTCCTAACAATCAACATCAGTCCCTGGGCCGGCGCCGATCTCATGTGATGATTACCACATATTTTATGCTTTGTGAGGCCCCTGTCCTTGACGATCCCGAAAACATTTGTTCTGCGATTATTTCCAAATCGGCCGCTTTTGCGTTCGGTAAGCTCCGAAAAATGCCGATTGCCCGGGATCTTGTAACTTTTTGTTTAACTATGGGGGTTGGAAATTTGTTTTAGAACACGAGGGTAACCTTGTCCGACAAAAATTTGTCTGCTATCGTCTAATCCTATTTGAGCTATTTGATTTAGACTCAGAAAAAAAAGGCATTTATAGATACCAAAATGTATTGGTTAAACAGAAAATATTAAGTCAATTTCATGACTGCGGGATAAAAACCGTGCGCAATGTGCTTGTTGCTTAAGTTGGCATACCAGATTCGATCGAATGCTTTTGCGATGCCTAACGCAATGACTTACGTTTTCAAGTTTGATCAAGTATGCAGCTCCAAATATGGGCTATATAGCTCAATATATCGCTTCGTAATTTCGGCCTTATTTCAACTGATACTCTATATATTGGGAATCAAAATCAAACACAAAAACCAGCAACAAATGAATCAACAAATTTGTAAACTTTTTCTTTTATATTACTTTAAACACTTTTGTGTGAACTAATACATTTTATGTATAAAAGTTGTTGTATGCTCATTGATTCGTTGCGACACACAAGTTGTAATACACATTTCTAAGTCTGAATACACCTAAAGAATTTCCTTTTCTTTTTTTTCAATTTTTTTTAATTGTATCAATAATAAAAACTGGGTTATGCAAGCATCAAGAAAAAAATGTATGAGGTTCCGTCATAATGTATTACAGTTGTTCAATATTTATTTTTTATTTCTGTGTTATGAATTGCTTTTCAATTTTGAAGTATGATAATCTTAAAATCATATGATGTAATTGTTATATTGAGCATATCAGTGATCAAGGTATATAAAAAAGAAACAAAAGATAGAAAATTCTAGCTATAAATAATCGATGAAGCATTATGTAAATTTCATTCAAACAATAAGATTTCTTTCAGTTAGAGTTATGTCACAAATGATATTGTTTAAATAATTAAGTGCTAAAATTAAATTTGTAAGATTAATCTATTTTTGAAATTAGTTAGACTTTCGAGGCATTTTAATAAGATTTTTAAACTGATAACAATTTTTGAAAGAACGAGTTGTATCTAAAATGAGATATTTATATTATATCATTATATTTAATAATTGATGAATTAATATTTTTTTATTGAAAAATTGTGAATTTGGATTTTACAATTATAAACAAAAAAAATAAATTATTTTTTGTTTTAATATAGTAAAATATGTTTTCATGATGTTTCCACAAGTTAAAATGCAATAAAGTTCACAAACAGGCATTTTTCTACACTGGTTAGAAGTCTATACACAACTGGCGCACTGAAGATATGAAGATGGAATGAATAAATGCTGGTAAAGTATAATGGTTCCACGACCTGTGTGACTATTTATTTATTTATTTAAATTACATATAATTAATTGCAAATAGGGTTTTCTCTCAAAGAGATTCCCCTTTCAAAGTATTCAATTTGAATTTAAAAATAAAATTATTAACACAAACTTAATTTAAAAAATTATGTAAAAGTATTAAGTTTATTAAAAATTATAACTATAACAAACAAAATTAAATTTTATAAAGCTAATTTTCCATCCAGCAGCCACTAGCCATGACAACGGGTTTACGATATTTAAATACCGAACAAGAGATCCGCTATAGCTCAGGTAAGCCAGACACTAATCACAGTGCCAAAACATAGTGACCATGAGGGTATATATTGTAAATTATTAAGGAATTACTTTGATGTTGATATCGGAATAAATGTCCAGCGTATACATTTTGAATTATTAAACTTTTAGTACAGCACAGAGCTCAGTTTATGGTTGTTAAACTATCGTACTTGATATTTTTATATCAAGATCATCATAGATCATCATAGAGATATCAAGATCATCATAGAGGTTGGATGTTCTAACTCCAAAAAAGTACGAAGCGTAAAAATGCATTGGTACGGCAAAGTTTCATTTGCATTAATCAGCGAGATCAATACAAGTTATCGTTTACCTCAACCCAGTGTGCAATGATTTTTTTTTTTGATCGATTGCTGTCTCATTTTATTATGTTGTTGATTCATAATTCTGTTTAAATAAATACTTGGACACATGTGATTTTTAGTCAGCCGAGGAGAATTATTTGAATGAGGATAATTCTTAAAATTTCTCGTTGGTTATTTATTTTGAATGCCAAAAACACTTGGTGTTATTTTAGGCTTAGTTTAGCTAAATAGTTTATATCAAACAAATCGGAGAATTTAAAGGGGAATCAGATTAGTTTTGACTTTTGAATACAAAGTGCATATATTTGAATTAAATGTGTTTGAGGATAGCAACATAAACCTGGGTTGAGGTCTACAAAAAACGGTAAATGCTTATATGATACTTTTATCGACTTGATTTTTTAGAGCAAATTAAACATTTTATGTATGTACAAAATTAATATTGAGTGAATTAATCTAAAATCGATAGGAAAAGAAAATGTTAATTTTTGCTAGGATCCAAACGGTTATCATCTTGATCTGAGCATCAATTTAAATAAATCAGGGTTTGGGTGATATTATAATTAATATCTGCTTAACAATCGCCATAACCAACGGCATAACATTTTTATTGATATTTTGTATTACGATTCATATTAGTCTTATGCAACAAACGGCCAGATCAAAGGTGCAACTTTTTTCGTTTTATTATTTTAATGCAGCAATCAGCAGGATCAAAGGCCCAACATACTTATATCTGTCATGGTGTTATTTGGATGAACGCTTTAATTAGTATGAGTGGCTGAATTAAGGTAACATTAGGGGTTTGCTCCTAGAAATCTTAGTCTAATATATGTTAAATGTAATAAATTTAGTTATATTGTTGTGTGTGATGATCGCGGTTTTTTCGGCTTTTGGGATCGTCAGAGTCCATGTTCTTTGTTTTTGCTTATTTCATTCCGTTTACACGTCTCATTTGCTTGAATGTCTGAATATTTGTACTGGACTGTAGTAAAATTACTTCTCGGACTCACATGGCTGAAGTTTGCTGGAACCAAAACTTCACTAGGCACGTAGTCCCCCGATTGCTTTCTGTTAGTGCCGCACTAGCAGGTCCAATGTTCATTACTGTACCCGATTAGAATTTTATTCAGGTATGCTATTTTTAGGTTGTAATATGGGTTTTAGTGTGTAATAAGAGCCTTTACATCTGGTCCTTATCAGAAAACATATCTTATTTCTCTATTAGAGGAAGCGAAGACTTATCTCATTTCTAGTTTTTTTTATTGGCAGGCCTCAAGACTTACAGTCCTCCAATAAAAAAAACTAGGAATACGACTTCGCAGAACGGACCTGAAGTATGCCAGAGAGTGATTTAAACATGTTGTTCTGGCTCACGAATAGGTCTACTGCACGCTGAAAAAAGTACTGAGTGGTGATAAATGGAAATAAAATTTACTAGCCTAGCAACATCACTTGTCAAAAGAAAGTTGTTATTGTCATAAGAGAAATGTATTTATCATACTATAATTTGAATCAACAAAAGGCAATAAAAGTTATTTATTGCAACTACTTAAGTTTGAAAAGATAACAGATAAGTAGATCAGTTATTGGTTTAAAATTAGAAATTTCTACAGCAGTGATTTGATAAGAGGTAATATAACTAAGATTAAAATTTCATGTTGCACTCCTGCTTTGATTTTCTTTCTCGCATAAAAAATACTAAAATTCTGTCCTATCCTAAATCTAATGTGCAGTTTTTTTGGATACTGATGCCAGTAATAAAGATATAGGAAGAGTCCTGTCACAGAAAATAGATGGTCAGGAAATGGTGATAGCTTATTTCTCCAAAATGCTTTCCAAGGCGGAGCGGAATCATTTCGTAACACGAAAAGAGTTATTTTTAGTATTGAGCTTAAGTTCTATATAAAACCAGAAATCACGAGCAATGTGCTTTCTCCACAAATCAAATTCTCTTCACCATCCATCCCAGTTGAAATTAAGTTGGCGGATCCATACTTTAACGTTCCAAATACCACTGATCTAATGTTGAGCGTTGAAATCAATCGTAAAATATTCAAGGGTCCTTCGATACAGTTACACAATTAACTTCCACATTTTCACGATACTGAACTGAGATATGTTGTCTGAAGCTTAATCTGGTCATTTAAGTCTGACTATGAGTAGTATTCAGTCAATTGATGATCAATTGAAACGATTTTGGGAATTGGAGACTCTTCCTCCGGTGCTATCCCTGGAGGCAATTCTATGTGAAGATCATTAAGAAGCAAAATTGTAGCGATTGAGCAATGGCCGGTATGTCTATGTCATCACATTACCTACGAATGAAAAGTTTGCGGAGTAAGGACATTTACAATTATTTGCTCAACGCTAATTTTACCATTTGGGAAGCGCCTCATTGAAAAGGAGGAAATTTATAATCAATATCGAGAATTCATGAGTGAATACACTTTGTTGTGTGATATGAAAGTTATCCGTGCCATAAATAAACGTTGAGTTGGAATAAACGTTGATTCAGTGTATCTATGGACGGACTCTAAAATATCATAATTCAGAATCAACTCCGTAGCGTATTATTACGCCACTTTCATAGCAAATCGAATCATTGAAATCCAAGAATTGTGCTCATCGGCTAACTGGCATTACGTCAACACCAATGAAAATCCTGGTGATATAGTATCTCGAGGAGTCATGCCATTATAGTTGACTTCTGCGTGCTTATGGTGGAACGGCCTCCAATTCTTAAAAACCCCAGTTGCTTGTTGGTCATCTACCAATAGCCATCAATATATTCCAGAAGGTACAACATTAGTACTAAAGAAATCGACTAATTTAGTTCTAACACAACAAACACAAGATGATGAAAGTATTTTTGACCGATTCTATTGTGTCATAATGTGAAGTCGTGTTGTATCATACATTTTGCACTCTGCACATCATACCAAGAACACAGAAGCTCGTCCGATGTCATCTTCAATTCATTTCCAACCTATAGCAATTCAAAAGGTAATGACAAAACTAGTGACATTAATTCAAAGGCAGCATTACGCAGATGAAATAATGTCGATCCGTAAAACCAATCGCGTATCATCAAAAAGTAACTTACTGTTGTTATCCGCTTTCCTTAACGATCGGGGAGTATTGCGCGTCAGCGGACGTTTAGTGAACGCTGCAACTATGGGAGAGCACAAACACCCAATTAAATTGCCAGAAAAACATGTGTTCTGCACCATGTTAGCATGTCATGAACATGAACGATTCCTCCATGCTGACCCGCAAACTCTGTTTTATGACGTAACTTGTGTCAGACTATTGTGCATGACTGTATATGGTTCACCCAAAATAAATCGCACACCCGACACCAGATTATGGGTGATTTACCAGCCGACCGAGGGACTAGATTCGATCGACCATTTGTCATCGTTGGTATTGATTTCTGTGAACCCTTCTTACTATCTCAATCGGTGCGATCTAGATCTAAAAACAAATCTTATATTTGTGTATTCGTGTGCTTCGGGATCACGGCTGTCCATCTAGAATTGGTCATGAATGCAACCACTGATCCATTGCGGGTCTACGCCGCTTTGTGGCACGCCACGGATTATATAATAAAATTTACTCAGATAATGTCACCAATTTGAATAAATGAAGAAATTGTTTTTGTCACACTCCTTTCAAGGGGCCTCTGGGGTTTGTGGGAGGTTGCTGTCAAGAACACTAAGCATCATTTCATCCGCGGCATTGGATCGCTGTCATTTACACTCGAAGAATTTCTCACTACTAGCGCACTAATTTAGAATTGAGTTTTTCCGTGAGTTCATTTATTTCTTTACTGCAACTCCGATAAATTTTCCTTATGCCCTCGATCCCAAAATCCGCAAATCATTGTTGGATATTTTTAAATTTTGATAGCCGGTTGATATTAAGGTCGAACAATGAAGGTTCGGGTAGAGCCGTTAACGGTGACCCGATATAATAAAATGTCCAAGAGATAACGCAGGAAAGCCTGATGGATCATCATACATGGAGGTCAGAGGGTGTGATTTAAGGCAGGCGTGATCTTCCGCTATTAGTTCTTGACAATGGCCTCCCACAGACCCCCAAAATGCGGTGAACGAGGTATAATAGTTTTTCATTCTATGTTGTAATTCGTACAGAACTGTGTACTAGTTTCTTGAAAGAACTGTAACAAAAACAATTTCTTCAACTCTTCCAGTTCTGATATCGCCCCAACAAAATTGGTGGCATAATCTGACTAAAGTTTTTTACATAAACTGCGGTCCGCCATAACGCTACTACGCAATGTGACAAACATTTCCATAAATACTTGAATGGATACGACTTAGATATGGAGCATCGCCAGGGTACTGCACACTGGAATATTGATGCATTATCAAGACAACCTCGTCAAGTTGAACAGTGCTACCTGATGATAAGTGGACCGCAGAAACCATAAAAATAGATTAATTATAAGATCCAATTTTTGCACTCATCATCGAGTTCCCCAGTCAGGGACTTAATTGTTGAGTAGTGTCAAAAATGCAATAAATGAGCGGCAGTAATAGGACCCGCACGCAGTAGTCATGGGAAAATCAATCAAAGCAACTGATAACTAAAACAAATATATTCAAGTGAGATTACTTCTGTAAGGGCCGGAAGTGTGTGCAATACCTTTGCCAGATACTCGGTATTAACATAACGAGGACGACAGATCAATAGTTTATAAGACCATGGCCATGATACCAGATTAAACTATTTTTGGAAGTAATTTAATACTACCTGGTGATTTAAGACTACCTTAAATTTAGAGTAGCACCATCAACATAATTGCCTGCATATACGTCAACCAAATCAGCGACAATCTTGCTGATATTCACAAGCTTGCTAGGCAGAAAATACTATTGGCCAGTGATAGAATGAAAACCCGATATGATGTATGATCTAACAATAAAGGTTTTGAAGAGGAGCTAGATTCGAACTCATTGGCTGAAGCTGGTTGGAATCAACATTAGGCACGTGACTCACCGGAACCTCCAAATTATTATTCAATGATTAGGAACTCACCGCTGTTCATTACAATCATCAAGATCCAGACACAGCTTAAATAAGGATGGTACGCATTGGACAGTATTTTTGGCCTTATTGTTATAATTATCAGTTTTTTTCGAAGTCGTAGATGTGCTGAAAATGGGAAATAATTGATTGTACTAATTGTACGCTGGAATTCCAAAAACAACCTGCTGAAACAAAAACTTCTTCGGTTTGAAATTTATTAAATTGGGTAATACAAATTCAAGATAAGCAAAAAAGTCTTAGTACAGTAGATAGGTTTTTGGGTGGAACTAATTCCCACAAAGACGAGGTTTAAATTGTTTAGTTCTTTGTGTGTATCTTTTTCATATACTAAAAGTCTAGAAAAATCTGAGTGGGCAAAATGCGTTTTTTTGGTCGCCATCTTGAAAAAATATCAAAAATAAAAAGAGTCATATTTGGTAACAAATTACCCGGTATTTCACGCTAAAATAATATAATAACGGTTTTTAGAAGTAAAATGTTTACAAATATGAAGCAGGTCGCAGGGGCGTAGCCAGGCGATGGGATTTGAAAATTCATCCTCTCCCAAAATTACCTAAAGTGCTGAAAATTTACCACAAAAATAATAATTTTTATGTGTTTTAGTTGAAAGTTGATGCAAATCCCTCCCGAAAATTTTATGCCCCCTCCCGAAAAAATCCTAGCTATATAATATATCTAAGGGTGATATAAATCTATCCCTATATAAATCTAAGACCTAAGTGTTTAAAAATAGTTAAATTCTAAATATTTTAATATATAAAAAATACGTTCAGATATGGTCTTTTAACGAACTTTAATGCGAATAACAAAAAGTCGAGGTCGGTTACCACGTGGAAGAAACAACACATTGAAATATCCGATGCTATAAAATCTAGAGATATGAGGAATTTCTAACAATAGTTCAATTTTTGGAAGATCACAATCCATTTGATTCAGAATGCGTTGAGCTACATAATATTTTCAGTGGGTTAGTAGACACTCAACACAAGGTAACTACAAATAATCTGACTATGGAAACTGACTGGAAAGTTTAACTACTAGTTTAAAACAAAGCATAGCAACTAGTTTAAATTACATGTTACCTGCGGAAACATTGTATGTTCTTGATGGGTGTGCAGTACGACACAAATTGCCATGGCCAAAAATTGGGAAATTTTCAGATGTTACAACTATTTAGCAGTCATATTACTAAGCAATATAAAGTTGCAACAATTGTATTTCATGGCTATAGCAAATCCACTACAAAGGATGTAGAGCATCAGAGACGCACAAATCAATCATTAGTAACAGTGAAATTTACTGAGAGCCATTTTTCTCCCATTTTTTCCTAAAAATAAAAATAAACAGTGTTTTATAGCCATGATTAGGACACACTTAGTAGCAAATGACTACACTGTGTTTCATGCTGCAGATGATACTGACACAGTTATTGTAAAGTAAGAGACCAATTACAGCCCATAACATGTGAGCACCAAAGCTTATTATACACGTGATCCGCTGCACATGCAAAACGGCATTTTTATTAATAAAATTTTATTTTCAACACTGCATAAAATTTCAGTTTTTCGACCATTTTTTGTTATTTATTTTACTTCGGTCTGAAAAACCTAAGTATTACATTCATGAGCCAAAAGTAAAATTCTTACCCCCATTTTTTTTTTCATTTCTCGACGTTTTAGGACCTACTGATTCTAAAAGAGCAAAAAAAAATGTATATCTGCGGTTCGTTCGGCCGTCATTACCTACGCTGCAGGGAAGTTTGTCAAAAAAAATCTTTACACGCTGTTGAAGTAAAACTTCTTTGGCCACTGCAGCATGTATTACTAAAAATATTAAATATAAAATAAAATAGATATATCATTTTGAAATTTAGAGTTTCTTTCTAATATTCTTGATAATATAATTTGCAACAATGTGTAATAAAAAGCCATATTTTTCAAAGTCTTACAACGTATTACAAATTAAATTTCACGATGAATACATGTCCACTTAATTTAACAATCGGTACAACAATTGATGCATTTTTCAAAAAATTTAGCAAATTTGTCATAAGCCTCTAATTTCATATTTCAATTATGTTAATAATTGAATTGACTTTGTAATACATTATGTAAATATTGCTTTTTATTACACATGCTGCAAATTATATTATCAAGAAATGCAACTCTAAATTGCAATATGACATATTTATTTTATATTTCATCTTTTTATTAATACCTGCCACAGTAGACAAAGAAATTTATTTCAACCGCGTGCAAAGATTACACCACTCATTTTTCTATTAAACAAAACAAATTTAATCAACACAAATATTTTTTCCCGCCCGGGATGCAAACTCTAAACACCATGACCACCGTGACACCACCTCGACCATCATGCCCACGATGAACATCATTACCACCATGACCACCATTACCACCATGACCACCATGACCGCCATGAACAATATGACCATCATGACCACCGTGAACACCATGACCATCATGACCACCGTGAACACCAGACCGCCATGACCACCATGACCACCATAACCACCATTACCACTATGACCACCATGACCACCATGACCAACTTGACCACCATGACCACCGTGACCACCATAACCAACATGAACACCATAGCCACCATGACCACCGTGACCACCGTGACCACCGTGACCACCGTGACCACCATTACCACCATGACCACCATAACCACTATAACCACCATGACCACCATGACACCATAACCAACATGACCACCGTGAACACCATGACCACTATGACCACCATGACCACAATGAACAAAATGACCACCATGACCACCATAACCACCGTGAATACCGTGATCACCATTACCACTATGACCACCATGACCACTATTACCACCATGACTACCATGACCACCATGACCACCATGGCCACCATGA
Source organism: Diogma glabrata (assembly GCA_963693315.1). NCBI lineage: Eukaryota > Metazoa > Arthropoda > Insecta > Diptera > Cylindrotomidae > Diogma > Diogma glabrata. The sequence continues at coordinate 36,439,848 of OY856188.1, forward strand.
CCACAATGAGTACTATAATCAGCCCTTAAGAAGTTTTACTTCAAAAAACTAAAACAATTTAAAATATAAATTTAAAAAATTACGAAACTCAATAAAATATTACGAATATTATATTATTAGATATTTAAATCTAAGATCGACACGTCCAACTCATATAACATTTAATACGATACTGAATAAGCGTATAAAATACACATAATCGAATTGTCGCATACTTGCCGAACATAATATTTGTTTGCCTTTTTTACTTCTAATTTCTTTTTTATTTTATTGTGTTTAAATTTCTACTTAAGTTTTTTTGGAATTGTGTGCATGTATATGTTTGAAATTCAAAATCAGACTGTAGTATGATAGAGATGAATATATGGTTATATATATGTTCAAATGACTACTTCCGACATTTATATGTCGACATTTATATGTGTGTCATAATTGAATTGTATCGTATTGTTACGTTTTTCCAACCTTCCTTCGAATTGGCCTAACTCACAATTCGATAAACGTAATTCCCAATCTCTTTCTGAGTTCGATCACTGATTAGTTAGCAGAAACACCAGGTTTTATTAAGTATTCAACACCTTAATTGTTCCACAACAACAGGAAAACAATATAACAAACAATATTCCTGACTAAAATATTCTTTCAACAGCTTCAGAACTCCAACGGTTTATTGTAGAAATTTCCAGTTTACAACGTTGAAAATAATACACAAAATATTTCTACTCAATAAAACTTATAACTTTATTACACTTATAACTTTACACAAAACTAATTTAAAGATCACTTTTATAATTTTAACTTCACTATCGCAGGCTTAAAATAAAACTAATTAAAAACTACAAGAGGTAATTTCCTTATATACATTCTGCTTAATCTCTAGAAATTTCGCGGTCACTTTTTAGAAACCTTGAGAAAATGTTAGAATATTCGATTATTTTACGTTACGTTGATTTGATTCATAAAATCATTTGTTTTGTGTAGACCTTAATTCTAAGAACATATACAACAACAACAGCACTATTCATTTCATTCACTTTCTGTTGTGTTTTGTTGATTTTATTTTCCTGGAAGTGACCGTAATCGTCTAGATCTTTCTACAATCGTTTAGATTTTTCTGTATTCGTAACAGTATATTTGCCTAACATTATATTCGTTTTTTGTCTTTCCGTTGCAAAATTCTTAAAACGTGCCTAAAGAAGTTTTGCTTCAATAATGTTAAGTGTGTCAAAAAATGATTTCATTCATTTTTTTAGCCAATTTTTTGGGAAAAAAATGTAGCTGTTTTTATGACGTAAATGTAATTGAAAATGAAATTGGACATTGAAATTTTTTAATTTGTTATAGTTTTTAAAATATTTTTGGAATTTTGAAAAAGTTTGTATTTTTGATTTTGTAATAATTTTGGCATATTTTTAAAATTTTGGAAAAAGTTTTAACTTTTGATTTTGTAAGAATTTTTTAAATATTTTTAGAATTTTGAAAAATTTTTAATTTGTTATTTTATTTTAATTTTCGAAATTTTGAAAAAATTTTCAATTTTTAATTTTGTAATAGTTTTTGCAATATTTTTAGAATTCTGGAAAAAGTTTGAATTTTTAAGAATTTTTGGAATATTATTGGAATTTAGAAAAAGTTTAAATATTTGATTTTATTCTAATTTTTGGAATATTTTTGGAATTTTGAAAAAAATTTCAAGTTTCGATTTTGTTATAATTTTTGCAATATTTTTAGAATTTTGAAAAAAATAGAATTTTTAAATTTTATATATATATATATTTAGAATTTTGAAAAAAGTTTCAATTTTTGATTTTGTAAGAATTTTTGGAATATTTTTAGAATTTTGAAAAATTTTAAATTTTTGATTTTATTGTAATTTTTGGAATTTTGAAAAAAGTTTGAATTTTTGATTTGTAATAATTTTTGCAATATTTTTAGAATTTTGGAAAAGATTAAATTTTTAAGAATTTTTGGAATATTTTTGGAATTTAGAAAAAATTTAAATATTTGATTTTATTTTAATTTTTGGAATATTTTTGGGATTTTGAAAAAAGTTTGATTTTATTTAATTTAACAATATTTTTGGAATTTTGATTATAATTTTCTGGCAACGTATTGATGTTTCGTGTTAATTACTTCGGTCTGAAAGACCTAATTACATATTACATTCATGAGCCACAAGTGAAATTCTTACCCCCACTTTTTTTGGCTTTTCTCGACGTTTTAGGACCTACTGATTCTAAAAAAGCAAAAAAAAAATGTAGGTCTGCCGTCCGTCTGGCTGTCATTACCTACGCTGCAAGGAAAACCGCAAGAGGGATTTCAAAAATTTTTTTTTCTAAAAATAGGTATACTCAAGGCACAGGTTCGAAAGCACGCTGTGTTCAATAAATGTACCGGAAGTGTGTCAAAAAAATCATTATGTTTGTCGAAAATAGCAAATTTTCATATTTTTGGCTTAAAAAACGTTCATTTCAAGTGATTACGAGTAGGAACATTAAATTTGGAGAAATCTTGATGGTAGGGATTGGTATGTGAGATCAAAAACTAGATTATTGCATTATAAGTTTGTCAAAAAACTGTTGTCAAGTGTGTCAAAAGAAAGGTTTTTATTTATTTTTTTACCAAATTTTTTGGAAAAAAATAAAATTGTTTGTTTGTATTGCATGAAATTTTATTATTACTATGGAGAATTATGGCATTATAAGTTTGTAAAAAAAATAATGTTAAGTGTGTCAAAAAATGATTTCATTTATTTTTTTAGCCCCCTTTTTGGAAAAAAAATGTAGCTGTTTTTATGACGTAAATGTAATTGAAAATGAAATTGGACATGGAAATTTTTGAATTTGTTATAGTTTTTAAAATATTTTTGGAATTTTGAAAAAGTTTGTAGTTTTGATTTTGTAATAATTTTTACATATTTTTAAAATTTTGGAAAAAGTTTTAACTTTTGATTTTGTAAGAATTTTTTAAATATTTTTAGAATTTTGAAAAATTTTTAATTTGTTATTTTATTATAATTTACGGAATTTTGAAAAAATTTTCAATTTGTAATTTTGTAATAATTTTTGCAATATTTTTAGAATTCTGGAAAAAGTTTGAATTTTTAAGAATTTTTGGAATATTATTGGAATTTAGAAACAGTTTAAATATTTGATTTCATTCTAATTTTTGGAATATTTTTGGAATTTTGAAAAAAGTTTCAAGTTTTGATTTTGTTATAATTTTTGCAATAATTTTAGAATTTTGAAACAAATAGAATTTTTAAATTTTATATATATATATATATATATATATATATATATATATATATATATATATATATATATATATATATATATATATATATATATATATATATATATATATATATATATATATATATATATATATATATATATATATATATATATATATATATATATATATATATATATATATATATATATATATATATATAAATATATATATATATATATATATATATATATATATATATATATATATATATATATATATATATATATATATATATATATATATATATATACAGTAATACCCCGTTTAACGTCAAGGATGCGTTCCAAAATTCCTTAACGTTATTCAAATCAACATTAAACGGGGTATGGGTGTCTTGCAAAACGATGAGATAGGTGCTTAATTGTTAATTTTACGTAAATGTTTCCTTCTATTCCATAATTATTAACTGATTAAGTAGAATATTTCGTGCATTTTGATCTTAAATTCATATATTAAGCAGATTTTCGATTTTAAGATACTGTAGAGTTGCCGTAGAGTTTGAACTAGGTGAAAACATTTTGTGTCAGTTTTACGTCTGTGGGGTGAAATTCGTACGCAACGAGCTTGTTGATCGGGTTGGCATGCCAGATTCAATCAAATGCTTTTTAGATATCTAATGTGATTACGTACGTTTCACCACCTTTTTCAAGTATGCTGTGCCAAAAATGAGCTACATATTTTAATAGATCGGTTGTTGATCCTTTGTTTCTAAAACCGTATTGGCTGTCAGATATCAAATTGTTGTCTTCCAAAAATTAGATATTGGGAACGATTTAAGGAATTTTTGTTATGGATCCAAATATTGAATAATCTACGTTTGTTTCTAAAGACCTATTTGGCTGCCTTAGGAAATAAATATTTTTGTTGGGATTTCATTATTGAGAAGAGAACGAATTTATTGATATCGAATTGAATGGTTTCAATAAAGTTTTGGGCAGAAACATTTACATCGTCAGTATAAAAACAATGACGATTATTTAATTTTTTTTAAATAGTAGACGAAACTATTATACAAGTTGAGACATTTATAAAAATATAAAACTATTAATTTTTCTTGTTTTGTAAAACTTTTCAAAGTCACTGATTAACTTAGTTAATTAAAATTAAAAATGTTGATTAAATTCGCAAGAATAAATATTTTAAGAGAATATTTTGTTTGTTTCTTGACAATTCGCAAAAAAATTTGTTTTGATTTTCTTAAAATTTTCAAAAAAAATTTATAAATTTGGAATAACGTTAAAGTGAATCAACGTTAAACGGGGTAACGTTATACGAGGTCTGACTATATATATATATATATATATATATATATATATATATATATATATATATATATATATATATATATATATATATATATATATATATATATAGTCAGACCTCGTATAACGTTACCCCGTTTAACGTTGATTCACTTTAACGTTATTCCAAATTTATAAATTTTTTTTGAAAATTTTAAGAAAATCAAAACAAATTTTTTTGCGAATTGTCAAGAAACAAACAAAATATTCTCTTAAAATATTTATTCTTGCGAATTTAATCAACATTTTTAATTTTAATTAACTAAGTTAATCAGTGACTTTGAAAAGTTTTACAAAACAAGAAAAATTAATAGTTTTATATTTTTATAAATGTCTCAACTTGTATAATAGTTTCGTCTACTATTTAAAAAAAATTAAATAATCGTCATTGTTTTTATACTGACGATGTAAATGTTTCTGTCCAAAACTTTATTGAAACCATTCAATTCGATATCAATAAATTCGTTCTCTTCTCAATAATGAAATCCCAACAAAAATATTTATTTCCTAAGGCAGCCAAATAGGTCTTTAGAAACAAACGTAGATTATTCAATATTTGGATCCATAACAAAAATTCCTTAAATCGTTCCCAATATCTAATTTTTGGAAGACAACAATTTGATATCTGACAGCCAAAACGGTTTTAGAAACAAAGGATCAACAACCGATCTATTAAAATATGTAGCTCATTTTTGGCACAGCATACTTGAAAAAGGTGGTGAAACGTACGTAATCACATTAGATATCTAAAAAGCATTTGATTGAATCTGGCATGCCAACCCGATCAACAAGCTCGTTGCGTACGAATTTCACCCCACAGACGTAAAACTGACACAAAATGTTTTCACCTAGTTCAAACTCTACGGCAACTCTACAGTATCTTAAAATCGAAAATCTGCTTAATATATGAATTTAAGATCAAAATGCACGAAATATTCTACTTAATCAGTTAATAATTATGGAATAGAAGGAAACATTTACGTAAAATTAACAATTAAGCACCTATCTCATCGTTTTGCAAGACACCCATACCCCGTTTAATGTTGATTTGAATAACGTTAAGGAATTTTGGAACGCATCCTTGACGTTAAACGGGGTATTACTGTATATATATATATATATATATATATATATATATATATATATATATATATATATATATATATATATATATATATATATATATATATATATATATATATATATATATATATATATATATATATATATATATATATATATATATATATTTATATATATATATATATATATATATATATATATATATATATATATATATATATATATATATATATATATATATATATATATATATATATATATATATATATATATATATATATATATATATATATATATATATATATAAAATTTAAAAATTCTATTTGTTTCAAAATTCTAAAATTATTGCAAAAATTATAACAAAATCAAAACTTGAAACTTTTTTCAAAATTCCAAAAATATTCCAAAAATTAGAATAAAATCAAATATTTAAACTGTTTCTAAATTCCAATAATATTCCAAAAATTCTTAAAAATTCAAACTTTTTCCAAAATTCTAAAAATATTACAAAAATTATTACAAAATCACAAATTAAAATTTTTTTCAAAATTCCGAAAATTATAATAAAATCAAAAATTAAAAATTTTTCAAAATTCTAAAAATATTCAAAAAATTCTTACAAAATCAAAAATTAAAACATTTTCCAAAATTCTAAAAATATTGCAAAAATTATTACAAAATCAAAAATACAAACTTTTTTCAAAATTCCAAAAATATTTCAAAAACTATAACAAATTCAAAAATTTCCATGTCCAATTTCATTTTAAATTGCATTTACGTCATAAAAACAGCTTCATTTTTTTGCCAAAAAGGGAGCTAAAAAAATAAATGAAATCATTTTTTGACACACTTAATTTTATTTTTTTGACAAACTTATGCCATAATTCTCTATAATAATAATAAAATTTCATGTCATACAAACTACTAATTTTGTTTTTTTCCAAAAAATTAGGTAAAAAATAAATTAAAACCTCTCTATTGACACACTTGACAACAGTTTTTTGACAAACTTATAATGCAATAATCTAGTTGTTGATCTCACATACCAATCCCTACCATCAAGATTTCTCCAAATTTAATGTTCCTACTCGTAATCACTTGAAATGAACGTTTTTTAAGGCAAAAATATGAAAATTTGCTATTTTTGACAAACATAATGATTTTTTCGACACACTTTCGGTACAGTTATTAAACACAGCGTGCTTTCGGACCTGTCCCTTGAGTAAACCTATTTTTAGAAAAAAAAATTTTGAAATCCCTCCAGCGGTTTTCCCTGCAGCGTAGGTAATGACGGCCGGAAGGACGGCCGACATACATTTTTTTTTTGCTTTCTTAGAATCAGTAGGTCCTAAAACGTTGAGAAATACTAAAAAAGTGGGGGTAAGAATTTTACTTTTGGCTCATGAATGTAATACTTAGGTTTTTCAGACCGAAGTAAAATAAATAACAAAAAATGGTCGAAAAACTTAAATTTTATGCAGTGTTGAAAATAAAATTTTTATTAATCAAAATGCCGTTTTGCAGGTGCAGCGTGTCACGTGTATAATAAGCTCTGGTGCTCACATGTTATGGGCTGTAATTGGTCTCATACTTTACAATAACTGTGTCAGTATCATCTGCAGCATGAAACACAGTGTAGTCATTTGCTACTAAGTGTGTCCTAATCATGGCTATAAAACACTGTTTATTTTTATTTTTGGGAAAAAAATGGGAGAAAAATGGCTCTCAGTAAATTTCACTGTTACTGATGATTGATTTGTGCGTCTCTGATGCTCTACATCCTTTGTCACAACTTTATATTGCTTAGCAATATGACTGCTAAATAGTTTTAATACATTTGAAAATTTCCCAATTTTTGGCCATGGCAATTTGTGTCGTACTGCACACCCATCAAGAACATACAATGTTTCCGCAGGTAACATGTAATTTAAACTAGTTTCTGAATCAAATGGATTGTGATCATCCAAAAATTGAACTATTGTTAGAAATTCCTTCATATCTCTAGATTTTCTAGCATCGGATAATTCAATGTGTTGTTTTTTCCACGTGGTAACCGACCTCGACTTTTTGTTAATCGCATCGTTAAAAGACCACATCAGCCAAATTCTGTAATTGTGAAGCGGTGAAGTGATAAGTTTTTTAATGAAAAGAAACGAAGAAATTTTTATACCTTCACCGATTCACAGTTACAGAATTTGGCTGCATATCTGAACATATTTTTTAAATATTAAAATATTTAGAATTTAACTATTTAGTATTTTAAAACACTTAGGTCTTAGATTTATATAGGGATAGATTTATATCACACTTAGATATATATACTATATAGCTAGGATTTTTTCGGGAGGGGACATAAAATTTTTGGGAGGGATTTGCATCAACTTTTAATTAAAACACCATAAAAATTATAATTTTTGTGGTAAATTTTCGGCACTTTAGGAAATTTTGTGAGAGGATGAATTCTCAAATCCCATCGCCTGGCTACGCCCCTGCGACCTGCTTCATATTTGTAAACATTTCACTTCTATCAACCGTTATTATATTATTTTAGCGTGAAATACCGGGTACCAGCGTGAAATACCGGTTAATTTGTTACCAAATATGACTCTTTTTATTTTTGATATTTTTTCAAGATGGCGACCAAAAAAACGCATTTTGCCCACTCAGATTTTTCTACACTTTTAGTATATGAAGTATATGAAAGTAGTATATACACACAAAGAATCTAAACAATTTAAAACTGATAATTTACTTTCCTTAATAACTTCCTTATTTAAGCTGTGTCTAGATCTTGATGGTTGTAATGAACAGCGGTGAGTTCCTAATCATTGAATAATAATTTGGAACTTCCGGTGAGTCACGTGCCTAATGTTGATTCCGACCAGCTTCAGCCAATGAGTTCGAATCTAGTTCCTCTCAAAACCTTTATTGTTTAGATCATATAACATATCGGGTTTTCATTCAATCACTGGCCAATAATATTTTCTGCCTAGCAAGCTTGTGACTATCAGCAAGATTGTCGCTGATTTGGTTGACGTATGTGCAGGCAATTATGTTGATGGTTCTGCTCTAAGTTTAAGGTAGTCTTAAATAACCAGGTAGTATTAAATTACTTCCAAAAATAGTTTAATCTGGTATCATGGTCATGGTCTTATAAACTACTGATCTGTCGTCCTCGTTATGTTAATACCGAGTATCTGGCAAATTTCCTGGAATACAGCTGACTAAAAGTTCTGTTCTTGATTGGTGTCGATCTCCATAGGAACTACACATCAGTTAATCCAATTAATTTATCACAGCTTCATCGATGGTGGTTGCTTCCTGTTAGGTATTGCACACACTTCCGGCCACCAACAGAAGTAATCTCACTTGAATATATTTGTTTTAGCTATCAGTTGATGCGATTCATTTTCCCATGACTACTGCGTGCGGGTCCTATTACTGCCGCTCATTTATCGCATTTTTAACACTACTCAGCAATTAAGTCCCTGACTGGGGACTCGATGATGAGTGCAAAAATTGGATCTTATAATTAATCTATTTTTATGGCTTCTGCGGTCCACTCATCATCAGGTAGCACTTGTTGTTCAACTTGACGAGGTTGTCTTGATAATGCATCAATATTCCAGTGTGCAGTACCTGGCGATGCTCCATATCTAAGTCGTATCCATTCAAGTATTTATGGAAATGTTTGTCACATTGCGTAGTAGCGTTATGGCGGACCGCAGTTTATGTAAAAAACTTTAGTCAGATTATGCACCAATTTTGTTGGGCGATATCAGAACTGGAAGAGTTGAAGAAATTGTTTTTGTTACAGTCCTTTCAAGAAACTAGTACACAGTTCTGTACGAATTACAACATAGAATGAAAAACTATTCTACCTCGTTCACCGCATTTTGGGGGTCTGTGGAAGGGCCGTTGTCAAGAACTAACAGCGAAAGATATATATATATATATATATATATATATATATATATATATATATCTATATATATATATATATATATATATATATATATATATATATATATATATATATATATATATATATATATATATATATATAATATATATATATATATATATATATATATATATATATATATATATATATATATATATATATATATATATATATATATATATAATATATATATATATATATATATATATATATATAATATATATTATATATATATATATATATATATATATATATGTATATATATATATATTAGTAGTTATATATATTTATATATATATATATATATATATATATATATATATATATATATATATATATATATATATATATATATATATATATATATATATATTAGTAGTTATATATATATATATATATATATATATATATATATATATATATATATATATATATATATATATATATATATATATATATATATATATATATATATATATATATATATATATATATATATATATATATATATATATATATATATTTTAGAATTTTGAAAAAAGTTTCAATTTTTGATTTTGTAACAATTTTGGAATGTTTTAGAATTCTGAAACCTTTAAATTTTTCATTTATTATAATTTTTGGAATTTTGAAAAAATTTGAATTTTGATTTGTAATAATTTTGCAATATTTTTAGAATTTTGGAAAAGTTTAAATTTTTAAGAATTTTTGGAATATTATTGGCATTTAGAAAAAGTTTAAATATTTGATTTTATTTTAATTTTTGGAATATTTTTGGGATTTTGAAAAAAGTTTGATTTTATTTAATTTAACAATATTTTTGGAATTTCGATTATAATTTCTGGCAACGTATTGATGTTTCGTGTTATTTACTTCGGTCTGAAAGACCTAAGCATTACATTCGTGAGCCAAAAGTGAAATTCTTACTCCACTTTTTTGGCTTTTCTCGACGTTTAGGACCTACTGATTCTAAAAAAGCAAAAAAAAAAATGAATGTCTGTCTGTCGGCCATCGGCCGGCCGTTTGTCATTACCTACGCTGAAGATAAAACCGCTGAAGGGATTTCAAAATTTTTTTTTTAAAAATAGGTATACTCAAGGGACAGGTCTGAAAGGACGTTGTGTTCGATAACTGTACCGGAAGTGTGTCAAAAAAATCATTATGTGTGTCAAAAATAGCAAATTTTCAGGAACATTAAATTTGGAGAAATCTTCATGGTAGGGATTGGTATGTGAGACCAAAAACTAGCTTATTGCATTATAAGTTTGTCAAAAAAATGTTGTCAAGTGTGTCACAAGAAAGATTTTTATTTATTTTTTTACCCAATTTTTTGGACAAAAATAAATTAATTATGTTTGAAATGAAATTTTATTATTATTATTGAGAATTATGGTATTATAAGTTTGTCAAAAAAATGTTGTCAAGTGTGTCAAACGAAAGATTTCTATTTATTTTTTTATCCAATTTTCGGAAAAAAATAAAATTATTTGAAATTAAATTTTATCATTACTATTGAGAATTATGGCATTATAAGTTTGTCAAAAAAACGTTGTCAAGTGTGTCAAAAGAAAGATTTTTATTTACTTTTTTACCCAAAGAAATAAAATTAACTATTTGTTTGAAATGAAATTTTATTAATATTATTGAATAATGGCATTTTAAGTTTGTCAAAAAAATAATGTCAAGTGTGTCAAAAAATGATTTCGTTTATTTTTTAGCCAATTTTTTGGAAAAAAATGTAGCTGTTTTTATGACGTATATGTAATTGAAAATGAAATCCGGCAACGTATTGATGATTCGTGTTAGTTTTGTAATTAATTTCTAAACAGAGATAAAAAATACTTGTACTTTAACAAAGAGTTATGTTTGATATACATCGTTGCCCAAAACTAAAAACCATATCCACGTGAATATTTTTGCCGAAAACTATATCAAAATCCTTTACCCAGACCCAAGTCTTGATATCTCAGAGCTGTGAGATTTCAGCCCCTCCATATATTATTTTTTAAAACCGACAACATAATCTTTTTCAGCATGAACACACGATTTTTTATGATTTTATAAAACAAATTCAAGATGGCGGCCATAAAAACGCATTTCGCACTCTCAGATTTTTTTAGACTTTTAGTATGACAAAAAGATACCAACAACGAACTAAAAATTCAATCCCCATCTTTGTGGGAATTAGTTCCACCTATAACCTATTTTTGGCATATAACTACTATACTATCTGTCTGACAATGAAAAGACAGAATCAAAAATAATAATTTCGCTGAGTTTTTTTAGCAAAACTGTATGAAAAGGAGGCGTTTTGAGAGATGCTGGTTTCTAGATTTAGACATTAGATTTTTATAAAACTCGGTATATTAGCATTTAGTCCAGAGGTCGAAGATTCTGAATGCTTTCATTTCAGTATAACTCTTTTCGCGTCATTAATTTAAGTTATATTTTATAAAACTCAGGCAATTAGTTTTTTAGTATCACCAATCGGCAACACTAATCTGATATGTATCTCTGAGTAACTCTAATATTTTTTTAACAAGACTTTAGGAATTATTATTTGATTTAAGAAAAATGGTTTGGTTTGGTTTGCTATTAACTCATCAACTTAGTTACTATACCATCATTTACTTTCGTATGTATATTACTCAGTTCTACCAAACTTTAAAAAAATATGAAACCAAACGTTACCTGGATAAATCCCATAGTCTGCATAATAAACTCTTGGAATCCATTCTTTTGAATTAACTGTTGAAACATTATGTTTATCCAAAAACTCTTGTAGTGTAGGAATAACAGTAGAGTACATCAAAACTTCATTTGAAAATTGTTCATACGATTTAGAGGTAGTCCGAAAATCAACACTTCCCTTCATCAACTTAACGATCATTGAATGTTCTTGCCGTAAACCATCTGTTGATTCCATCACTAGATTTGCGGTTAAAATAGCTGACATAAAACCATCCAATTGTGGCGGTAAATCAACCTCAGACGATACAAACTTAAGATCACGTAGGTCATCATTTTTTTCAATAATTTTCTTTAATAAAACATTTTTCACAAAATTAATTTTATTTTGTTTTTCATCCATCGTTAGTTCAACCGTAAATGTTTTTTTTAGTATATCAAAGTTATCACAGATAGCACTTTATGAAAAAAATACTTGGTTATTGACACGGTAACAAGAGTATTGTCACAATTACAAAGCAATTATGAAAGCACTTACAAAATATGATAGCCACCAAGAATTTGTATTATATACAAAAGCTAGTAGATAGACTCAACAATTCTATTTTATGATTCTTAACTTTTGATTTGTTTTCATTTTTATCTATTTATAAGTCAAATAAAAAATATATGTTCTCTTATCTTCACGCTCACAACAGTAAATTGTATAAATATAGAAATGAATGAGATAAATTTTTATATTAATAAAAGCTTCGGTGGTTCTTATCTAAAGTAACAAATAAAATTGGTTTACTGCTCTCTATTGGGAAATAGTATACTTAAAAATAACTTTGCGTTAGAAGCAAAATAGAATAGCAAAATTTCATGTAGCACAGACACAAATAAGCTCGTTTACACCGCTACTGTTTTGTAAAGCAAATAACTTTTCTGTTTTAATAAGAAGGTAGTCGAAAAAGAGAGCGGTAAGAAGCAACAGTAAATTAAATTATGGTGTACTTAATTTAAAAATAAATATAAAAGTTGTAATTATATTCAACGTTTTTTTATGTAAGATTCTGTGTATCATAAATTTGAACTGTGTTACTATAAAATGTTGATTTTGGATAAGTAAATTATCAAATTAAATGTGACTTGATCAAAATTTCGAAAAAAAATAATAATAATTATTGGAAATTAACATAATGTGAACATTATGGAAATTAACATAATGTTAACATAATGTGAAGTGGTTGATTGCAATACAAGGCCAGTAGTTTTAAATGCCACAGTTTACTTAGAGAAAAAAATGCGTTTTAAAAATGTTAATGTCAGCTGAATTTTCAAATAATTAAAAAGGAATAAGTTCTGAAACGGTGTAGTGAAAAGATTTTTAATGAATGAAAATGAAGAAAATTTTAACACTTCACTCGGTTACAGTTACAGAATTTAGCTGCGGTTCGTTTGCGGTTTGTTTTATTTTCTCTCTTTTGCTGTGAATAATTAATTTAAAATATATAGGTGAGCAATTTCACGAAGATTCAACAACATTTTGATTTGACCCCTTTTAATTTTGATTATTTTTTGTTTATAGATAGTCTTTGATAAATAAAAAATACAAGTTCTCTTAGAATTTTTTTTTCCGACCAGGGGTCTTCACAGGGTGCCCCTCAATTTTTGTTATTTTGTGATGTGAGTGCATTTTGACGAGCGATTCTAGAAAAACTACTCAATCGATTTTCATAAATGATATGTCGTTGAATAGGTATTAGAACAAAGTTTTTAAACATGTACACTGTTAATTTTTTGAAATAATTTTTAACGGTGTAACATAAGAAAAAAATGGTGTAATTGAAAAAAAGATGGCATAGCCTTTTTTTTTTTTTTTTTTAAATTAAATTGAAGCTTATTTTATATATAACAACTTGTGAAAGTTTAGGACTAGCTATATTTTTTGTTTTAGAGATAAAATTCGTTGTGCATATGACTGTCGGGAATCAGTTTTTTTTGTTCTGAAGGAAAATTATAAAAATGGCGATTTTTAGATTCAGATTTTTTTTTATGTTAAATATCAAATATTTTATTATTAAATGAACTTTTTAAAAAGCAATTTCAGTCAAGTTCAGCAAAATTTTGCGACATTTTGACTCAACCCTTTTTAATTTGGTTTATTTTTAGTTTATAGATAGCCTTTGATAAATGAAATGAAAAATACGGCTTCAAGTAGAATTTTTTTAAATATAGACCAAAATAATCCAAATTAAAAAGGGTCGAGTCAAAATGTCGCAAAATTTTGCTGAACTTGAGTGAAATTGCTTTTTAAAAAGTTCGTTTAATAATAAAATATTTGATATTTTACATAAAAAAAAAATCTGAATCTAAAAATCGCCATTTTTATAATTTTCCTTCAGAACAAAAAAACTGATTCCCGACAGTCATATGCACAACGAATTTTATCTCTAAAACAAAAAATATAGCTAGTCCTAAACTTTTACAAGTGGTTAGATATAAAATAAGCTTCAATTTAGTTTAAAAAAAAAAAAGGCTATGCCATCTTTTTTTTCAATTACACCATTTTTTCTTATGTTACACCGTTAAAAATTATTTCAAAAAATTAACAGTGTACATTTTTAAATCCTTTGTTTTAATACCTATTCAACGACATATCATTTATGAAAATCGATTGAGTAGTTTTTTTACAATCGCTCGTCAAAATGCACTCACATCACAAAATAACAAAAATTGAGGGGCACCCTGTGAAGACCCCTGGTCGAAAAAAAAATTCTAAGAGAACTTGTATTTTTTATTTATCAAAGACTATCTATAAACAAAAAATAATCAAAATTAAAAGGGGTCAAGTCAAAACGTTGTTGAATCTTCGTGAAATTGCTCAGGTAATAATGTACGAGGATGAAATGGCAAAGGCTCGTTTGGTATAGTTTGAGTGATAAGTTCGGAGTAGGGATGGGACATCGTAATCGATTCTTCGATCTAATCGATTAATCGTAAAAAAATCGATTTCATACCATTCTTATAAATCGAAAATATTGAAAGAATCGATCTTTTATAGACCGATTCTTGAAAACTTTTTGAAGTGAAAACTTCTTTAGTCGCGTTGCAAAATTTTATATGGAGTAAAATCTTTATATTCGCATAATCAATTTTTAAATCGGCAAAATATTTTTAAATATGAAACCCATCCATAATTTCTTATCGTTTCAAATTGCGATGTGGATATCGCGCTCGACTGGTGTTCTGTAGATCGTGAGCTCAATTCCTGGACTGGTACATTTTTTATTGTTTTTTTTTTAATTTTTATTAAATGCCATTAAAATTATTATTTTTTATTCATGAATTCATAAAAATAATAAAAATTCCTTTTTACGGATTTTAAAAAATTGATCTATAATGCAGTTTTTTAAAGTTATATTGCTACTCTCTTTTGCAATTTGCATTCTAGTCATTATGCTAAATAAATATTGAACGTAGGAAAGATAGTATAACCTGAAACAATTACATTTGTATATCAAAATTGTTGGTTTGAAATTGTATGTTAAACATGTTCCTAAAATTAAGTGAAAACTTAATACTTGTAACTCGATACTTCATAACATCGATTATATCGATTTAAAGCTCACAATTACGAGACGGAAATTGCATAAATTCTATACAAAGAAGCATAGCTTATGTATGATTAAACATGGATGGCAATCATGATAAATAAAATAATTAAAAATGGTGGCAATTAGCCGATAGTAATACCAATGAATTTGCTTAGCTTTCCGCAGAAATATTTGTAAAATTTAAACTTGTTGATCTTTGGGTGTGACAACCACGCGTACTTTAGTCCCTGCTTTTGGCATATGAGTGCTATTTTAACAATTTTTGGGTTTACATTGTGAGGTTAGTGTGTGTAGTTAGCGGTTTATCGTTCTGACTTGTTTCTCATTTATTCTACAAATACGATCCAAATACCACTAATACGATATCAATTGATTGCGATTGCTAATGAAGTTTTCACTTCTGCCATGCGGTCTTAAGCAGCACACTCTCTGTGTTTTTTACAATTTATTTATTTTTAAAAATTATTTCGTCTCTCACTACTTAATTTTAATATTGTTTTATAGGATTTGCTGAGATTCTCAGTATCTGTTTTTTTATTTATATTTCGTATGTTATCATTTATATGGAGCATTTCTAAAAATGAGAGATTGTTTTGGTTGCTGTGTTGGTGTAAATTTTTGCAGTTATTAAAACCAAATGTGTGTTGGTTTTCATGTGACTGTTTAACTAGAGCAGTTCTATTGCATAGTTTTTCTATATCTCTATCATTATTTTTAATTATTGCTTCCTGGAGTGCATTTATGTCGTATTTATGTGATGTTAATCTTTTCTCCAGATGTGATGTCGTTTTTCCTACATATTTTGCATGGTATCCTTCTCCTCACACAAATCACATTTCTTTGCTTCATTTTGTCTGTTTTGTCTTTTACTTTTGAATAAACGTTTCCGTGTGAGTTCTTGTTATTATAACTAATACAAATGTTTCCATCATAGTGACGTATCATTTTTGACAATTTTTGGGAGAGTCCTTTTACGTATGTAAGCGATCTGAATTGTTTGTGGTTGTCAGTTGTTGTATTAGAATTTTCGGCATAATTGATATAATTTGACAATTGTTGTGTGATTATTATTTTGATTCGTATTATTTTTTTTTTTTTTAATAAAATGTGTTGTGTAGTAGGAATTACTATATGTGTCACAATAACACATAAAAACCTTTTAAGACCAAGGTCCCACAACAACATACGTTCAAAGGTGTTGATGGACGTAAATATTACTTTTTTTGTTTTGTTTTATATTTTTTGTTAAAGAATGGATAACTAAACAAAAAATCCTATCACTGACAAAATATGACATAGGCCAATATTTTATGATAGAATAGAGAAAATAAAAATAAATTAAAAAGTAAATAACAAATTTTAACAAAAATTTGCTGAAACAAAACAAAAATGTAGTTGCCAATAATCCAGCTGGTTGCATATTCCTTGATCCTGTGACGCACTGTCTTTCTTAATGACTAAAGCCCACACATAGTTATATGATGGCTCATTTCTCCAAGGAAGCAATAGCGTCTCATCATCAAGGATTATTTCACAGCTAAAATTGAGGGTGCTACCGTTGACTGAATACAGTTCATCCGCCACCACCCCTAAGATATCACCTTGGCTAGTGATATCTCACTGCTATTGCCAGTGGTATGTGATATCTCACGTTAACTCGTATGTCAATAGCAGGGACTGGAGTACGCGGGGTTGTCACACCCGTAGATCAAAAATAAAACAAAATTAAAAAAACAATAACAACTGATCCCTGATTATGAGTGTATTTATGGATCAACATATTGATGAGTGTGTTTGGGTATTAAACAGGATAATAGTGAATTATTTCAACATTAGAATGATAATTTTCAATATCCCAGTAGGCCAGACGTATAAATATTTTTATTAGTATAATTCGAATGTTATTGGTGAAATTGAATGATGTCATTACATTTTAGAGAATTTCATTGGTTTAAATTAAAATAAAACTAAGGCAAAAAATTTTCAATGTAATTTCTCATTTTACTACAGTTAAATAATTAAAATTTGTTTATGAACTATTCCTGACTATATATCAAGCAAAATATATGATAGTAGATTTTTGTATTAGCTTAGAATGATGGCAATTCTTCACGAGGATGAAGTTTTCCGAAACGAGCGTAGCGAGTGGAGGGAATCATCCGAGTGAAGAATTGCCATCATCCTAAGCGAATACAAGATGCTATTTTATCCACGACTGTAAAATATTTCGTTTAATTTCCAGTTTTCATGCAAGAATTTGTATCGCCATATTGAAATAAAAACATCAAAGATAGCGAAAAACAAAACAAGTTTGTTGTTTAATTTGTTAGGGGAATATTTAATAAACCATAGAGCTGTTAAAGAATTTTAATCAAATTCACTAGTTGTGGTATGAATACAATTACAATGGAAGACATACGCATGGAAAGCATATATTCTTTAGTAGTCGTGGATAAAATATTTTATCCACGACTACTTAATAATATATGCTTTTCATGCGTATGTCTTCCATTGTAATTGTATTCATTCTACAACTAGTGAATTTGATTAAAATTCTTAAGACAATTCTTTGGTTTATTAAATATTCCCCTAACAATTTAAAAACTTCATTTGTTGGTATAGTAATATAAACAGGTTAGAACAAGAACATTACATATATAAAATATAAAATAAACAACAAACTTGTTTTGTTTTGTTTTTAGCTATCTTTGATGCATTTATTTCAATATGGCGATTCAAATTTTGCAAGAAAACTGGAAATTAAACGAAATATTTTACAGCTGTGGATAAAATAGCATCTTGTATTCGCTTAGGATGATGGAAATACTTCTATCGGATGATTCCCTCCACTCGCTACGCTCGTTTCGGGAAACTTCATCCTCGATTGCCTTCGTTCTAAGCTCACTCAAGGATCTCCTTTTATTTTCTTCTGTCCGTAAAATTTTCATGTTTCTTTTTTGAGCGACCTAAGAATAATATTTTATATATTATGCTTAATATATAGTCAATAATACTTCATAAGCAAATTAAAATTGTTTATTTGTGCTCAAATGAGAAATTTAATACATAACTTAAAATTATTCACGTTGTGTTTTGTGTTCATCAGAATAAATATGGAAATATAATTGAATCACACTGAAACAGGAATATCTCGCCCACGGTATGCCAGTATAACTTATCCAGCAGCGTTGGAAACTGGCTAGGATTCGATGGCCTAGTCACCTGTTAATCCAAAAGGGAATCCGAAATTCAAATGATTAAAGAAACGTACACTAGAAAGAAAACGAAACAAACCCAAAACCGGAAAAATCAAATATCGACCTTTGGCTACCGTACCCGGATACGAGTAGGAAACTGGAATGTCAGAACTCTAATAGAAACATCGAGGTTAGCACAAGTTGAGAAAGTAATGGAAGAATATAACATCGAAATACTAGGACTCAGTGAAGTAAGACGGAAAAACAGCAGAGAGCTAACAACAAGTAAGGTAAACTATATGATGTTCTCTGGTAAATCCAACACACATGAACAAGGCGTAGCAATATTAACAACACCTAACGCAAAGAAAGCACTTCTCGAATGGAAACCAATCAGTAGCAGAATAATAACAGCAAGATTCCAATCGAAAAGTATGGAGGGGCTGAAATCTCGCAGCTCTGAGATATCAAGACTTCGGTCTGGGTTAAGGATTTTAATATATAGTTTTCGGCAAAAAATTTTATGAGGACATGGTTTTTAGTGTTGGGCAGCGATGTATATCAAACATAATTCTAGTACAAGTATTTTTTATCAAAAGTTTTTTACAAAATTAACACGAAACATCAATACATTGCCGGAAAATTATAATCAAAATTCGAAAAATATTGTTAAATTAAATAAAATCAAACTTTTTCAAAATTCCAAAAATATTCCAAAAATTAGAATAAAATCATATATTTAAATTTTTTCTAAATTCCAATAATATTTCAAAAATTCTTAAAAATTCAAACTTTTTCCATAATTCTAAAAATATTACAAAAATTATTACAAAATCAAAAATTGAAAATTTTTTCAAAATTCCAAAAATTATAATAAAATCAAAAATTAAAAATTTTTCGAAATTCTAAAAATATTCCAAAAATTCTTACAAAATCAAAAATTAAAACTTTTGCCGAATTCTAAAAATATTTCAAAAATTATTACAAAATCAAAAATACAAACTTTTTCAAAATTCCAAAAATATTTCAAAAACTATAACAAATTCAAAAATTTCCATGTCCAATTTCATTTTAAATTACATTTACATCATAAAACAGCTACATTTTTTTTTCCAAAAAAGTGGCTAAAAAAATAAATGAAATCATTTTTTGACACACTTAACATTATTTTTTGACAAACTTATAATGCCATAATTCTCTATAATAATATTAATTTTACCAGCGGTTAATAATTTAGACTAAGAAGAAAAACCATCTATTGATACCGAAATGTATCGGTTAGACAGCAAATTTTGAATCAAATTCACGATTCAAAATAAAAAAAGTCCTATCGGCACGTATATCAGCTAGAAATAGGTAGATTTTGAGATCAGACAGTTTTGTATGCCAGTAGAATCTGATGTCTCAGATTAGTTTAAACAAAACAAACTAATTACAAACAGATACCGAAAAAAATTTAAAAATATTAGCTACATATAACAAAACTATATCTTTCCAATAGAACAGAACATATGTTTGACAATTTATGACACCAACCTGCTCTATATCATATGTCGTGCAATTACTGAAAATTATCAAAATAGTTTATTTCTAAGAAAAAAAAATTCATTTCTTCTATTCAAATCTTTTAATTTTTTTTTTCATTGACTGTTATAAGGTTTTTGGAAATTGTAGTTATGGATTGTTGCAAACTTTTTTGTTGAAGGCAACAAGTCGAAAACCCCTAACTGCAGAGGTTTATATTTATAAGAAACGGATTAAAATGTTTCCACAGATTCTAAATTTATGAAGTTGTTAAAAATATTAGTATTCAAACGGTCGTTATAACGCATTTAAAAAACCAAATGTTTTTCTAGTATAAGGCCTCTAGTTCCTTAACCATGTGTCAGGTTTTTCTGATTTACGAACTTGTCCAAGAAATTAATAAAAAACATATTTTTAAGAAAGGTATTTTGATTTGGCTCTACAAATGCGACCATGAGAGTGCCGGTTGATTCAAACGCCTTTTGTATTTTACAAGTTTTTTTGTTGGAGCCGCTCACTCAGAATCCTCCAACTGCAGAGGTCCATTTTTTGAAAGAAGTTGATTAAAAAGATTTCAAAGATTCTAAATTTTTGAAGTTTTTAAAGCTGTTATAACGGATCTAAAAAACAGACTTTTTTTTCTAGTATAAAGCCTCTAGTTTCTTAACCATGTGTCGGATTTGGCTGATTTATGAACTCGTTAAAGATATTAATAAAACAAACATTTTTAGAAAACGTTTTTTGATCTGACTACAAATGCGACTGTGAGAGTGCCGGTTGTTTAAAAAAAAACTTTTTTGCAAACTTTTTTGTTGGAGCCGCTCACTCAGGAACCTCTAACTGCAGAGGTCTATTTTTAAAACAAATTGATAAAAAAAGATTCCAAAACTTCGAAATTTGTTAATTTTTTTTAAATATTAGTATTTAAACGGCCGTTATAACGTATTTAAAAATCAATTGTTTTTAGAAAAAGCCTCTAGTTTCTTAGCCACGTGGCGGATTTTGCTGATTCACGAACTTATCAAAGATATCAATAGAACACACATGTACAGACTAAAACAGACATAAGACTATACAGATATACATTTTTATTTTGTTTTTTCGTCCCCGCTTATCATATATAGTCGTTTGGCACAAAAATTTTTCTGAAATTACGAGATGAGGCACATTACAATAGGTAGATTTTTATATGAAATCTACCTAAAAAATAAAATAAAAATGCTTTTGAGATGTCTAATGCGATCACGCACGTTTCACCATCTTTATAAAGTATGCTATTCCAAAGATAAGCTACAATGTTCAATAGATCGGTTGTTGATCTTATGTTTCTAAGACTCGACCGTATTGGCTGTCAGATATCAAATGTCAGATATCTTTCAAAAATTTGGATATGGGTGAATTAATGTAGTGCTCGTATATTTTAGACAGGACTGGGAGTAAGGCTATTGGTCTATTGTTTGAAATATCACATTTCTTTCTTTTTTTGTACAAACTGGACATTTGCCAACTTCTAGCAGGATGGAAAAATACCAGATTTATAGGATTTATAGAATATTTTGGTAAGACTTGGTGCAAGTTCTTTTGAAAATGTTTTTAGAATAACAGAAGGAATGTTGTCCAGACCAGAGGCTTTATTGTTGTTTAACCCCCTTAAAAGTTTTTCGATTATTTTGGGTTTCAAATGCAATTGTTTCATATTAACTCCTAAAGACTGGATATGGAGTATTTCCTTTGTAGTTTCTAAAACTGTCGAATTTGAAGCAAAGGGTTCCGCGAACAGTGTAGCTTTCCTTGCAGGGCTAGTAACGATTAAGTCACCATCAACGGTAGGGGCGATAGAAGATTTAGTACCAGAATTTAAAGAATTAACGTTGCTGTAAAAACATTTGTTAGAAATTGACATACTCGATAGTTTTGCCGCTTTCGCTCTATCAATCTCTGCTTTCTCGTTTTCAATTAGCTAGTTTGATATTTGGTTGACCTTTAAATATTGGGATCGATTAACAGAGTTTTTTTTATGAATCCAAATATTAAATTATCTACGTTTGTTTCTTAGAGCCAATTTGGCTGCCTTCGAAAACAAATATTTTTGTTGGGGTTTCATTATTGAAAAGGGAACGAATTTGTTAGTACCAAATTGAATGGTTTCAGTAAAGTTTTGAGCAGAAACATTTACATCGTCAATATAAAAACAATGACGATCAAAAGGGAATTCTGGAAAACACGGCGTCACGGTTGGCATTCAATCCACAAATATTTTGGATGTGTACATATTTTAAATTTTTATCAAATGTAATAGTCATTTGATCAAAATATATTGTTTTAAAAATGGGTAACTAAACAATAAATCTTATCATACAATAAAATATGACAGGCCAATATTGGGTCTGTTGCCAATATTGCCTGCCTGCCCTGGTCTATTAGATGGTTTACTTGGTTTAAGTATCACTATCATTTTGGTAGTCTTAAAATGTCTTGAACGATTGCCGATTACTAGGATATTCGAAAAAAATTAGCAAGATTTTTTTTACATTTATCCTATTTTTAAAAAATTCTGGGAAAATGCCATCGTAGTTTTCTGATTTTCGTTTGGAACAGAGCTTAATCTAGTTGTTTGCTGCTAAAATAGGTCGCATACTCCTATGGAGCGATTGCCCTTCATTTCTCTTAATTTCCGTTTAATGGTACTCTTGTGAAGGCAATTAATAGAAGAGCGAGACATATTTTGCAATGTTCTCTGGATTCATTTAATTGTTAACATGGGAAATTGAGTTTGAGTCACTCAGCTTGCAAAAAAGACTATCCCATCCAAGCTGCCCTGCTTGAATGGGAAAAATCAATGTTTTCAACAGTATTATTTCACTTTTGTTTCCTTTCGGCGTCCAGTGAGTATTGTAAGTCATAAGTCACGTCTGCTTCACCATTCTTAAGGTACTGCCAATGCAATATATCGCTCTTTCTACTCTAGCCAGGAATATATGGTTCGCGGAAGCCTCTTGAGATGCATTTCTTTGCAGTTAAAATAATGGCTCTAACGAAACTTTCGTTATTTTTAGTAACTGGATGGATCCAGCGAATCACTGCATCCAACTCCGACCTGTATTTAGTCAGTTAGATTCATTAGAATTCAATCTAAGATGAGAGGTAGAATTAACAAGTGGGATTTGCATGCCTGCCTCAAGAATTACTTGACGATGTTGAGAGCGTGGGAAACCTTGTAAGACATTAGATTAAGGTGACGTTGTTCGCTTTTTTTATGGAAAAACAGAGGTCGAGATTGTAATCTTTTCTCTATCTAGCAAGATCACCATCTAGCTTCGCCATCTTTCTATCTAAAAGTTTTAATATTTTTCGTATCATATATCAGGAACAAGTTGTTACCACGGCCCAACAAATTTAATTTCCTATGCGAGATGAAAACGTTTTATGTTTACGTGAACAAATTGTCACTCACAGAAAACAGCAAAATGTACTATATATTTTTAATATCGTTCTTACTCGTAAGAGTAAAATTTTTATTTATTTTATTTCACTCCTTTGGAGTTGATTTTAATATTTTCTTTCATTCCGTAAGCTAAAAAAGGAATTTAACACTTTTCACTTTTTAAAAGGAATTTAATACTTTCATAATTGAACAGCAATCAAATTTGAAGCAAAAATTAAATGTGTGAGTACCTAGACATTAAAAAATTTAGAAAACTACAAATAAAGGTTTAGTTTTGTTTTTTTTACAACCATAATTGTGTGCGTTATTAGATTTCTCATTAGCGTAAAATAAAGAATTGTTGTGTGATTGCTGCGGAACACAATATTAGTATTTTATTGGGTCAATGTTTAATGATATATTTATTTGAGCAAAAGTTTGCAAATTTGAAAATTTCGAGGAATAAAATTCATTAAACACGCAGCCAATACAACGTTTTATCCTTCCGACAGAGTATTAATTTAAATTAAATTATTTTAAAATTCATTGGTGAAACAAGTAAAAATGAATTTAAAAAAACAATGAAATTTATTTTATTGTTTTTGTACCATTAATTCGAAACAAATAAATAAATTTTATTCAATTTCGATATCTAATTAGTTGTTTGGTATTTACTTACAATGACAGACATCAAATTTTATACTAATTAGAATTGAGAAACGAAAAAATCATAAAAAATAATTTTTTCACAATGGAAATTCAATTCAATGTATGCGTAACAGCTTTTTCCTTGTTCAATATTTGAGAGAGGGACATGCGCATTAGTTTAAATTTATTGTTTTTAATATAATCTGAGAAAAATTGTATTTTTATAAAAAACAAACAAATTACTTATAAGCTGCAATCAAAAAAATTTATTGCAGAGTTCAGTACATTCAAATAAATTGTTTTATCATGCTCCGCATTTACGCAACACAATAAAATTAACTATTGTTTATTTTATTCTATTAAAACTACTAACGCACACAGTTATGGTTAAAAAAATCAACATTTATTTATAGTTGCCGGAAGAATAAAACAACTTGTTTGATTGTTTTGAACTCTAAAATAATTTTTTTTTTACTGTACTTAATAAAACAATCAAAAAAAGCATTTTCGCTCTAATTATATAAAAAAACAATAAACCCAAGCTAATGCGCATGTCTTTCTTGAATATTGAAAAAGGCAAAGGCTACTATGAATAAATTGAATTAAATTTCTATTGTGAAAAAGATTTGTATTTTTTATGAATTTTTTTTCGTTTCTCCATTCTCATTAATGTAAGTAGTTAAAAGTTCAATGTCTTGCACGTAAGTCATTTTATTTTCAAAATACCAAACAATAATGGCTATTGAATGAATGTACAATTATTGGAAGTTGAATAAAATTTATTTAATTGTTTGGAATTAATGTTACGAAAAAATTAAATAAAATTCATTGTATTTTTTTTATTCGTTTTACTTGTTTTATTAATGAATTTTAGAACACTTTAATTTAAATTAATATGTACATGTTACTTTGTCGGACGAATAAAAATTTGTATTGGCTTTGTGCTGTTTATCTAGCACATGCAAATGAGCAACAGCTTACACGCATAATTGGTTTAATTAAGAGAAGAGTAAAGAAACCGTTCTCTAAACGTTTTTTTTGTATTTTAGTATGCTCTGTACCAAACTCAAACACCAGCGTGCATGTATTCTGTTCAATCAGATCAATCGCATATGAATGAATGTCAAACATATTTATCGTTTTTATAGAAGGCTTAAATGGTAGCCTTTAGGTTGAGAACCAAAAGCAAAAGCTTATTTTAAACTAGCCTGGCCTAACTCTGGAAAAATAATAAATAACAAAGTCGCTGAGAATGAGATTAGAGAAAACAAAAATATAATATTAATATTGATTAAGTTAAACAAAACAAAAAATAATTGGCATTGGATTGCACATAAAAAATTATATTTCTAAAATTGGTTTTCATTTTTTTTGTTTTTGCTTTTACTTTACTGATAATTGAAATTTACGAAAACGCATTGCTCTCAACACCATAAAACAAATTAAACACACCACCAGCTGCCAACTAGCAGACTAATTTCATGTAAAGTTATTTTTTGTGTTACGAATGTCAATGAAACCTAATCGTCTTGACCAACAAAATGATAGATCATAACCTTTGATAAAGTTACTCATTTGAACGATAATCGTTAAGCAAGGGCAGCTGATAAACCCTTAGCTCGCAAATATTAAAAATATACGGGTATAGCTTTACTTTATTTATACTTACAAGTGATAGTTATCAAACAAAGTTTTCCAATAGTTTGTGTAAAATAATGTGTAATTAATATTGTATTGCAAACAACCAATTACATTACATAACAAGACATAAGTGATTTCGCTTAAAGTGATTCCTGGATAGTTAGTTACTTTGTATTAAAAAAACTCCTTCTTCAATTAGCAATGGAAGAAAAACAACAACAAATTGATTTCGTAAAAAATATTTTATTAAATAAGATTATTGAAAAAAATGAAGATCTACAAAATCTTAAACTTGTTTCGGCTGAGATTAAGTTACTGGAACAGTTTAATGGGTTCATGTCAGCTATTTTAACGGTCGATTTAAAAATGGCAGCCAAAAATGGGGTTCAAACCGAGCATCCAATTGTTGTAAAAATGATGAAAGGAAGTGTTGAGTTTCGTACAGTCAGCAAACTGGACGCACTGTTTTCAAATGAGATTTTCGCCTACTGTCACCTAATGCCGGAACTGCAAAATTTTTTGGACAAACATAATATTGAAACGATTGACTCAAAGGAATGGATTCCGAGGGTATATTTTACAGACTATGGATTGTGGCCAGGTATACTAATTTAATAATAGTTCAAACTTTTCAACATGATAAGTAGCAAATATATGTTATGTTATGTTATGTTATGTTATGTTATGTTATGTTATGTTATGTTATGTTATGTTATGTTATGTTATGTTATGTTATGTTATGTTATGTTATGTTATGTTATGTTATGTTATGCTATGTTATGTTATGTTATGTTATGTTATGTTATGTTATGTTATGTTATGTTATGTTATGTTATGTTATGTTATGTTATGTTATGTTATGTTATGTTATGTTATGTTATGTTATGTTATGTTATGTTATGTTATGTTATGTTATGTTATGTTATGTTATGTTATGTTATGTTATGTTATGTTATGTTATGCTATGTTATGTTATGTTATGTTATGTTATGTTATGTTATGTTATGTTATGTTATGTTATGTTATGTTATGTTATGTTATGTTATGTTATGTTATGTTATGTTATGTTATGTTATGTTATGTTATGTTATGTTATGTTATGTTATGTTATGTTATGTTATGTTATGTTATGTTATGTTATGTTATGTTATGTTATGTTATGTTATGTTATGTTATGTTATGTTATGTTATGTTATGTTATGTTATGTTATGTTATGTTATGTTATGTTATGTTATGTTATGTTATGTTATGTTATGTTATGTTATGTTATGTTATGTTATGTTATGTTATGTTATGTTATGTTATGTTATGTTATGTTATGATATGTTATGTTATGTTATGTTATGTTATGTTATGTTATGTTATGTTATGTTATGTTATGTTATGTTATGTTATGTTATGTTATGCTATGTTATGTTATGTTATGTTATGTTATGTTATGTTATGTTATGTTATGTTATGTTATGTTATGTTATGTTATGTTATGTTATGTTATTTTATGTTATGTTATGTTATGTTATGTTATGTTATGTTATGTTATTTTATAAATGTTTTATTCTATTTATTTTATTATAGAACTAGGTGAAGGAACGCAGGCTGTTTTGGTTTTACAAAATTTAAAACCCTTTGGTTACACTGATGGTCCAAAATTAGACCTAAACGAAAAACATTTAACGATGCTTATAAACACCATTGCTGATTACCATTCCGTTCAATATGCAATGAAAATTAGTAATGATCCAAAATTTGATGAACTGAGATCTAGATTAATGCCATTTTTATACGAAATTCCCGAAGGGGAATTTGATGAATTTGGTCAGCTGTTTAACTTTGCATTCGATCGATTCTTCGAGTATTACGATCGTTCACCGCAACATCATTCTTATCATAAGTTTAATCAAGATATAGATGAGCTCCGCAAAAATTTTTCAAACAATATTTTAAAATTATTAAAAAAATTTGAAGACGATGATCCAACTTTCAATTTGTTTGTTCATGGAGACTTTAATCGTAACAATATACTTTTCGATTATGATGATCCAGACAATTTTGATAAATTGAAGAGATTGAGAATGATTGACTTTCAGGTTCGTTATTAAAATACGATATACGAACAACTTTCAATTTTTTTTACTTTGTTTGACAGCTTACGCGGTATGCAAGCCCTGTTTGTGATTTATCATTTCTTATGTATCTCAATATGAATCCGGATTTATATGACAAATTGTGGGATCAACTTTTGGATCAATATCATCTAAGGTTAATCGATAACATAACAAAAATACTTCAAATAAGTCAATCGGATAAATTACTGGAAAAGTATTCCAAAGAAAATTTTTTGAAACATTTTGTAAGGTTTGCATTTTTTGGAACAATGGTTTTAATCAGATTTGTACCATGGATGATGTGCAAAGAAGAGGAAAGTGCAATGATTGGTACATTACTAGTAAAAGATATGGAAAAGAACGAAATTTATGATATTATAAAACAAATAGGAGGAGACCTGCCTAATGAAAGAATGATCAAGGCTTTCAACCATTCTTGCAAAAAAGGATACACTGATGTAATATATAGCTAGGATGATTCAAATATTTAATATGAATTTTAATCACTTTTTCAAAGAATTCTTGATTTTATGTAATTTCTTTAAAATATTATACGCATGAAAGACTCAGTTTTTGTTGATTTTTGATCTGCGAATGTGGCAATCCCTAGTTTTTCAATCCCTGATATTGAACTATGCACAAGCGTGAGATACCACATTCCACTGGTGTAAGGCGGATGTACTATAATACCTGATACTATATAACAGTAAACTAATTTTCAATACTACAACAATAGTAATAGCAAAATGTAATCTGCCACTATTTTGTAAGTGTGAACGTGATAAAACAATTAAAAGCTTTTATCTTAGATGCAAACCAAAATTTTAAGTGAACAAAATTCATCAAAATTAATAATTCGGTATATATTAAGAGCAAGATGAGAGAATCTTTTGGTAAAATTGTTTACAATTTTTATAAATAAAACACTTTTATTTTAAATTGAAATTGAAACGACCTAAAGTGCTAGCCGGCTGATTTTTTTTAATTTTTTAAACTAGTATCACCTCCCCGTCATATCAGTATTGTAGATTTGAGTGTTTCACTATTAATATGTGATAAATTTTGGTGACTAAATTTTTACAAACGTGTCATAAAAAATTGTGCTGGTCAAAAGTGTCATCTGTGACAATTAATCTGTACTAAAGAATTCACTTTTCCTTAAATTAACGATGAATGAAAAGGAACAAAAAATTAGTTTTGTTAAAAATATTTTATTAAACAAAATTATTGAAAAAAACGATGATTTACGAAATCTAAAGTTTATTTCGGCTGAAGTTGATTTGCCGCCACAGTTTGATGGTTTTATGTCTGCTATTCTAACTGTTAATTTGAAAATGAAGGCCAAAAACGGTTTACTTTATGAACATCCAATGGTTGTGAAGTTGATGAAAGGAAGTAAAGAATTTCGATTGTTGTCTGGATCATATACCCAGTTTGCAAATGAGATTTTAGTGTACTCTACCGTTATTCCAGTGTTACAAGAGTTTTTGGACAAGCATGAGATAAATACGATTGACTCAAAAAAATGGATTCCAAGAGTTTACTATGCAGATTATGGATCATGTCCAGGTAATTATCACTAATTATGTTGTTTGAAAATTTGTGAAACTCAAGTTTCAAGCCAACTGTTTCTTTTTTGTTACAGAGCTTAGTAATGATACAGAATCGGTTTTAGCATTACAAGACTTAAAATCTTTAGAATTTAGAAATGGTCCAAAATCACAGCTAAACGAAGAACATCTTACAATGCTGATAAATACAATCGCCGATTACCATTCCGTTCAATATGCCATGAAAATCAGTAACGATCCGAAATTTAATGATTTAAAGTCTAAAGTGATACCATCGCGATATGAGGAACTGGATGGAAGCTCCAATATATATTCTGTTTTATACAACGTAGCAATGGATCGTTTTTTTGAATATTATGATCGATCATCAACACTTTATAACTCAAAACAGTTACATAAAGATGTCAATATACTTCGTCAAAAATTTGGAAAAACTCCCTGCAAGTTGTTGCAAAAGTTTAGAAACAACGATCCTGTTTTTGATGTAATTTTTCATGGAGAGTATAACCGAAATAATATACTTTTCCAGTATGTTGATCGATATAATTGTGATAAATTGAAAGAAATACGAATGATTGATTTTCAGGTTGGTAAGAATAGGTTGAAAAAAATAGTAATTTATTCGGTTATTTTTCTTTACAGCTATCTCAATACGGAAGTCCAGCTTTTGATTTAACATTCCTAATGTATTTCAACATGAATCCAGATCAATACGATGAATTATGGGATAAACTTTTGGACCACTATCACCAAAGATTAATTGACAACATAACGAAAATATTAAAAATTAGCCCGACAGATAAATTGCTTGAGAGCTTTTCGAAAGAAAACTTCTTAAAACATTTTGCAAGATTTGCATTTTTTGGAGTTATGGTTACATTACAATTTCTACCGTGGGTGATGTGCTCAGAAGAAGAATGTGCTAAGTTATGTTCGTTGTTCGAACAAGATATGAAAAGTGATGAATTTTATGATTTTTCAATGGTTTTTGGAGGAGATCAGCCCAAAGTAAAAATGGTTCGTGCTTTTCAACATGCTAGCAGTAAGGGATACACTGATATCTTTTATGATTGAAACATTATAAATTTTTTTGATTGATTAATGGTTTATAATCAAATTAAAAATTAATCATGTTTCGTTTTACTAAATTTTGCGTTTTAAATTAAAACAAAAATAAAATTGATGTTTGCCCATTACAGCTTAGGAAAGGTTTCAAACCCAAACTCAGAAGATTAGAGTCTCATGTTCTACCAACTGAGCAAACCAGGGACAGCTACTAAAACTACGGATCAGATCAGAAGAAATAGTAAACCAGATTCAATCCAAAATGACAAAAATTACATATGTGAAACTAAAGTTTAAAACAAATTTGAAATGTTTAAAGTGATGTCTTTTTTTGCTATTTATGTAATTTTTATCAGCAACAAGATCAGTCTGGATAAGCTGTCAGCATTGCCATGTATTCGACCAGTTCTTTGTTTGACTTGGTAATCGTATTGCTGCAATCGTTAAAGCCACCTTGTCAGGTGCCCTTTAGGATTTCTAAAAGATAGAAGTCCGGTGAATGCTGCGTGATCAGTTCGAATAGTAAGGCTTCATCGTTTAAATAAACGTGAAAGTGTTCTACCAACTGCCTAATGACTGCCACTAATTATTTCCCTATCGTACAATAGTTTTTATCCGCTTTTCGCAACTTTTTGCTATAATAAGCAACTAATGGTTCTTTGTCGCCACGTTTTTGTTCCAATTTCAGTATCTTTCTCTGTTAGCGATGTTTTAGTTGGTTAAAATGCCTCCTCACACTCGATGGTCCACTCAAACTTAGCGTAGTCTCCGGTAATAAGATGTAGTGGTTTAGCAATATTTGAAAATTCTGCACAAACCTACGTTAATATATACAAGGACAAAAAAAACTTCATACATCGTGTTTTAATGTTGGTTGAGGTCAGTTCTGTACAGTTTTGTATTTTGCTTGAAATCACATGACCTAAATATTGCACTTGAATTTGAAAAAAAAACCGATATTTCTTTAGGTTAAGTTTTAAATTGGCAGCCCGAAGGCGTGGTAATACTATGTCAGATTTTTGAGTGCTTCTTCAAAAGTTTGGGCATGCGAAAGAAGATCGTCCAGATAAACGATGCAGATTTACCACGGCAAGACTTTCAATACTGTGTGCATCAACCTTTCAGAAGGAGCGGTGGATTATAAAGACCAAAAGGCGTTAGGTTAAACTGCCAAAGTTCCATTCCGGTAGTAAAAACGTTCTTCTCTTTGTCCTCTTATGTCCTCTCCACCAGCCAATAACCATTTGAAGGTCCATAGTAGAAAACCATTAAGATCCAGTCACAGCATCTAGCAAATCATCACTCCTGGGTATCGGAAATTAATCCGTTTTTGTAATTTCATAAGACCGGCGAAAAATTCATACAAGATCTTGTGCTGCCATCTTTTGTCTTGACAAGTGCGATAGGAAAAGCCCAAAGACTCTCGTAAGATTCAATAATTCGAGTATGTCCTGAGTAAATCGTTTTGCATCTTCTTGTTTGCTTAATAGAAAACGTCAATGTGGTCGCTTAATAAACTGCGCACTACCAACGTTTATCTTACGCTTCAGCATCGATGTTTTTCGTCTATTATTAGAACCTTTGGAAAATACATCAGTAAATTCTATCAAAAGGTAAGCAAAAAATTTCTTTTGTAATTAATTTTAATGATATTTACCCTCGTCTAGTAGCCCAATATGATGTTAAGGCATCTTTTCTGCTTCTACAGCATCATTCTAAAAATTGTATTATAACTTACTCACTGATTTCAGCTTTAAGATGGCTGCAATGCAGTCGCCACGAGAGAGAGAGTGGTCTATTGATCTACAATGTTTGCCATTCGAACCAGGACTAGGCCAACACGGGATAACTATTACTGGTGGCAATACTTAATCTTTCTACATAAGTGGTAGTTGTTACAAGAAACTCTCCTTCCAACCATGGGTTACAATCGAAATAGAGACAACTGCTTCTTTATGTGGCTGATAACATGTGTTTAAAATAATTTTTAGTGGTCGTTCAACGCCATTTATTAACAATGCCGGTATCTTCAAATCAATCACAAAGTTATGTTTCGGCAAAAAATCTGCACCTAGGAGACCCTTGTTAACCATATCCACTAAAAGTACGAATTGATCCACCGACCGTAATATCACCTATTTGGAAACTCAACTCCTGGAATCCCATGCTGTCGTCTTCTCCTTCATCAACCACTTCTGTCCTTCGAATAGTTCAAATATCCTGTGCTGCTGTTGCCAATTCTTCTAAATCCTCTTGTGGTTTCTGCAAGCGATGACGTAACAAAACGTGATCAAAATCGTCAGTGTTTTACCACTTAACATCAGAGCCAATTGTGTGGCTTCTTTGCAGTCATCCCACTGGTTACTAACTAAAGCCATCTCAAACTGGATATGATTGTGGTGTGGGGCTTCTTAGATCATAATAAACAAAATTAAAAAAAATCGTTACTGCGGAAATCTGTGGTGTCGGTAAGCTGGCCAGAACTGATTTTTCATTTCTACCAAAGAGGATAGAATGGTCATTAGGTTCGCCTGACCGTAAACCAAGTGATGCAAAATTAACTCCAGGGCAACTCCACGAAACACAGGACACACAATCAAAAAAAAAATTTCAAAAAAACAACCAAACTTTGATTTAGATGTATTGAAATATGTTTGAAGTTTATAATTTACCAAATAATTTACATAATTATAATTAATAATAATTATAATTATAATATAATAATAATTATAATTAATAATAATTAATATTATAATAATTAATATTATAATAATAATTATAATTAATAATTAATAATTATAATTTACATAATTTACATTTTTGAATTAATAGAAGGAATACAACAAGCTTATTTTGATTTTAATACTGCCAAAGTTATATTTACAGTAATTATTAAAATCAATGCATTGTTGCTACAGTGTTGCCAATACTTTTCCACACAAGGTTTCACAGATGCATATAATTAATGTCAAATACCTTTTGAAGCATTAAAATTTATACAGATGCAAAACTAAGAAGTAGAAAAAGGAAATGTAACGTGAGTCACAGAATAGAGTAACGTGAGTCACACATATTAATTAGAATTAACCTAATAACTAACATGTTAAATTTGTAATTTAAGTGTTAAACAAGAGCTATGAATGTTCCAATCCTTTTGAAGTAAGTTTTTTTTAAATAACTATTCTGCAAGAGGAGAAAATTAACATTTATGTTACCTTGCAAATATGTGTGTCTTTTTCATTGTAACGTGAGTCACGCTTATAAATAATACTGCTGTTCCCTCAATCATATATTTTTCTTTTAAAATAGTATATTTCTCTACTGTAGGAAGTCCCTTGGTTCATATAAGCAGTGTTTTTTCACCAAAAAGAATCATAACTGCAAATAAATAGCAATTATAAAATCAAAAACTGTGTCATTTTGTAACGTGAGTCACGTGGAATTGCCCTCCAGTAGTTTCACTTTCTTCTGCAACGCATCGATTGTTTGGTCATCCACATCTTTAAACTCTCTCCATATATCAGCTTTGATGGTAGTGTCCAGCTCCCTAAATATTTCGTCCATCTTGGTTGACATCCTTTCCCAGTTACTGTCACCGAATCCAATGTGTGTTGCATAACAGCTTCCAGGTTTTTGGACTACTTTTGGAGAAGAGCGGTCAGCTCTGACATCTTTACTTCGTATCTTACTATTCTCTTCTCTTACTTTTTTCTTATTTTATATGTAATTTTGTAAGATATCCCATTTCTGACACCAATGTTGTAAAATTTTTGATTATTCTACTATTGTTGCTTTGAAAAATATGGAGATTGCAGGCTCACAATTTCCATTAAACCCTTAACCAAATAAGGCTTTTGAAGAAGCCTTTTTTGGTTAAACATCAAAGTCATTCTGCCTTAATCGAATTTTTGTCTGTCATATATTAAACCAATTTTGTTTTCTCGTTACTTCTTTCAATAAGTGTGTTCCATGCACCACACTTACCTTTACTTATGTACTAAATTTCGTTTTTTAAGTTAACCATATCGAATGATGGTAAAGCTACGTGACACTTACGCCTCTATTCATCGCCAGAGTTTTTGTCAGTTTAGAGAATAATTTCAAATATGTTTGCCCAAATGCTTATACAAATTTAAAATGTCTAGCCTTAATGTCAAATTTCTGTCCAGCTTTCTTTAATTGTTTATATTTTGCATGAACCATAATTTCAATTTTCAGAAATATTTTAATATTTAATTAATTTTCTTAAATTTAACAAACTCAAAATAAAATTTAAACTAAAAATTTTGTAAAAACTAACAATTTCTTTTTACGTTTTTTAGCAATATTGTTTTCAAAATTGTCACAACAATTTATTGTCAAAAAAAATGCCGGAAACGTGTGGTAAGAAAGAATTTGAGTTGTAGTAGATCAAAAATCTAATACACCTCACATTTAAGTCGTTTCATTTAAAATTTGGTTCGGGTAGCAAGTTTACCTAAAAGGAACACGGGTAATGTTGTTGTTTCACTCAGTCTGAATTTTATTTCTCATCAATGCAGCGTTTACCTTTATTTATGAACGGTAAAGAAGAGGGCTTTATTTTGTTACTAGACTCATCCGTTTGACAATTACATTTATGATACCTTTGACGGTCACAACAACTTGGTTTGTATTAGAATTGTATTTCTATTTTTGATTTAATTCAATAAATATCTATATTTTAAGTTTAGGGTCAAAGTTCGTAACAATATTATAAAAAAATAAATTAGAGATACCAGTTAACCGACATAAAAAATGGCAAACAAAAAATATTAAAAATGCAATAATTTTTTGAAATCACTAAAATTAATTATTCCCGTTTGTTTTCTGTGTTTGTTTTCATTAGCGTCACAAAAAAAAATTCTTTCGCCTTTAATTGGAGATGAATATAAAATAAAGATATTATTACGAAACTCATATTATCTCATATAAAGATAAATGAAACAGTTTATAAAATTTTGAATTTTTGAGATCAATTAAACTCAAGTAAGTAAAGAAGTAATTAGAATATTTTCAATTCAAAGGTATGGTTTGAAGTTTCTCAGAAAAAAACTCCACTTTACATTTTTCGTGTTTCGGTTGAGATTCGAACCAACCTCGAATCCTTGGGCAGACACGCTATCGATTACGCCGTTGAGGCGATGACAATTTCAAAGTTGAAACTTCTTCATCACTTATTTATTTTTACTTAAGTTGAATTTTTCCACTGTCATTAGACTCCATATTATGGAAATGTTTTTACATTATATGGGATTTGTTGCATTAAATTTCTAGACAATACTTTGTGTGAATTCATAGAATGGGGAACATTTCTATTCTAATTAACATCCTAAGTCACGTTTGTATAGTCATTATTGATTGTTTCCAATCAATGTGAAATCAATGGCTGACACTTGGTCAATTTGTAGTCCTATATGTATTAACATTAGACTTCATTAAGGGAATTTAAATTAATTTTGAATTTTTGAGATCAATTAACTCAAGTAAGTAAGTTTATAAAATATTTTTCCATTATACATTTCATTGGTTTTTTGTTCATTATTATTACCAAAAAATACATTTCGTTTTGTTTCGTTTTTTATTGTTCGTAAAATATGCAGTTCACATGTCTGTGCATATATAGTGTAGAAAATGGTGCAAATCATGTGAATGACGTGTGGTATTCATAATTTTGTGTACAGGGATTTTGCATCATGCAGTTTTTTTGAAACTATTTTGTTTCACAGGAAAGCTATAAAATTATTTAATATGTAAAATTTTATATTATATTTGATCTGAGTACTTTTTGAACTCTTTTAGATGTTATACAATATCTTTCTAATTTACAAACCATACTTAGCTGACTATCTAGTTTGTTTGTGGTTTATATACTTTCACCTATATACTTTCACCGTGCTAGGCGGATAATATAATTAATACATCAGCAGTGCCCTGTTGGGCATATAAGTTACAGCTTATAGGGAGATAAATATTAAATCATCAGTTCCGTGCTAGGTATATGTTTACGCCAAATTACAAAACAAAACAAAAAAACTTTTATATTACAAACACAAAAAAAAAAAAAAACGTACAACATTTTCCTACCCATATAAACGCTACGTCGTTATTTCACATGTACTTTAAATGATAAAGTATAGATATCGCTCATCAGAAACAATGTGGTGAGTTAATTGATGTGTCAGAGGATAATGAGTTTTCGTTGCATTGTAAATTGTATAAATTGAAAGAATTTGAGAAGATATTTCTCTTACCTTCATCAACCATCGAGATGACAACATCAAACACCAAGAAGGAATACTGGAAAAACAGGTGAATATAGTGAATATAGTGTCATAAAATGTTAATGGTTAACCTGCAAATGTTTGGTTAATACTTCTGGATATGTATAATTGTTAATATAGTGAAGTTCTCAAATTTATATACCGTCAAATTGTCATATTATCCAGCAAAGATTCTTCATGTATAAACCGTCAAATCGTCAGACTAATATAGTGAAGATCTCAAATGTATATATTGTCAAATCGTCATACTAATATTGTGAAGTTCTATATTGCGTCAAATTGTCATATTATCTAGCCAAGATTTCAACTATATACCGTCAAATCGTCATACAAATATAGTGAAGTTCTCAAATTTATATATCGTCAAATTGTCATATTATCCAGTAAAGATTCTTCATGTATAGTATATACCGTCAAATCGTCATACTAATATTGTGAAGTTCTATATTGCGTCAAATCGTCATATTATCTAGCCAAGATTTCAACTATATACCGTCAAATTGTCATACAAATATAGTGAAGTTCTCAATTTATATATCGCCATATTATCCAGCAAAGATTTCAACTATATACCGTCTAATCGTCATACTAATATAGTGAAGATCTCAAATCTATATATCGTCAAATCGTCATATTATCCTGCAAATATTCTTCAACTATATCCCGCCAACTCGTCATATTATTAAGTGAAGATATTTCAACTATATATCGTCAAATCCTCATATTATCCTGTGAAGATTCTTCATCTATATCCCGTCAACTCGTCATATAATTAAGTGAAGATACTTTAACTATATTTCGTCAATTCGTCATATTATCCAGTGAAGATTCTTCAGCTTTATATATTTTTCAATGATATACCGCCTTAATCATCATATTCATCATTGAAGTTCGACCAACGCTAATTATCATCACCATCGTCAGATCCATCATTGAAGTCCGGCAAATTGATTAATCTTTTAATTAATTTTTTATTATTAAAATTGAAACTATAAATATTGAAATTAAAAATAATTTGATTAACTAATTTTTCTCTTTTATTACTATACAGTCCACTTAGTTTTCAGTATTATTAGTTATATAGTGTCGCTACCCAAGGCATGTAGCTAATAAGGTGGAAGATCCGCCAACAGCATATAATTTACAATATATCATCAATGCCGTGTAAGACTTGTAATTTAGTCCTCCAGCAGTTGGGCGAATAGTCTACAGTGTATCAAAAGTGCCGTGTTGGACTTGAACTTTGGACCCTCAGAGGTCACTGGTCTGATTAGAACGTGCCATAGGGATTTCCAAGCCCGAGGTACCTGAGCGAACAGGTTGATCCAGCAGGATTAGCTCACTGCTGAATAAGAGAGGCACATGTCGAAGATAGGACCCGATCGGCTTTCTCAGGTACTTTGGGGTAAAGCATTAATGTTATCCACAACTTTATACTGAGGTTGATTGTGGTTTAAGAAATTGTGGTATATGGAGGACTTAAGGCCATTATTTGGAACCATTATCAGTAGTACTTTTGGTAGAATGTGTCATACTGGCCTAAGGGAACCCGAGCAGGTGAGTCTGCACAATGAGCTCCTTACCAGATGTGATAGCTGATACTTGGATACGCTAGATTGCCGGTAACGATACCAACGCTAGCTTACTTATTTGTGAGATCTGGATAGTAAGCAAATTGGTGGAAGCTTTACCGCTAAGTGGTGCAGTTGGAAATAACCTGTGCTCCTATGTGAGTGGGAGTGGTGAAATAAAATTTATAACTAGTAACGGTGACTAATATATACGAACTCGGCTAAGTATATCATCAGTGCCATGTTAGGCCTATAATAAATATTATATCATCAGTGTCTTGTAAGGCATATAAGTTAAATAAACTAGTACATCTTTAGCACCGCGCCAGGCGTACAATATTTAATATGCAATAATATATCAGTGCCTTGTTTGTTGGGCGTACATACTGATGTCATCATCCCGCGATGTTAGGTAGTGACATGTGTGATTCAACTTATCGGATGTAACCACTGCTATAGGCTAAGTCGAAATAGAAATTCATGTTCCTATGTTTTTTTTATCCATTATAGTATGTCAGAGATCATCATAATAATCTGTTTATACCTTTTGTGATTTGTGTTGTTATTGGCATTCTGGGTAAGATTATCATCTTGTAGAGCAGATTAACATTCTATAGAGGAACTTTTTTTTTCTAAATAGAATTGTAATAGAAACTAAATTCTGCTCACTATTTTGCTAACAATATCGACAAAAACACTGCACATTTTAAACAACGTTATAGTCTAGAAACGGTTAAAATAACTACAGTGTTAAATGCGTATGCAGTCTTTGTAGGATATGCCAAAACTTTTCTAAGTGGTCGTTTGTGAGTACTCATGTTTGACTCCTATCTTAGAAGAAATGCACTTATATCTTGATTAAAATTAGTGCTGGCGTACTCTAATGGAGTTTGAAATTTTGTTGTCTCTAGCAAATTAATAAGTTATTTCTTGTTCAAATTTCATTGCAAATTCCTACAGTCAAACCAGCCGTACTTATACTCCAAACTGCCTTTCAAACAAACCGAGCTTTTATGCTTCAAAACTGGTTCTAGTTGTGTTTAGCATAACCGAAAAAGGAACACTTATTGGTTTCAGGATGGTGATCGCAATTTGAAATTTGCAAAAGTCTTGTGAAGTGGTGTGTATCGATGTTTATTTTAATCGCAGAATTTAGCACAATATTTGAAATTCCGTCAAATTCCAGAGCACTTTTTCGTAAGTAATATTTTCAGAGGGTACACAAAGGGCTGAGTCGTTATTGACAATCAGAACTTTCAGTAAAAAAAAATGTTATAACATAGAAGAAACATACATAAACAAACTATTGTATGTTAAAGCTAAACAAACATACAATTTGTGAATAAATTATGAACAGTATATATGTAACAGACAAGTGTTTGTTTCGCTTTGCATACAAATTTTATTGAAACAAATAGCGAAAAATTAAATGACTTGCAATTGTTTGTAATCCATATTAAAATAAATTTTATTTGTTGTTTTCAACTTTTTTTGTTCAGAATTTAGTTAATCATTAATCATTTCTTTCATATATTGTCATAATACTACACAACACTACTTTCAAATAAATCAAACTAAAAGTTTCACCGGAAATTTTACATTCATTATTCATAAAGTGCTTCCAAATTCTCAAAAACTCTTTCACTATAAACTAACAATTTCCGAACACCAGTACAACTTAACATCAATTATAATTTTTCTTTACGTTTATGTTTTTTTTCTGTGCAAAATAGCAAACAAAAAAGTTTTTAATTTTACTTAGCTACGTTACATATAAAATCCGGAAATAAAATTAACAGAACTTACAAAAAACTTATGAAATCAGCATTCACCACAATTTATCTTATTCCAAAAAAAAAAATTCATTTCCGTAAGAAAAAAAGTTTGACAACATTTTGAACATAGAAAAATAGAACTAGTAAGTCAAAACAAATCGTATATCACCAGAGAATTGTTCCGTGTCATTCATTAAATAAATAAAAAAACGTATATAAAGTTAAAGAAAGAATCGAACAGAAGCTGTAACGTTGTTTTTCTTGACTTTTTTCATATACATGATAAGTTTTATAATTTGTTTGAAGTATAAATAAGGAATTACCATAAATCATTTCATTTTCTAGTTATTCAACTTTCATTCATAAG
Organism: Diogma glabrata; assembly: GCA_963693315.1. Lineage (NCBI taxonomy): Eukaryota > Metazoa > Arthropoda > Insecta > Diptera > Cylindrotomidae > Diogma > Diogma glabrata. The sequence goes on from OY856188.1 coordinate 36,480,971, forward strand.
TTTTGATTTTGTTTCCATTAAGTGAGTTTATGATAAGTTTAAAAACAATTGAAATTTAATTTATAAATTTTTGTAAAATATTTGGAAGTGACATAAACTCAAATCAAACAAGATTTATTGGTGACAGCGGTGATATTGTACGGTGATATTAGTGATTAATATTGACCAACAATTAATTAGATTTCACTTCATAACTGAACACCAATTTCATTTAATTGTGTTAGTATTGGTGAGACAAAAGTTTTGACGATTCATAAATATAGCATCCCTTTTTATCAGATAGAGTGAAAGTATCTTATATTTTGTAAAAATTTTAATTATTAATAGGAAAAATGAAAAAAAAAAAGAAATATGTGACCGAATGTATCTACGACAAAATTTTAAATTTTTTTAGTAAACTTAACAATCCCACCGCTGTCACCAATGTTTTGTTTTTCCTTCGAATTGATTATTGATTTTTTTACCTCAATGAGATAAGAAACTTCAATAGTTCATTGTAGAATTTTCTAAATTTATATTCTATGAGACTTAAAACAATTTCACTATATACAATTAAAAATTGCTACCATTTCAATTATTCCATTTGATATCACATTCTATTTTTTATTGCTTGTTTTTAATATCGCATTTTATCATAAACTGTTGTCGATTGTTTAGAAAACTGCTTTAGTACTTTCCATTTTCTTGTAGAAAAATTGCATATAAAAATCAATTTATCATTCACATAACGATGATTTTAAATTTGTATTTGGTGTTCCACAGATGCTAAATGCAGTTTTGTTTTATATTTCATTTTAAATTTTAGGCCAATTGCCGAAAAGAGTAGAAGTAGGTACGCATTCGGTTGTGACAAGATTGGGAGGTGGTACCTAAACCTTTTACAAGGTTACCGTTTTTCGCCTAAGAAATCTATATCTTAGACCCATACTATCGGTAAATCTCACGCAAAAGAAATGGAGTTTTTTTAGAAGTTGTGGTGAGAGCACAAGCCTACTCATGAGTTTAGGGATCGATGAAAGATCAAATGAAGCTATTTTGGTGTCAGTAAATACCCAGTGGACAAGGAACCCTGTGAATTGGCTACGGAAGGCAATGGTGGTAGAGAAAGAGAAGAAGATGGAATTTTGGATGCGGGACGTATGATGCGGGACATCACCACGGGACATCAAAGCGGGACATCACTACTTGGTTATAAGTTTAACACTGTAATGATCAACATCTCATCCTGAGGATGCTAAAAAACAGAGAGTGTGCTTAAGACCGCACGGCAGAAGTGAAAACTTCATTGGCATTCGCAATCAATTGATATCGCATTAGTAGTATTTGAATCGTATTAGTAGAATAAATGAGAAACAAGTCAGAACGATAAACCGCTAACTACACAGACTAACTTCACAATGTAAACCAAATAATTGTCAAAATAGCGCTCATATTCCAATAGCAGTGACTAAAGTACGCGTGCTTGTCACATCCATAGATCAACAAGTTTAAATTTTACAAACCTTTTTGCGGAAAGCTAAGCAAATTCATTGGTATTAATGCGCATTGTTACCGTTTGCAAATCACTATCGGCTAGGTGTCACAATTTTTAATTATTTTTTTTATCATGATTGCCATCCATGTTTAATCATACATAAGCTATGCTTCTTTGTATAGAATTTATGCGATTTCCGTCTCGTAATTGTGAGCTTCAAATCGATATAATCGATTTTATCAAGTATCAAGTTACAAGTGTTAAGTTCCAAGCCGACAACATATTTAGTGAAGTTGATAAAATTCCAATACATATAATTTTGATATACAAATGTAATTGTTTCAGCCTTCAGGTTATGCTATCTTTCTTACGTTATTTTTAATTTTATAAAAAATTATGTTAAAAAAAAACATTGATCAAAGCAAACTACCGTTTAAAACGAAAGTTAAATAAAGAGCAAAAATTAAGCGTACACAACAACTTCATAAATGTTCATGATGAATAATGTACTAATGCATAAAGGATAAACAGCCATACATACTTTCAATTTTATATATATGAGCAATTTCACGAAGATTCAACATCGTTTTGACTTGGCCCCTTTTAATTTTGATTATTTTTTGTTTATAGATAGAGTCTTTCATAAATAAAAAATACAAGTTCTCTTAGAATTTTTTTTTTCGACCAGGGGTCTTCATAGGGTGCTCCTCAATTTTTTGCTATTTTGTGATATGAGTGCATTTGGATGAGTGATTGTAGAAAAAATACTCAATCGATTTTCATAAATGATATGTCGTTGAATAAGTATTAGTTTTTAAAAATGTACACTGTTAATTTTTTGAAATAATTTTTAACGGTGTAACATAAGAAAAAAACGGTGTAATTTAAGAAAAGATGGTACTACACAAATTCAAAACAGAAAAAATAGTCTAAAAACTCGTTTCATAAGACGTTTTATCGCACTTATCCTTTAGAAAACTCCCCGCTGCGCGGGTCGTTTTCTAAACAGATTGCGTGCGCTAAAATCGTCGATTATGAAACTAGTTTCTTAATATACTATTATGTATCACGTGAATTATTAGATGTCAATTACCTTGTGAAACCTACTAACCCTCGGACCAGAGGCCCTTGGTTAGTAAACGTTTCCCTCAGTAATTAGCATCCTTATAATTCCCTTGATACCTAAATAACTATAAATACATTTTTTTAAATTTTTTTTTGTCGGCAGATTTTTGCACGAATTTCCCATCGGAGGGGAAGAAATAAGTCCAGTTAGAGGTCACAGAGTGTTTTATGATTTTATTTTGAAGTTGTTGGAGTCGGAACTGAGTTTTGGAGTGATGAACCTGAGTGATGGATTCGAATGTTTTTGTTAAAAGAAATTTTATAATAAAGATCAGTTTTGATTAGTTTTAATCACGTTTAAGCCAAATGCTGTTAATTTAATGTTAAGATTAAAACAGATATGTGTAATTAATTAAATGACTACATGAAATAAAAAAGGAAGAATAAAAGAGATTGTTATGTTTTCTTCTATCGTTTTTTTTATTTATATTTTCTATTTGGAATGATTTTCGTTTTTGATTTGCTATCTCATTTTTGTATGTGGTTGATTCATGAAATTTCTCTAGTTGTTTTCATACATTTTTGGTAATTTTTGGACAGTCGATCTGAATTAAATGTAAAAGTCAGTTGGTGATACATTTTAACGAAGGAAGAGGAATTTAGAAAAATTTTATTTTAATGTGATAAGTAGAAAAATCAATCAAAATTTTTTGCAAAATAAAATTCGATGTGTGAAAATTTTATGCAATGGCAAATTTAAATAAACGTAAATACTGAGACAGTTATAAAACGCCACAATTAATACAAAAAGGAGTTGTTCATGTCAAGGTGAAAAAATTTTGCAAACGTTGTTGAATTTGTACTAGCTACCCATACTACGGTGGTATTATTAATTGCTGGGGTAAGTTGATGAATACCTTATTGTATGTTTGATAACTGTCATTTACTAATCATATTATAAAAAAAGAAATTCAAATAATATACGGTGATGACTGATGGACTATTTTATAATTAATCGTGCAAAGACAATAATTTTTTTTTTATCATAGTAATTTTTACCCGGAGCAATAATGACTAACCAAGAAGATGCAAGACAATTTTTTTGTTGTTCAATTTAATAAATTCTAGTAATAAAAATAATTCAGTCATAAAAATACGAAATATATTTTTATTAATTAAGTGAATTAAAGGAAAATTGTGTAGTCCAATTTATTTTGCTATTATATGCTTGAGCGTTAATTACAGTTCAAACCTTCCACTGAGCTACTTTTATTTTATGTTTGAGGACAGTAGTGTGTTGCCAATCAAACTCCTTAATATCACAAAAACAAAACAAAAAAATAAAATATAGAAGATGATATTTGAAACTGTATGGCTGTATAGGGTAATGACGCATGTGGGAAAACCAAATAGACATTTTCATTCTTGTAACCGCAATAAAACGAATTTATGTTTGGTTTTGGATTGGAATAATATTGGTTCGATAAATTGGGTGTTTGCCCAACAGCAGCCTTAACATTTGATATATTACCTAATATATCGTAAGTACACCAGCTATTGCATTGTTCACACATTCAACCATTGCCGATATCATTGTTGTTACATTCTTTATAATATTTCTAACTATTTTAGCAATTTTATTACGTCGATTATTTTATTACCAACAATTTCAATAATTGCCGACATTAGTTTGGTTACCTTAATTAATTTATTTCCAATATAAAGAAGTAAGAATAAGAAAGAATTAATTAATTGTAAGAGTTAATATTAAGAATTAATTAATTGTTAATTAGGATTCTAAGGAATGAAAAGTTGGATTCGGAACCATCAGTGGGCGAGCGAAACACTGTTCTTAAATTTTTTTATTTTTAATTAAATGTAAAAAAAAGTGTAAAAATAGGCGTGAATGTGATGATCTCGGATTCTTCTGTGGGTTCGTCAGAGTCCCTGTTCTTTCTTTTTCCGTTTACACCGTTCTCATTTGCGTTCATATCTGATAATTTGAACTGAACAGGGGGCGATATTACAACTTGAGCTCACAAAGCTGAAGCTTGTCGGATTATAAGTCATTCAGGCACGTAGTCCCCTGTTTGTTTCCTGATTGTAGCTCACTAGCAGGTTCAGTGTTTATTACAAGATATAACACAACAACAAAAGCAAAATCAGTGAATCAATCAAGTCACGAGGACAGTCACATCTTTTAAATAAAAAAGGAAGAAATAAAGAATTGACAAGAAGTAATTAAGGTTTGGGAGAACGCCAGGTGAATACAGATTTTGCGTGTGTGATCAACTGGTAGATAGTCGCAATTCACCAAAACTCTTACTACAGCATAAGAAAGGGATCACTTCAGCCCGTTGCGTGTTGGGTGCCAACTGCAAACAAAGAATATTGTCGGAAAAAAAGCAGCAAAACCCTGGTAGTGACCATGAAAGGGTTTGAAAAAATAGGGCCAATGGCTTGCTTTTGCCATTTAGTGACAAACCAAGAGGGTTGTACTTTGTTGTAAACACAATTCAGATGGCAGCTCTGTTAGACGAATATCCCCAGACTATGCTGAGTGCAGAGGCACTAGGACCTTGAAAATTGAATAATCTAACAGTTGACTAAAGGCTGAATTTACAAAATTGGCCTAGATTTATTTCGATTTCAATACCATTTTCGTCTCAAATAACATCTATAATGCATAAAAAAAGGATACATGAGATGCCAAAGAACCTGCAGTCTCCTATTCTAATAGCATGGAATAAATCGTAAGTAAGATATGATGTTATTAAAAAAAGAAAATGGACAGACGCCCCTTAGCAATTGAGACATTTAGTAAAACTCATATAATACGATATTAGTTAGACCAAAGAAAACAGCTCAGCTCATGGAAGAAAAAGGTTAGAAAATATAAAAAGACTTATGTGTATCTGTACAAGCAGAATACGTCCTTCATCGTCCTACCAATGCTACTAGGATTAGTTCTACTCCACCTTTCACCCTCCACCACGAAAAATTATTGTGTTTTAATTCAGAGGGCGACTATCTTATCTTAGCTGTCTAGAGATATAGGAAGACATCAATGAAGAGCAACAAAGCAGAGTGTTCTTTCTCTTCTTTGTTCACTTCATCGATGTGCACTTACATCTCTAGACAGCTAAAGACAGACATTATATCTTAAAAACTGAAGTAAACCTTTTGTGGATCTGCAATCTAAATCCAATAAACATTTTTGACATTCAAAGTTTTGTTTGTTTTCAATGTTTTGTTTGTTCAATTTGTTTGTTAATTTTATCCATGTAAAGGCTTAGACTACGTCTCATAAATAACAGTTTGACAAACAATTGCATAACAAATATTATACAAAAAAATTTTTGTCTGTTTATTTCTATTTAAAATTTTTTTATTTTAATTTTTTATTTCAATTTGAAGCTTTAAAAATCACAAAACCTTTAGATAGCTAATCAATTTTAATTCAAACTCAAAATCTAAATTGATTATTCTATTTTGCATTGTATCTAGTAATTGGACAGAATTAGCGAGAATTTTCTATCTTCATTTTTTTATTCAAATAAATATTGATCACCTACACGCTCAACAGTTATTCAGAATTTCCATCATATGATCTCAAATACGAGCCAGAACCAGTTGAATGAGAAATAATTTTTTTTCTTCTTAAAAACACATATATGTATGACATAATTTTTATTATTGAGGTAGATCAATTAATAAAATAATAAATTGACTGACGGAGTTTTTTATGTTGTTGACGCCGGACCAAACTTGCTAAACGAAGAATCAAAAGTTTTTTCAATTGAGGCAATTATGTTTACCATTCATTGCTTATTTCATCGCTTGTTTTATGTCATTTTGAAATTTTGCCTTAACTTTTCCAATATTATTAAATAAACTTTTCGTGATTTGTTCGATAAGGAAGTTTTATTCAGCACAAAATGGTTCAGTTTTGAAAATATGTGGCTCTGCTGTCGGTAGAAGTTATGATACGATTAAGTATTTAATTTTGTATTTTTTAAAAAAAGCTCTTTTATAATTTTGGATCACCATATATTGGTCGTATCGACCGAACTAAATGAGATTAAACATTGATTATTGTTAATTTAAAAAATCGGCGTTTCATTTTTCATAAAAACATTACAGAGTTAAACACATATGACGTTCAATGTGGTTTTTTAACTAAAAAGAGCAACAAATATATAATAATAAATAAATTAGTATCATTAAATGATACACTATTTATTTTTTTAGCATCGCCATTGCAGACGGATCAGTATTTAAACATCATTGTGGCCTTTAAAAGCAAAAATATATAATATTCCGTTCCCATCATCCTCATTTAATTATGATCGTATTAGATTCAATATTAATGCCATTGTTTGGTCAAGTATATCATTCATTGTCATCATCGCATTCATCGTTTATTGATAATCATATAAGCTTTAACATTGTGGCCTTTGTTAGGCAAAATATATCCTTCACTAGTCATCATTTTATGGATTTTCATCTATGCAACAGCTGTGCAATATACGGACCAATCAGAAAAATTGTCTAAAATTTCTCATGTTGCAGGTCTGGCGGTTTTTCATCATATTTCAAAATAATACAGTCCACTGCCAAATCGGCGGCGTTAGCCTGATCAATCTAGAGGGTCAACAAGGTATTTAACTTTATGTTTCGCATAAATCGGAGTTCTTGTCTTTGAGTGTATTAAACTAGGAGTATACAAAGAGTGTACAATACATACAGAATTGTCTATCATACGTTCGGACATTTATAAACAACGATCTCCAGTAAAGGATATATTATTGTCTTGAGTACTGGGGTATTGGATTGTAGTTTCTTGTAAATCATCGATTGTAGTTGTGAGTCTTATTAACATACATCTTAAAGTTATTGAGTTTCTTCAACTTAAAATTTTACATATTGGTTGATTCAGCAAAGATAGAGATTTTTATGAAACAAAGAGCTGCTTTTAAAGATCAGCTTACCAATTTTCAAGCACAACTCCCGGTAGTTTCAACAATTGCAACAAAAATATGATGCTATTTAATTGAAATTGGAAACGTTGCATGACGCCAATTCGTCTAATCGTGCATCCTTTGACGATGACTATCACAGTTTTCGAACAACGTTGGGAGTTAAATCCACAATGCTTCACTTCATGAACTTACATAAAAAAGTATCGCTACTGGTGTCAGAATACCAGAAATGACTTTTCCTTTACCTAATAGGTTACAGTTGGGCTTTGTGATGTATTTGCGGATCTATTTCACACCAAAGGTTTGCAATTCAAATCCAACCGTAATTCTTTTATCAAATATATCCAGTATTCGAATGAGTAGAGCACTCGCGTTCATAGAAAACCTTCCCGGCTACCACATCCAATTATGAGATCGCTTGGGCGACGTAATGTGATCAATAATGAAGTGTCCATACACTCCGTCTAGCTTAAAATGTCTCTACTGCGCTGGATCACATATCTTAACGCATTGTTCAATTTTGTCAGTGAACATATAATGGTCTACGGACCAGGTTCAACTTTTTCATAGATCACCGAGTGTACGGTAAATGTTTGTTGGATTGGCATCTCCCCTGTGAATGTTGATATCCACGGTACAGCAAATACTCCTTAAGACATCATGACTTGCTGCATCTAAAATTGCTCAAGCCTACACCCAATCGTGTTCTTAATGATCAAACTATGAGTGGACTTCCGGTGGTGACTTACAATGATATTCATTAGGAATGCTGTGCGCCATCCTTTGATCCCGTTTGTTCAGGTGTGCCTCTACCTGAGATATCAAGGTAGTCACGTTTTTTTAGATATATCGTTTTAATCGGGACGGCGTTAGTCAATGCGTCTATGAAGGCCGGCGAATTCCTTGCATGTTGTTAGATAGTGGTTCAACTCTGAATTTTGTGACCGAACATACTTGCAGGCTTTTACAGGCAAAGATTAGATTAGATTATAAAGGGTTGGACAGGTTGCATTAAGCAAACTTGTCCTGTGACGCAGACTCTACGGTCCAGAGCGCCGTTTCCGAGTTTGGTCTCAAAACAACTATTCCACAAACCTTTCTGTAAGTTTAATGAAATCTAGAACCAACTGTATTGGCGACAGTTTATAATGCCAGCCTCTACAGTTTCAGAGCCAAAAATCCTAGCTCTGACACTAGAAAGGGCTGGACATACACAAAGAAAGTGCTCTGAGTCTTCCTCCTCTTCAAGACAAAACTCACACACACACTTTCACTAAGTCCCATAGTAAAAAGGTGTTTATTTAGATGACCATGTCCAGTAAAGACACCGACCACAGTGCTGAGAGTTTTCCTCTTCAGACTTAAAAGAAAATTAACATTTTTTTCTGAAATCCTAAAAAACATTTTACTTTGTCTGCCTGTTCATGACGCATTCCACAAGGTCTTCATCTTGAGGTCAGCATCCACCTTTAATAATGACAAGGCAAATGTTTTGAATAACCCTAAGGCGGGTTCTGGACCTGAGTATCTCATGCCTGCTCCAGCCCTTGCAAGTTCATCCCCTTTTATGTTGCCCGGAATGCCACTATGAGCTGGAACCCACCACAAAGTGATAGTATTGTGTTGCGCTATCCTACAAAGATTTTTCCTACATTCCTAGAAGAGTTTGGAAGTAGTCTCTGGGTTTACCAGTGCTTCGATAGCTGTTTGGCTATCCGAACAGATGCATATTTTTTCCCCTTGCAGACGCAGACGAGTTATTACATGCATGTATTCATTGATAGCATACACTTCCGCTTGAAGAATAGTACAAAACCGTCCAAGTGGATATTTCTTGCTGCTTATGACATTATCTGTTCCCAGGTACACGCCAGCCCTTGCATTTTCATTCAACAGTGAGCCATCTGTATAGAAAACATAAATCTCGCTGGAGAACCATTCGGACCAAGTTTCCTCACATTCCTCTCTAGAAGAGATGATCAGTTCAGCGGGCTTCTCAAAGTTATATGCCTTGGTCATGACGTCACTATGCATATCTATTTCGGGACAAACTGTCCGTAGTCTATCAAGTATGTGACCATGACCGCATGTTTTCCCTCTGTTTACCCACGTCTCTGCCACTTGCAGTCTGTAGACAGCTCTTTTAGCCATCTACTCTCCATGTAGATGTAAAGGAGCTACCTGCTACACATGCCATTCTTTGTATTTTATTTAATCTAGCACGGACGTATTGTTTCTCCGTTTTTGGCCACCAGACAACACTTGCAAAAACAAGTGTTTGTCTGATTATTGCTGTGTATATCCAAAGGATTATTTTGGGACTCAGACACCAATAACGACCGAAGGATCGACGGCGTTGCCAAAAAGAAATGACATCCTTGTCAATTTTTTTTGTTAAATGAGTATCCCAATTTAACCTTTTGTCGAGAATAATGCCTAGGAACTTAACCTCATCTGAGTAGCTTAACTGCATACTGAAAAGATACAGACTTGGTGTTGCAGGCACCTTTCTCTTATTGGCAAATAAAACTACCTGTGATTTGGAAGGATGGACTAAAAGCCCTTGCTCCCCACACCACTCTTCAACCACTTTCAGTAAATTTTGCATCAGATCCACCAGAGTGCGAAGGTCTTTCCCAATTGCCAGTATGACAATGTCATCACCGTAATCCTGAGAATAGGGTCCCAATTGATTCAGTCTCTTAAGAAGACTATCAACTACCAAAGTCCACATAGGAGGTAAGAAAACACTACCCTGTGGAAAACCTCGTTTGACTGAAACTGAAACAGTAGTATTGCCCATTACAACAAAGGCAATGCGGCAGCTCAACATAGACACGAACCAATTTGAGATCGTATCGTGCTACTAATTCCATGTAGCGATGCCGCAGTCCTGATTGATTCGAAAGTGGTATTATCAAAAGCACCTTCTATATCTAAAAAAACACCCAAAGCAAATTCTTTGGCATCCAGTGCTCTTTCAATTTTAGTCACCAGATGATGCGCAGCTGTTTCTACCGATTTCTCAATCTGGTATGCATGCTGAGTGGTACTTAGTGGAAACTGTAGTAAGGCATTGTCCCTTATATAACGGTCAACCAGTCTTTCCAGAGTTTTGAGGACAAAGGAGTTCAAACTTATTGGTCGAAATGTCGAAATGACTTGGCTTCACTGTAGTTGTTTTTACCTGCTTTTGGTATGAAAACAACTCTAGCTTTCCGCCACGCTACTGGGACATATCCATATGCTAGACATGCCCTATATAAATTTAATAGTGATTCAATGAGGCAATGCACGCCATTCTGTAACATGCATGGATAGATTCCATCGGGACCAGGCGATTTAAAGGGGTTGAAGGAATCTATAGCCCATCTCAGAGATCTCATGCTCACCACACTCTCAGCCAAGATCCAACCATCTTTATTTTCAGTTACAGATAGTTATTCTTTCATCTCAGCAGTGGTGCTGCTACCCGGGAAATGTGTACTCAGCAGATGTTGTGTTGTTTCTTCCACAGATTCCCTATATCTACCATTTGGCATAAGCAGTAAGCCCGGTTGGTATTTGGGCCCTTTGAGGTTGCTTTGTGAACTCTAGTTGCCACAGGATAACTCTCAATTGATTCACAAAATTTCTTCCAAGCACTCTCTCTAGCACTCCAAATACTGTATTCATATTACCTCCGACTATCACGATAAGTGATCCAGTCATTGGTGTTATTTGTTTGCTTAGCTTTCTTTAAAAGCTTCCTGACTGCGGATCTCAGCTTTTTCAGTTTCTTACTCCCCCAATGTGAATTTTCTTCATGATGGAGCAGCCTATGTGGACAAGATTCTTCAAAAGCCTTGACCATACACTCTTGAATCAGATTCGCACCGTTTTCAATGTCTTGTGTACACTTGATTGACGAATCAAAGTCAAGTAACAATTGGTTAAGAAGTAGTTTATACATATCCCAATTAGTAGATTTGGGATTTCTAAAACTGTCTTTTACCACCATATCGACTTTAAAGTCAAAAGCTATGCAATTGTGGTCTGACGTGAGAATATTTTGCGATGCTCTCCAATTTCTGACCCTGTTAGCCAAAGCAATGCTAGTGAGGGTAATGTTAATTACTTCCTCTCTAATTGCATTTGAAAAAGTATGGGGCATTCCATTTATTTAGAATTTCTAGACCTGTACCATGAAGAAATTCTACGAGGTCTGTTCCTCTTCTAATGTTATTTGAACTGCCCCAAATTCCATGATGAAGTTCTTATTACTACAGAACTCCACCACCTTAACAAGATCTCGGGTTGGGATCGTGCCATCATACGGTAGGCAAAACAGGCAAAACTATATTCTACGTCTAAGACGATTATCGGAATTGAAGCTCTGGAGTAACAACTAGCTTTTTATGAAGGATAAGCTTTACTGAGTAAATCCCGTTGTGTAGCAAGTTTTACACGTTATTTCTTTTTTGGAGAGTGGTGGCATTTTGAGAGTGAGTAGCCGTGTAAAACCACCCAATTAGACTACCAGACCGACATCTCATTACCACCCAGATAGTGTTAAACAAACATCTGAGACTCATGCATGCTGGACCCGTGGAATTATTATACAATCTGCGATTATGGTAGTGGATCATTTGTGATCAAAATTTATGTAGACAAATAGTCTACTTGCATGTCAAGGCTTTACAAATACAAATTGAAATAGGGTCGATAGTTACAAATATGTAGAAGCAACATTCGGTTAATTTTTAAACTGAGTTAAAACAACAAATTTTTCTTTCCTAATTATCAAAAAAGTTCTTAGCTCTTTTAAGTGCCTGTATAGTGTATATATATATACATTCTATTTAACTATTCCTAATCCACCGTACTTCCATTTTCATTAAATATGATGAATTTCCACCACGAAAAATTGATTCAAAAATATCCCTAACCCATCAATTACAGGAAAACACATTCCCATCATAATCTTCACAATGTGTACTCGTAAGTTTAAAATAAAAATTAACGAAACAAACTAACATACATATTCCATTAAAATTCAATAAGCTTTTTACTTTTTATTAAAAAACAAAAAAAAAGTCTATAGTGATAAGTAAGGAAAATAAAATAAAAAACACGGTAAATTGAAAAGAAAAACAAAAATATAAATAAATCCTTTTTAGACTTAAGTTCAACATATTTTTTGTATACTCGAAGTGAACAATTTGAAGCTTTTCTATAAATTCAAAACTTTGTTTTTTTTTTCATTAGGAATAACTACAGTGAAATGCAGAATGAATAAGAAGCTTTTCTGTATCTATAAATTTTTTTTGTGTATATTATTTTATTAAAAGTTTTTATTTATTGCTCGTTTTGATTGATTCGGTTAAATAAAGGATTAAATTCAATTTGAAACTTGTAAACATTAATTACAATTTTTTGTGCTTCTACTTGTAGTTCTGATGGATTTGATATTTATTTTGGTGGAAAATAGGATTATGAACTTAAGGAGATAAGACTTCAGGTTTGAATAAAGAAGATCAAAAGTTTAATCTTTGGGGAGAAATTAGTGTTGGTTTTATGAAATTGTTTCAAATTTTGGAATCTCTGGAATCATCTAGGCTAGGATATTTCAAGTTGTTAAGAAAATTAACCAAAAACATATATTATGTTGTGAATGACCACTGTAATGATGAAATATTTTCTAGAGTTGTATATTTATTTATTTCCTCACAAATATTTATAGCTGAGGACGTGACCTTATTTTTCCAATTTTTGATTCCAGATTTTCGCCATTTTTATTCAAAAACCATTATATGAGAAACATAAAAAATTTATCCTCTTTCCGATACATTTCCTGTAAAGTTTTTTCCTTGCTACTTTCATCATTTACCAACAGAATTAAAAAAAAATTGAAACATATTTTAAACAACAACAAAAATAATTTAATAGTGGAATACAACACCGTGTCAACATTGTGCTTTTGTGTCTATACACTTTTTTTTTGTTCTCGTTGTTCGTTGTGTAAGTACTTCAGTGATTCGAATACATAATTGAAATTGATGATGCTAGAGAATGAGAAAAGTTTTGAACTTTGATCAAAATGTTACAATAATTATAACTTTTACTTTACCGTTATGTGTTAATTTTATTATTAAAATAAAAATGAATAGCGAGAATGAACTCTTGAATATGATAAATGGATCTAAAATGTTGGATGTTGATATAACTGAGAGTAGTTCAAAAAAGTTCACATGTGCTATTTAAAATCAGCCCAATTGTTAAAAGGTACAAAACCAGCAAAAAAAAAAAAAGAATAAAAAAACAACACAAAGGAAAAGGAAATCTAAATTTTTCCTTTAAAAAACTTTTCTTTTTGTATCGTTGAGTTAGTTATACAATGTTGGTTTCACTATTAAACCAACAAATAAAAAAATTACACAATTTTCTAGAATAGAAAATGAATGAGAAATCCTTAAGGGATTTTCATATTTAAAATTTTCTTGTTGAAAAATGGATAAAATGGTCCTAAAAGATATCAAGCAGGCACAAAGGAAATTGAATAAATAATTCAATACAAAATGAAAAGAAAAAAGTATTTAGTTTAAAATTTCCTTATTCTTTGTGTGGCTTTGATTGAGAATAAGGAATTATTGTTGAAGAATAAATAAAAAACAAATATGTATACAATTTTGTAGACATAAAAGTAGAGGAAAAACCTTTTTTTTAACGTAATTTGTATAACCTGTTTATTTATTCAACGATTATTAGTGTTAGCTCTAAAGGTTTGTAAAATTGGGATTTTGTGGATTTGGACAAGTGAGTTTGTTTAAAAAAATATTCCTTTCAGTTATAGACTCAGTATTGTGTTGTGTTGGATAATAGTACATTATGATACTAGGACGTAAGCTAAAGATTTTGGACGGATGTGGAGTTTGCAAATCGAGGCGCTAGCCGAGATTTGCACCCACATTAAGTCCAAAATAGCTTACGTCCGTGCATCATATACTATTTTTTATTCGCCGCAAGCAAAATATTTTTAGAAAATTTTTTTATTCTAAATTAAAATTATAAATTTTCATAAATTTTAAAATAAAAATATGTGGAACAAGTTACCTTTGACAAAATATTTATTATTTTTTACAAATTATTGTGTTGCCATGACAACAAATGATAACAACTATTTTAATTGGATAATGAAATTTTGAATTTAAGGGTTGCTTTGATAAAAATTTTTATTTCCCATAGAATTTAAACAAATAAAAATGCTTTTTACTTTTTTGGACGTAGCTATGACAACATAATAAATAGTTGAAAAGTGATACTTTAAAGCCGCAATTCACTGTTATAAAGCAACACTTTAATATGTGGGCGAATGAAAATGTTATTTGCTTCTGATTTTATTAATTTAATAATAAAATTAACTTTTTTATGTAGATTACTATAGTTCTAATTTTATTTGTTTGAATATTTCTGTTTATACGAAAGAAAACAAAAGACCTTTAACCTAGTTTGGAATTATAATTCTCTAGACTGAAATAGGTTTTTGAATTTTTGAATAGGTTTTTGTTACCATGGATTTTTGTAAGTAAATAAATTCAAGTAACTAGATCAATCATCTATCAATTTTAAAGAATAATTAAAAGAATAATAATTTCTCTGAGTAAAGCTCCACTTTGCTTTTCGTACAACTAATTAGGACTGGAACCTTCTTCAGCAGTATAACTGATATGAATCAGTTATGGTAGATGAGATTTCAATTATTTAACCAAGGTAATGACATTTCGAAAATAAAATTTCACCATCATTAAAAATAAGGTTCAATATTTACGCTGACACCTCTAAGCCATTTTATATTTTTTTATACTAAGATAGTTGGATACTAAGTTAGACATGTTTAGTATCTCTGAATAGCCAAAAATACCATGTCAACAGTGGTTTAGGAAAATGGATTATGTTTTTCTAATAAATGGGTCAACATTAACTTTTTAAAGTTTGGGATTAAAATTATTAGAGAGACCCCACAAGGGCAAGCAGTTTCAAGTGTATTGAGTAGTTGTCAGATTAATTGTCAGTTATGGGTCTCTTTCATGGTTCTCGATATTTTTTGTTGGAGATACGATTGGAGGCAGGACTAAGGCTCATCTGATTACATATCACAAGTGCTTTTAGGACAACGCCTACAGTGAGTCTGCAGGTCTTATTAGCTTTTCCTCCCCTACATATTTGTAAGAATTGAGATTCTTAATGCTACAAAACGACTTGAACGCCTGTAACGACTTTTCCCACAACTAAGGCTGTTGGAAAAGTTATCAAGCGCTGTGAAGTGATTCGGAAGAAAACCTTACAGATTTTTCATACTGACTGATGCAACAGAACCTCTAACTCCCTTGCGATGGAAGTATAGAGGTACGACTAACACGCTGCATATTAAAACAAATAAATCAGTAACTATAAATAGTGTAGGGGATGCGGTCAGCGGGAATTTCGGAGTCTCGGCAAAGGGCTTATGAACTAGCGAAGAGTTTTTCATTAAAGTTCATAGGCTCTGAACCTGCAATTGATATATTGAAAAAAAAAAGAAGAAGTTTTCTAGTTGAATAGTTCTTTTTCTTTGTATTAACTCGAAATGGAGTTTAAAAAGGCTGCAAGGTCTCCAAGATCATTACTCTAAAGTTGGCGGTTCAAACCACGAACTTATGTTAAGTCTGACTCGTTTAGAATATATACAAAAGATGGGACTTAGGTTTGAAAATGCAAGTGGTTAGATAGTTTTACCAAGACTCGACACTTCCAAATTCAAATCCCGGTCAGAGCAACAAGTCTTTTTCAAGGTTTTCTCGAAAATCTTCAAAAATTTACCATACTCCGGCTTGCAAATAAATACCAACCAATAAAACTGAATGAGTTGATGAAATTTCAATGGTGAGAAAATTTTGAGAGTGACACCAAAGAGGTTTGGAGTAATGAATATAACAGTCTACTTATTAATTCATGAAAATTTTAAACATAACCTTCTTTTGAAACTACCAACTTGACTAAATTGAGATACAATACCAGGACAACTGGACAACTTTGGCTAATTTGATTTCTATCAAGGCCATAAACTAAATTAAACCAAACGATTCAGCCTATGCATTACCTTAGCCACGATTTTGTTTAGCTATTTTAATCCAATATCTTAAATAATTTTGATAATTTTTTTTTGCTGTCAGATATTTTATTTTTGATTCATACAAACTATGGTATTCTAACAGTAGGCTTTGTTTTTGCTGTCGGCAATTCTTCTTGTCGTCGATAATTTTGCTTTGTCGTTATGAAAATTCTTTGTTGTCATATTTTTTTCTAACAAAATGAAATATAATTTTATCTTAGTAGGCGCATAAATGCTATAAATTTGTAATTTATGTTTGACAAATAAACATAAACAAGCAATCATTTATGAATGAAAACGGACATTTTTATTATTTGCAATTTTACATAATTTTTTATAAGCTGAATAATTTGTAGAAAAAACTTTATTTAGAAACTAATAATTATTATCTTTTAAATAAAATTATAATTTAAAAAAAATTATCTCATTAAATACCACTCTTCATTGAAATTTTTGTCTAAAATTTTTCAATTTTACTCATTAAATTATTTTTAAGCAACACTGCTCAATCAAACCACTACTTAAACCACTCGTCCTTCGGACTCGTGGTTTATTGTGCGCTTTGATTCGCAGTGTTGCTAAATAATTTAATTCGTAAAATCAAAAAATTTTCGAAAAAATTTCAATGACTCGTGGTATTACAACCGACAATTCAACTCACTAAATAAAGTTTCGATAAGGTCCAAAAAAACGCTTCATATATTTTTTTTAACAAATCAAAACGAATTGTATCGATTATTTTTCTCTGGTGGGAAGGAACAGCGAATATTTTCGGCCTACTTAATATATTAATTTTAAACAAAAATTCACATACAAAATTATGTGAAAATGCAATTTGCAAATAGTAAAAATGTCCGTTTTCATTCATAAATGATTGCATGTTTATGTTTATTTGTAAAAAATAAATTACAAATTTATAACATTTATGCGCCTACTAAGATGAAATAATATTTTATTATGTATGATTATGTTGTATAAAGTAATGTTACTATTTCTGTTCGTTAAATTGTCTGCTAAATACAACTCGTCACCAAATTATTAGTCGATTATTTTTCAACATTACCTCTCATGCCATTTGAGGTTAAAAATTACCCTCGTGCGCTATGCGCACTCGGGACCTCAAATGACATTCGTAATAATGATTATAAAAATAATCGACTATTATTTGACGACTCGTGATATTATATATGAATATTTTAAACTGACGTTTCTTTTCTCATAGTTAATGTTTCCAAATTTTTTTCTTAAAGTGATTTTCTAAAGCAATCATACCCATGGTTTAGATCTTCATGTTCGCTTAGAACAATATCTGGGATCACGGCAAAACACCATCGTTTATTTGTGAAAGTACCTCCCTTGCAGCCTCAAACACTGTACAAAATGCAGAACATATAATTGTTACAAAGTAAGCTTGATAGTTGATGCAATCCCTCTAACGCAAGATAGCGTTCTGGTAGTCATTGGCCAGATTTACGCAGAATAAATCAGTATAGAAAGGACAAAAGCAGCCGGTGGTCTCTTTTTCAATTGTTTCGGTCTATTTTTTCTTTTATTATGAAATTAGACACCTTTATAGACACCTTTTCAATTTTTGTAGTAGAATTTCAGGAAAATCAATCGAAAAATTTCAATTGGACTGGATCATAATAGTTCCAGTTTGCCTCTCGGTTTTAAATCATATTAATATTACAAGACCGTGTAACTTAAAATATGGAAGTTTGTTTTAATTTCCTATAAAATTTTTGATAATTCTTTTTTGTACAATAGATTTTCTTTGGTAGCTTGCCATGAACGTAACTTAATTTTAACTTGGAATATTTGGAAGACAATGGTATACTAATTTAAACCGCATAAAACTAGTGGATGTATGAGGTGTAGAATTGTATCAAATGGTCTAAGTCGAGAGAGAACTAATCTTTTGTTGGGGTATGCAAGATTATAGGTATAAATTACTATGTCATCCAGGTAAATTATTCGTTGGTATTCGATATGAGAAAGCTCATTTTTAACACAAATAGTAATCTTAAAAAATGATAATAACCCTTTTCGGTGATGAATGCGGTTTTTTCTCGATCCGCTTTCTTTAATGAAATCTGATGTTAACGTTGAGTGATATCCAGAGAGAAATAATATTTGCATTATCCCAATTTATCGAGAATGTATGTAATATTTGGTTTTGGAATGTGTCGCTTATTATTTGGTAACTAACCCGTCGAGAATCGACAACTAATCTCCACTTCTTTTCATTTTTGCTTGATTTTTTGGAAACTATTAGTAGTGGTGACTTCCAAGACGTTGTAATGCTTTCAACTACAATCTCTTCTAACAATTTTTTAAACTGTCTGTTTATTTCTTCTTTTATTGCATGTAGTGGACGTTTAACTGAAGATAGCGCACAAAATTTTACTTACAAGCAGTTAGAAGATTTCAGACGTCATGAATTTTTGAGCCAAAATCTAAACTAGAAATCATTTGCAGTGACAAACAATGAAATCATTGTGGGTGTGCGCTGTGCATCCCAATAGCTCTTAAATCTATTCTTCTGGAAAGCTTTTGTAAAATTGATATCTATTTTTGAGCCACGTTCTAATTTGAATAAAGCGTCTAAACCGCCACAGTTAAGAATCTATCCCGACAAACAATTTTGCTATTTGTAACCGTAAAAAGACTGAAATGTTACCGGTGACTGTGATCGGGCACAAGTGGTAACGTTACTGATTTATTACCGTATTTTGCCAGACAATAGGCGGTAACGGTAACCGAACGAGGACCGTGTCGGTTACATTTCAGTATTCGTACGGTTACTACTTCAGTTACTTTTAAGTTGATTTTAGTAATTTGCTGGGTATAATTACGGTTATACTACAGTTACTAAATGGTCTTTGCGTTGGTTACATTTAGGTTGCTTTTGGTAATTTGACGGACACAATAATGATTGTATTTCAGGTATTATAGGTGATGTTCTTTCGGTTACATGTTGGTAATTTTTAGTCATTTGACGGGCACAATTATGGTTATATTTCAGATACTGATCGTAGTTGTGCCGGCTACTTTCGGTTGTTTGTGGTAATTTGACATATAAATTCTAACAATAATAGAATATTATAATAATAATAATATTATTATTGTTTTACCATACTCTCTTATATTATAATTCTCTTAAAAATGATTGAATAAAACCGAAATTAATTGAGATATTTTCAATAATATGTTCATTATTATTTGGAAATAAATATTAATATATAAAATAAAATAATTTTTGAAATTTAGAAAAAAAAAAAATTTAAAACTAAATATTTTTATAACATGTTTTGACGTGGAGTCTGCTCTGTTCCAATATATAATTAAAACTGCGTTCGTGTTTTTAAATTATAATTATAGTGAGGAATACAATACAATACACTATCATTTTTAATGTCGGGACATACTCGTGGGTATTTGATAATTTTCGTTGTTTGCAATCGAGAATTTAAGCAAAGATGAATATGTGCTGGTGATATTTAAACTATTTTTATTTCGTTTTGTGTTTTGTAGTTTGCCTTCGTCATATTTACAGATAAAACTTTTATTTTCGGCGGTGACATTGGGACTGTAGAGGGACTGTTGGTTACAAAATGTTTGTCGGGATAAGTCAAGTTCGGCAAGTATTTCCAGTACTGCTATTTCTTTTCGAGCAGTTGTTTTACTTGCCCAATCTATGGCTCATGCTTGTAAACTTTATCTGAGAATTAGAGGCCTCTTTGTTAGATTATCAAGAACTGCCTCAAGTTATGCTTCTTTAATTCTTTGCGGAACGTATCAGCTTTAACACTTCTTTATAAATTGAGTCATTTAAATTGTTCAATGCCAGTGGATCTTAATTAGAAGTTAGTCTAACGACTATTGCAATAGGGTTTGGAATTCCTCATTTATATTTCATGCTATCACTATTTTAGTGGTCTGATAAAGCTTGAGTTTTTTTTTTATTGTTTTGGTTTTAAGAGAAAAATTTATTTTAAATTAATTTATGTCTTAAGTATAAGCTATTATTTACCCAAAGCATAATATGTGCTTAACCGTAAACATTTTGTTTTTGATACTGGATTAATAGACGTTTTCAATTACGTGTATTTGTTAAATCAATATTATACATAAATATTTAATAAAAAAAGAGATTTAAACTATTTTTAATTTATACATACATATTATAGTTCTTTTTAATATAATAATACATATTATAATTCTCTTTAAGCCCTCTAAATTTAATAATAATTAGAACAAAAAATAAAATAACAAATAAAGATAGAAGATTATGAGTTGAGATATGAACTGCACAGTTAAAAAGTCCGATTGTTTTTGAAGACTTACTCGTGCACATATAATAAAATTTTAATTTAGCGACAGTTGAAATGTATGATTTTTCAACGATTCCTTAAATTTAGAGATTCGTTTTTCTGATTTTATTTTGTTTGGTAAACTATTAAAAACTGACACTCCCTGTTATAAAAAAATTAATAGACCGCCCAAAGTTCGATAGAAATTTATATAATAATCGTTTCTTTGCCTTGTGGAGTAATCATGTGCTGAATTTACCTTTGTCAGCATGACTGTATTTCTTATTAGATTATTTTAGATTTTGAAGACTAAAAGAACCGATTCATATTTTATTAGATATCCAAGGATAGAATATTTCTACAATATAAGATTAAGACCCTTAACACTTTTTAAACATTTAGTGATAAGCCGCTTGGCATCATTCAATCTAAATTGAGCTGAGAAACCCCAAATTAGAAGAAGGCATCTTGTCTGACTCATCACGTGGGCGTTAAATATAAGATATTTTGTTGCTATTGGTAATATGAATTTCATTTTGTATAGAATAAAAGAAAACGACCTTATTTTACTTTTAATATTTTGAATGTGATGATCAAAAGTCAAATGAGAGTCTAATGTTAGACCAAGATATTTTGATTCATAGATACGTTTAATTGAATTGTCGTCTACCTTAATTGAGAAAGAAAACGTGTCATTAAAATTTTTATTTGTTGTTTCGAAGATTACATAATTTGTTTTTGATGTATTAATTTTAAGATGATTTTTTATAATCCATTCGTTAATTTTATTTACATCTTCTTGCATCCTAGTCATTAGATCGTTGCTATTTTTTTCGGCATGATGGCAGTATCGTCAGCATACATTTGTAGTAATTCATGCAAGCTCAATGACAGCAAGTCATCAATATAAATTATAAAAGGAGAGCTCCTAATAGCGCGACTTGTGGAACACCATGTTTGATATTTAATGAAGCGTTTATAGAGTCAGATATATTCACATATTGTGGTTTATTGGTACGGTTCAAATAATTTGAGTTCATTAGAAGCTATGCCAATGTTTTTGAGTTTGTATAAAAGCCATCTAAAACATATTGATTCGAATGCTTTTTGAAGGTCGATAAATAAACATGCTGAATATAGTTTCTTATCTAACCCATCTTTGATTTTGAGAATCAGTTGATTTACAGTTGCTAGTGAACTGGAACCTCAAATGAACCCAAATTGGTTTTCATTTATTATTTTATTAGTTATACAGTCTTTATTTAAGCGTTTATAAATAACTATTTCCATACATTTAGAAAATTTTGAAAGTACTGAGATAGGCCTATAATTACAAATTTCATAATTGTCCCCTTTTTTAAAAACAACACAAACTTGTGCTACTTTTAGATCCTTGAGAAAAGCAAATGATTTCATTGAGTCATTAATAAGGCCAGCAACTTTTTTAACAGTATCTTCTTAAAATGAGCACAAAATTTATAGAAGAGATGGTATCAAATCCAACCACTGATTTTTTATATAAACTATTTATTATATCCATAATTTCTTCTTCTTTGGTTTGTGTCAATACAAACGGCTCAGTTATCGAAGGAGGATCATTTCATATCATTATAAGGAGTATCATTATTTACAATAGGAGTATAAGAAATAAGGTCATCAACAGTTGTTTCGTTGTTTTAATTATTTTAGTATTGAAACCTAGATTAAACCATAAATACTGCTCCGATTTTTTAAACCTCGACAACCTTACTGATTGAAACAGTCTACAGAAAATTAGTACCTTGTGGAGGAGTTTCTCCATTTGGAAATTCTTCAATCGCAGTAAGAGACTGCAATTTTGCTATTTGGCTTACCATGTTTTTAAATAATTGATTGATGTAGAGCTGGTCCGCCCTTCAATGTATTGTTTATGATGAAAAGCATCGGTTAACCTTACCACACGGTAATTGTCTGCAATCCAGCGGATGTGCACGTACTGTCACTCAGGACAACCATTACAGAAGCCGGCTCCTAGGAATTTTTTGCAAAATTCTTGTAATGGAAATGTTACCTTCTGGTGAATACAGGATCTACTTGTACAGGATCTACAAGTTCTCTACCATTGTACCATTGTAAAGTGCACCTCCTATTTCTATTTATTAGTTTAAGTTATCAATATTTTGTAACCGGGAGTTTGGAACTATGTCTATCTTTTGTTGCACACCGTATGAATATTCAGGACTCAGTCTCCTAAACCGATATCTTCCTTTCCAATAGATATGATAATAGGGTATAAAATGGTAGACAAACATCCCAATGTGGGAGTACCTCGGATAAGCTAAAATCCGTATCACATTCAGGGTTGGCATGATTTAAATCAAATAATAAATCAGTGATTTAAATCAGATTTAAATCACTTTGACTTTTTTATTAAAGTCATTGATTTAAATCAATTTGCAATTACTTTGCTCTAAAAGACCTAAGTATTACATTCATGAGCTAAAAGTGAAATTCTTAGCCCCACTTTTTTGGCATTTCTCGACGTTTTATGACCTACTGATTCTAAAAAAGCAAAAAAAAAATGTATGTCTGTCTGCCGGCCGTCCGTCATTACCTACGCTGCAGGAAAAATCGCTGGTGGGATTTCAAAAATTTTTTTTTCTAAAAATAGGTATACTCAAGGGACAGGTCTGAAAGGACGCTGTGTTCGATAACTGTACCGGAAGTGTATCAAAAAAATCAGTAGGTGAGTCAAAAACAGCAAATTTTCATATTTTTGGCTTAAAAAACGTTCATTTTAAGTGATTACGAGTAGGAACATTAAATTTGGAGAAATCTTGATGGTAGGGATTGGTATAAGAAATCAAAAACTTGATTATTGCATTATAAGTTTGTCAAAAAAATGTTGTCAAGTGTGTCAAAAGAAAGATTTTTATTTATTGTATAACCTTCTGCGTTTTTTGTTGGTGGTTTATCCCCACAAATATAACACCCAAGCTATAGATCAATAATTAAATTTTTTTAAATATTTCGGTCCTTGTCCACTCTAAGTTATGTATTCAAAATAGGTTTAAACATAAACTATTTACTGAGGAGGGTCCCAAATAAAGACCGAAATATTTAAATAAAAATTAAATTATTGATCTATAGCTTGGGTGTTTTATTTATGGCGAGAAACCACCAATAAAAAACGCAGACAGTAATACAATTTTATCAAAAAGATCAGCTTCAATGTACATACATTAGTATATACATTGAACAGAGAAAACCTAATTTTTATTTATTTTTTACCAAATTTTTTGGAGAAAATTAAAATTTAATATATGTTCGAAATGAAATTTTATTTTGTTATTCAGAATTATGGCACTATAAGTTTGTCAAAAAAATAATATCAAGTGTGTCAAAAAATGATTTCATTTAGTTTTTAGCCAGTTTTTTGAGAAAAAAATGTTTAAGAAAAATTTTTATGACGTATATATATAATTGCAAGACATGGAAATTTTTGAATTTGTTATAGTTTTCGAAATATTTTTGGAATTTTGAAAAAAGTTTGTATGTTTGATTTTGTAATATTTTTTTCAATATTTTTAGAATTTTGAAAAAAGTTTTAATTTTTGATTTCGGAAGAATTTTTGGAATATTTTTAGAAATTTGAAAAATTTTTAATTTTGATTTTATAATAATTTTTGGAATTTTGAAAAAAATTTCAATTTTTAATTTTGTAATAATTTTTGCAATATTTTTAGAATTTTGGGAAAAGTTTGAATTTTTGGAATATTATTGGAATTTAGAAAAAGTTTAAATATTCGATTTTATTCTAATTTTTGGAATTTTGAAAAAAGTTTCAATTTTCGATTTTGTTATAATTTTTGCAATATTTTTAGAATTTTGAAAATAATAGAGTTTCTGAATTTTATATACATATATATATTTAGAATTTTTAAAAAAGTTTCAATTTTTGATTTTGTAAGAATTACTTCGGTCTGAGAGACTTAAGTATTACGTTCATGAGCCAAAAGTGAAATTCTTAAACCACTTTTTGGCATTTCTCGACGTTTTAGGACCTACTGATTCTAAAAAAGCAAAAAAAAAGGTATGTCTGTCTGCCGGCCGGCAGGCCGTCCAACCGATCGGCCGTCATTACCTACGCTGCAGGGAAATCCGCTGGAGGTATTTCAAAATTTTTTTTTCTGAAAATAGGTATACTCAAGGGACAGGTCTGAAAGAACGCTGTGCTCGAAAGCTGTGTGTGACTGTGTCAAAAAAATCATTATGAGTGTCAAAAATAGGAAATTTTCATATTTTTGGCTTAAAAAACGTTCATTTTAAGTGATTACGAGTAGGAACATTAAATTTGAAGAAATCTTTATGTTAAAGGTTGGTTTGTGAGACCAAAAACCAGATTATTGCATTATAAGTTTGTCAAAAAACTGTTGTCAAGTGTGTCAAAAGAAAGATTTTTATTTATTTTTTTACCCAATTTTTTGGAAAAAAATAAAAGTATTAGTTTGTATGACATGAAATTTTATTATTATTATAGAGAATTATGGCATTATAAGTTTGTCAAAAAAATAATGTCAAGTGTGTCAAAAATGATTTCATATATGTTTTTAGCCCATTTTTGGAAAAAACTGTAGCTGTTTTTATGACGTAAATGTAATTGAAAATGAAATTGGACATGGAATTTTTTGAATTTGTTATAGTTTTCGAAATATTTTTGGAATTTTGAAAAAAGTTTGTATGTTTGATTTTGTAATAATTTTTGCAATATTTTTAGAATTTTGGAAAAAGTTTTAATATTTGATTTTGTAAGAATTTTTGGAATATTTCTAGAACTTTGAAAAATTTTAAATTTTTGATTTTATTACAATTTTTGGCATTTTGAAAAAATTTTCAATTTTTGATTTTGTAATAATTTTTGCAATATTTCGGAAAAAGTTTGAGTTTTTAAGAATTTTGTAATATTATGGGAATTTAGAAAAAGTTTAAATACTTATTTGATTTTATTCTAATTTTTGGAATATTTTTGAAATTTCGAAAAAAGTTTGATTTTATTTAATTTAACAATGTTTTTGGAATTTTGATTATAATTTTCCGGCAACGTATTGGTGATTCGTGTTAGTTTTGTAATAAATTTCTAAACAGAGATAAGAAATACTTGTACTTTAACAAAGAATTATGTTTGATATATGTACATCGCTGCCCAAAATTAAAAACTATGTCCTCATAAAATTTTTTTGCCGAGATCTATATCAAAATCCTTAACCCAGACCGAAGTCTTGATATCTCAGAGCTGTGAGATTTGAACCTCTCCATATTTTTTTCTATAAAATTATAATTTTTATACATAAAGCGTTAAATATTTTAACGTCAGAGATCAGCCAGTATCGATATCAACGTCTGTCTAAATCCTTCTAAATCCAGATTTTTGTTATTTTGTGATGTGAGTGCATTTTGACGAGCGATTGTAGAAAAACTACTTAATCGATTTTCATAAATAATATGTCGTTGAATAGGTATTAGAACAAAGTTTTTAAAAATGTACACTGTTAATTTTTTGAAATAATTTTTAACGGTGTAACATAAGAAAAAATGGTGTAATTGAAAAAAAGATGGTATAGCCTTTTTTTTTTTTTTTTTTAAACTTAATTGAAGCTTATTTTATATCTAACAACTTGTGAAAGTTTGGGACTAGCCATATTTTTTGTTTCAGAGATAAAATTCGTTGTGCATATGACTGTCGGGAATCAGTTTTTTTTGTTCTGAAGAAAAATTATAAAAATGGCGATTTTTATATTCAGATTTTTTTTTTATGTTAAATATCAAATATTTTATTATTAAATGAACTTTTTAAAAAGCAATCAGTCAAGTTCAGCAAAATTTTGCGACATTTTGACTCGACCCTTTTTAATTTGGTCTATTTTGGTTTATATTTAAAAAAATTTTACTTGAAGCCGTATTTTTCATTTATCAAAGGCTATCGATAAACTAAAAATAAACCAAAATAGACCAAATTAAAAAGGGTCGAGTCAAAATGTCTTTGACACTCAAAATGTCACTTAGGGTGTTCCTTAACTATATGGGGAAAATAAAGTTATGATATATTTTTGGTCTCACCTCGTAAATCGGTGGGTATATATATAAAAATGAACTGCAAGAAATTTTAGGTCAATCAAATAAAGTTAACCCGTGCCGACTTAAAGTTGAAATTTGGTTCCATATGAAATCACCGAAAAAAAAAAATTGTTGCTGCACTGTTTTAGATTTTACTCAAACTTTGTGGATATGTTCTTTAGGGTTCAAAAAATCAAAATCCACAAGGGTTTAATTCTCACACGCGCCACTTCCGGTCCACACAAAATAAAGCACTTGAAAAGTCGTATTTTTGAGTTTTGTGGTTTTAGCTGTAAAAATTTTTCTATTAAAGATATTGATTCGATCAAGGTGGCATTATAAAGCTGAAAGATGGTAATTTTTAAAATAAAAATAAAAATGTAAGAAGCTGTAAGCTGTAAGTAAGAAGCTGTAAGCTGTAAGAAACAAATGGCTATATAATGCTGGCTTCTCTTTAAACGGCTGTACACCCGCGTCAGGAAGAAATAAAAAAACAAACCTTAAAGTTTTTTAAAGTTAAAGGTAAGAACTAAATATCCTGCTAATTTCAAATTTTTGTCTTTTACCAAACACGTCCAAATTGTAGCCTGAAATATGCAAATTGCTGAAATTTCAAAATTTCAAGTAAAGAGTTTTTGCATTACGAGTTGACTGAACGAGTCGATTTTAATTTTTTATACTATAAAAATATGTGCACTTTGATATTTGAGAATGTTTAGACTTTTATATTCAACAGTGCAGACACTGGTGTCAATTGAAAATCGCAAGAAATCAATAAAATACAAGTATTCTCAATACTCTCTCATTTTTCAAATATATGAAAAATTTTTATTTTTGTTTTAAAAACTACAATCTTTCAACTTTATAATGTCACCTTTATGGAATCAATATCTTTAATAGAAAAACTTTTATAGCTAAAACCGCAAAACACAAAAATACGACTTTTCAAGTGCTTTATTTTGTGTGGACCGGAAGTGGCGCGTTCGAAAATTAAATCCTTGTGGAGTTTGATTTTTTGAACCCTAAAGAACATTTCCACAAACTTTGAGTAGAATCTAAAACAGTGCAGCAACAATTTTTCTTTTTTTTCGATGATTTCATATGGAACCAAAGTTCAACTTCAAGTCGGCACGGGTTAACTTTATTTGATTGACCTAAAATTTCTTGCAGCTCATTTTTATATGTATACACACCGATTTAGGGGGTGAGACCAAAAATATTTTAAAATTGAAAATTAACGAACACTCTAACATATATGCCTTTAATTTAAGACTTCTTTAACGATACATAACAATTAGCAGTTAAAGTCAACGAATGGTTTTTCTTAGAAAAATATCTCCATTGTTGTAATTTTGTTCGAACGGATTTATAGTGAAATATTTTGAAAATAAATTATTCAAATACTGCTTCTGTTGAAATTTTTTACAAAACTCTAGTGTATCTCAAAGGTCAATTTAATGATTCGACGTACTCTATAGCTAATTTTAATTCGTGAGCCATGGTAAAAGTTGGTGTAGAAAATATGATGAAAATCTAGAATTGAAAATTACGTGGTTTGCTCTATCAATACATGCCACGAAATCGAAAACTGATAGGATGTAAATTACTTGACCAGGTTTATCACGAAGACGAACTAAGAAACAACGCGTTCCGCTCACTTTGGCGTTTGTTGGATTCTCAAATATAAACAACCAAACTATAGTTTGTGTTTAACAAGTTATACAAAGACACTTACTTAGATATTTTAAAAGTCACTGTGCGCAATAAGCACGATTATAAACAACTGGAAGATCCGCTATTATACTCCAGAGTAAGTTCGATAGAATACAAACTATGATTTTCTCAATTCGTATCTGGAAAATTGGTCTATTCTTGCAAAAGTATCAGAAAAAAAAAAGAATAAAGTATTTGAAAAATAATCAAGAATTTCTTCGTTAAACTAGAAGCTGAAGACATTAAAAATACGACTAAGCCCGTTGCAAGAGCAGTCTAAACAATAAATCAACAATAAATTAGCGGACGGTGTTTTACATATCATGGTAAACTTTAGAGAAAACATTAATTAGGGAAAATTTAGTTGACGATGAAGACAGAAACATATTTTTGAAAAGATATAAGTTTTGTTTGACACCATATCATGCTGCCTTGCTGCTTAGTCAAAAAATGAGGATTCATCAAGAAATTGCGTTGTCGTTAGAGGAAAATAAAATTGTAATCAAATTTATAAAGGGCATTAATTTAATTTTCATGGCATGGCATTTTATATAATTATATGAGCAATATCGAACAGAAGCCTAGCTGAGAAAATCAATATATTTAACTAAATTTTACTGACGAAAACGTATATTTAAATAAAAAAGTCAAAAAAGTCTGATTTAAAACAAAAAAATCTGATTTAAATCAAAAAAGTCCGACCTCATTCACTTTTTTAAAAAAGTCATGATTTTTTCCAACCCTGATCACATTGTCGGAACATCATAACTCCTGAATAATTTTTCATTATAAGCTTCCTTACGGTTTTTTACTCGGCTTCGAATGCTAGCGCAGTGCTTCAGAGTACGTTTTGCTTCACAGGCTTGACCGGCTGTTTCTTCTTTCTTCTTGAGATTCTCTTCTGATCCAGTTAGCAGCTTTTCTTTTTTGTCGTAAGTGGATTTTGTGTTGAATACCTTCGCAGTAATCTTCAAAAGATGTCTGGGGACGTTGTTCCTTACCTCGTACTTAGATCCAGTTGTTCACTTACAGTTTTAATTGCACTTGTCGTAGAAGCTAGTACAGTGGCCAAGTTCACCACCACTTATCATTGCAGTTACAGAATCTCGACGATTCGCAGTCTGCTTGTGCACTCATCGTAGTCGCTCGCAAAGTGGATCTGTTCCCCTGCACCGTAGCTTTTGATCCTATGAGACTATTCTTGGGGAATTTATTCTCAGAGTAACCATCTCATAGCATTTTGTACCAGCTGCTAGGTGGAACATAACAGCTGCTTTTAACATGAAAATAGACGTAGATCAGGAGGCCCTATGGGTCAGACGCTTCTGGATTTAAAGATTCAAGTTAAATTAAAACTTGAAACTCAATGTGTTTATGAAGTGGTTCGTGTGCGTTGTGGTGTAGTGACTATGAGTTGTGCTCAATACCAGAAAATAGAGTTATTTAAGGAAGTAAGGAGGCACGGAAGTATTTTATTTTGTTGTAGTTGTTACAGTTGAGATACAGCTTCACCCTTTTCCTAGAAATTAAATAATATATGTATTTGTATAAATTTGATATTTAATTGTAAACAAACACTTACCTAAAGTTTTCTAGGTGCACCAGCCTGATTTTTTTGGTTTGTAGACAAATTCAAGGATTTTTCTTACCTAAGCCAAAATTATCTGAGCTGTTGAAGAGTTTTCTGTTGATGATCCAAAGCTAAATTAGAATAATGTCACCTTATTGTGACTGATTATCTGCAAATCAATGTAAAGACTTGCATTGATCTTTTAATAATATTTTCTATATAATTTGTTTACTCATATGCAAGTTTTTATACTGATTTGCAAAAAAATTATTGAATGTGAAATATGAAATCAAACTTTAACTGATTAATGAAAAATATTAGTATTAAGATTATAATTTATTTAAGGTAAAGAAAACTTACATAAATGATATTCTTATTGTCACTTTTTTTTAGATATAAACAAACTTTGACGTTTGTTGACAGAAGTTATAGAGGACCGACATTTGACTGCACCTATTGTTAACTTCTTGAGCTATACAAAAAAATAGCCATCTATCGGATAAAAATGTGCCGCACATTCGAATTATTAATGTGCCGGATGAAGAGACAGCAAGATTGAAAGAAAAGACAAGGCCTACAATAGGATGGATATAAATATCGGTCGATCATAGTATCAATACCCTCTCTTCTGTTAGCATTGTGAATTTGAGGAAATAATCCCGATTTTTTATTGTGTCGTAAAGTTAAAAATATTTGATATAATTTAAAAAGATTGGTTTGATTTTTGGTTGCAATTAAATTTATTTATTAGATAAAATGTGTTTGAAACTAAAATAAATTGAGTGCATTGTCCGGAAATGAAAGTAAAATCCATTTTTTCAATAGCGACAACAAAATTGTTACAGCCGCCAGCAAAAGTTACATGCTAAGCATAAAATTAGAATTGTTAAAGGGAAAATAATGTAACGAAAGACAGTTTAATTACTTCCACGTAAGTTTTTTTACTACAACTATTACGGAAGTTTTTTTGAAGATCATTACTGTGATTACCTTTGTGAGTGATGATACATAAGCTAAAATCACTTTTCTCAACATAAATGTACATATTGCTGCTGTTGTGAAATTAAGTATTAATGATTATCACTGTTATTCTATAGAATAACAGTGAATCAGAGACTCTACATTGTGGGTGTCCTGCCTTTTTTTTTAAATCCGGATGATTTGTAAGTCTCCTTAAAGATTAATTAATTTTATGTTGCATTTATTAAATATAAATATAGAGTAATGATATCTAAAATAAACATGATCTCCATGTTTTACTAAATGAATAATTAGTGATCGAGACGTGAGAGTGAACTCGTTCACTCCCCGCGTGGTGGTTCCCATAATTTTTCTTTAAATTGGCTTACAAAGTAAAAATTTTTTATCTCACACAATTTCTTTGTTGGCACCGGCTTAATTTATTTATAAAACCCTGGAATACAGAAGCTAATAGCCAGATGTGACAAGCATTTAACGCGAACAACATAGTAAGGAGACTTACTACGAGAAAATAATGAGCTGATGACAATTTTGTAGTAGTTTATACCAATGGAGTGTCACAATAAAAAATTGTGGTAATACTTCACAAACTTAATCGAGATTATTCTTATTTCGGACCAAACAACTGAGATAACATCAATAACAAAAAGTTAAGTTATGTTTACAATAATTTTTTTTTTCTTAATTTGACGACGAATAAAACAATTAATGTTTACTAAAAAAACTTATATTAAAATAAATCTAAATCACCTATATTGAATTTTATTTATAAACTTTTCAAATATTTCAAATACAACCCATAAATCTGCAGAGAAATTCTTTTGATTTTGTCGCAAATGAGTTATTACTCCAAACACCAACTTCTAACTAATTTTTAACTATAAATTTATCATTTCTTCCCTTTATAATTTTTGTTTTCGAAATCATTAATATTATCCGAATTGATACATAATTTCTATTCATCACATTCCAAGAAATTCATTAAATCATAATTATAGCCAAGTAGAAAACTTTTTCTATTCACATAACATTTTCTTTTAATTTTTCTTCTTTTCTTAAGCAAAGAAAACCCATATATTTCATTCGTTCGTATACAATCAATCTAAATGTCACTTTCTTTATTTTCTTTTTATGTTTTCATTTTCTTAATTTCCCTCTTATAAATATAATAAGAAAAGGAATTCATTAATCACATCAAAGTATAATAAGAAGAAAAAAAACAACATGAAAAACTTAATAAAACTTTTTCTTAAGCTTTTTTTTATTCTTTTAATAAAAGTAAGAAAAATAAAAAAAAATTTACTTTTTGTATGAAAATGTATTTGATTTTTATCAATGTACGAGTACATAGACATGGAAATGGTGTTAGACGGAAACTATTTTTACTATGTAACAATACAAAGCATTTTCATTTATTTCTCTGTAACACATATATATAAAAATACGAAAAGAAAATTAACAATATCATCCGAAAAACATCCAAAAGTATATAGACATAATATAAAAATCGCATAGAGTAGAAAAGTTTTCCTTTTAAAGTTGAAAATTATTGACTGAGACCAAAAGGAAAGAAGAATGAAGGAAAAGTTTACGTACGTTTTTCTTTTTGAAAATAGATTCTGAACATTATATGTACAATTTTCACATATGTTTAATGTAGTGCTGGTATCTGTTATCAAATAATATTCTTAAGTATGGATTGATAGTTCTTGAAATAGTATTGTAAGCCTTAAAAACTTTGTTTTGTTTTTTATTGTGCTTGTTGCATGTGTGGAACAAAATATGTATATCTTTTTCAACTGATAAAAGAAATTTCAGGTATTAAGGAGATTAAGGAAGTAAAGGTATTCAAAACAAATTTTAGAGCTTTATTTGTTTATTGTACATTACACACATGGCCAAATGGCGGGTCGCGAGCCGCATGCGGCTCTTTGAAAGAACGAGTGCGGCTCTTGAAAAGAAATTAAAAAATTTAATAACATTTAAAAATTTATTAAAATTGTAATTAAATTACCAGTAAACTACCAGCTTTTAATCCAAAATATCGAAAAATGGGATAACTTTTGTTAATTAAAACAAACAAAAAGTTAACTACTTTCCCACCTATCAGCAAATTTTGTCAAAGAAAAACACTATCCGGAATTAAAGGATGATCAATGGCTTAATGACTGTGTATTCTTAACTGATATAATGGAAAATCTGCAGTTCCCAACCTAGCATTACATGGAAAAGATAAAGTTGTTACTGATCTTGTTCAAACAATTCTGAGTTTTATTAAAAAAATTTAGATTTTCATTTTCATTATAGAAGTCAGAATTCATTCTCTGAAGAAGGTCTCTTAGAGACAGAAAATATATTAAGAAAAATAAAATATTATTAAAGTGTATGAGAAGCCTTTCAATTAAAAAATTTTCATTAAAAAAAATTAGCTTTTTAACGCGATTTAACTACAAAAATGTTAAACCACTTTTCTCGTCTGGAAAATAAACTCTCTAAAATTGATGATAAAAAACTGAGTGAATACAACAGTAAAATATGAAAGGGCTGACATCTCAAAACTCTGAAAAATCAAAACTTTGGTCTGGGTTATGAATTTTTATATAGTTTTCGGCAAAAGGCTTTTGTTGCGGGTAGCGATGTTTATTCAACATAAAAAAAGTTTAATATATGTACATTAGGGTGTTCCTTAGCTATATGGGAAAAAAAAAATATGAAATATTTTTGGTCTCACCCTCAAAATCGGTGTGTATACATATAAAAATGAACTGCAAGAAATTTTAGGTCAATCAAATAAAGTTAACCCGTGCCGACTTGAAGTTGAACTTTGGTTCCATATGAAATAATCGAAAAAAAGAAAAATTCTTGCTGTACTGTTTTAGATTTATACTCAAACTTTGTGGAAATGTTCTTTAGGGCTCAAAAGATCAAAATCCACAAGGATTTAATTTTTGCACGCCCCACTTCCGGTCCACCCAAAATAAAGCACTTGAAAAGTCGGATTTTTGTGTTTTGCGGTTTTAGCTGTAAAACTTTTTCTATTAAAGATATTGATTCGATCAAGGTGGCATTATAAAGCTGAAAGACGGTGGTTCTTAAAACAAAAATAAAAATGTAAGAAACTGTAATCTGTAAGTAAGAAGCAAATGTTGACTTCTCTTTAAACGGCTTTACACCCGCGTCAGGAAGAAATAAAAAAACAAGCCTTAAAGTTTTTTAAAGTTAAAGGTAAGAACTGAATATCCTGCTAATTTCAAATTTTTGTCTTTTACCAAACACGTCCAAATTGTAGCCTGAAATATGCAAATTGCTGAAATTTCAAAATTTCAAGTAAAGAGTTTTTGCATTACGAGTTGACTGAACGAGTCGATTTTAATTTTTTATACTATAACAATATGTGCACTTTGATATTTGAGAATGTTTAGACTTTTATATTCAACAGTGCAGACACTGGTGTCAATTGAAAATCGCAAGAAATCAATAAAATACACGTATTTTCAATACTCTCTCATTTTTCAAATATATGAATAATATCAATTTTTATTTTTGTTTTAAAAACCACCATTTTTCAGCTTTATAATGCCACCTTGATCGAATCAATATCTTTAATAGAAAAAGTTTAATAACTAAAACCGCAAAACACAAAAATACGACTTTTCAAGTGCTTTATTTTGTGTGGACTGGAAGTGGCGGGTGCAAAAATTAAATCCTTGTGGATTTTGATCTTTTGAACCCTAAAGAACATTTCCACAAAGTTTGAGTAAAATCTAAAACAGTACAGCAAAAATTTTTCTTTTTTTCGATGATTTCATATGGAACCAAAGTTCAACTTCAAGTCGGCACGGGTTAACTTTATTTGATTGATCTAAAATTTCTTGCAGTTCATTTTTATATGTATACACACCGATTTAGGGGGTGAGACCAAAAATATTTTGAAATTGAAAATTAAGGAACACCCTAATGTACATCATTTAGAAGTTTATTACAGAACTAACACGAAACATCAAAACGTTACCGGCAAATTATAACAGATCATAGATTAACATAGTTTATAGTGAAAAGATGATACACTCAACAAACTACTCAAAAACTATTCCATTTAGCGTTCAGCAATTTCAACTTTTCAAATACAAATAATCCATTATCTAACAATTTCATGTTCAATTACATTTCATATCATACAAATAAATAATTTAATTTTTTTCAAATAAAAGGGGTCTGATTGAATTGATTTCAAAAAATTATAACAATAAACAAAATCAAAAATTCAAACTTTTTCCAAGATTCCAAAAACTATAATAAAATCAAAAATTGCTACTTCCTTCAAAATTCCTAAAATATTCAAGAGAATATTACAAAATCAAAAATTCCAAAAATGTTCTAATAATTTAAACGTTTTTTGAAAATTCTAAAGGTATTGTAGTAATTATTACAAAATCATGGATTGAAACTATTTTCAAAATTCTAAAAATATTGCAAAAATAATAACAAAATCAAAATTCAAACTTTTTCCAAGATGATTCAATCAATCAAGATTAAATCTAGCAAGATGATATGTTAAACTGATTCAATTAAAAACCCGCTTGTTTTGTCATACAAATAATTAATTTTATTTGACAAATGTTTCTAATCGAAAATGTTTCCCATTTTATGTTTCTAAAAAAATTGGGCAAAAACAAATGGAAATCATTCGTTTGACACACTTGACGTTATTTTTTTGACACACTTATAGCTCAATATAGTTCAAGTATAAACTTGTATCGGTGAGAAGAAGATGACTAGTCTTGACTTGTGTCTATTGACACATGATCAACAATTAATTCAGTAAATTATTTGTGATATAACAACTAGAACGTCTAACATAACAACGTCTGACATAACAACTAGATCGTCTAAACTAGAATGTCTAGAGTATAACAAAACAGTGATCACCAGAGAAATTAATTGACTAAACCTGAATCTATTAAATTTATGATTATGTAAATTGTTTGTTTTTACACTTCGCTAGAGTTGTAACCTAATTTTTGGTTTATATTCATTAGCGTTGACATTTTTTGGTAGAGTTTATCTAGTCGGCTAGCCCTGATGAGAATGATAAACTTTTTAAAAGTTTAAAAATTTTCTCATTGGTTTGAAACTAGATCGCTCTAAAATTGTATGGATTGCAAAAAGTTTCATAATTTGCACCATAATTTTTTAGATTCAGTTCTTATATTATTCTTGATGGGAAATTTTCCATCGGGGGGATGTTATATCACAAATAATTTATTGAATTATTTAAAGTATTTGCTTGAAGACGGTGTATGCAACTTGCAAGGAAATAAAAATTTCATAACAACTTTGATATTTTATTTTTTTGTTGGCTCTGGTAACGAGAATTTATTGAAATCCGACTCCACATGTAACGAATTTTGGCCATCTCTGATATATTATGTCATAATTTTCTTGTTCATCAGGTCGGTTGGTTGGAGCGGAATTATTGCAATTAGATGGCGCCCATCGTGGGGGTCAAAGTTAAGAGTGCAAGGTACCTAAATGAGATTTAAATATAATTTTTCTGTAGTTTAAATATTTTGGGAGAGTGTTTATAAAAATAGTTTGTTTGGTATTATTGTGTTTTGGATTTTTTTTGTTTTTAGGTTTTTGATTTATTTTATTTTCACTTCAATTTTTGTGAATAAATTTATTGTACTCGTAATTTGTGTTTTAATAATACATAATGTTAAAGCCGTTTTTTAAATCTATAATAAAATTTTTGATGTAAAATTTCTTTAGGCGCATTGTGAGAATTTTGAACGGAAGTAACCATTTGAACAGATATATAACCACATATATCCATCTCTATCATACTACAGTCTGATTTTGAATCCTAAACACAAACATGCACACAATTCCAAAAAAAACAGAAGCAGAAATTTAAACAACAATGAAATAAAAATAAAGAAGAAATTCAAACAACAATGAAGTAAAAAAGGCAAATGAATATTATGTTCGGCAAGTATGCGATACAATTCGATTTTGTGTATTGTGTGTCAATTGTCATTCATTTGTTCATGTTAATGTTATTATATTTTTTATTCACTTATTCAGCCTGGTACTAAATGTTATATGAGTTGGGTGTGACGATTTTAGATATAAGTATCTAAAATCGACACATTCAACTCATATAACATTTAGTACGAGGCTGAATAAGTGAACGAAAAATACAATACACATAATGGAATTGTATCGCATACTTGTCGAACATAATATTCATAATATTTTATTGAGTTTCGTAACTTTTTAAATTTATATTTTGAATTGTTTTAGTTTTTTAACCGACTTCAAAAAAGATGATGTTCTATGTTTCATTGTGGGTTTTTTATGTATGTTGATTGTTAACCAACTTCTCAAAAACAGCTCATTCGATTTGGATGATTTAAATTGTATTCTATTTGGGTTAATTTCGAGAGGGTCTCATAGCTTTCTATGATGTGAAAAATGCCGTTTTTCAGAAAATTGGAAAAACCCGTATTTTTATATAGTTTAGCCGATTTCGTTAAAATATCTTAATCTGTTTGGTAAGTTTGAGTTGTACTATATTGCTATAGATTTCGAGGTGGTCGTATCTAATTTTCTATGACTAAACATATGCCATTTTTTCAAAAGTTTATTTTTAAATAAAAATATTTTTGTTGATTAAATTTGTTTTGTTTAATAGAAAAATGAGTGCGTGTAATCTTTGCACGCGGTTGAAATAAATTTCTTTGGCTACTGTGGCCGGTATTAATTAAAAGATGAAATATAAAATAAATATGTCATATTGCAATTTAGAGTTGCATTTCTTGATAATATAATATACAGCATGTTTAATAAAAAGCAATATTTACATAATGTATTACAAAGTCAATTCAATTATTATCATAATTGAAATATGAAATTAGAGGTTTATGACAAATTTGCTAAATTTATTGAAAAACTGCATCAATTGTTGTACCAAATCTTGTTGAAAAATTAAGTGGACATGTATTCATCGTGAAATTTAATTTGTAATACATTGTAATACATTGTAAGAAACACTAAATTTTAAAATGGCATATCTATTTTATTTTACATTTAATATTTTTAGTAATACCTACCACAGTAGCCAAAGAAGTTTTACTTCAACAGCATGTAAAGATTACGCACTTAATTTTTTAGAAGACGATTTGGAAAATTAGTTTAGTAAAGAATAATTTTTTTTAAGGTTTGTTAAGTGGACTTTTACAAGGAATTGGATTACCTGCTTTTCATGCTCTTTAAACTAATATTCTAAGTCTAGAGAAGAAAATCGAATATAACGATACAAAGTATTGCAGTGGTTCTCATCTTTCTTATATGAGAAACTGGGGAACGGAAATGAAACAATATGTGGGTAATAATTTCTGTAACCCAGATACAACTAGTCTTGAATTACCAACAGAAGAGGTCTCCAGTAAATCCTCACCATTCTATTATCAAAAATAATAATAACTGCATCAAGAATAACCTACGACATTAAAAGAAGTTGTACATCTAACCAAGATCTTGTACTAGAAAAAGGACACTTAAACATTGAGAATACGATACCAAAGTTGCGAAAAATAATTTCTGAAATTGTAATTTTCGAAAATATTTCTTCATGTAACCCAAGGCACTATGCTGATATCTATTTAACCGATCTTCCACTCAAAAGACTTTAAGATAGTTGTTAACCACAATGGTATTAAGGGCACAGTCTGGACAATTTATTGAAAAATTAAATGTGAAAGTGTACCCGTTTTTAACACACTAGACTACAGCTAGTGTACTGTGTCAGCAGAATATATAGGCTATATAAACTACCTGTAATTTTTAACCATAAAACGAAAATACACATAGCGCAGTCCCTAGTACAACCGATTTATCTCAGCTTAAACTTGTATTTCTGAAATGCAGAACTTCAAAAAGAACACTCCTTGTGTAGAACCTGACCTTAAACAAT
Organism: Diogma glabrata; assembly: GCA_963693315.1. Classification (NCBI taxonomy): domain Eukaryota; kingdom Metazoa; phylum Arthropoda; class Insecta; order Diptera; family Cylindrotomidae; genus Diogma; species Diogma glabrata. The sequence continues at coordinate 36,520,270 of OY856188.1, forward strand.
GCCATCTAGCTTTAGACCAACGTCAGTCTTTGGATCACATAATAAGCTATTTTCCCTCTTTGTCAAAACATGGCTCAGGTCAAACGCATACATGGTCTCCACAGCGATATTGCCCGGTATCCCCAGCGAAACAGAAAGACGTGGATGAAGAACTTGATAAGATGATTAATCTTTCCGTTATCAAAGAAACTGAGTGCTCATGGTGTTCTCTTATGTCCATTTAAAAAAAAATCAAATTGTCGCTGAAATAGTTTAAGCTAATTTGTAAAACATTAATAAATAGATAAAAATATTCTAAAAATTCAAACTTTTTCCAAAATTCTCAAAGTATTGCAAAAATGAACAAAATATTGAACAAAATCAAAAAAACAAACTTTTTTCAACATTCCAAAAATTATAAATTAAAATCAAAAATATTAACTTTTTCAAAATTCTAAAAATATTCCAAAAATTCAAATTCAGACCGAAGTATATTTTTTCAAAATTCTAAAACTATTTCAAAAACTAAAACAAAAACAAAAAAAAAACTTTTTTTCAAAATTCTAAAAATATCGCAAAAATTATAACAAAATCAAAAATACAGACTTTTTCCTAATTCCAAAAATATTCCAAATATTATAATAAAATCAAAAATTTAAACTTTTTCAAGATCTAAAAATATTCCGAAAATTCTTACAAAATCAAAAATTGAAACTTTTTTTCCAAATTCCAAAAATATTCCAAAAATTATAAAACATTAAAGATTGAAACTTTTTCCAGCATTCTAAAACTATTGCAAAATTAATACCAAAATGCAAACTATTTTAAAAATTTTAAAAATATTCCAAAAATTCAAACTTTTTTCAAAATTCTCAAAATATTTCAAAAATTATAACATAATCAAAAAACCAAACTTTTTTTCAAAATTCTAAAAATATCGCAAAAATGTTAACAAAATCAAAAATACAGACTTTTTCCTGAATTCCAAAAATATTCCAAAAATTATAATAAAGTCAAAAATTTAAACTTTTTCAAAACTTTAAAAATATGCCGAAAATTCTTACAAAATCAAAAATTGAAACTTTTTTTCAATATTTAATAAATTAGAATAAAATTAAAGATTGATACTTTTTTTTAGAATTCTAAAAATATTGCAAAATAACAAAATTAAAAATTAAAAGTTTTTTGCAAAATTTTAAAAATATTCAAAAAAATTCAAACTTTTTCCAAAATTCTCAAAATATTGCAAAAACTATAACAAAGTCAAAAAAACAAAGTTTTTTTTTCAAAATTCCAAACTTATAATAAAATGAAAAATTGTAAAAATATACCAAATATTCAAATTCAGACCGAAGTAACTTTTTCAAAATTATAAAACTATAAAAAAACGAAATTTTTTCATAATTCTAAAAACATCGCAAAAATTATAACAAAATCAAAAATATACAAACTTTTTCCGAATTCCAAAAATTATAATAAAATCAAAAATTTAAAATTTTTCAAAACTCTAAAAATATTCCGAAAATTCTTACAAAATCAAAAATTGAAAGTTATTTTCAAAATTCCAAAAATTATAACAAAATCAAAGAGTGAAACTTTTTTCAGAATTCTAAAAATATTGCAAAAATTATAACAGAATCAAAAATTGAAACTTTTTCCACTATTTTAAAGTGCATATTGCAAAAATTATAACAAAATCAAAAATCATAACAATATCAAAAATTGAAACCTTTTTCAAAATTTTAAAAATATTCCAAAAATTCAAACTTTTTCCAAGATTCTCAAAATGTTGCAAAAATTATAACAAAAACGTAAAAACCAACCTTTTTGAAAAAGTTATAATCAGAAAAAGAAATAATTTCGAAGTTATAATTTCGAAAAATATTCGAAAATTCAAATTCAGACCGAAGTATCTTTTGTCAAAATTCTAGAACTATGACAAACTCAAAAAACAAATTTTTTTTAACAATTCTAAAGATATCGAAAAAATTATAACAAAATCAAAACTACAAACTTTTTTTTCCGAATTCCAAAATTTATAACAAAATCAAAAATTTTCATGTCCAATTTCATGTTCGATTAAATTTCATGTCATAATTAAATTTATTTTTTTCCAAAAAATTGGTTTAAAAAAATGTAAATCATTCTTTTGACACACTTAATAATATTTTTTGATAAACTTATAGTGGAACAATCTGGTTTTTGGCTTCACATACCAATCCCGACCATCAAAATTTCTCCAAATTTAATTTTCCTACTCGAAATCACTTAAAATGAATGTTTTTTAAGCAAAAACTATGCATATTGCATACCATGCATATTGACACACTTGACGATGCTTTTGACACATTTCCGGGACAGCTATGGAACACATCGTCCATTCAGCTCTTACCACTGAGTATACCTATTTATAGAAACCAAAATTTTTTTTGAAATCCCTCCTGCCGTTTTTTAGTACATTTTGTATGTTGTGACGACCGGCCGGACTCGCAATAACTCGCAATAACTCGCAATAACTCGCATAGAAAATGGTTTTATATTTTTAAATTTCATAAATCTTATCATAAATAAATAGGAATTCCTATATAAAACTTTTTTAAATTCACCTGTATCCAAAAGTATCCAAAATATTAATTGCCTTCAATTTTAAATTACAATCCACTTTAGTTGTTCGCCAAGAAAAAAATGATATTAAAAATTATGTAGAGATCTCATTAATGTCATATTTCGCGGCCAAAGTAAATTAATCGCGGGAAAATAAATTGCACAGAAGTATATTTAATAGATTTTAGAAAGTTCGGAATACAGGTAAATGTATAGAATTATAGTTACGTAAATAGTCACATACGTCTATACTTAGACACCAGAAAATTAAATGATGTAACAGAACAGTGTTGTTTTAAGATATTATCGCCAATCAGCATAAGCAAACCTCTGATAATTAGCTGAATGTTAAAATTTATTTCTGATTTATATATGAGTCATTCCATATGAAATCATCGAAAAAAAAGAAAAATTTGGTGCACTGTTTTAGATTTTCCTTAAACTTTGTGGAAATGTTCTTTAGGAATCTAAATATCAAAATCCACAAGGACTTAATTTTCGCTCGCGCCACTTCCGGTCCACACAAAATAAAGTACTTGAAAAGTCTTATTTTTGTGTTTGCGGTTTTAGCTCTAAAAGTTTTTCTATCACAGATCTACTCGAGCAAGGTGGCATTATAAAGCTAAAAAACGGTATTCTAAAACAAAAATAAAAATTGACATGATTTATATATCTGAATAATAACATGGTATTGAAAATACGTGTATTTTATTGATTTTTTGTGATTTTCAATTGACACCAGTGCCTGCGCTGTTGAATATAAAAGACTCGTTCAGTCAACTCGTAATTCAAAAAATCTTTACTTGAAATTTTGAAATTTCAGATATGTGCTTATCTGGTTACATTATTAAGTAATGCTTATTTTTAAACGATTAATTTATGCGTGGATAACTTCTTATGCCAGTATAAAAATGCGCTCAAAAAAATATATGAGAAAATAGACAAATGGCTATACAATGTTTGCTTCTCTTTAAACGCCTGTACACCCACGACAGGAGGAAATAGCAAAACGAACCTTAAAGTTTTTTTAAGTTAAAGGCAAGAACTAAGTATCCTGCCAATTTCAAATTTTTGTCTCTTATCAAACACGTCCAAATTGTAGCCAGAAATAAGCAAATTGCTGAAATTTCAAGAAAAGATTTTTTGCATTACGAGTTGACTGAACGAGTCAATTTTAATTTTCTATTCTCTAGCAATATCTGCACTTTGATATTTGAGAATGATTAGACTTTCAACAGTGTAGGCACTGGTGTCAATTGAAAATCACAAGAAATCAATAAAATACACGTAATTTCAATACCATGGTATTTTTCAGATATGTTAATGTTAATGTTATGTCCATTTCTATTTTTGTTTTAAAAACTACCGTTTTTCAGTTCTATAATGCCATCTGGTTCGAGTAGATATCTGTAATAGAAAAATTTTTACAGCCGAAACCGCAAAACACAAAAAATAAGACTTTTCCAGTGCTTTATTTTGTGTAGACCGGAAGTGGCGCGAGCGAAAATTATATCTATGTAAGTTTTGGTCTTTAGAACCCTAAATAACATTTGCACAAGGTTTGAGCAAAATCTAAAATATGCTGGCTTTGCCAATTTGATGATTTCATATGGAATGACTCTTATATAATTATTTTGTTTTATGGGTAGATGTTGGTGACTTGATGTCCAAATTAATGAGAAAGAAAATTATGTGTATAATTAAATTATTTTACAATTTACAGTTTAGCAGTTACAGTGTGTCACAAAGAGTTGTTTACACTAAAATATTTGAAAAATATACGTAATAAATATACTAAAAGTTGTTTATAACTTACTAATGGAGATTCTGATGATGATACGCTATGGTTCAACGGGTTCATTTGAGTTGTCCCAACGTACCGCCTTGGGTGATATACTTGAGTCAAAACTAGGAATGATGAATTTTTTCGTGATCGGCCGCTTGTATGTACCTTTTGAAGACTTTATTGTCACAACTCGAATAAAATTATATTCGCCTGGCTGAACTTGTTTGATTCGTCTTAGTGGCCACTAACCTAGACAGAAATTTTCACTGCGTAGCAAAACAATATCGCCAGTCTTGACTTCGATGCTTTTGCGTTGCCATTTGGTGGGACGGTTAAGTGAAATTAGGTACTAATTGCACCAACGGTGCCAAAATTGTTGATATAGTTGCTGCATTAATTGCCATCGTCATACACGGTCATCTTCTGCCAGATTACAAAGACATATGGAGTTTAATGTTGCTTTAATCTGCGTATAAATAAAGGATATCTGCAACCTTAGGTTCTTGATGATACCACGGAGAATTTTGAGCTTTTTTGCAGCCCCAACCAAATTCGTTCCGTTGTCAATTTGAATGTCACTACATACGCTGCGACGATTTTGGAGAATACTGCTAGATACTCCTAGTCCTTAGTGAATTTTCGTTCTTGCTTAATTCGTAGAATATAGGGTATTGCAAAATTGATGCTTGACTGTAGAAATGGTCAGATTAGGTTCACTCTTGAAGGCAAAAAATAATAAGGCAGTAGTTGTCCCATTAGTTGGGTTAGAGTTTATTTCTTCAGTAGCCAATAACTGATGCCTTTATATATAATTTCTTTACAAGATTTTTACATCTTTGAATTACAAAGTTCTGACGTATACTGTATGTGAGGAGCGATGGTATGAGCTGGTATGAGCTAAGTGGTTGGTATGAGCTTCTTGAACAATAATTTTAGATGCCTTGTAGTTATGAGGAAAGATGATTGAACTTTTTGAATCGTTTGGTATTTCAGCTTTTTGGAGTCAACGGCCAACACGCAGAATGCCGTTTTTATCTAGAAATCGACTAAAAGAAACTAATTTACTTTTGTGTGAAAGTGGTTTTGTTTGTTTAAGTAAGTGTATTTCATCTTTATAATACTCATATCGAGCAACTATAGCTATGAATATTGCCACAGACGAGGGTTCCTTATAACTCAAAGAATTCAAATGGGTGTTTTCGAAGTTTTGGAAATTATTAGCAGCACGTAGCACCGAGGCAAGAAATCGTTTTGATTTTTGAAATCTGGAATGGTTATTAAATATAAGATAAACTTTGTTAGTTGATAGAGTTTAATGTTCGACAGACGTTGATATTGCCGGAACTGCCATAACGAATAAATTCTTTTGTAAACTAAAGGGTCTTTTGTAAACTAAAAGACGCTGATGCTATACCATCAGTTACATTGAGGAGACGGTAGTGCCGTAAAAGAAAACCAGATGATTTCCTCTAAATTGCTTGCTGAAAATCAAAATCAAACTTGTGCACACGAATTTGTTCAAACATTTTTTCGCATTCGCCTGAGTAAATAAGACGATGCTTTTGAAATCTAAGCAGAATCTTGTTAAGATTTTGATTGATTGTAGAACTGACAAGAAGAAAGAAATTAATTCACGCTCCCGAATATGATGTCAAAATGTGAGGCTTGGTAAAAGAACTGGCTTCTTTGAACACTGAAAGATGTGGTATATAGAATATCTCAGAATGCGGGTTCTGCAGTTCATATTTTGGAATCAGTTCCATGTGACCAAGCTCTTGTGAACTCTAAATGTTGTTTGCGAAGATTTTGATTCCTCAAAAGCTTTTGTTGACAAAGAGAGTGGTCTAACTTAAGTGTGTGAACCTTGAATGGGAGCGCTTCTCTAAACCTTTTGTCGTCATATATAATGCACTTCGACTTAAAACTCTCTAAGCATAGGTCTTCATCATTTGACAATATAGAAGACCATGGAAGTTCTTTAATTTCCCAAAATCTTCTGAGAGTACTATCAATGTCTATTATTTCTATGTGGTGAGAAACACATGTAGTTAAACTTCTAGCCTTTAGTACATTGGGTCAATCCACAATCCATCTTAATTTTGTATATTGAGCAATAAGTAATTGCCCATTTTGAAATATCTGCCCTTCTGCAAAAGTATGGATTTGACAACTTATATCCTACCAAAATCACTTCAAATCTACAACCAAGAAAATAACACTAAACAAACTCGGTTACCTACGCGATCTCCAGATAGCGACTTTATTTTAACCTTTCGGATAAAGTTGACATCCTAGACGGTTGTGATCAATTTTTCCTGCTTCTTAGTATGGTCAATTTTAGCCCGAATTTGCATGGTTGTTACGTCTTTAGAGCATCCAGTCCTCGTGTCTCAGTCCACCGTTAATCGTGTCAATATTGAGTAACGTATTAGTTCTTTGCAATCCAAGGTGATGGATGCAAGATTCAGTGGCAAAAGTGCGGGTAGAAGATGAATCAGTCGGGTGGTCCATTTTTAAGAGCTTGAAGATGGAATTCCATACCATCTAATAGCGTACACCTTAAATAAGTTAAACGCAATGTGCTGTCATCAGCAAAACTATGTATTGAGTGCACTGTGGAAATAAGTAAATTATTAATGTATAGAAGAAACAAGGTTGGTGAGAGTGCAGAACCTTGGGAAACCCTAGCATTGGTTGTGAAAATATTGGATGTGATACCACCTAAATTAACATAAAATTGGCGAACTGTAAGAAAATATGGTGTGGTGCAGCTATTTACTCCAAAATATTTACCTCAATCAAACACATTAGAAAGAGTGGACCATTTGCTTCTGGCTGCAATAAGATATTACGTCTACGAGAGTCAAAAGAAGTGGGCTTCGCTCATACTTAAAGGTAACAAAAGCGCCTTCGAAATATATTACACGAATCAACAAAATTTTCATTTAATTTTCTGGTATTCGGTCAGTACATGATATCCCTCAATTCCAGTTATGAATTCTCAAAAAATAAATGGTGAGAGCAAAACAGAACCGTATATTACCAGCCAAAATAGCTTTTTGTGAGGGAAAAATTAGTAACGGTATGAAAATTATTGGATAAATAAGAAAATATTGCACAAATGAAGGAAAACATAAATTAAAGGTGATCCGGGCTACGAGAGTGAAATGGGGTGAGCTTTTAGGGGTAGAAAATGGTTTTTCACGATTTTCAGCGAAACTAGACTTTCTATCGAAAGAAGTTTAAAGTAAAAGTTGTAGGCAATAAAAAGGTATAGACCTTTTTATGCAAGCTATTTTTTTACATAACGAAAAGTTTGCCGTGAAAATAGAAACATCCGAGAAAAAAGGGTCTTTTCGTTTTTAATTTGTATCTCCTACAAAAAAAATTTTTTTCCACACAATTTGGTGAAAACGTACCTTATTATATCCGTAATACGCTGTAATTTTTTGGAATCAAAATATTTAGTTTTACGTTTGATTTTGATTTTAAGCCAAAAAAGTGACCTCGTTTTCACACGATGATTCTCCTGTGCTGGAAACAGTTTTTTTTTTTAAAAAATCACTAATCCATATTTTTGTTGAAACGTCTACTTTTAGATGGTGTAAAAAAAAAACATTAACATAACATAAACACGGAAACATTTTCCAGGAAATGTGAAAAACTGAATAAATTTGATTTTAAAGAGTTATTTTTCAATGATTGTTTAAAATTTAACGTTAAAATTTACCGTTGAAATTCTTAAAAATACAAATTTTTTTTCCATGGTATTGTTCATTTTTTTACACCATCTAAAAGTAGACGTTTCAACAAACATAATGATTAATTATTATTATATAGGTTTTAATTCGTCTTTCGACAGGGCTTGTATTTTTGTAGGAGATAATTAATTTCTTTACTCTCACTATTTGTGATTTTTTGAAAGTTTGTAGGTATATTTTATTCCATACTATGCTAAATCACTTGTGCAGTTATTATTGACTGTTTCCAATCAACTTGAAATCAATTTTATGACCAATGTCAAGTAAATTAGTGACTCATATGAATTTTTCAATTCGAAATTAGTTTTTGGGTTCATCTGAATAAACCTTACAGTTATTTGTTAATAAAAACAACTTTTATCTCTGAACGTGTTTCGGTTGGGATTCAAACGTATGACCGTATCAATACCAACTGAGTTCAAATTCTTTGGTAGACATGCTGTCAACTGCCCCACGGCGTTGATAGTAAGAAACCTTTTAATTACGATGTTGTTTCTCTTCTTTTCTTAATGAAAAACTTATTGTCACACTTCACTGGCAACGAAGTTAGTTTTTATTATATAGGTTTTAATTCGTCTTTCGACAGGGTTTGTATTTTTGTAGGAGATAATTAATTTCTTTAACCTCACTAAAATATACCTACTAACTTTTGAAAAATCACAAATAGTTAGGTTAATGAAAATAATTATCTCCTACAAAAATACAAACCCTGTCGAAAGACGAGTTAAAACTTTTACAATAAAAACTAACTTTGTTGCCAATGAAGTATGACAATAAGTTTTTCATTAAGAAAAGAAGAAATACAACATCGTAATTAAAATGTTTCTAGCTATCGACGCCGTGGGGCAGTTGATAGCGCGTCTGCCAAAGGATTTGAACCATATTGGTATTGATAAGGTTATGAGTTCAAATCCCAACCGAAACACGTTCAGAGATAAAAGATATTTTTATTAATAAATAACTGTAAGGTTTATTCAGATAAAAGCAAAAACTGATTTCGAATTGAAAAATTCATATGATTCACTAATTTACTTGACATTTATGTCGTAAAATTGATTTCAAATTGATTGGAAACAGTCAATAATAACTGCACAAGTGATTTAGAATAGTATGGGATAAAATATACTTACAAACTTTCGAAAAATCACAAATTGTGAGGTTAAAGAAATTAATTATCTCCTACAATAATGATTAATGTTTTTTTTGAAAAACTGTTTCTCATACCGGAGAATTTTCGTGTGAAAATGAGGTCACTTTTTTGATTTCAAATCAAAATTAAACGTAAAAATAAATATTTTGATTTAAAAAATTACAGCGTATTAGGGACATAATAAGGTACGTTTCCACCGAATTGTGTGAAAAAAATTTTTTTTTGTGGGATAAAAATTAAAAACAAAAGACTTTTTTTTCTCGGTTTATTCTATTTTCATGGCAAATTTTATGTTATGTGAAAAAATGACCGACATAAAAGTTATAGACCTTTTTATTTCCTACACACTTTTGCTCGTACCTTTTTTCGATGGAAAGTCTAGTTTCACTGAAAATCGTGGAAAACCATTTTCTGCCCCTAAAAGCTCACCCCATTTCAAGCTGGCAGGTTATCTTTTGCTCAGAATTTGGTGCTACATTACCTACAAAAAACGTACAAGTAAAATATCCAATATAACCTTCGTATAGTCGGTCCAGAAAATTAATAACTCAACAAACAGTTTTTGCTAAAAATTTCACAATAAGTGATGCTATTGCGCTAAACTGGGTCCTAAATTTGTTAAGAAACGAACTGTCAAACCTATAGGAAATGTTGTGTATGAGATATAAAACGTTTGTTTGTGGTCATTGAAAAATTTGGTATACTATCATTAATGTAACGACCCTATTTTATTGATCCCTCGCACAAAAGCTGAAATTCTTGCCACATTTTTTTATTCATTGGAACCTATAGCCTTTTTAGTTATAATCGCCTCCATCTATGAGAAAATATAATTCTGACTAATTCTATTGTATTTATTATGTACAAGATAAATATGTACTAAATGTTATTTCTCCTTACGTCCTGCCCTGTAGCGGTTGGAATACACCCTCAAATAATAGATTATTGTGTGTCAGATATTGTTCTGTTTCCTTAGAAAATTATTTGTTTATGATGATGACTTTTGTAGTTATGCGCAACTTTTTACCTATACGTTTGGAAAAAAATATTTGAAATTAATCGGAAGTTCACATATTATTTTTCTCAGCAATTAAGAGTTTGGTGGACTGAAAGAGTTGGTATGTGGATCAAAAGGGTGAGAAGTCAGCATTTTAAAATTATAAAATATTCCAATCGAAGCAAAGCCTTTGTTGTTATACATCCGAAAAAAATTTCAAAATTATTGCTGATGTAAAATTATTGTTACCATTTGTGATCAATTATGGTTTTCAGTTTAATTATTTAGAGGATTATTTGAACTCTATGTTGAAGGAAAATTTGCTTCATACGACAAAAGTAATATTTTCCCAACTTTTTCTCCATCTGATTATTCTCAGATCATTCTTGACTTTAGTTTTTTTGGCTTTTTTGGCTTTTTTCATTCGTACTCCTAATCTAGTTTTTTCTTATTGGTGACCCCGGACCCTTCCACTTTTATTAAACTAAATTTTATTTCAGCTATTCTATCTATTCAACCTATTTAATTAATTTTTTTGCTGTTCAAAATGATTTATTTCTTTAATTTTGAAAGCTCAGATAAATTTTTTATTTAATTTTACAATTCTGCGAAATTTTAAATAGGTCTAATACATTCATTGTTAAACAATTTAAAGCCCTAATCATTTTTGATCTAAAGACATTTCCATCATTATAATTTTAATAGTCTGATTCTATGAAAAACGATGGAAAAGCACACAATGTACATCAAACGTAATGAACAAACAACCTCTTACGAATAACGTTTGTATTGATTTTCTATTTATTTTTGCTTCTCGCTTGAAATTATATTCAATTTCCAATCTTTTTTCCGAATTTTTTCGCCTTCGTTTTCCTTAGAGTCTGCAAAATTAAATTGTTGTTTTCTTAACATTTTTATCATTGCATTCTAATTTTTTTTGCTTTATTTTTTTATTCATGATTCTCTATAAAGCTCTGTTTTGTCTGTTTAATGCAACAAAGTATAAATTTTCTTTCTTTACTTTTTATAAAGGTATGTGACTGGAAAATTAATTTTCTTCTATTAATTAAGTGTCTTATATTGTTTTTTGGTATCGTTTGTTTTTGTAAAATAAAATTTAATTTTATTTTCTTGTAATTATAAAATTGATTATATAATAGTGGGGTGGAGTGGTAATTTATGAGGAGAAATTTAATTGTTACAATTGCATGTAGGATTGAACAAATAAAATATGAATTTTAATTTATGTGATTGTGCAATGAATAAATTTATATCGTATCATGGAAATAAATGCAGACAAACTTTTAATTACGAACCGTGATACCTATGTTCGCCAAGTTATTATTTTAAGAGATCTGAAACCAATATCTATATCTACCAATATCTAGACACAAATTGTTGTCCTTTAGCTAGTTGATATTTTTGAAAGTCTCAATGATTTCAAAAATAATTTGTAGGTATAACAAACTTTAAAATCACAAAATTGTTATACCAACAAAACATTTAACAAAAAACCATATAACCTCGTTACAACCGTTCGGTTCGAATCCATTTATTTTCATTAGAACATTTCAAATGATTTCATTAAAACTAAATTGAAATACAAATAGAAGAATGTTCTATTCAATAAATTATCGAAGAGCAGAAACAATAAATAAAAATTGAAACACAACACATAGAACAAAAAGAACAAGGGGGTAAAGCTCTAAATGAAAATCAATTTTTCTACACATAACCACTATACACCAAAAAAAAATCAATTAGCTATACTTTTAATAGCAATTTAGATTCCATTTCTCGATTTTCACATTTCACAAAAGAATAAAGCTCAAATAAATTTTCCGATTTGTTATTTTGTTGTTGCATGAATGTTTTTCTTTTCTCTTGGCAAAAAAATAGGATATTAATAGAAGTGAAAATAATAATAATTGTTTTGCTTTGCGTTTACATTCCAGTTGATTTGCGGGTGGAAAGATATCGTTGGGAATTGTAAATATCTACATTGTTTGCTTTGTTTTTTACTATGGTTGATATATTGTTTGTATTGATATCGAATTATTAGAACTTTTTTTACTTATCTGTTTCCTAAGAAAACCGTAGAGGTAAAATTTGTAAAAAAAATACAACGTGAGTGTATATTAAAGCCATTTTTACAGCAGATAGGGACTTTGAAATCAGTCTACTCAGAATAGTTTTATCGAAAGAAAGAAAGTGTTACGAAGGACAATATTTTTAGACTATAGTGCAAAAGTTTTTTGCAAATAAGGTTGGTTGAAATAGTACATTGCTTTGATGTTTGAACTATCTGGAGCAGTTTGAAGAAAGTCTAGATCGTCTATAATTCGTTTAAGCTTGCTTCAATTTGCTGGTTTAAAAATGCCTTTTTGACTAACACTAAGTAACAAGCAAGAAAGTACCAAATTAATTCATTACTGACTTCCTTTACAATACTTTCTTTCTCGTGTTTTGTCTTATTAGTATTTTTGATTCATATGGTTCCTTTCTTCTAAGCCTCTCAGTACAAAGTAAGCCAGACCTCCTCCTTTTGTTGTGTCCTGTAATGATCGAAACATATTTTGTCAAGCGAACTTAAATTTCCCATATTTTTTGCCTTGAGTCTAGCTCTTAAATACTATTGCCGTGTTGTAACATGGACGAGTGAAGAAAATTGTGTCGGGATTTGTAATTTGTAATTGTCATTTGTAAACATGTGTAATCCGTATTATGTTTATCTTGGTAGACCTGATTTGCTAAACTTGGCCCAAGCTTGATTTGTCAGACTTGGTTCTAGGACGTCAGTCCAAACTTGGTTCAAGCTTGGGCCGTTTGAAAATGTTAAATTTGGCCCAAACCCCAAAAGCTGTGGCGCCGGTCTGACCCGCATTTGGTCCTTTATCTCATTTCTACCCAAGAACTAGGTAAAATCTTCAGCATAACAACTGAAAATGTTCGCAAATACTAGTTTCTTTATTTAAAATCACAAATACATTCACATAAATTATAATAAATTTTTTATAGTGTTAATAATAATAATAATAATAAGAGAAAGAAATTTGATAATTCGTTTATTTATTTCACATAAAATTCACGGTAAGTTGTCATCTTTAATTAAAACCATGTTATTACTTCGGTCTAAAAGACCTAAGTATTACATTCATGAGCTCAAAGTAAAATTCTTACCCCCACTTTTTTTGAAATTTCTCGACGTTTTAGGACCTCCTGATTCTAAAAAACCAAAAAAAAAATGTTTGTCTGTCTGTAGGCCGGCAGGCCGTCATTACCTACGCTGCAGGAAAACCACTGGAGGGATTTCTAAAAATAGGTATATTCAAGGTACAGGTCCAAAAGGACGCTGTGCTCGATAACTGTACCGGAAGTGTGTCAAAAAAATCATTATGTGTGTCAAAAATAGCAAATTTTCATATTTGTGGCTTAAAAAACCGTTCATTTTAAGTGATTACTAAAAAGGAACATTAAATTTGGAGAAATCTTGATGGTAGGGATTGGTATGTGAGATAAAAAACTAGATTATTGCATTATAAGTTTGTCAAAAAAATGTTGTCAAGTGTGTCAAAAGAAAGATTTTTATTTATTTTTTTACCCAATTTCTTGGAAAAAAATAAAATTGTTTGTTTGAAATGAAATTACTTCGGTTTTATTATTATTGAGAATTATGGCATTATAAGTTTGTCAAAATTATGTTGTCAAGTGTGTCAAAAGAAAGATTTTTATTTATTTTTTTACCCAATTTTTTGGAAAATATAAAATTGTTTGTTTGAAATGAAATTTTAATATTATTATTGAGAATTATGGCATTATAAGTTTGTCAAAAAAATGTTGTCAAGTGTGTCAAAAGAAAGATTTTTATTTATTTTTTTACCAAATTTTTTGGAAAAAAATTAAATAGTTTGTTTGAAATGAAATTTTATTATTATTATTGAGAATTATGGCATTATAAGTTTGTCAAAAAAATATTGTCAAGTGTGTCAAAAAATGATTTCATTTATTTTTTAGCCAATTTTTTGGAAAAAAAAATGTAGCTGTTGTTATGACGTAAATGTAATTGAAAATGAAATTGGACATGGAAATTTTTGAATATGTTATAGTTCTTGAAATATTTTTGGAATTTTGAAAAAGTTTGTATTTTTGATTTTGTAATAATTTTTGCAATATTTTTAGAATTTCGGAAAAAGTTTTAATTTTTGATTTTCTAAGAATTTTTGGAATATTTTTAGAATTTTAAAAAATTTTTAATTTTTGATTTTATTATAATTTTTGGAATTTTGAGAAAATTTTCAATTTTTGATTTTGTAATAATTTTTGCAATATTTTTAGAATTTTGAAAAGTTTGAATTTTTAAGATTTTTTGGAATATTATTGGAATTTAGAAAAAGTTTAAATATTTGATTTTATTCTAATTTTTGGAATTTTGAAAAAGTTTGATTTTATTTAATTTTTACAATTTTTTTGGAATTTTGAAAGAAATATGAATTTGTGATTTTATAATATTTTCTCGAAACGCTAAATGAAGAGGTTTTTGAGTAGTTTGCTGAGTGTATTTTCACTAAATTATGTTAATTTATGATCTGGAGCCCTATTCTTGAACCATTGCGAAAATTTTTGGAATCGAGTTAATATCAAAGTATTACGAAAATCTTTAAATGGTATTCCTGAAAACATGTGGCAAAAAATTTTCGCAATGAAATGTTACTACAATTTTGGTAATGGTTTTTTCGATCCTTATTTCATTTTCGTAATAAAATGTACATGAGAGAAATCTCAAATTTAAATTTTTCATGAGTAAGAATGGGATAGTTATAATAATTTAAATCCAAGATTTTATACAGATTTTTTATCTTATATAATATATATACGATAGCAATGGATGTAACCATTATGTAGTTTAGAATTATAAGTCACTAGAACTGAATGCATAAATTTGAATTGAATGAACAATTGCTATGAAAAGTGAAAAAAAAAATAACAAACTCTTATCCCAATTTCAGCTCGGGATCGAACCGGCGTCCTTCTGATCAGAGATATTGGTTAACCATTTAACGCACTCGACCAGTGAATAGTTGGAATGTGTCTCCCATATTCGTAGATCCATAATGTTCTTCATTTAATGTCAACTTAGTTGAACTATGAAGAACGGTTTTACCGTGTTCGTAGAGTAGATAATAAGAAAAGACAATAAAATTGAAGTCAAAAATTGTTACGTTAAGTCGATCGTCCAAAAATAAATTTCTATCTCCCCGAGCTCGAATTGAGATAAGAGTTTATTAAGGTACTGTTGATATATTACAATTTATTTTTTTTAATTTAGTATTAATAAGGCCGCTATATTGAGGGCCGATTGTATAAACGCAAATAGAAGATATATCCTCGGATATAAAGCCGTTTGTATTGTATGATGAATCACGATAGAACAAAAAATGACTCCAAGGATATTATTCTATTCTCTGTTTTATCTGCGGGTTTTCTTGTTTAGAACTGTAGATCAATTTGTTTTTATTTTCCTTGACATGCGCATAGCAGCATAATTTTGTTTATTTCCATCTTTAGCATTTGTGCGTTTCTAAAATTTGTTTTTTTGATATAAATTAATAGTGTTCTAATATAATTAATTTAAGTTTTCAAATTATTTTTTTTTTAATTTATAATTAAATTTATTTAATAGAAAAGCAAAAGAATACATATAAAAATACTGCTATAAAAATGCAGTAAAAACAAAAATACAAAAAGTTCTATCCGTGTTCAGATAATCGACGATATATAAATTATGTAATAAGTACAAAATCTTTGTGTCTGCATTTAAATACATACATTTAAGTTTTTTATCGTGCGTAGCTGTAAGGTGAGCTTGTGTTAATATCTTGTCAATTTTGTTTTTTTTTTTTTTAATAAGAAGTGTTGTGTAGTAGGAATTACAAAATGTGTCACAATAACACATAGATACCTTTTAAGACGTAGGTCCCACAACAACATGCGTCTTGAGGTATAGGTGGACGCTTTTTTTAAATCTTTGTGGATTGCAGGCACTCGAGACTATTGATTCGAGCAAAGCATTCCATGTGTACGATGTACGCACAAAGAAATCTCGGTTGTATTTTATTAATTTTCTATTTTGTTTTATTCAAAAACGATAAATACTTTTCTGAAATCAAAAGAAGCTCTCGGCTGTCTTAGCAAAAATGATATCAGTTTATGGACGGATCATTTAGCATTTATCTCACATCGGTAGGTAGAATAAAGGAAATTGATAGCCGCCCGCAATTTGATTATTGGACTATTGGGATTATTGTAAAATTACGAAAGCCTAAAAATAAATTCTAAAGACTTTTAATAGAACTCTTAAAAATGGTTCTAGATAAAATCAGTGTTGTGCGAATTCTTTACAAAAAGTAAATTATGTAATTCTTTACATGTAAGTAATTCATTCTTGACATGTCCAAAAATCATTGTAAAGAATGTAAAGAATGTAAATAATGCAAAAAAAAAACTAAAAAGATGTTCCAATTTTCTCATTAGATTAACATATAATTTAAAATGAAACTCAAACTCCTAAACAATCATAGTTTTTAAGTCAGACTTTAGTTATATTTATCATTTGAATACTGATTTTTTTAGTTTCTTTAAGACAAAATTTGTGCCCGATTCAAACAAAGGTAATACAAATTTTGAATTGAAAAGAATTACGAATTTCGGTCTCTATAAAATATTTTCCCGCTTTAATCATAGAAAAAGCAAGGATTGGAAATCATAAATTATGTATTAAAATTTAAAACTTATTACAAAAAAATTAACAATTTAACTACAATAACATCAATTTGTTGAATACGAAACAAAACAAGCTTGATTTACAATAGCAATTATTTTCAGTATACAAACTACCCAAAGACAGGCTTTACTGTCAATTGATAAAATGAGGAATGTCCGAACCCAAGTTTTCAACCATTTAACTTTAGAATTTAGGTTAAAGAAAATATTTGTTGAGATGTCACATATATTATATAAGCTATCTTTGTATTCAAAAACAAATGTTAGTTTTAAAATTTTAGCTGTACAAACAAATGATTGATTTCACAAATTCGATATTTCTGGTATCGTGAAATAAGAAATGGTTTATTTATATTTTAACAAGTTTGAGATTAAATTTAAAATTTATTTTTAGTATCGACTCTAAGCTAAGTTTTAGTTTGAGTCTATATTAAAAATAAATTTTAAATTTAATCTCAAACTTGTTAAAATATAAATAAACAATTTCACGATACCAGAAGTATCGATTTTGTGAAATCAATCATTTGTTTGTAAATTCTAAAAATAACATTTGTCTTTTAATACAAAGATGGTTTATATATGTGACATCTCAACAAACATTTTCTTTAATCTAAATTCTAAAGTTGAATGGTTGAAAACTTGGGTTCGGACATTCTTCATTTTATCAATTGACAGGTAAGGCCTGTCTTTGATAATTTGTATACTGAAAGTAATTGCTTTTGTAAATCAAGCTTGTTATATGTGTCGTATTCAACAAATTGATATTATTGTAGTTAAATTGTTAATTTTATTGTAATAAGTTTTAAATTTTAATACTTAATTTATGATTTCCAATCCTTGCTTTTTCTATGATTAAAGCGGGAAAATATTTTATACAGACCGAAATTCGTAATTCTTTTCAATTCAAAATTTGTATTACCTTTTTTGGAATCGGGCACAAGTTTTGTCTTCTTAAAGGAGCTGTAAAAATCATTTGAAAGTAAAATTTTTTACATTTATTAATCATTATTTACATTCTTTACGTAAAAAACTATTCTTTACTAATTCTTTACATAAAAATGAAAAGAATTATTCGTTACATGAAAATGCACAACTCTGGATAAAATTAAATCAAAGCTTTGAAAGAATTCATTCAAAAATTAAAACAAATAAATTATATTATTTAATTAAAAACAATTTGGAAACTATTATTATATTTTAATTTTTAAAATAAATCAAATCTATAATTTTAAAAATGACTAATTTTGATTATTTTATATAAACTTTTTCAAAAAGTTTCATCAACGTTCCTGTAATATATCAAATAGTTTGACATATTTAATCACCTCATTACGAAATGTCATTATTTTTTATTCACCACTTTTCTATTTTCGCAATGGTTTCAAGAATGCTGATTTATAATTTCTCCATTGCGATTACGAAAATAGCGTAACGAAAATTTTAGAGACCTAAAATTTGTAATGAATAGCCTGGGACAACGCCTGAACGTAGTGTATCATAGCCTCTGATTCAGTAGTTGACATTTTCTTTAACATATGTAGCTCATAATAGTTTCTCATCCATCCAACATCGATAATCATATTTGCTTATGTTCTCCGCAACCCATAGTTTTTATATATATAAACATTAATATTTAATTTTACAATCCCCTAATATTGATTCATACTGCGTTTCCCTCCGCTTTATTTCACCATACTACCTGAATTTGGATTCTCTAAACACCAACCGTATTTAATCAGCGAAGTTTTCAAACCTCAAAACAGCTGTGCGTTTTTGTCCAATCGTCACAATAAAATAATTATTGTCCTACCATTCGTTAAGCATTCGATTTCCTGTATGAGTATTCTTATCAAATTGTCTTTCCGTTATGGATCTGAATTTCACTGTAATACTGTTGTAGATTGTTGTTTCGCGATACATAATTATTCTAAGAACGGTTAATTATTTATTCAACGGTTATTTGTACCAATTGCTATATCGCCGTTTTAATCCAAGTATTTGGACACAGTTGTTATTGATGGAGGGCTGAAATATTCGAGACTTGGAGGCCAGAAGGATTTAAACTATGGGGTGAGTGAACTTATTGTATTTATTGTCTTTGTTTAACGTAGAAGTGTGAATGTGTGTGAAAGGGCGTGTCAGTGGTAGAATGGGGGCGTGTTAGTCGTTGCCTGTGTATGCGAACTGGCGGTGTGGGTAGCGAGACACATTTAGTCTGAATTGGAACTGATTCTAAGCTAACTAGTGTTGCTCCGAGTTAAAACTTCACTTGACAAATACATTATTTTTTTTCATTATATTTCCGGAATTGATAAAAATTTTATATTTTCAAAACAATCATTCTCAAATGACCCGTAATACAAAAAAAAATTAAAAACAAAAAAAAAAACAAATTCTTGTCCTGTTTGAGGTTTATGAATTCCTTGATTCATTAGCTAGCTGTAAACTGTTGAAATGAACTGGTTTGGACATGTTTGTTCAGATTACAAATAACTTTACATTTTTTTTTGGGTATGAATAATTTGTTTTTGAATTATTTATGGTTTTACAAATTTAGTGTAAATGTTGTTAATAAAGAGAAAGGGAAATAATCGATCTGGACTTTCAATACAGCGTATGACGTCTCCCGTGCTCCAGGACCTGATACATGGTGTATTAGCGATGGCAGTGGTGTGCGAGCTGTGTCATATGGGTTAAATGACAGCCATACAAACGAAGTAGTGAAATCTACCACTTGTGATACTTGAGGCGGGTCTGAGAGCTTAAGTGTCTTGCTTCGCCGTCTGCGTGTGTGGGTGAATGTTGGCATGTGTGAAGCGTGAGTGTGTGGGCGTCTGAGAGTGATTGTGGGGGTTGGACGCGCGGATCGTAGGTCTTTCGCAAACGGGGTCGCCAGAGTCTCCATTTTCCACTTGTATTTTGTTTCCATTTCTGTGATCCTTCGTAAATTGCGTACATTTCTGCATTTGTGCTGAAGCAGCAGGTATTACTCTATCAAACCCACGATGGCTGAGCCTTAGTCGTGACGGCTTTAAACTACTCAAGGTACGTATCCTGCTATGCCATTCTCATTGGTTCGCCAATGAGAAAGCTCTTCATTACAAATTTTCGTAACGATTCAAGAATAGGGCCGCTGTTATAATTTTTCGACAACGTATTGATGTTTCGTGTTAGTTTTGTAACAAATTTCTAAACAGAGATAAAAAACACTTGTACTTTAACAAAGAGTTATGTTTGATATACATCGCTGCCCAAAACTAAAAACCATGTCCTCATAAAAGTTTTTTGCCGAAAACTGTATCAAAATCTTTAACCCAGACCGAAGTCTTGATATCCCAGAGCTGTGAGATTTCAGCCCCTCCATATTTTCCTCTTAGGTTGATCGCCAAAACAGAAGTGATTATTATTTTATTTTAATAATATGACATATAATTATTTGGCGCATATTATTATTTTGGTGAATTGAAAATTTTACAATATTCATATCCAGAGGGTATCAGGCAAATATCAGACGAAAAAGCAATCAATGCACTCAATTTTTTGTGGCATTTATCATTATTCAGCAAAATATTTTTAAATTTATTCAAAAGTAGTATTCAAAATTAATTAATTTCAAATTTCAAGTTTGAACAATAACTGAAGGTTTGATTAATAATTGCAGTAAAAATGATTCAATGCTCTTACAGGTGGTTTTGGACGAGAGTAGTGGTTGAATGCTTTGTCAGATGTGGTTTGATTCGATTTTTAAACTTCAAGATCTTTGAGCACTTTATTTTGAGAACCATATGGTATTGAAAAAGGACGTCACTGTAAATGGGAGGTATGTAGAACGGACTATTGGTGATTTAATGGTTTACATATCAATACGTTCCTGCCCGTATAATGTATCAAGCCCTGTGTCTTCTACCAAATCGCACTAGAACTCACAATACGCTCCATTTTCCGAATCAGAAAACCATTTTCCACAGTTTTCAATAAAACACTTTCTATAGAACGTGTATATTTTTTTAAGGTGGATTGAATAGCGTTTGTTTGGTAGAAGAAACACTTAGAACACTTAGGACGTGTCCAACTAATGGTATTGGTTAAGATCATCAAGCATTCTGTCTACTGTAACATGCTGCGGTGCAATTCCAATCCTAATATCCACCCCTACACCACAGGAGCCAACTTGATGTTCTGGGTCTGTCTAAGAACAGACAGTAGGAAATGCTGGCGCTTGGCCTTTATGATCCATTGTCAGACTACCTCTCGCTTCTGGACTGACTGAGGACATTTTGTTTCGTCTTTTTTAAATTCTCCTATTAACGCAGCCTGTTTACTTTTATTTATTACCAACTGTCATCGACTGAAATCCTCTGGATCAACCTTTTTACTCTAAATATAAGATTCACAGTGTCAGTTGTAAACAGTTTGTTTTGGAGCCATCTTCCACAGCTCAGAAGCGTTTTGTAATGGATAGTTTTATGATTTTTGGAATGCACAACTTATTTCCAAATCTCTTCCCAAGGGACGAGATTTCAAAGTGAATTGGAAACTGCTTCCTTTGCTTAAGTTTGGTGATCGAAGTTTTTAAGCAATATCCTATAACAAATCGAAGAAAGATTTATTGGAAAACAATACTAATGTATGTAGGTAGAACCGGAGATGAATAGCTCTCATCCGATAAATTAAAATTGGATTCATCATGGGAACATTTTCTTTGGATTTATTACTGTAAATAACTGAAAGTGACTTGCTATCTCACAAACGGCTACGACAGACAACTAACGGCTACGACAGATAGTCCATTACAAATGGCACCCAAAGCTCAAACCCACGACACTGAAATTACGGGTCTTATGCTCTATAGGTAAGAAAGACGACGAGATGCATAATTCCAAAATATATTTCTGAGGCATCCTGAAATTAACTTTATATAAAATTCTAGTTCTGGTTCAGTTTTTCCTTTTCTTGATTGTCCTAAAATTCGATCTCGTCCTGCAACCACCACAAATACAGGGGGTGTTGTTTAATTCTATCAACGAAAGCCTGATTTGAGCAAAGGAATGTGGATATCATAATATTGTTACATTTACCCCAAACAAACCCAACCTATGTAGCATTTCATGAATGTAGCGATATCAAGACTTTCCTATTAAGATGAACCATGTTATTAAGGAACTGAATGAAATTGAATAACTTAGCCTTCTTGAAGTGGATATTAAAAATCATGTAGAATGGATCAAACACGTGTTCAACTAAATCTGCAATGCAAAATTTAGGGTTCCAGATATAACAAAATTTTCAATACCGAGCAAATTTAACTAATCTAAAAGTGTCTAAAGTTATACTTGGAAATGTACGTGCCAACTAGTTTTTGACCGACATCAAAAATATTTTCTGAAAATATTTGGTCTGGTTATATTTCAAATTAGTTCGTGAATTGGTCAAATCTGACTACGGCCGACTGTTGCGATTGTGTCCGAAAATTCGTCTAAATTTCAACTTTAATTGATCTTTTATAAATAAAAACCACGAAATAGAAAATTAAAGTTTTTTTAAAAACACAATACTGCCAACAACCAACAATATGCATTGAAGTAATACTTTTTCATTGAAATTAAAACTTAAAGATAACTTGGGTGTGATAACTCACATATCTAATTGAACGCATTGCGATTGTGAAAAATTCAATTAATCTCTTCAAAATCCTAAAGTTTCTGTTCACACAACACATACAAATCGACCAAGAAAACAAATTGAAGTGATTTAACAACATAAATTTTCAATTAAAGTTATTCTAACGTTCTCATTCTAAATACTGAGTAGCAAAAAAACTGAAACAAAAACATTTTCATTTACCTTCAGCAACTCTCTAACGTATTTCATCAAATAACCTACCAAGATATTTTTTTTGTTATATTTTCATTTAGTATTTGCATGGAAACAATAACAACAACAAAATACCATTACAGTTGTTATTTTATGACAGATTTCTTTATCATTGATGGTACGGATTTTAGAATGGAATTTTATAGACTTAAAAATATGCCAGAGTTGGTTGAAAAACATTGTGGGAGAAAAAATGCTAAGGTCGTTGGGTTGGATGGTCGATAGTTTTTATTGACAACAAGACCTAGAGTTTCTAGACCCATTACTCCTTGTGCATTTATGACATTTTAAATTTAAAAATATTATTTAACAAAACATTTCTTGCTTTACAAAATCAATAGTACAAACAGATTTTTGAGAATCTTTAGAAAACAATTTCAAAAACTCCAACATTTTTTTGTCTCATCGACATCAAATTTTCCAAGAAACTTTAAATGAAAACAAAGATATAGAACCAAACAAAAGTAAATGAAAATTGTTTAATTTTCAATAACAAAAAAAAAAAAACAAGAGAAAAGAAAAATTTAATAGTTTTTCAATTTGCATTTTCATTGTCTGTTTTCCTTGAATTCTTGTATTTTCCCATTTCGATGAACATTTGAAATTCTTTCGTGATTTTCTGTTTCTTTTTCTTGTTCATTGAATCATCATCAAATAGATAATCTGATTTTCATTTTTCAGTTAATGAAAAATAGAATTTTCTAAGCCATTTAATTCGAAAAAGTTTGATATTTTGTTTGGTGTTGAAAGAAATGAAAATCGATTAAACTTTTTATTTGAATGCAAGACTTTTTTGTCATTCCCATTTGTAAGAGCTACCGTTGAAAAAAATTTTAAATTTTCTATTTGTCTAAGCCAATTGAGGCCAGTACGTGACTTCTAAGTCGTCATAAAATTAGAACATTGTGTTTCTATTGTTGCGATTGCTTTTTCAAACTTAGGAGTGAATCGGTATCTTGTCGTAATTGGTATCTTAGAAGCGACTGTTTTCAAAATTTTTAGGACTGAAACACCTTCTGGACATACAAACAAAAAAGCCCAGTTTTCTTAAACATTGAGAGAACATTTGATGGGGAGAACACAGTTGCAACTGGTAATAGTTACACCGCACATCGTGACTTTTTAGAAGATGTCTGGCTCTTGTGCATATGCCAGAGCCATAAAGAACGGTAAATGTTATACTAACAGATCTCACAGACTCATCAGTTTAACATCTTTTGAATGTTATTCTGAATAAATAAGGTCAATGTCAGTCCATTATCAATGTTTAATAAAAAATAGATCCTTGGGTGTTTTTACATAGCAGGGGCAGTGAAAACCTGTTCTACCACATATAAACCTGTTGAACCTGTTAAGAGCCAAATCAAGAGGATCATTTTTACCATAATTTGTTCTATGATATCGTGGTTGTGATAAAACATGGTTATCAATATTAAAATGTTTACACACTGAAAAAAAACTTTGGGTACTATTAACTAAAATCATAGTTGTCAGTACTCAAGTTTTGGGTAATGAGAACCTTTTGTTATCATAAAAGAATAACTTTAGTTAATCAACTAAATTAAAAAATGAGAAAAGTTTCTTTGATTTATCAAAAATTTTGTGTTCACAACAAAAGAGTTTTCTTAACTTTCAGAGAACATTTTGTTCTGTTAAATAAAGGTTAATTTATTATTACAGAAATTCAATACATATAAAAAAAAATTTTAATAAACATTTTGTTTAATTGAATATAATTTATTTATTATTAAAAAAAATAATAGTTAATCTTTAAAGAAGTTTTTGTATGTTAAAAGAAGTTTTAGTTCTTATAAATAAAACATTTTGTTCAATTGAATATAATTTATTTATTATTAAAAAAATATGAGTAAATTTTTAAAGAAGCTTTTGTTATTATAAATAAAAGATTTGTTGTTTTTGAATAAAGATTTATTTATTTATTTCATTTTCGCAATACAAATTTATAACATTAAAAAAATATAAAATTAAATTAAATAATCCAATAATATTTTCACATTTATATATTAGCATATTCATATACTGTATATTTACTGTATATACTGTATAATTAAATAAATATTTACTGTATATACAATATATATATATATATATATATATATATATATATATATATATATATATATATATATATATATATATATATATATATATATATATATATATATATATATATATATATATATATATATATATATATATATATATATATATATATATATATATATATATATATATATATATATATATATATATATATATATGTATATATATATATATATATATATATATATATATATATATATATATATATATGTATATATATTTATATATATATATATATATATATATATATATATATATATATATATATATATATATATATATATATATATATATATATATATATATATATTTAAAAATTTTAAATTATATATTTACATAGTGATAAAATTCAGTAATAAAATTAAATTAAAATAAATTAAACAATCTAATAATATATCCATATTAACATATTAGCATATTAATATAATTTATCTTTAATATATATATTTACTATTTATGCTATATATTAAATTATAAATATATTTCCTATATATACAATATATACAATATATACAATATATACAATATATAAAATATATATTTTAAATTACATATTTACATATTCGTTTATTACTATTGTATATTAATAAATTTATTGTTTTAAGTTTTTGCATCTTCATTTTTTAAAAAATTGATTAATGTTGTTACATTTGAATGAATTATTTCCTTTTCTAAAATAATATCATAAAAAAATATTTGTATGAACTGCCACACTTTGCTACATTCTATAGGATAATTCAAATTAAACACAAAAAATATTTTGAATAGAATATCGAGTCCCGTTTGAATATTCGGTACAACATATTTGATTTCATCAAAATAAATATAGATAGCTTTTGGATTGATAATGCTTCCATCGATTAAAATGAAAGGCTGTATACATTCATGATTTTCTTTTAATTCCGAAATAAAGTTTTTTATTTGTGTTGGAGAGCTACACACTTTGATGAAGGACTCTTGGGATTTGCAGATTGAAAATTTGTTACATCGCTTTCCTTTATCAGTAAGATATGTATATTGTGCAGTTGTTGGTTTTAGTATCGCATGTAATAAATGAAAAATGGCAACTGCTTTTCCTTCTGTAAAATATAAAATTTAGATTAAAACAATAATTAATATTTTCCTAAAAAATAAAACCTACTTTTGCAATTAAAATCTTTATGATTAATTTCATTATAAAGTTTGCGGTTAGTTATATCTTTTATGTGTGTTTTATAAAAATTGTTCATATGGCATTCGAATTTCTCATACATGTCAAAAATTCTCTTACTGTCATTATAAATGCCGCTAAAATCAATGTTAATCTGCAAAACATACAGAAAGAATTTCAAAAATATACGTGCATTTCTAAAATTTTATGAATTTTCTAAATTACCAGTTTAAATCCATTGGACTGTTTATATTGTTGCCACTGTTCCATAATTTCATTGGTTTGTTTTGTATTTTTAATATTTTCGCTGCGGTAAGAGATAGTCTGAACCCAATGATAAAAAAGTTCTTCTTCCGTGAGTGCGGCATATTTTAAGGCCCGAAGATATTCATCAACAGCTTCAACTGGGTACAATTGATTTTTTTGGGTTGTAATCACTTCTTCACCCTTGGAACATTTTTGGGTGTTAACTTGAAATGTCAACCCACTTTTTTTCAAATTATTCCTTTTGTTGTGGTATTTGGTGTAAAGCCGTCCAAGTGGTGCCAAATTTTTTCTCTTTTGATAGTATACTGTCTGAAATTATTAAATGATATTATGTAGTATTACTAGTATACGATGTCAGACGTTGTTTTTATTACTTGTTCTTCTGTTGGGAACATTTCAGTTATCTCTAATGAAATCAGTTCACAACTATCAGTCGATAGATGTAAATTATTTTTTAAAAAATATTCTATTATTATGTCCACCAATAATCTGCGGTTTATTTCATTAAAACTTTTATTTAAATCATAAAAAGCTTTCAACATCTTTCCTTGGGTGTCGGTAGACATAAGATGTTGGAGATTAAAAATAGAAGAACTGGGTTGCCAGACTGAGGGTGATGCTGGTGATTCTGGTATTGTATTATTTGAAATGCATAAAGATTCTCCACTTAATGTACCGATTGGGTTTCTATTGATTGCTATTCCATGTTCTTCTTGCCATTGTGTGATTTCGTGCTCGAAATCAATTTTTTCACCGTAGGAGAACCCTTCGAGCAGCTTTTCAATGTGGTGAATTCTTAGTCGTTTTAATTGTTTAATATAAACTTTCTCATCTGCATAATAAAAAAATTGTGTAGGCTTAAAATAAAAAATTTAATATAAGATTGGCATATGTAACTTACTGTTCAATCGAGGATACAGTTGTTCCAAATTCCATAACTGAAGCAAGTTTTGAAGTTCCACTTGTTCGTTTGAGAAAGCTATGGCATCTTCGTTAGGTATAATCACAAAGCTTGTTTGATTATGGACTTCGAATTCCATTTCATTGGTAGTTTGTGGTGGCAATATTTCCATCAAATTGTTATTATATTGGTCCATTTTGATATTACGGTTGACTTTACGGTTCTTATTTTTAAATAAACTTCTTAAACTTAAATAATATACAAAATAAATACTAATTTTTACAATTTTAATATTATTAATACTTATATAAAACTATATAAACAAGATCATAACTTTACATTTAAATTTGACTTAGCTTATAAAATTGCTTAGTTCTTATCATATACGAACTGTTTAAAAGTTTTGATATCTCAAATGGTGGGCCACTGAACTGACTGATATCTATTAGATCAACTGATACAGAATCTGTATTAACACAGTATCCCCTAAAATGTGAATCATATCTGGTTATTTGAAGTTTATCACAGAGGAGTTTTATTTCTGAACCCATGATTATGATTTCAAGAATTTTATAAACTTTTATTTGTTCTGAAATAGATGTTTCTCTAATAAGGCAAAACCCAATTTTAAGATACAACCCATTATAGGTAATTGTTGACACACTAATAAAATCCGTATTGCGTATATTAAGCAAATTACAAATATAATCATTGTATTGACCAACTATACATGTTGTCAATTCAAATGGCTTCAATACTATTTTATTGCAGTAAATTGAATTGGCAAATTTTAGTTGAAATTTTTTAGCCAGAGTAAGTGAAACGTGTTTTCTAGATGTGGTAGAAGAAGCATACAATTTAAATTCTCTATGTTTACCTTCATACCGCATGCTCCAAAAGCAACGTGGTGGCCCGGAGTTTACTATCGGGATAATGTGTTAGGAAATGAAATTTTGGTTTAAGAAAATCATTGAAAAGACGTTGGTACTCCAAATTATGGTTTTCTATTTTTTCCTTTAATAAAGCAATATTAGTGTGCGAAAATTCATAATTAAGCAAAATATCATTAATGTCCACTAAGTTTAACAAAAACAACCATACCTCATCGTTGTTTGGAATTTTATCTCCAACAATCAAAGGCAGAAAATGAAGGAAAGTCATCATTTCTCTCGCACACATTTTTAAATGGAAATTTTTTATATAGTTTTGAGAAATTGGTGGAGAAATATTTTTAATTTCCAAGAAACCGTAATTAAAATTTTGCTACGCAGGTTTAAAGTGTCTAATGAAAAATAGTTTTGTTTGTAAATTAAATAATTAAAAACGTGACATAGATCATAATGACAGACACCTTCATATATATCATGCATTAAATCTACTGCAAAATTTGAGGAAACATCAAACGAAGGTATTTGATTGAATATTGATTCTTTCTTAACGCCAGTTAAACTTGGGTCGTTTACACAAATATCACTTTGGTAATTGATTTTGTTTCGTAGTCCTCCAGTATTTTCAAATCCTAACTTTCTGGTAGTTTCCTTACTTTCCTTGCATAATCTACAGAAATAGTTAGATGAAAATGAGCAATTAAAATCTAATAAAGCATTTAAGCTCAAGTTATCTCCTAAAACTAATCCCAGTATAAATTGAACTCGTTTTGTACCTTGACTAGTAACAATATCCAAACCTGTTTCTTCTAAAACTTTTAGCTCTTGTATGAGTGATTTTAGCGACATAGAATTTCCATATTCTTTTAAATCAATCGCTTTGATGGAAGCAGCTAAATAAATATTTTCCAATTTTGAAGAATTTTCAGCAACTGGAAATGAATAGTAGAAGTTTGTGACTGATTTACTTTTAGAATGTGCACCTAACGGGTTATTAATTTCAAAGTCATCTGCATACAAGAAATAGGGAATTAAAATACTGTTTTGATACAGTTTTGCTTTTTCTTTCCATAAATTACCTTGCACAAAATGTGAAATTGAATTAGGACTGTTTCTAAGGCTTTCCAATTTATGCACACACTTTAGTAAAAAATCATCGCATTCAAATACTTTTCGGAATTGAAACTGAATAGGCAAAAGTGTTCCAACAGACTGTAATTCATCTATTGCTATTTCTCCGTTTTGATGAACTTCTGTTATTTTCTTACTGATCGTAAACTGTTGTGGAAGGACCATTATATCGATGTGTTC
The DNA here is from genome assembly GCA_963693315.1 of Diogma glabrata. NCBI lineage: Eukaryota > Metazoa > Arthropoda > Insecta > Diptera > Cylindrotomidae > Diogma > Diogma glabrata. The sequence goes on from OY856188.1 coordinate 36,549,841, forward strand.
TAAATATTTATTGAACTTATGTTCCGTATCAAACTTAGTGAATGGATTTTCACAAAATTTCAAAATTGTTTTAAATTCAAAGCCCACATCTTCTGTTAAACAATTGTTCAAAGAATCTAAAATAGGATTTAAAATTAAATTTTGAACACTTTTTTGAATATCTAGCACATCTTTCTTATTTAAATTGTTTTTACTATGAAGGTTTAATAAGAATATGCATGCAGCGTTTTCTATGATATTAATGGCCTCCTTATAGTTAAAATTATTTAATTTAATATTTTTGTTAGTATAATGAATTTGATCATTATTTTGAGAATGCAATAATGATAAATAAGAGTCTGTTGAAAATTCACTTTCATTGGACACTTTCTCTCTTAGTCCAATTTTATGATCTTTAAAATGTTTAACTAGAGCATGTCTACGAAATGATCGAACATTCTGAAATGAACTTGAACAATTGGCTTCACAACAACGGTAGGTGTCATAAGTTTTTAGCTTATGAACTTTATGGAAATGAGATATCAAATCTTTCAAACTATTAATATTATGCATAAGCACTTAAAACATTTCATTTTAAAACAATTTAATATTACGTTTAAAAAAATATATTGTTTGTTACATATACAAATTCTAACAGTCACCTGTATTTGGAATAAAAAATTTTGTATAAAAATGTGTGCCGTAGTTTGAAAAAACACGTTTTTAGTCGTAATTTTAGTTTCCTAAATTACTAAATAATGCAATACTCACTTGAACTTGAACCAAAATTTTATCAATGAATTTCACTTTGCAACAAAATTAAACAAACAAAATAACTTTTCCACTTTTCACAAAGGATAAATAACAATTCAGGTTTTTAAATGTAAATTTAAGAATTTTATTTTAAATTTTCCAAAATTTTTAATGAGTTACACTTTCGACGTCAAAAAAATTGTGAAACAATTAATTCCAAAACAAATTACAAGTATTTCTAACGGTACTTTTTCCTTCTTTTTGGGATAACTAGATATTTATTTATTATAACTAAAATTTGTGCACGGATAACAAAATATTTAGTTAATGTAGGAGAACAAAAGATTTTATTAAATGAATATATGAATTCCATAGAAAGAGAAAACATATTACGTTCAACTTTTATAGAAATGAAACAAAAGTCAAAAGTAATTTTTGTTATTTTTATTAGCAACGAAAATTTTTGTTTTATTAACAATTTTTTCTCTTAATGAACTAAATATTTATTTATTCTTACAAAACAGATTTTTCTTGCATTCAACGAAAGTTTTCGTTAAAATAAATTGTCTTATTATTTATATTAACGAAAATATTAATTATATATAACTAAAAATTTAAGAAAACCTCCATCGTTGAGATAACTAAATATTTTTTTAAGCAACAGAACTTTTTTTTTTGCATTAAATAAACTTTAGTTGTAGATACTAAATTTTAATAACTAAAGTACTTTAGTTAATAAAAATATAGGATTTTTTTCAGTGCAAAATGTACGCGTAGCTAATTGATTGTAATTATGATTTTTCTTACGATAAAAACTCATAACTCGACATTTCCCAATATTAAGTTCCAATTTGTTTCCTTGGCACCATAGAGTAAAACGGTTTAAATCTCGTTGAAGAAGCTCACAATCATTCAATGTTACTATTTCAACAAATATTTTCATATCATCTGCATAGAACAAAAACTCATTAATAAAAAATTGAAAATAGCAGAGGACCAAGGTGACTACCTTGCATCACCCCTGAAGTACCTCCTATCCCAGATGGTATACGATCCACTAATATAACTGTTTGTGTTTGACTTTTAAGATAAGAAGCTAACCACAAAAGCATGCCAGAGTGTACAACAGCGAAGTGCCACTTGGATATTACAATTTCGTGTAAAGTTCTGTCAAAAGCTTTTTTAAAATCGGTGAATAGTACATCAACCTGATCACCCTTTTCAATTATATTCACAACAAATTCAATCATATTTGTAGTATAAGATCTACAAGGAAAAAAACATGTTGCTGTGGAATGATAAACTTTCCAATCTCTTTAATCAATATATCCCAAACAATACATTCGAACAATTTAGTGATAGCAGACAGAATAGAAATGGATCTATAATATCCAGTAATCTATGAATCTCCACATTTATACATAGGAATGGCATACGAAGTCTTTCAGCAAGCAGGAACAAATCCAACTTCAAGTTATCTATTAAATACAAATTGCAAGGGAAGAGGAACAACCTTATACTAACAGATATCTTTACTGTAGACTGAGAAACTATAGACAGAGGAAACAACTAAAAAATGTTAGTGAGGAGGGTGGATGTAGATTCTTTCAGCTGGAGGAAGAGACCCAACCCAGCTTCTGAAAAAGTGTTGATTATTGAACCGCATGAGATGGTGGTGTTTCTTGGCGCACTGTATTGACAGGATTTAGGCAAGGCTAAACTTACTAATAAAGACAAGTTTAGAGGGGATGCTCTTACTCGGTGTCATCCAAGGAGCAGGTAGGTTGGGTACAGTTTGGATATGGCTTTTTTTAAGTTAAACCAGAATTTTTTCTATTTCAACAGGTATCGCAAAATACATGCAGTCAATAGTGTGTCAAATACGAACTGGTGAAAATATATCGAATCACTTACAAATCACAGATGTGCTACATCTAGTTGATGTTGTGGTTGAAAAAGCATTAAATTCAATAAATAATCTTTAGTAAGAATGTTTATGATAAAATACGAAGCGCTATTCAAACATTTACCAAAATTATTTGGGATATATTTAGAATATTGCATGCACTGTGAAATATCAGGCTTTGAACCACCAGCCCAGAAATCATTCCATATTCTAACCCCTTCAGTAATCGTGTAGTTTCAATTGCCAACGTGCTTTCTCCAGGTATAACTGGCACACTTTCCTGGGTTAGGGTAACGATTTATTTTAACTCAAAAACTATTAGCTCCGCTAACCAACAAAAGTGGTAGATTTACAAATGTATCTAGCAAACCAATATTTTTTACGTTGGTGTTATGTCCGCCCCACTTAACAGTTTAAGCTCTAAAGAGCCCATTTTAAATCTAGATTTCTTTTGCTACAATTTTTGGGCCGTTGATGTTTGATATGCAAGAGATGGACTGGTTTGATATGAAAATTTCAAATTCACACACATATAAAATTTGTTTTTTCGGATGGATCTAATCTTAAAAATCTGAGAATAATATGAAATTTTAAAAGGAATTATTGAAAACTTTTCTTAAGAACCAACTCGATGTTTGCAATTCCGACGATTTTCAAAACTGAATAGTATTGGGCCTCTGTATGTTCCCTAATATATTGAGAAAATTTAATTTAAAGAATAGTTTGTCTGCAATGAGCCATCTACCGGTAAACAGTTTTTTATTGATAAAAAATTCTAAAAGGGTGGATGTGGAGACAGACTCTTAAGAACATAGAGAAAAAACAATATATGAGGAATAAATATAGAGGTCCATTACTCCAAAAACGTCAATTCTGTTTGAAAGTTTGATTGTGTTTGGCAATTAGTCCAGTAAATTTGTCGCCTGAGAGTATGGGGTAGTATGCGTCAAATCGGTTAGTTCTAATTTTTTGCACTTGTCTATGATATTGACCTAATGAATGATCCAAGTTTGTGACCTCGAACGCGTCAAAAATCGAAAAAACCGCGAAAAAATCTTTTTTTTTTTTTTTTTCAAATTTTGGCGATTTAACCTTAAAAGACTATGTATACTGTCCTGTGTTTTCTTTTACTCTATTTCTGTTGAAATAAATAAAACCAAAGAAAACACCAAACGATAGCTTAAAGGACTAGTTTTTTCTTTAAACTTTCTTAGGACGTTTTTAAAAGAGACTAAATTTTCTACAATATGATAGTAAAACTGTCTCTGCAGACCCAATATTTTCCGAGGTTAAACTTTTAAAAGTTTATCATTTTTGAATCAGATACTGAAACACTCTGTAGATGGTTTGCACAGCACCCCCTTATTCCTTACAATAGATTTTATTATGTCCATCAGCAGTGGCCTGGTTGGAGAGTCTAGTGTCAACAGCTACATGACTCTAGAGATTGGGTGAGAATTGATACTAAAGATGGTTGGTCAGAACTTCCAGGAAGTGAAATTCAAACGTAAAAACAATGTGGTGTCCCTTTCTTCAGCTGTTTGAACTATTACTGTTGGCAATAAACAGGTAACTGTTGATCCTCTAACAATGTTTTACAGGATGTGTGTCTTGTTTTAAGACTTAAGAATTGCGACTTAAGAATTGCGAGAGTTCTTCACTTACGAACTGTCACCAATCCCAATGTCATTGTTCTTTGACGAGGGAATGAGAAAGGGCACAAAATCCACCTTGTATTCAGTATTTCAACCTGTAACCTTAAATGAGAAGCAAGGGTTAACGATATTTGTAGTATCGGATGAAGGGCATCTACTTCACAAAGTTGTGTGGCCTCGAAGCTCATCATTTAGTGCGATAGCTGACAGATACATACAGTACATTGCTGTTCAGTATGGCTCAAACGTGGCAGTAGCTTTCGATGGTTAGCCTCACAAAGAGCTCTGAGCGTCTTCAAAGAGCCCAGTTACCAGCCAAGTGAAAACTTAGATCTGTGAAATAGCTGTGTTATTTTGTCTGTCTTCCAATTATTGTAGCATTGCAGATTAAAATATCAGAATGTTTAAATTAAAATCATTAAAATTATTCTGGTTTTCACATCTATCAGCATTCCAAGCAACTATTATATACATTTTTATATTTAAAATAATCAAAACATATCATAGAAAAATTTGCGTCTATCAACACCTTAGAAAGCATGTTGTTGTGGGACCTTGTTCTTAAAAGTGTGTTATGTGTTGTTGTGACACACCTTGTAATTTCTACTACCAAACACATTTTATTTTTAAAAAAATAGCGTATCATCAAAGAATATTCCATAACTTAGAGCAAGGGATGGTATAGTTGATTGAAAATCTTTCATCCGCCAGCACCCCTAAGATATCACTTTGGCTAATGAGATTGCACTGCTATTGCCAGTGGTATACGATATCACAAGATAACTCATATGACAATAGCAGGCACTAAAGTACGCGTGGTTGTCACACCCATAGGTCAACAATTTTAAATTTTACAAATCTTCCTGAGGAAAGCTAAGTAAATTAATTGGTATTAATGCGCATTCTTGCCGTTTGCAAATCACTATCGGCTAAGTGTCACCATTTTTAATAATTTTATTTATCATGATTGCCATTCATGTTTAATCATACATAAGCTATGCTTCTTTGTATAGAATTTATGCGACATCTGTCTCGTAACTGTGAGCTTAAAGTATCAAGTATCAATTTACAAGTATTAAGTCTTCACTTAAGTTTAGAAACATGTATTACATACAATTTCAAACCAACAATTTTGATATACAAATGTAATTGTTTCAGGTTATACTAACTTTCCTACGCTCAATTTTTATTTAGCATGATGACTAGAATGCAAATTGCAGAAGACAGTAGCAATATAACTTTAAAAACTGCATTATAGATCAATTTTTTAAGATCCTTAAAAAGAAATTTTTATTATTTTTATGAATTCATAAATAAAAAATAATAATTTTAGTGGTATTTAATAAAAATTAAAAAAAAAACAATAAAAAAAATTACCAAGTCCAGGAATTGAACTCACGATCTACAGAACATCAGTCGAGCGCGATATCCACATCGCAATTTGAAACGTTAAGAAATGATGGATGTGTTTCATATTTAAAAATATTTTGCTGATTTAAAAATTGATAATGCGAATATATAGATTTTACTCTATACAAAATTTTACAACGCGGCTAAAGAAGTTTTCACTTCAAAAACTTTTTTTTCTTAGAAATAATCTGTTTTGATATTTTGCAGTAGTTGCACGACATATGATATAGAGTAGGTTGGCATTGGCGTTTGTTTTTCATATAGTGTCATAAATTGTCTCACATATGTTCTGTGGTAGATCCGAAATTTATTTGTTGCAAAATTGGATAGATGTAGTTTTGCTTCTGTGTAGCTAATTATCTTTTTAAAATTTATTCGATATCTGTTTGTAAATAGTTTGTTTTGTTTAAACTAATATGATACATCAGATTCTACTTGTAACCAAAACTGTCTGATCTCGTAGTCTACCTATTTCTAGCGGACTTTTTTTCAGTTGTACTTCAGTTTCAGTTGTGTACAGTTGTTTTTGCTTGAATAATATTTTTGTTGTACCTATTTCAAATTAAAATGTCGTATAAAGCTGCCATCTACATCGACAGGTACATTAAAAAATATGAATACAATAATGTATTGAAATAATTTGTATTGATTGGTAACAATCAATAATTCTATATGAATACATAAAGTATTGTCCAGAAATTTAATGCGAAAAATCCCATATAATGTAAAAACATTTCCATAATATGGAGTCTAATGACAGTGGAAAAAATCAACTTAGTTAAAATAAATATGTGATGAAGAAGTTTCAATTTCGAAATTGATTTCAAAATCGATAGGGTGTCTGCCTAGGGTTCGAGCCGGGCACTGACGAGGAAGGTTCGAATTCATCCAAAACACGAAAAATGTGAAGTGGAGTTTTTTCTGAGAAACTTCAAACCATACCTTTGAATTGAAAAAATTCCAATTACTTCTTTACTTACTTGAGTTTGATTGATCTCAAAAATCTTCAATATATAAACACTTTTATTCTCTTCCATTTATTAACATCAGCTTTATTTGTATGTTTTTTCCATAATAATAGTATGTATTATTTTCTTACCTATAGCCTAATGAACTTAACCTATTGTCTAATGAAAATTTTCATAAAAAATTATCATTATTAAATTGGTATGATTCCAATTGGGCAAATTGTTTTGATTTTATTAAATTACTTCGGTCTGAAAGACCTAAGTATTACATTCATGAGCCAAATGTGAAATTCTTACCCCCACTTTTTTGGCATTTCTCAACGTTTTAGGACCTACTGATTCTAAAAAAGCAAAAAAAATGTATGTCTGTCTGCCGTCCGTCATTACCTACACTGCAGGGAAAACCGCTGGAGGGATTTCAAAAAAATTTTTTTTTCCTAAAAAAAGGTATACTCCTTGTCCCTTGAACAGATCCGAAAGGACGTTCGATAACTATACCGGAAGTGTGTCAAAAAATCGTTATGTGTGTCAAAACAGCAAGTTTTCATATTTTTGGCTTAAAAAACGTTCATTTTAAGTGACTACGAGTAGGAACATTGAATTTGGAGAATATGGTAGGAGTGTGAGATGTGAGATCAAAAACTAGATTATTGCATTATAAGTTTGTCAAAAAAATGTTGTCAAGTGTGTCAAAAGAAAGATTTTTATTTATTTTTTTACCCAATTTTTGAAAAAAAAATAAAATTAATTGTTTGTTTGAAATGAAATTTTATTATTATTATTGAGAATTATGGCATTATAAGTTTGTCAAAAAAATGTTGTCAAGTGTGTCAAAAGAAAGGTTTTTATTTATTTTTTACCCAATTTTTTTTGAAAAAAATAAAATTAAAAGTTTGTATGACATGAAATTTTATTAATATTATAGAGCATTATGGTATTATAAGTTTGTCAAAAAAATAATGTCAAGTGTGTCAAAATATGATTTCATTTATTTTTTTAGCCAATTTTTTGGAAAAAAAATGTAGCTGTTTTTATGACGTAAATGTAATTGAAAATGAAATTGGACATGGAAATTTTTGAATTTTTGAAATATTTTTGGAATATTGAAAAAGTTTGTATTTTTGATTTTGTAATAATTTTTGCAATATTTTTAAAATTTCGGGAAAAGTTTTAATTTTTGATTTTGTAAGAATTTTTGAAATATTTTTAGAAATTTGAAAAATTTTTCATTTTTGATTTTAATATAATTTTTGGAATTTTGAAAAAATTTTCAATTCTTGATTTTGTAATAATTTTTGTTATATTTTTAGAATTTTGGGAAAATTTTGAAATTTTAAGAATTTTTGGATTTATATTGGAATTTAGAAAAAGTTTAAATATTTGATTTCATTCTAATTTTTGGAATATTTTTGGAATTTTGAAAAAGGTTTCAATTTTTGATCGCTCGTGCCTCGCTCAAGGTGATGACTAGGCCTACAATAATTATTCCATACAATTTTTTTGTAAGTTTAAAAATTGACCAAGTATAGGCTTAAAATTATAATTTTATCCTTTTTATTAGAACTTTGAGCTTAAGTCGGCACGTGTTATATATGTTTTTTTTTGTTGTTTATTTTTACATGATTCTCGATTACAAAATCATAGTGAATCTGACAAATATTTAATGTGGTTAATACATTTATAAAAAAAAAAATAAAACTTAACTAGACTTACAAATATATATTTTACAAATTAAAAATTTAATTGAAATTAAAAGGGAATAAGAAAATTTGACAAGTGGATTGATTTTTTTTTTTTTTTTAAATAGTTTATTTATTATATTTAGAAAGAGAGAGAAATCAGAATATGAGATATTTAATATATTTTTTCAAACAATTTAATTTTTTAAAGAAAATAGTTTTATGATGCTCTGATAAGTAGTTGCTGGAAGTGATGTTTAAACATGGAACAATTCATTTCTTTTATGTTGACTGGTGTTTCGTTGTAGGATCTGAGTGCTGAATTGAGTACTGAATTATAGCCATTTTTTGTTGTGTTTCCTCTTATTGTTCTTAATATTCCGCCAGAACGAGTAGGGTATCTATGATTTTGACTGACAGAATTTAATATAATACTGGATGTGATTTGATTTGTTTTAATTTTTGAACCATAATTGAAGCAAACAGTGTGTAGTTTTGGTGCGCTTTAAGTATTTTTCTTTCATTATGAATTATGTTTGTAGGAGTTAGTCTCTCATATTTAAAAAGGTTTTTGATTGCCCTGTTTTGTGTTGTTTGTATAGATGATATAAGAAATCTTGCAGCTGTGCCCCAGCATACTATTCCATACAGTACATGTGATTGAAAGAACGATGAAAACAATTGATTTTTGATGTAATCTGGTATATATTCACGTACTTTTTTTAGCACTCCTGCAATTCCAGATAGTTTTTTTTGTAGTGCGATAATGTGAGGTTCCCAATTTAATTTACTATCTATAATGACTCCCAAATATTTGTATTGATATACTCTCTCTACTTTATTGGTGTTATATGATATGTCAAGACTAACAATGTTTATTTCACTAAATAGCATATATTTCGTTTTTTCAAAGTTTAGTGTTAATTTAAGCATTTCAGACCATTCTTTTAAGATAGATAAGTCTGCGTTCATTTTAATTTCAATATTGCTCCAGTTATGGTCATTATAGATTATTAATATATCATCTGCAAACATGATTATTTCACCTTGAAGTTTGAATGTAGTCAGATTATTTATGTAGAGTGAAAAAAGTATTGGGCCCAAAACACTTCCTTGAGGTACTCCGAATTTGATGTTTTTTGTACAGCTATTTATTTCCTTGATTACTACATATTGCTGTCTGTCGTTTAGGTATGTATTAAACCAGTTGAGAACGGCTCCACCGATACCATAACTCCGAAGTATTGATCGCAGGATAGTTGGAATTACAGTATCAAACGCTTTCGACATGTCAACGAATAAAGATCCGGTTTTAAGTTTATTGTCAACATTTGATTGAATCATGCGTGCATCGAAAAGCACAATTTGTGTATTAGAGTTATTTTTAAAACCATATTGTGCATTACTCAAAATTTGATTTATTTCCAAAAAATCAATCAGTCTTCGTTTTATTGCCTTTTCGATTATTTTTGATATAATAGAATTAAGACTAATCGGTCGATAGTTTGTTACTTCAGTTTTTGTTCCTCCTTTATAAATTGGGATTACCTTCGCAATTTTCAGTTGTTTTGGGAAAACTCCTTGCTTCATCGACTGATTAATAATTTTTTTTAACGGATCCAATAGTAAGAATTTGCACAATTTGACAGTATGAACATCGATGTTATCGTATCCCCGAGATGAAGTGTTTTTTAACGTATTTATTATTTCAAGAACAACTTTATCAGTGATTTCAGTGAAGTTTGTGAATTTTGGTTCTAGAGCTACAGAAGTGTAGTGGGTGTTATAATTTTTTGAGAGATTTTCACCAACCGTAGAGAAATATTCATTTAGATAGTCAGCATTTTCCTTCACATTGTTTAGCACAACATTATGTTTACTAAGTCTTATATTGTTGCTTTCTGTATGTTTACCATCATATAAGACTTCTTTTATGATATCCCAAGTTGCTTTCGAATTATTACTTGTGTTTCTGAATTTATCTGCAAAGTACTTTTTTTTGTTTGCGAGTGCTTCGTTGGTTGATTTATTTCTCCAAAAATTATATTCCCAATTAACGTACTCATTGTTAGGATATTTGTTCTTCTTTTTAAACCAGAATTCTTTAGTGCGCTGCATTTCAAGTATAGACTCAGATATCCATGGTTTTTTGATTTTTTGTTTAATTGTGATCTGTGAATTTGTGGTACAGTTCAATATATGATGTTGTAGTTGATCATTAAATTTTTCAAACATATCATCAATATGATCATTTTCATCTAGATTAATTGGATTATGTAGAAGTGATTCGACGAGTTTGTTGTGATTAATTTTTTCTCGTTTTATTTTTGTGTGGTGTTTTAGCTTTGTATTAGTTATTTGATCGACCTCAACAAAGATCCAGTTGTGATCAAAATTACTTATTCTAACATGTTGCAGTTTGATGTTGTTTTTAATTGTGTTTGTAATCACATGATCTAATGTAGTGCCGCTCTCATATCTAGTAATTGTTGTTTTGTCACATATGAAAAAATTATTGGTCATTAACGTATTGATATACATATTAGTTAGATTATTTGTTTGTTGTAGGTCCAAATTAAAATCTCCAACTATGAGCGTATTATTATTGTTGTATTTGTTTAATAATTCATCGAGCTGATTCGTAAAATTGGTGACGTCATTTATATTGTTTCTACCTTGTCTATAAATACATATTAGTATCATGTTAATTTTATTATCTATCAATTTTATTGAGAGAAAGCTGTCATGATTATCACTTGATTTTTCAACAACTGCAGCATTGATAGAATTCAGTATGAAAAAAGCTACTCCACCATACGCTTGATCCGGCCGACAGCAATGGAGGCAGTAATAATTTGGTATTTTTACATATTTCATCAGCTCTTCACTACCCCAAGTTTCAGTAACAGGAATAATATGTATTGTTTGTGGAATATCGCATAGGATTGAATTAATACGATCTACTTTTGATATTAAACTTCTACTATTCAGATATAGAATCTTTACGGAGTTTTCTTTTGAAAATATTAAATTATTTGTGTCTGTAATTCTTGTTATGGAGTGGAAGGATAATGTATCTTCAATATCGAGTTCTAAGTTCATTGAGATTGTCAACGTTATCTATTTTAATGGGATCATCCCCATCTTTTATTCGTATGTAAATCCTCCCATTCATATTCCATACATGTTTTATAATTCCCTCGTTTCTCATATCTCTCGCTTTCTTTAATATAAATTTATTCATGTTTGTGAGATGTTCATTAATAAATATTTTCCGTTGTCCACTTGTCGATGTTTCTTCAGTTTGAAATATTGATTGTTTAAAATTATATGTTTTTTTCTTTTTGAGACTTAAATTACGTAATTTCATATCAGAAAAGGTCACAATTACTGAGCCAGGCATACCTGTATTAATGTTTCTGTTCTTTTTACGATAAATTGTTTTTATGTCATCCCTATCAAATGATATATCCTTAGTTGTAAATAGTGTATGTACTTTAGCGTCAAGATCTTCGCCATTACTTTCTGGTAGGCCATTTATTTCGATATCATTCATTAGGAAATTTTGCTTGAAATGATTACAATAGGATCTGAGTTTAGATGTTTCAGAGTTGGTATTTTGTGACTTTAATTCATTTACAAAGTATTTGAGAGCATCAAGTTCGTTCCTTAAAATTTGTTGGTTGTCATTTATTGTAACTATTTGCTGTTTGATGTCATTGTAATCTTTCATTACTCGTTCAATATCTGTTGCCATATTCAGTAAACGAGATATTTTTTCGTCATAGCTGTTTATTTTCTCAATCAGATGATCGATTTTTTGCTCAACTGATAATTTTTGTAGGTCAACAATAATATTTTCATTTGACTTACTTGTATTTGGTGGTGTGCTATCTGGTTTTGTAGCTGATCGAGTGCGAGCAGTACTTTCAATTTTGGATGAACCGTTGTTTTTGGTCATGTTTGCTGTCTCAGTTATTGTTGTATTTTTTTCCTTTTCACTTTTTATTTTTTTTTCAATTCAATAAAAAAACTTTTTATATATTTTTTTTTTCTTATTCTCAAATCAATAAAAAACACTTAAAATAATATAGAATTATGGATAAAATTATAACTGGAACTTTCATTGACACTAAATACACAATTTAAAACTATTCTTATTTTTATATTCCTTTTCTAACAATTTTTATTTATTTTTTTTAAAGCACGTCTGAAATTTGATAACCACAATATACGCCATTTTTAATTCGACTCGATCGAGTTTAAATTTTAGAAGACTTATTATGTGGTGTGTTGAAACAAATTTCTGGCCGGCACTACTTAAATTTTCCTACTTCAAAAATAACTGGCACCCTAATATATATATATATATATATATATATATATATATATATATATATATATATATATATATATATATATATATATATATATATATATATATATATATATATATATATATATATATATATATATATATATATATATATATATATATATATATATATATACATATATATAAACATCACAAATGAAAACCTGTACGGCAAATTGGTTCAAATGGAAAACACTTTTAAAGGTTTTTTGTTATTGTTTTTCTAACCTATCAAGGTTTAACTGATTAAAATCAAATAAAATAGAATTATTTTATTAACTTTTTTTTGTTAATTCAATTGGGATTTGAAAAACACTTTTCTTTTCATTTCTCTTCTTTTTTTACTCGTAATTTATTTTGTGCGACCCTTTTCAATTTTTTTTACCGTATAACTGTATTGTTAAAGCAAGGGAACTGTTGAACAAAAAAAAATTGAATTGATATCCTAAAAATAAATGAAAAGAAAAAAAACAAGAAAAACTGTGACTGCTGGACAACGATTTTTTGATTATTTTAGTTCCCTGTTATATATTTTTTTTTACATGGTTGGATAATTTTGACAAATACATCAAGATGCGAGCTTTTTGCGATGCAAATAAAATTTAATATTTTTTATTAGGGTGAAAGTAAAAAACAACAAGAATATTAAGATTTAAGGAAATATTGTTTTTTGATAACTTTGATATCGTTGCTTAATATTCTGGTGGCATATTGGCAATAGAATGGTTTTCATGGAGTGAAGGTTAAATAATAGAAATCCTAAATGGTTTTGGTTTAAGGAACTACAACAAGATACAAAAATAAAAGTGTGTAAAAAGTTGTTATTTTTATACATTTCTGCTACATCAATAGAATCACCATATAAGATTGAGCGTGAGAATTGATCCAACAATACCAAATGTTTGTTTATTGTTTTTCAAATAAAAAGTCATAATCAATTAAAATAACTAAAATAATTCAACCGTAGTCAACCTGTTTCACCATTTACAAAAAAATCTTTCAACTATAACTCATAATCTTAGAATCAGTCATTTTATAAAAAAAAATTCAGGACATATTCATAAACAAAAAAAAAACTAAAACATTAAACCCATAAATCATAATTATGCTTCTTGTTTAATTTTTTTCGTCACAGTTTGTGGTAGCTATACTCCTTTTTAGTAAATAAACAAAATGTTTGTGAAATGAATGTCCATAGTGTCCTGCAAGATTCGAAAAAAATATATATATGTACGTGGAAAAACCATAACACACAGAGATTCAAGGAGAGACAAGCTCCTTAAATGACACATTTTTTTCTTCTAAGAATAGAAATGATTAATTAGAGTTTTCTGGTATAATGTTTCCTGTTATTCTCGTTCTGATATAATTTTTTGTTTATTAAATGAGAGGAAGGAAGTTTATATTGTATGGATTTTGAATGTCTGTTTATATTTTATTTGCTATATACATAAATAAAGTCATGATACAAAAAGCTCGAAGCAAAAGAGACACACACATATAATTAGATGAATTTGTTGAGGAAATGTAGTTATACAGAAATAAAAAGTTACAGATTATGATGAAAGGTAGATAGCTAGATGGTTTTTATTACTAAATTTTATACCAATAAAATTATTCTATGATTAACCTCATAACTCTTTAAGCTTATTTTTGAAATGATTTATTTTTACAGTAATTAGAGACAGTGTGCAGAAATGTCATCACTTTGCATTACAAGATTAAAGGTAGGTTGCGTTAGTAAAGTTTATAATGATCTTAAAAAATTTTCTATTTAAACTCTTGTCTTTTTCTGCAAAATTAGTTAGTAATTAAATAATTAATAACTAAGACAAGTGTTTAAATCGAAAATTTTTTTAAATTATTAATTATGTTCCGCCAAGTACCAACGGTATCTACCATAAACTTTATAATGGTCGTCCGAGATCAAACCAGAATAATATGTATTCCTGTTTAAACACTACGCCTTTGAAAACAAACAATGTGCCTGACATTAAACTACATTAAATTTGAGCCTGGCTTGAATCATGCCAAAAAAGAATTAAATACATGTTTTACTGTTAAACGCTTTGGACACATCCAGACGCCGTGATTACTGATACTGACCAGGATTCGAAAAAATCTCATCTATCAAAAAGTCAAACAAAATTGAAAAAAAAAAACGAAATCAAATATGGATCAATTGTTATATAGTACCTGAATTTTGAGCGCAATATTGTGAAATTATAGGATAATACATATTCTTATTATGAAAGTTATATACCTTTGTTAGATGTCTATTGGCTCTAAAAAGGTTTGTATGGAATGAGTAGATTTAATAAAATTGATTTTATATTAGAGTTTTTTTTCTTTAAATGGTAAATGATCAAATCTGTTGGGGTATTTGGCCAAAATTGAATTTACCACAGAGATTTATTTATTAATAATATGTTTATTTTTATTTGAATTTCTGTAAATTATATCTAGCCTATACTATGTATAAAATCTTTTACAACTTCATTGAGATGAAATAATGGTATTGATGGTGAGTGATGAAGAAATAGATTTACCGAATGCATCTTTAAACTCCTGTTTTTCTAACATTTAAACTAACATATCTAAAATAGTCGATGATTTCAAACTCGTTTCATCAATTATCAAATCATCAAAAGTTCAAATAAAATCAAAAGAAGCTGTTTCTTAGACTGCAATTGCTGAAAATATACATACCATAATAAATCAATATTTGAAATGTCCATTAACAATAGATCAAATCGATGTTGAAATAGGTAATAACACTAACACTGGTGTGGTAAGACCGTGATATGGGACTTGGCAAACCCGTAGGAGCTGAGCTATAGTGGAATCTAACTGGTTTTTGTAAACCGTAAACCTGTTGTCTTGTCTAGCGGGAACGGAGACCTTGGCTTAGCTCTCTGGATCGCGGCAAGGCGCTCCCTAATTAGCACCTCCTGGTGGGTACACACTAGAGAGGACTCAGGTAGGGTTAAACCATGAAAAGACTTCTAACAGGTATAGACGAAGGCCTTTAGGTGACCATTATTGCGTCTTAACTCGTGGGAACAATATGGATAAACATTTTAGTCACCTTTTAAATTTTTTAAAAATGTTGTTTTCACTTATTTATTACTTCTTACATCCTACGATGAAATATTGGCCTCTGTCATATTTTATTATATGAAAGGATTTATTGTTTAGTTTCCCATTTTTATAACAAATTATATTTTGATCAAATGACTATAACATTTGATAAGAAATTTGAAATATACATCCAAAATATTTGTGGATTGAAAGCCAACCGTGACGCCGTGCAATATCATCTCGAGAATGACAAATCACACAATCTTTTTCTTACAGAAACAAAATTTTCTGTGTGACGTAAAACTGGGTCCCAAATATAGGCTTGGATCGGCATTTAAACTTCATCAAGGTGTATGTGCATACATTCGTGAGTGTTGCATATAAACGCTTTCCAAATTATGAACTACATGGTGATGGCTACAACACAGTAGTATTAAAAGTTTGTTTACCTGAAATTCCTGTTTTCACAATAGCTCCATACCGGTCCTCAAACAAACATAGTCCCAATTTTTTGAATCTATTGATTAATGTTGTGGACAAAACTAGAGCACAGTTTCAAAATTGTGAGGTTATGGTTACGGTGACTTCAACGTCCAAAACAAATCGTGGTTAGAATTTTCCTTGAATTTTACTCCCTGTTCTTCTGTAAAACCATCACCATCTACGGCATCGTATGTGATAATGCCTACCACCTTGCTCTCATCTTCATCTAGCTCTAAAATATGATCTGTTCCATTAATGCCCGATCTGTTCATTTCCCATTTAATTTTTGAAAATTTAGTACGAACACGATTGTTGCAACAGTAAAAACATAATTAGTGCTTAAATGTTTTAATCAGCTAATCTACCTTTACCTCTAATCCCCCAAATTTTTTTCCAAGTTGCTCCAGTTATATGAACCCCTCCTATTGCATTTCTAAGGCATGTTACATCCCCTCATTACTTTGCAAGTTTACTTTTTCCGTCCTCTGCAGATGAATATTGGTTTTAAGCCAACTCTAAATGTTCTTCTAAATAGTCAACTAAGGCAACCTTTTAGTTGTTTGTGGACGCTCTAGCTATTTTTTAAAAATTTATCATTCGCCATTTTTAATACATAACGGTAGTCACAGCTTTTTTTTTCATGACATTTTGAAATTTCAAATGAGTTTGGAAAAAGTCATATGACCCAGACAGAATCGAGATTCATGAATTCATTTTCGAAATTTAGAAATTCAAGTGATATGACTTGAAGATATCAAGTTAGAATTGAACATTTCATTGAAGGATGCAAAAGTTAATAAAAATGCATCGAAAACACTTTGACGAAATTTTATTGGAGTATAGTGGTTGATGTGCCGTCACAAAATATCAACTTACCTGCATCGAAATGAAATCAAAGATAAGTTGCTTTGAAGAATATTTTGAAATTTCTCGCTATTGGCTTGCACGTCCACGATTACAGCATAATCAATTTTGTAGAAATGTTTGGTTTAATTTCACAATACAATATTTATAGCACCACATTGTTTGTAGTAATATGTAAAACAAATCTTAACAATTAATACATTTATTCTAGAAATATAAAATTTCACTTAAAATGTTTAACAGAACAATATTTTGTAAATTATTCGCCAAAAAATTATATAAGATTATATCTATAAATACCAAAAATAATTAAATATTCACCTGTGTTAAGTCTCTCGTTAATAAATTTCTTGACCACTTCGGGTAATCGCTAAAATAAAAGTGAGTAATTGATTTTAATTTTTGACATTTCATTATCTTATTCGCGCGTTTATAATTTTGAACATTTTTATACAGTAGAATATGCGGAAATAGCTGTTTATATACCTAGGGCGTTATGTAGGTTATTGCGCCCGGAAAGCGTAATCTAGCCCGAGGGCCTCTGGCCCGAGGGATGGATGTCGCTTGATGGGCGTAATACCCAGTAACGCCAGTGGTGCATACAAGATTTTATGCTTCACTTAATAAGCTAAAAACTAAGAAAGAATTTAATTTGTTAATCTATATTGATACGCAAACAAATACAAATGTATCGTAGTATGCCAAGAAAATAACTATTTGGAAGTTTAAAATAAATATTTATTCTCTTCCATTTAATTATATCAGCTTTATTTGTATGTTTTTTCGATAATAATAGTATATATTATTGTATTGTTTTCTAACCTATAACCTAATGAACTTAACCTATTGCCTAATGAAAATTTTATTCAATTGGTATGATTCCAATTGGTCAAATTGTTTTGATTTCATTAAAATTATTTTCAAATTATAATCACAATTGCTTTGATAAGTTTTGTTCAAAAATCAAATTTTAATAAATTCTCTTATTTCGTGTAGTTGAACTTGGTTGATTGTATGAGAAGGGCGTTTTTTATCATCAGGGTTTTTTTATTAAGAAATTTAATTTATCAATTAAAACAATAAAGATTTATTGTTTTAATTGAAGAAAATGTTTTTATTTTTTATAATACACAATTCTTTTTTATAATAAAATCTTTGTCAGAGAATAAAGTATTGTAATCGATTCGTGAATAATGAATTTTATTCTCTCGCAAATTAAAATTCTCGCTCGTGCCTCGCTCAAATTTTAAACTTTTGCTTGAGAATAAACTACTTCATTATTCACTCATTGATTAAACTACTATTGTTGTTTGAACGTTGCTATGTAAACAAATTCTCCTAAATTTTGTAGCGTATGACAAAAACATTGGATGACGTTTAAAATAATTTGATAGTTCTGGAAAACTATATGAACAATTAAAAACTAAAATGTTGCTAAACATTTTTAAGCAAATGTCAAAATCTTTTACTAGCTTAAATTGAATAAGAATTATTTACATTGTATAGACAAAACCACAGTAAAAATAATTTTATTTAGTTTTTTAGCGTGTTAATAGCGGGCGTTATGAATTCATAATGCCCTTTCATAACGCCCCGGTTTTTATGAATGTGCTTATATATTACGTATCCTAGACATTATAACAACTTTATATCATTGCGAAGCATAAAATAATGAACATACTCATGCTTGTTTACCTTCATTATCATGCAGCCATGTAGAAAATTGTTATTGTGAGTTATCACAAATTGAAACAATAAATGTTTGTATTTATGTAACTTGCATTTAAACTATTAAAATAAAAACGAGTTTTCGTTATATTTCAGATTATCAACAAAATAGAGCGAGTAAATAAATACATTCTAGATAAATAAGTTGCTATACTTGTATTATGTATTTATGTTAATAGAATTAAATTATTGAAATTAAATTGAATTGGATGGATCACCACAAACCTCCCCCCTAGTATTATCGATGATGAGACTATATGGACGCAGGCAAGTCAAAGTCACGGCCCGCGGCACTAATTGTTGTGGCCCGCAACACTTTTTTTCTCGTTTCGTGTTTTAATTAAAAAAGTTCAAAAAAATTGATTTATTAAAAATACAAACTAAATACAGACAGTTCAAAAAATAAATACAGTTTTAAGAACGTTCGTTGTATTTTTATATGAGTTCCATTTGTCATATTTCCCTTACTTTTGTACTAAATTTTGTTTTCAAGTTAAGCATATTGAATGATGCTAAAGCTGCATGGCAAACATACGCCTCCATTCACCACCATAGTTTTTTTCAGTTAAGAAAATTATGTCTAATATGTTGGCACCCAATATAAATTTTTGGAAATCTTTTAATATTGAATTCATTTTCTTAAATTTAACAAATTTCAAAATAATATTTAAATGTAAAATTTTACCTCACTAATAATTTTCATATATAATATCACGAGTCGTCAAATAATAGTCGATTATTTTTCATAATCATTATTACGAACGTCATTTGAGGTCCCGAGTACGCGTAGCGCACGAGGGAAATTTTTGACCTCAAATGGCATGAGTGGTAATGTTGACCAAGAAAAATGGAGCTTCAATATTTTTTGTGCAAGAAAAAAATAAAATATTTTGTTTAATATGTCGTCAGACTATTGCGGTGTGCAAGGAGTACAATATAAAAAGACATTACGATACCATTCACAATGAAGAATAAAAAAACATCGCTGGAAAAATGCGCGAGAATAAGTTGTTCGAATTAAAGACAGCTCTTTAAAAACAACAAAATATCTTCATTAGGCCAATCACAGAAAATGTTGCCGCTGTTAAAGCTAGCTATCGACTACCGCATTTAATTGCAAAAAAATCAAAACCCTTTATGGAAGGTGAATTCATAAGTGAATGTTTGGTAATAGCAGCCGAAGAGTTATGCCCAGATATGATAAAAAAATTTGAAGGCATAGGTTTATCGCGAAATACAGTTGTTCTAATTTAAGCGGTCAACTTCGTTCAGTTGTATTGAATTTTGAAATGTTTTCAATTGCAATCGACGAGAGTACTGATTTACTAGATATGGCTCAGTTAGCCATTTTTTTCGAGGATGTGATAGTAATATGACAATAACTGAAGAACTTTTAGAAGTAATTTCAATGAGTGGTACAACAACTGGAGATGATATATTCGATGTTCTTATGATGGCTATTAAAAAACATGATCTTCCAATGGATAAACTGGTGTCTTTGGCAACTGATGGGACCCCTTCTATGAAAGGAGCTACACGTGGTGTCGTCGGCAGACTAAAAGATTATGTTAAAACCCAGCATAATACATCTTTTCACCAGCAAGTTTTATGTTCAAAAGTAATCAAAATTGATCATGTATTTAAAAAAGTTACTAAAATCGTTAATTTTATTCGAGCACGTGGCTTAAATCATCGGGAATTTACGTCATTACTAAAAGATGTGGAATGTGATTACGAAGATTTGCCATATTATACTGAAGTCCGTTGACTTTCGAGTCATAAGGTTTTAAGGAGATTTTTACAGCTGTTGGACAAAATCGTACTCTTTTTAGTTATGATGTAAATATTATGACTGCACTAAACTGAAAAAAGTTGATTGGATACAAGATTTGGCTTTTTCAGTTGACATTACTGGAAATCTCAGTCAACTCAATCTTAATCTTCAGGGTAAAAACATGCTCATAACCTCGTTGTATGACCAAATAAATTCATTCAAACAAAAGATACAGTTGGGGAAAATACAATTGAAAAAAGAAAATTCATACAATTTTTCTAGTTGTAAGACTCTTTTGCTTAAACATCCAGAGTTAAAATTTGAAAAATATGAAAAACAACTGAAAATGTTGGCAGACGATTTCGAAAAGAGGTTTTCAGATTTTCAAAATAGTGAATCACATTTCAATATTTTTTGCTCTCCAATGTCTGTTGACATTGACAATATTAAGGAAAATTTGCAAATGGAGTTTATAGAACTACGATGCGACACGTTATTGAACCAAAAATATAAAAGAAATTGGTATTCCAGAGTTTTATGAGTATTTACCTGCAGGACGTTTCCGGGTATTCGAAATTTTGTTATACGCATATTATCGATGTTTGGTAGCACGTATATTTGTGAACAACTTTTTTCACAATGAAAGATAAATCAAACTTCGCAGTAAACCAGATTGACTGAAGAACATTTAGCATCAATATTAAAAATCACATCAAGCCAAAAACTAATACCAGATTTTGATGAATTGAAAAATGAAAAGCGGTGCATTCTATCAACAAAAAAAAAATGAATTAAAAGAATTAATAAATATATTTGTAAGAATTAATAAATTTCTATATATAAATTTTGTTTTATTTTCTTTATGGTCAATTATATTCCATCAACCCACAAATTTAAAATTTTTTAAGAACCAAATCCAGTGTGGCCCACTTAAGGATTTGGAAAACAATTTTCAAAAAATTTGGCCCGAATACCGAAATGAGTTTGAAATGCCTGTTATAGAGATTATTATGCTACAGCATGAAGGAATGAGTGGAGGTACGAGTGGTTTTGAATGCTCGCGTAGTTGCGGTTGAAGGATGGCATATCTGATGCTGTGGAATGGGGTCAAATTTAACCCTCTAAGAAGATACAGTTGCCTAAGAAGGAGAAGGCTGAATCCGTTTTGAAGTTGGTGAGTTTTGAGTTCAGTCATCTTTAGATTGTTCCCTAAAGCAAGGTTTTAATCTGTCGATGGAGACTCGAATGTGTATTATGGCAGCAGATACCATCAATTAATTGAGTTTGTTCACTGGACCGTGCTCGCATGGTGGAGCAATTTTGACGAAAACCACGATAGCGTTTATCATTTTGATTCGTAGATCTACTCTGATATTATTGAGAAGGTCGGAAATAACCTTGTTGCTGTAACGAAGAAGAAAAATGGGAAGCGGTAGGTTCAGAAAACGCATGGAGTTGATATTTCCTTAGGGAAGCGAGAACACTGTCTGCTATCTTGATTCTTCTTGTAAATTGGTTTTGAGTACCGAGATAGTAGCACGAACAGTGGTTGGAAGCTTTTTCATCCAAAGAACTTTAAGAGTTTTTTTTGAAAGGTATTTCGAGATGCAGCAGTCAGATCCTGGATTAAATGTTAGGGCTTCATATCACAAAGGTCCGTCCCGCATAAAACGTTTGTATGCGATCTGAAGTGCTGCTGAAAGGGCGGTAAAGGAGAACTTCTTTGAGCCTATCATAAGGAAAATCTTGGTTAAGCTTTACCAAGATTTCACTGACTAACTTCTCCACTTTGGACGGGATCATACTACGTAGATGCTCATACTTTGTTTATTGGGACTTTAAATGCCCCAACAAAGATTGCCCTTCTAGGGAGATGAACCCAAAAGTTTGGCTCAATAGAACAGAATGTGGAAATTTTTGCCTCAAAAGATGGAGCTAAAGATGTTGGAGGAGACAAAAATGGAGTGGGAGATTATGGAGGATTGGAAGAACGTTCAAAGTTTACTCCAGACATAGTGGCGTCGATCCGCTTGGTGACTGGTGCTTCGGACTGGTATGCGTCAACCGCTTAGGTTTTGGGTCCGGAAGATGCAGCAGTTTTCTCGTGTTCTGGTGTACCTGTTGGAATTCCTTGGAACCATGTGCGGTGAAAAAGCCTAGTTGTAACGGAAACAATTAGTAGAGAAGTGTTACAGCGGTTAACACTTCTAACGCGTATCGTTCTGCGATGAGTAACGTTGAGATCGCAAATAAAATGATGAAAATTACGATAAAAATTTCTTTAAATGCCCGCATATACAAAAAACAAATGGCGTGAATAATAAAAAAAATACACTTTTACTAATAAACAATTCCCGGCTGAAAATTTAAAAAAATTACATGGAATTTGGTTTTTGTAGTCGGTGGTCACCAGATTTAGTTGGGGAAATATCCAATTGATCTAGCTAGTGGCATTGAGAGCGACTGGCTGGAATAAGTTATTGGAGTTTTGGTAGCTAGAGATGGTGTTGCTCAAATTATGTGTTGTTTAGGATGAACTTTAATGATGGCGTATCTTATAATTGAACAGATTAGCTATATATAAAATCTTTTTCAACTTCTTTCAGGTGAAGCAATGGTATTGATGGTATTTCCTTTTTATTTCATAGATAATATCATTGTTGAACGCATAATTTCTTACGATTGGCCACCGCAGTGCTGCTGGTTCAGTTAACCACGATGGTTGATACTACCGCAGCTGTAACTTCCAAAGGTTGATTCGCAGAGTACCTCTTAACGAGTAGTCAGCTTGTTTCTGTTCGCTACAATGGGTTTCAATTTTGTTGGATGATCAGATAGCCATGCTAACACAATAGTTCAGTCGGTCCAAACATAGTTTTCAAATGTATAGACCTTACTTCATTATTCAACTTCGCTTTAAGATGAGCACCGCATAGTTCTAATCCAGGTAATGCGAAATGTTTAATTGGTCAAACTTCAGTTTTAGATGCAAGGATTGCGTGTTACTTGCAATCTATTATCCTGTTTCAAATCTTTTGATAAAGAATTTTTGGTATGGTAACTGTAGGAGACGCAAACCCAAATAGATCTAATACCCGTGACGCCTGGGATATGAAAGTCGGCTTCGTCGCAAACTTTTTAGGTCATAAATTCTCTTTTTGTATACGCTCCCAAAAATAGCTTTATGCTTAATTTTCGGTCTAGGCCGTAAAAGTCGTCATAGCAACCATTTTGGGACTATTTTAAATGATTATAAATAATATCTTATTCTGAACAACAATATTATTCAGGTCGTCAAGTTCTTTTGCCTTCTCATCAATACTTTCCGGATTTGGGAGCATTTTCAAATACGTTTGTATTTTAAATTTTATGATTAATTTCGGATGACAAAATTGATAAATGAATAAAACAAACGTGTTGCTATGGTATAAGATTCAAGGCTTTCTTTTCCATTCGATTAATAATTATTATGGTTTCGAATATTTCGCTGGTATTTTAATGGATTAGGTACTCTGGAAAATTTTGGAGAGCTATTACAAAAAAATATTGTTTGCATTAAGTACCTTAATTAGGTTTTTTAGGACTCATTTGCTATTCCGAAACAGCAAATATTCGTCCTAAAAAACCTTATTTTAGGTACTTGATACAAAAATAGCTATTTTTGAGTTTGAATTTGGACCTAAGATTTTTGTGATGGAATCATTTTCTTCAAGAGATATTTTAGTACCTCTCTCACATTATGTGGTATTGATGCATATTTTACCTCGTGTAAATTCCGTTCCCGATGTGAGACCTCTAATAAAAATTCTAGCGTGTACACGTGTGGTAATTCAAGTCGCTGGGCGCAAACTTTGGAAATAAATGTGGCCTGGGGCACAGAATTCAACAAAACTTGATATCTCCGGTATTGATTTGATGCATCCAAAAAGCTTATTAATGCTGTAGATAAAACAACAGTAAATTTTTTGACAGATGTAACATGTACGGATAAATCACGCATATGATGAAGAACTGAGCAGCTTCCTGGTTGATACATGATTGATCCGTAAATTGTTTGAGCCGTGCTGTCATTTCTTATTCTTCTTATCATTTTTGTTTGTTATTATCTGCGAAGCCTCATCGGAGATGGCATCGGTAATTGATATGTGTCTTGATGGTGCTTCTTCCTTTAGCCCTTTAAATGTTGAAATTCGTGTACTTTAAACATCCTTGAATTGTTATTAACAGATTCTTTGAACAAATTTTGAAATGAGAAAAATTTGGAATAGATTTTCGTAAAAAATGGTGTATTGACTCATCGTATATAAACATCACTATTATTTTAATGTTTAAATCGCTGACCTCGTACCAAAATGGTCACTGGTTGGTTATTAGTTCAATAAAACTGCAGGAATCTAGATCAATTTGTTTGGAAGTTTAACCCATGTTGAATTTGGTTTGCAGAAGTTTACACTTGACGACAACGTGGCTTTGTTTCTATTAGCTCTTGTAGCACAAAGGTTTCTGGAGTACCACTTAACAAGAAGAGTTTGTCTTATGATCATCCTATTCTTCCGTTAAAATGAATATGTTAGTTTTAAAGCGTGTAATCCGTTCGTTAGTAATATTACCTAAAGCATAGACCTCAATTTATTTCATGTGGCTTACGCGTCTTTAAAGAGCTCGTATATTGGGCATTATAAAAAATGTGTTTCACAAGCCAGTTTAGTAACGCAATTTCATTTTTAATTTTGCTATTAAATATCGCTACGTTTACCGATATTAAATATCGCAGTCAAAGAAAATTTTTCTTTTATTAGATGATATTCACTGAATACATAATGCTGAAATATATAATATATAATGCTGAAAAAAACCGGCTCGAAGGACCATGAATAAATGTTTGATATAATTTGTTTAATTTGGATGCCTGTTAGGCGTAACTTGAATAAGTTTTTTAGTCAAATGTATAAAAAAATAAATGATCGTCGTGGATGGGTTTATACCACAACAAACTTACAGTTCACTATTTTTACCATCGTTAGTGAAGATTTTTGGTCCTTCGAGCCGGATGTGTTGGTAAGAATGTCAATACTTATTTTTTTACGTCATGAAACCCTGTGGAAAGTACCCGTTGGGAACATCATTTATAGGTCACTACAGTCATCTATATTCCATAGTACTCCTACTCTGTAGAATAGTAAGCTCAAATAGTTTGTGCATCTTGAAATTTGGTTGTACCCATTTCATTAATAGCCAGCAATTTGACATTACTGAAAGCTCTTGTGTGCACACACACATACACATGCATTAAATGTGCCTGCTTCAAATGTAGAGTGTAATCAACCCATTTCAGAATCCATTTCAATGCAATATCGTATCCGCAGATCTGCTAGATATGCTAAGTAGATTTGAAAGACAATAGGGTTCAAGACTGCTAGATATGGTAGATATGCTGGATAGAGTTGAAAGAGAAGACGTATAGGGTTCAACACTGAGAATCATATAAAACTTGTTGTTTTGTATAGAGTCACTTCGTTTGGTTTCTCCTTCAAACCTCAATTATGCAACCTTAAATTTGCGAATGATAAATACAATAAATAAACATTTAAAAAAAAAATATTTCCAAAGCCAACCATTTATTATTCTTACTATGTCTATCTCACTCTTCAAATGAAAATCAAATTTAACGTATTGGAAATTTATTGTTTGTTGTTGTTTGTGATTTCTTTATCCTACTTTTATCGTAACAGTGGATAAAATATTTTTTAAAAACTTTTATCTTTATCCCTATATGTATTCATGTTTTTTTCTATTGATGTTATGATTTTATGATTTGACACAATTTTTTTCCTGTATTATAGAGATTTTCTATTTAAAAGAGTATAAAGAAGAAAGAAATCGAATATAAAATTTGAATATATTTCCTAGAATTTTCTTTTTCATATTTTTTGTTTGTTGTTTTTCTTTTTTTTATGAATTGTGGAATAATAATGTTTAGGGAATTCTTTCATGTGGATTTGTTTATTTGAATTTTTTAAATGATATAAAATGATTCGGTGAATATATATAGAGAGAATGATTGGATTATTAATTTTACTGATCATAGCGATTGTGATTTAAAAAGTTATGTAGCATAAGCGCATGTTTGAAGGCAATGAAATTGGATACTCTGGAGAAGATTCGAATTTCTGATTTTTAACACTATGATATTATATATTTAGCTGTAGTATATAACCAGACGACATTTATGTCAATTTTGGGATCCAACATTGGTGAACTTCAGACGCTTTCTGCAAGATAAATAAATCTTTGTAATTCGTGTATAATTTCGTTTCTTGCATCTTTTTGTCTTCAGTTATCCTTTCATTTTTAGATTCTTGAAGATTTAGATTTAGATTTTTGAAAACTTTTTTCAAATTCTTGTTGCCCTGTCGCTTTTCGCTACGATGTTTTGTGTTTTATAACGGTCATTTGGGTTTACTTCACGTTGGTATGGTTACATGTTTCTGCTAAATGTCTGACCAATGTGCCAGGGCAATTAAAACTGCTTATAGGGTTGATATCGTTTACTTCCATTAATTTTTCGATAAAATTTTGACTTTGCATTGACAGTTTCAACAAACTTTTTTAATCTTTAACCTTGGTTCACTCAAACTAAAGAGCAGCTAAATTTTTTCACCATCAATTATAAATTATTCTAGAATTTAACTTATTAAACCTTTTGATTATTTTAATTTTACCGAAATATTTTGTTCAATTTTTTAACGAACTTCTAACGACCGGTGCCAATACATATACAAATTTGACGCAGCTTAAAATTTGGTGAACCAGTCACAAATTACTGAGAAATTATGATTTCAGTTGATACTTCAGATACTGGACAGAGAAATTCCTAAAAATTGTTTCCAATTAATCTGCAGGTTGTCACATACATTTCTCAAAACCAAATATGTTAAGTTTAATTTTGTTATTGTAATTGATTAGCTTAATACCAAACTCTAGTTGTTGATTCTGCTCCTGAGAAGGTCGCCAAAATTTTGAATTCTCGTAGGATCAGAGGACAAAGAGACATATATGAAATCTTATTATCCGAATCAAAATATAGCGCTACCATAAAAGATTTGTGTATAAAGAGTATCAGTTGAAATTAGAAATTAAAAAAAAATTTGTTTAATTTTTTTTCTCACTATAAAAGTTCGACAATAACATTTTTATTTATATTCAACCTTAAATCTAGTTCTTAAAATTATTTTGATTTCTTTAACTTTAGATCAAATAAATTCAAAAATCATCAGATACTAAATCACCTAAGTTCTATGCAATAAAAAAAATTCTATCAACTTTAGCTTAAAAACAACTTTGAAAACAAATATATTCTCTGTGAAAAAGTAAATTTTTTTCTTAAAACTTAAAAGCTCCACAAATTACCAGAAGAAACAATTTCTTTTGGTTCGATTTCTTGTTTGATTTTTATTATTTTTTTTTCTTTTGTAACTTTTCTTATAAACATACATACTTTTTTTTGGTCCTTCTTCCATGTTGCCAAAGTAACAATGAACGATTTTCTTTTTGTTATTTTGAGAAGAAAATCCGACATAATTTATGTCTTGTTTCATAATTTTTTTTCTCTGTTTCTGAAAACAAGAATCTCAATCAAAAGATTTATTGAATCCCAGTTCTTTTTTCTTATGGGTTTTGGAAAAGCAATTTTTTTATTTGTGTCGAAGAACAAAATTTACGATTTATTGGTTATATTTAGGTTGGTGTGTCGTTTGCATTATTTGAATGGCATCGGAATAACTGTTAGGCTGGCGCAATGATGAGCCACACTTGTATGTGATTTTTTAGAGTAAGCTTGAAAGCTTTAATATAGAACATCAATCGCATAGATTCAAATATACATGTAGACATCGAAGGTACATGCATCGACAAACTAACATCCAAAATGTTTATTGATGTTGGTGAACAATTTGGTAAAACTTTTAATCAAAACTAAATTTATAATGATCATTTGAAATTTGTACATAAGAATACTTTTTGACATTGTTATTTATAACAAATAATATATTCAATTCATTTGAGACAATTCGAGGAACAAAAACCATCAAACAATAAACCAAAATAAATAGAATTGATGAGAGATAAATAGACCATGTCCTTAAATATTTATTGTATTTCAAAGATGAATATTTTATATCAGGCCATATAGAGAAGATGGAACCTTTTTTATTTTATGTAAATTTCTCTTGGGAACTTGATAATGGACGGTAGTGATTTTTGGTTTTAGTAATCAAATCAGTTATTTATTGTTTTCCTCAGAAAAACACTTTAGCAAACCCATTTCGAATTTACTAAGCTATCAAATTTTGTTGGTTTTATTCGGGTAGGTTTATCATTACAAAGTTGTTAAATGGAAATGATCATGATTAATAAATTCAATAATGATTATGGATTGCTATTTTGGGCAAGTGACTTCATATCAACCGTAAGAGAACGTTTATTATGTTTTTATCGAACTATTTTTTCTCGAGTAAATAGTGCGACTCAAATACGAACAAACGTTATCAAAAGATCGTAGCCCTCCAATTATTCTTACAACATTTACAAATTAGTTATCCTCACTCACCAAAATCTTCTGTATCTGTCATATAAGAAAATTATTTTTCATCATAAATATATAATAATAAAAAAAAAAAAAATAATTAACTTATTTATTTCATATAATTCACATAAATGTCTTAAATTAATATGAAAAATATATGTAGTTACACTAACACCAAAAATAATTCACTTTAAAAATAAAACAAAAAAAATTAAACAAAATTGATTTGATTTTTAATTTTTAATTTTTATCTAATTTTTATTTTACTACGCGTTTCAATCTGATGCAGGTAATATTTTGTAACTCTTAAATTGTTTTTATAAATTTTTTACACAATAATCAAAAAGAAAGATAAACTAATAAATGTATCCCATAGTGAAAAATTCATCTGATGTAAAGACAATTGACTCCAAAATTGAAATGAATATTGATTTTGAATTTTTGAATTATAATATTATTTTTCGCACATTTAGAAGTTCCAATATTCGTTTCCAGAGGGATCGGGAATCCGGAAATTCCGGATTGGCGAATAAAAAGCAAAAAAAATGAATGCACTCATTCAGCAAAATGATTAAAAAAAGTGGTTGTCATTATGAATTCTTACAATTTGATATATCATAACAAAAGTAAGGTAAATAAATCGTTAATTTGACTATAAATAAAAAGAAATGAATCATAATTAAGGGGGGGGGGGGGGGGGGGGGAAGGGGGGTTATGGTTTTAAAATTATTTTTTTGGCATTTTTTTTTAAATTTTTTTTTCTGAGTGAACAATATGTCGAGAATAATTTGTACAAATTTTAAGTCAATCCGAGTAAAACTAACGGAGTTACAGCGTTTCAAACGATATGGTATGGTTTTAAAATAACTGTTTTTGCATTTTTTTAAAATTTTTTTTCTGAATGCAAAATATGTCGAGAATATTGTGTACAAATTTTAAATCAATCCGAGTAAAACTAACGGAGTTACCGTGTTTCAAACAACCGGCCGTGATACCTGATTTTCCGAAAAACGTCATTTTTGAAGTTCGTGAGCATTAGAACTCAAAATCTACTGAACCGATCCTTTTGAAAATTTGAACATTACTTCTTCACATAAATCAACAGGTAATCAGGAAGAATTTTTTTTTTTCATTTTTTTCTATTTTTTAATAACAAATTGACCGCGAATTTTTGAGCTAAAATCGCGTTTTTCACTTCCAAGTGCTGCAAAAAATAGAAAAAAAAAACTCTTCCTGATTACCTCGAGAAATACATCACCTTTAAAATGCATATCAATTTTGTTGATTCAGATGATCCGGTAACGAGTTATGATGTTCACCGCAAAACTACTTTTTTTCAAGGCGCCTCTGGATATTCAACGTTACCGGCTTATTTATCAATATTTTTCATTGAAAATTTTTTCTGACATACTTCAAAAACTGTACAATAATATGTAATTAAATTTAATAAACTTATATTACTCATGTCACCGCAAAAAAAATCTCAAAAATATGCTTTTTTTCGTCTTTAAAACCATAACCACACCCCCCACCCCCTTAATGAAAATACTAACGTATTTTTGCTAACATTTTAAATTATCAAAGCAAAAAGGGATTTGTAAGTTTTCGCAAGCTTTTGCACACTTGTGCCTCGGCTTGCGGAGCATTGTGTGGGTCTGAAAAAATGGTTTGTTTCTTTGAGTCTGCCAGGAGATTTTTTTTGTTGCAACAAAGTTAATAATACGGGATGTAGCGTTACATTTGAAAGAGTCATTTCATACCGACTGAAAATACCAACAAATTATATTTTCTTTCTACTACATAAGATTTCTAGACGTCAGCTGCTCCAATAGCGGTGAAACTAAATGTGACAGCTTGCAAAAGTCGGTATGGAAACCGTTTCAAAATTTGTGAGATGATATTTCAGATCATTTTTAACAAAAAAAAACAATCGTCAGCTGTATTGAAGAGGGTGAATTATACGTCAGTCACGTATATGAACCAATCTGAAAACTTATGAATATAAATTCATTTTATACCTTAGCTGAATTTTCATACGAACCGAACTTTTTTTTACCGACTTTCGCATGCTGCCACTTTTAGCTCCACCACGGGTCCGACGACTGACGCTCACTTTGTTAACATATGATCATTGAACGACTCTCAAAATGAAATTCATTCGGTATAAAATTCCCACAAAAAATGTAACGCTACCTCCCGTACTATAATAGACGTTCACCGTGGTGTATTCAAGTAATCCATTGAATGGAAAATGGAATGTTGATGAAAGTCATTCGACATATGTTATGCAAATGATGTTGCTTAGATCGTCGAAGATACCTCCAAAACCATTTGCAGGCATGATAGGGAACAGTAGGTAAAAATTTAGAAAAAGGGTATCAACGCATTCCGGAAATGAAATTTGACTGAGGATTTCCATAAAAATCTATAAATTAATTCTTCTACTTTAAAGCCATCACGTCTACCCAGTAAAAACCATGTGCAAATTTTGGCAGTTATCTAGCTGAGAGAAGTTACTTTGAGATTCAAAGTCTCTTGGAAAACATACGGCGTGGAACTGGAGAATTGGAATGCTAGAAGTTTTTTTTTTTCTTACAATAGTGAGAATAACTATCTCCATGGTGGGCGATGAGGTTAGACTGAGTACAGAGAAACAACTGTGGTGGGCAGAAATGCATTTAAACCGAATTAACTTTGGCAGTTGTAGCTGCATTCGAAGCACAATTTGTAGTTAGTTGGCGAGGATTACGACTCTAAAACAGGATGCAGGCAGTTTTCGTTGAGACGTTTCCATTGGTTCGTATGGGTAATGATTCCAAATAGTATGTAGGTTCTTCTCGTTGAGACTCTTCCCGCTTGCTCATGGGGTGGCACAAAAGGTTGAGCATCTGGTGGTTTCACCCCTTAATCATATTGTGGATCAGAATTGATTAAATATTATTGTATTATACTTGGATTTTATAAACCATGAAGTGATTCTTAATCAAGTTACTTTTCTTGTAAGTGGGAGGTCAGAAAGATGAGCTAATCGATTAGTTAGTTCGAAAAGAACTATGACGTAAAGATTTATTGTGCTTAGTTCTGACGTTGTTATACTGCAGATAGAATGTTCAATGTAGTGGAATCCAAGCCCTTTCGTCCCATCGACTAACTTTCAGAAATAATGTATATATCTGTGTTCCTGTATTCTTTTTTGGAGAAAAATTGCACAGAATTGCAAAGTGGGTGATGATGAAGGTTTTCGATTGAAGTACTTGGAACCAAACATCCCTGCATCACTACCTTCATTGGTATTTAATCCATTCGTACACCAGATGCTGGCACTGGATAGTAGTGCTTGTAAGTAGCTATCGATGCCAGTCCTGAGCCCTATTTTAACAATAAACTGTCTTTCTAGATTAGCGGGGCTAGGGGATCTCTAGATTCTGCTGCAGATCTGATGCATTGGTGTTATGGAGGAAGTAGGAGAATAATATCCATTGCAGATGTTGGTGTGGTTTTAAAAGCACGTGTGGCACAGAGACACACAGATCTCTGTATTTTTGTGAACTCTATCTGACTAGACCAAAACTGCGTATGACAGTTTGGGTTTTATTATATACTTTGATGTAATAAAGGAACATTTTCTGGCTTGATCTCCAAGTTTTTCCAAACAAGTTTCTGCAGGCGAAGAAACTTTTGTTTGTTTTGTCCTTGTATAAGATATATTTTAGGTGTCAGTTTCAAATGAACTTACTGTCGGGAATCACATTCAATTACTCAATCTCTTTTACTCCCGAACTTATCAAAGGTCCCTTTTTGTCCATTAATGTGCATGCAAGTGCCTCCTTATATATCACAGTGGTTTGAATCTCTTTCACAATTTTATGTAATGCCATATGTGTAAGTTTTCCTTTTTGGTAGGTATGCTGGCATGGGATAAGAGGGTTTGATTCTGATATACATGCTAAATGTAGTACTTCAGTACCTTTTCCATCTTTTTTATATGGCTTCGTATATGTATATATGTATATGGCTTCGTTCGATATCTGTCCTGGCTTATGTGTGAATACTACTATAGTTTAAACTTGCTTTAAGCCGACGCTCAATGTAGTTCAACCTTTCTGCTTGAATATCGGAAATTTTCCGTCACCCTTAGAGATTTTAACAGTCTGAAAAATATTTGTGAGAACAATAACCAAACGCTAAGGTGCGTGTTAATGGAATGCTGTATCTTGGGTTGTTGGAAAGCAAAGATATTGTTTCTATGTGAGGTTCAGAAGTAGAGAAGTTTCTAAATAAATTAATATCAAAATCCATCCACTAACATCAATGCTTTGGATAACTATTGTTGAAAAACAAAGAATTTTAAGACACATATTCGTAAAAGCTTCGTATAAAGGAAAATCTCAAATAATGAGGCTACACATAGTGTCAAACCTTACCAAACAACTTAACGTAGGGTTAAATTTTTGGGAGTTGTTTGGGTCACTGCAACAAATGGTAAACAAGCTTGATTGCCAGTATCTATACAAGAACTGAATCTAAAAAATTATGCAAATTCGATAAACTACCAAAAAATGTCAACGCTAATATAAACCAAAAATTAGGTTACAACTCTAGCGAAGTATAAAAAACAAAAAATTTACATAAACATGTATTTAATATATTCAGGTTTAGTCATTTAGTTTCTCTAATGATCACTGTTTTGTTATACTCTAGACATACTAGTATTGAATAACAAACTCGTATCGGCGAGAAGTAGATGACTAGTCTTCACTTGTGTCTATTGACACATATTCAACAATCTAGTCTAGTTGGCTAGCCCTGATGAGAATGATAAACTTTTTTAAAGTTTAAAATTTTCTCATTGGCTCGAAACTAGATCGGTCGAAAATTGTATGGATTTCAAAAAGTTTAATAATTTGCACCATCATTTTTTAGATTCAGTTCTTATCTTATATTATTCTTGATGGGAGATTTTCCATGTTATATCACAAAAAATTTACTGAATTAATTGTTGAATATGTGTCAATAGACACAAGTGAAGACTAGTCATCTTCTTCTCGCCGATACGAGTTTGTTATTCAATACTAGTATGTCTAGAGTTTAACAAAACAGTGATCACTAGAGAAACTAATTGACTAAACCTGAATCTATTAAATATATGTATACGTAAATTTTTTGTTAGTTTATACTTCGCTAGAGTTGTAACCTAATTTTTGGTTTATATTAGCGTTGACATTTTTTGGTAGTTTATATAGTCCACTAGCCCTGATGAGAATGATAAACTTTTTTAAAGATTAAAATTTTCTCATTGGTTCGAAGCTAGATCGGTCGAAAATTGTATGGATTGCAAAAAGTTTCATAATTTGCACCATAATTGTTTAAATTCAGTTCTTATCTTATATTATTCTTGATGGTAGATTTTCCATCGGAGTGATGTTATATCACAAATAATTTACCGAATTTATTGCCAGTTTCTGACAAAAACAGAAAACATTAGACACGATCTCAACCTTCTCAAACAAAAATTTTGTTACAAGTAAAAGATGAATTTCTACCATAACACACAAAATAAACAAAGGAGATGCAGTTGATGTAAAGCAACGGTAATTTATTAGTGTCAGTAAAAGTTCAGGAGGATATTCACAGGGAGTTAAACCGGATGTTTGAATTGGGGGTCATTGAAAATAGTACCAGTGCTTAGTGTTCACCCGTACCTCCAGTTTTAAAAGCAAATGGAAGGTTTCGTCTATGTCTTGATGCTATGAGGATAAACGCAGTTACAGTAGAGGATGCTTATCCTCTATCTATAAAAGAAGAATTT
Source organism: Diogma glabrata (assembly GCA_963693315.1). Taxonomy (NCBI): domain Eukaryota; kingdom Metazoa; phylum Arthropoda; class Insecta; order Diptera; family Cylindrotomidae; genus Diogma; species Diogma glabrata. The sequence goes on from OY856188.1 coordinate 36,584,889, forward strand.
TTAGAACGATTAGATAAAACCATACTTATCAGCACCACCGATCTTAAAGATGTATCCTAGCATATTCTATTACAATCAACATCAAGGGATAATGTATGTTTGTTGTGGTAGCGGGACGCCCCCTCTACCTATATACCATCATGCCGTTTGAATTATGCAATGCAGCCCAAACGAAAATTCGTTTAATGCACAAAGTGGTATTCCTTATCCTTATGTACTTTGATCACTTACAGTGGTATTGTCTAATTTCTACGTTCTAGGAACAAATATCACTTTCATCTAAAGTAACTAGTTTTAAAAGTCAGCAAGTCTAACAATAAATGTGGATAAAAGTTTGTTCCTCCGTAAAGAAACTAAATATATTGGGTATGTAATTGATATCTACAAAAAGTACAAGTAATATCCCAATGCCTTGTTCCAACAAGTATGAAAACCATCCACAAATTTCCAGGTTTGATCAGTTGGTCTTGTAGGTTTATCGCAAATTACTCTACCTTCATCGTTTCTAACAGAATTACTCAAATAAGGACTAACGGAAAAATGAAATTTGAATGTCCAACCAGCGTTTGACAAATTGAAGGAATCTTTAGTATTTGCATATAATACGAAGCATCCACAACTGACACAAAGGAAAATGACACTTTAGACACAACATAATTCAGTGATCGTATTTGATGTTTATTACATCGCATTGCATACAGTCCACTATCATCTTCTCTTGCATCATCTTGCATCATTCACGATCAACTATTGCCTGAGTAAGCCAATTTACAGGTTACGCAAGGACAGTTAGTATTTTATGGTAAGAAAGAGAAAGCTTAGAAATAACTCTACCTTTTAAATCAGGCTTGAATCTCAGACTTCTACAGCTATGGGCACTGCGAATTTTTTTGTTAAATTGGACTACGGCAGCTGCCTCTTTAGCTCTTATAATGAACATTAACAGGAAGTAATCAGAGGACTACGTGCCTGGCAGAATTGTAATCTGATGAATTTTAGCCGTGTGTGCTCCCACAGTAATATCTCTTAGTTCAATACAAATAATCCAATATGAACGCAAAAGAGGCCTGTGTAAACGGAATTGAATAAACAAAATACCGACGAAACCGAGAGCGTCACACCAACACTACTACTACTACAATTATTCCATTTAAACGTTTAAATAAAAAATTCGCTCATCCCATTATTGTTTGAGATTGTTCTGGATCCAAAATTACATTTTTTCGAAAACATATTTAACAGATCATCGTCACCAACTCAAACATACGATTGATATGTTAAAACAAAATAGTATAATATAGAGTAAGCTTCTTGCAATTAAAAAAGTATGCACCAATATGCCAGGCAATTGTTGAATTTTTTGGCAATATATTCAATGAAGTAATAAAATACTGTCGCATACCAATACAGTTCGGATTCAACCGTTAGAAAACTATAGAAAATTGGTTGAAAATATATTCATTTATGTAACAAAATTAATAAAGGGAAATATGGAATGTATTGATTATATATTCAATGATAAAGTAAAATTAATGTCGGCAATTTTTTAAGTTGTTGGTAAAATATTAAATGGGGTAACAAAATGGATATCGGTAATTGTTGAATTTTTGAGAAATATAATAAACGATGTTACTAAATTAATGTCAGCAATTGTTGAACTTGTTGGCAATATATTAACTGACTTAAGAAACTATTGCTGCATACACATGCAGTTGTTGAATTTGATGGTAATATATTCAAGGATTTCAAAACTAATTCCTACAAATTTTTCATTCTCCCATCTTTTTTCTATTATTTTCATTTTCGTTCACCTTTAATTTTTTTTTTTTCTAATTTCAATTAAAATAAATAAGTTTTACGAAAAAAATTCGATTTTCCTAATTTCTTTTGTTTTATTTGAACTAATCTACTAACTACAGAATTGCAGTATTGAATTACAACCAAATTTTTCTAATAAATATTATTAAAGCACACAAGTAAATTTTGTTAGTTATCCCACAATACAAACAAAGAAAGTTTTTATTTTAATTGTTTTTTCATTATTATAATTAACAAAAAATAATTTCTTTTTTATTAACTTAACCAAAAAAAAAATTTTAAATATTTAAGCTTAGGAAAAATTATTGTGATTACAAAGTATAAAATTAGATCTGTACCGATGATCTAATTCCGATCGACTGTCCAAAAAATTACCAAATGTCCAAGTAAGTAACAAAAAAATTTCATGAACTAACGCATAAAAATGAGATAGCAAATCAAACAGGTTGAAAAAAGATATGAACAAAAAAACGATAAGTTGTATGCGTTGATTCATGCATAATCAGTCGCTTGGACAAATGAATTTTTCCGGGAAAACAGCTTCCTAACGCTCTTCACCTGCCATCTCAGAAATGTTTGATAGCTCCTACTGTTTAAAACCTTTGTGATAGCTCCTAGTGATTAATGAGTGGAAACTTCGGATGCACGCCGCAGTTTGTCGACTCAAAATATTTTGTTAATTTTTTTTATATTAATTGGGTGCATATCTCTTGTGATACCTGGATTATGAAATAAACAACCACAAGGATCATATAGTAGCATGCTCAAACGTTCAAATTTTCTTACAGAACAGACTAAAAACTGAGCCAAACGAAAACGTTTTGAAGAACTAAAACACAAAATGATTATATAACAAACCAATTGGGTTGGGTGAGGAGGTGATTGATAAATCTAGTGTTGAAAAATAACAATAAAAAATATAACACATAATTTTTTAAAAGAATTTTCGAAAAAAAGTTCGAGGGAAAAAAACAAAACAAAGCTTAAAATATTGAATGTGAGTATTGAAAAACAAATTCTGAAAAAATGTAAAAATTATATTTCACTGCAAATGTTCACTAGTTGCTCGTGTATGTAAGATCATCTAGGCCTTCTTACGACTACTTTACCAATACAAACCTTTGAAAAAATAAAGTTTTACCCAAAACACTTGCTTAGTTATCACCCAGGCCCAGAGGAGGCTAACCACTGGATTGTCACCATTTCTCTATCCTGTTTTACTCATTAAATAAAAATCGTTACTTCAAGTTGGAAGACTCCCCAAAAATATATATCTTAGCTCATCTATTGATTCATTGTTGTATGTACTTTTGTTTATGGGTATTGCAGATTCGCAATGCCAACGCTAGTTATGCACAAGATGAAAGAAAAAGTCGCAAACACTAAGGAGACCTATGAAAAAAAAAACGATCGTCGGGTTATGTTTCGTAGCTAACTAGCAACACTTAGACCAACAAAGATTTTGGAATAAAATTATTACTTCTCAAAGTAAAAATTTTAATATCTTGGTGGAAGTGTTTAGCACTTGATGTGACACTCAACAGTAATAAAGTGAAAAAGTGTTGAAAATACATAAACATAATAATCTGTGCACATGAGCAATTTAGGTCCAGAGTCCACACATTTATTTCAGTCAAGATTCATAAAAGTCAATTGGATGTTTTGAGCTTGAGCTAATGAAAAATATCCATCTGCAAGAGCTTTAAAATATTTCAGCAAGCAAAAAAAAAACAAGTTAAAATCAAAAACTTTTTCTAAAAATTACTTCTATGCCGTAAGAAAAATCCCCGATACGAAATCAATTTGAAACAAATAAAAATTTTGAAAAAAAAACCTCTTATCAACAAAGTTAATGGAAAAACGAAAACATTTCCAAAGTTCATAATCTATTTTATCAAAAAGTTTTTGACATTTTGTTGTTAAGAAAATATTGATAATGATTAGATGACAGAGATTATCAAAAAGATAACTTTTATTAAGTGGTGTTGATAAAAGTTTACGGAAATAAATTTTGTGTAGATAAGGTCGATTAGATTTAGCGTGTGCGTAGTGCGTGTTGGTAATATATTAACTGACGTAAGAAACTATTGCTGCATACACATGTAGTAGTTGAATTTGACGGTAATATATTCAACGATATAACAAAACTAATTGCTACAAAATTTTCATTCTTCAATCTTTTTTCTATTCTTTTCATTTTCGTTCACCTTTCATTTTTTTTTCTAATCTCAATTAAAATAAATAAGTTTTACGTTTTTATTATAAATATTTTTAAAGATGAGGTCATGCGTGCTAGAAATTTTGATTTGATTAATAATCGTTGAATTCTGCTAGTTGTCCTGTACCAGCTTAGTAACAATTGCAATAGACATTTTATTCCTTGAAAAAAAAAGAGTGGACGGTGCACCAATACAGGCTTTTCCAACTAAGGTAACCAGCTTCCACATCACAGCTTTGTCAGATATAGAGTGCCAAGATATAAAGTGATTGGTTTGTATGCATGGAAGATCACTAAGATCCTAAATTTTATAAAAGTTGGCAAATTATTTGTTATCATTTTCAAATGATATACATTTCAGAATTCAAACAATTACGTTTCCCGAAATACTATCAGACATTCAATTAACTCATTAAATTTCTACTCAAATATAGGTTACGTGGTTGTATTTTCTTTTCATTTTAATAATTTTTATTTCACCATCTTATATCTTTTGTTTTATTTCTTACTCGCTTTACGTGACATAAATATGACTTAACCCTACCAAAAAAAAAATATAAAGGAATTGTAGAACTCAAAATAAAATAAAAATGATGATTTGAGGAAAATATTTTATATTTTCTGCTATAAAAATGTAAGGAACGACGTTTCTTGTTTCAAATACGCGAAAGATAACTGTAAACTGTTTTTAATTTTATTGGTATTGTTATTTAAAAAAGAAAGCTGAGCGGTTAAAAGCGTAGTTTTCAGATGTAAAAGTTAGGACAATGGTGTCACCGAACAAAATATTATACAGTGATGGGTTCTGTTTATGAAAATGGATTGAAGATTATAAGTTTTTCTCCTTACTTGCTATAAAAATTCTGTATATTACAAATTATTTTATCTAACTAAAACCCATCCCTTGTATTATATTTTATTTGTATATCACACATATAGTCTCTTATCGTAACTCTTGTGTACATACTTATGTTTTCCTACCTCAATAAAAAAAATTCACACTTTAAGATGATTATCAATTTGTTTACATCATTTAAAATTCTTCATCTTGTTGTTACTCTTATTATTATTATTTTTGTTTATTCTGTTTTGTTTCTTTGAAATAAATTTGTAAATTAAATTTACCCTCTTTTCGCCACCCTACTCGTGCTCATGGTTTAATGTTTCTGTTTGTATTGTTAAACTTTTTATGTTATTAAAGAAAAGAAATTATTTATAATTCTGACATGTTTTATCCTTTCGTTTCTTACAAAGTTTGAATACAAATTGTTATTGTTTCATTTAAAAATATGAAAATTGTGAAAAACTTAAGCAAACGGAAATGAATCGCAGTTGTGGTGTAAATAAAAGGTTGTGAAATATAATATCATGTTAAGATAACATCAACACGATATTTATCCTACAGGATAGGTCGAACATTTATAGTTTGTTACAAAATGTTTTAGAAATATCGGAATTTTACATACAGTGAAAATTATTGAAACGATATGAATATGTTAGTGAAAATGTGAAGATGTGCAACAATATATTTTAATTTTAACCATACCACGTCTATAAAGAAGTTTTTTTATCTTTTGTGTTTAGAAATATTAAAAATGGTAGCATTAGTCATAATAACTAACTAACTAACTACAGAACCTCTTCATTTTTTATTAAACCCTATCACATCAACATAATGTTTCGGTGGCTAATTTTACTGGACCTAAACAAGCAATTAATGCTCCCACTACTTGGAACAGCTAATCTTCGTGTTCAAGTAGATGTGTATAGCTTTAATTTCGCATATACTGTTTTAATTGGCATTCATAGCTTGCTGAAATCTTTGCAATATATCTAACAAGCTATTACACATTGTCGTACAGTCTAATAATAAGTTTAATTCAATACCTTCATCTAGTTTAACATTTGGCTGAAGAATTGCGTTGAGCACTAGCTGTTTTCTAAAAAGTTATGATATCTTGTGCGAATTTGTGTTATTGTTTCCTGGATTTGAGGTTTTTTTCGTTGAATTTAAGGTTACATATATTTGTATCCTGTTCATGCACCTTCACTGTCACTATCATCACCTAATATTTAGTCTACTTGGTGTTTCTGATTTTTTTCCAATAAAAATTACAAACAAAATTTTGTTTAAGCAGAACCAAAAAGTGGATCCAAAACAGTTCAACTTCTTTGAAATCGAGAGTAGATACTTTTGTAAATTTCCTGGCAAATCGAGAACGAGAAAGCCCGGTAGACCCTATTCAGCAAACTTCGTGATTGAGAGTCGAACAATTTTCCCACACGCATTAAATTAACCTAAACCGAAATTTCTTATACTCAATCCATAATCATCATCTACAATAGTTTCCGTTTAAAAATTATCCTAAAACAGTTGTGTGCTATTTCCCAATGTAATTTCCTATATTCGATTTGTAATCGTTAATCACTATCAAATTGTCATAAAACAATTGTACAATACCAATATTGATTCGTAATCGCGCTATTTTGATATATATCTCTTACCATCATTATTATTCAATAATTTTTTTTTATGTAGTTTCCTATTTTAATACCCGTTGGTTGTAAGAGGTTTTTAGCGGGTACAATAAAGCAAAAAGCAAAACAAAATTTCCCTAAATTGAATTCGCTCTGATTCCCAAAAGATAAAAGGAATCAATCCATGGATTACGTCTCGTTCATCGTAGTGTCATGAACTTTTTGAGTTGATTTTGCTTCATTTTATAAAATGTAATTTCCTACAATCGTTTCGTAATGGATATTTCTATTTATAATTCCGTTCCAATTTTAGTACAGGTTGATAGTGATGACTCTTTTGGTTGGTATACATATTTAACGAAAGAGAATAATCAATAAACAGACGAATCGTGTTTATCGATTCGTTGTTGTGTAAAACGGCGTGACTTTAACTATAAATACGTGGTTGAAGACATGAAGTTTCTCTTAGTTCGATATTATGTCTACCAAGTTCACAGCTGTTGGTGTTTTTTTTTTTGACGTCTACTCGTTGCGTGTTTAATGTGGTGTATTTTATTAATTAAAATTAAATGAATTAATCCAGCGAATAATTAAAGAAAAAAATCCGGTACAAAGTTCAAGAATGATAGTTATAACCCAGTCCGGAGAGACGCTGCCATAAATGTAAACGAGGACCTAAAAAAAGTCACCGATTGGGGTGACAAAAATTTGGTCAATTTTAATCCCACCAAAACACAGCTATTGATTGTTTACAGATCAAAGACCGAGTTTCCCAACGATATTTCAATTAATATGTGACGACCAAATAGACGAATGTGAAAGCATTCGTTTATTGGGAGTCACAATATCCAATGACTTACTCTGGAACGATCACATAATGGCCATGGCAAGAAAACTCGGCCTCCTCAATAGATGTAAAAAATATTTTTCTTCGCATCAATTACTCCACATTTATAAGTCCTATATCCGTCCCTGTATGGAGTATTGCTGTCAAGTTTGGGCGCTGCATCTGTTACTATCCTGGCTCTTTTGGACTCTGTTCAAAAGCGAGCTATACGAATTGTTGGGGATCGAGATTTAACATTAGGTCTTGATTCCCTGCAACATCGTCGCACTGTTGCTGATCTCGTTGTTTTTTATAAATATCGTCACCAGCAGTGCTCGGATGAAATCAGGTCCATAATGCCTCAGACATATGTTTTTCCCCGTTTTACTAGTCAATCGGTTTGTGCGGGCGGTCGAGCTGTCGAGATTACTCACTGTCATAGTAATAGAATGTAAAGAGATTTCTTTGTGCGTACATCGTACACATGGAATGCTTTGCCCGAATCAATAGTCTCGAGTGCCTTCAATCCACAAAGATTTAAAAAAAGCGTCCACCTATACCTCAAGACGCATGTTGTTGTGGGACCTACGTCTTAAAAGGTATCTATGTGTTGTTGTGACACATTTTGTAATTCCTACTACACAACACTTCTTATTAAAAAAAAAAAAAGGTAAGCTTCCTTGAATTATGTTTATGATAATGTGAGACCGGAAAACCAAGTAAAACACATGTGAGTTTTCTATCAATTGTTGGTTTGGTTATAACTATTGGTACAAACAAAACCACAGCTGATGACATATTTTTTGTTCATAAAAAGAAAATTAGTTAAATTAAATAAAATGTCCTTTCTTGTGTTGTGATAAAATTAATAGTAAATAATAATAATACGAATGTAGAATTGCTGTGATAATACCTGTTTTCTGTTTGAACTGTGATAAATAGAACTATAAATAATAATTGCATTCTTATATCAAAATAAGTGAAATAATTCGCTCTAAATTTTAATAATTTTCAGTTTAACCATACTATTCATTAAACATATAATAATTGAGAAAAAACGATAAATTCTGTTAATTAAATTATTTATTTACATTAATAAAATATCCCTTAAAATATTCAAATTCAAATGTTTTTCAAATCACTCATTAATAGTTCGTGTGCAATATATTTAATAAGAAATCTTTCAAATTTAAAAGTTATTAAAAATAGTTCATTAACACAATATATTTAATTAACAAATTCGCAAAAATTAAATAACATGTCTTCAAATTATATTAAATATTTATATTAAATATACACAATATATGTAATTAAAAAAAAACTAAATAAAATGTCTTTAAATTATATTAGATATTCACCTGAACCTCTGTTTATAAATCGCTCGCAAAAAAAAATAATTAATTTTGTTTACTCCGGATAATCGCCAAAATAGAAGTGATCGGTTTTAATTTCTTTTAAGTTCATCTTCAAAAAATACTCCCAAAAAATTGCTTATCATTGCAATGTTTTGGGTTTTAGCACCAGATGGGCAGGTGAATGATTAAAAGTAAATAGATAATGAATGCACTCACTATTTAACGACATTAAATTACATTGACTGCATTCATTATTATATTCAGCAATTTGCATTGTCAATTGACATTTGTGACATCTAAGCAAAAGGTAAACAAAAAAATTCAAAATTTACAAATAAAATAACTAATCAGTTGAATTAAATTTTCAGGAACTAATAAGACGTTGCTTATATTGGAGAAGCCATACTAAGGATACTTATACCATAGATATTTATATTGGTGAAGCCAATTATACAGATAAGTGAAGTGAAATTTATCTTATCATACAAATATTAATTTAATTTTAGTTTTCTTTGCAGGAAACTTTGAATCTTCTTTATGTTCAAGTTTGAACAATAAGCATAATTCTGTGTTAGCAAAAATAACAAGTAAATGTGAAGAAAAATAAATTTAACAAAGAAACTGTTACATAATAGAAAAACATAATCATAATTTTTTTTTAATTGTGGTTGTAATTTGGAGATTGTCTATGTTTCTAATAGATGTGTTATTAAAATCCTAATTCCATATATTCAAAAGCTTTGTGATATTTCTGTGATAACACTGGTATCAGGACGAAAGGAATCAGTGAATTGGGTGCGAAGTGTAGTTTACAGAAGATACTTGGCCGCATGGTATGATTATAACCGGGTGCTGACTGTACTAATACGTTGCCGGCACAACCATTTTGTTTTTTTTGTGATTATACATCGTCATCATCATACCTGCTGAACAGTACGATACATTTCCGGTAATAAAAGAAAAAGGTGAAAGTAATATTAATGATCAGCAACCCGTTTGGATTGCATTAATTTTTCCATCGTCGTCGTGATACTGATTACTGAGCTCACCGATCGATGAACTGTGGGAAGATAAACGATTAATTTTGAGCTACTGGAGAGGGACCAGGGTGGTTATTTTGTAGCGTTATCTCACTAGGTGAGATAAATAGTGAGATAAAGAAATTATGTTTAAATGATTTCTTTTATCTAATATAATCGATCAAAGACAAATATTTTATCTCACTTTTTATCTCTCCTAGTGAGATAACACTACAAAGAAACCACACTGGCCAAACTATGGGGTGAGTCGTTTTTAAATATATATATATATATATATATATATATATATATATATATATATATATATATATATATATATATATATATATATATATATATATATATATATATATATATATATATATATATATATATATATATATATATATATATATATATATATATATATATATATATGTGGGAGTGTATGCATGTATGAATGTGGGCGTGAGTGGGTGGACGAGTGCGTGTATGCATGGGGTGTGTATGGGTGGGATACTATAAAACAAACCAAAATGCTTATGAATTGTTTTATTTTGAAATTATTGATTAATTTCTAATAATTATTAGTCAAAATTCAAACAGCTTATTAAGGCTGATGTAATAATAAACGATAAAACATAGCACTACTATTTCTCGATAATAATATAATCTAGAATTTCTACATTAAACAGAAAATCAACAAAAAAAATTTAAAAAAAACAGTGGTAGGATGTAATTTTATTATTATTTTTAATATTCAAACTTTTATTTCATTCATACATAAATCATAGTACAGAATTGTATCGTAAACAACTATAATAATAATGCTTGTTAGAGTTATGTACGTTTTGAACAATGAACTTAATTTTTCAATTTTTTTCTCTTCATTTAATATTAGAAATTGATTTCATTTAAAAAAAAAACATATGAAAAAAATGTCAATCGTAATATATATTTTAACAAAGGATAAACAAACAAAGAATTATTCGCGAATTAAAGTGATCTATAGAAAATGATATATAAATCTTCGATACCTTTGAGTTGAATTAAACTTGATGACTAATTTCTTTTGGAATCTTTTTATATCTAATTATATTAATCTAATAAAAAAAAGAAAAAAAACAATATTGCATAGACCATTAACGTTTAATTATTTGATTTAATTCGGAAGATATACAAAATAAAAAAAAACATAATCAAGTGAAGAATTACTATCAATTTTAAGTAATAAATTAAAAAAACTGTTAAATTCTTTTCTGTTGCTAAACGTATAAAACAATTGCATTTAATATATATTTTACGTTTAAATTGATATTATATTGTTTCAATTTTCGAAATCAATTACAATTTTTTTTGTTAAAGAATTATAATGGATTATTTCACGTTGGTCTAGGTGTGTGTGTGTGAGTGTATGAGACGTGAAAGCCTGTGAAGGTGTGCTGTGAATTGTAGGGGTTGGACGTGGTGATCTGGTTCGTTCTTACACGGGGTCGCCAGAGTCTGTTTAGTTCACTTGTTCTTTTTCTTACATCCGTTCTTATCTCATGTTACGCGTACTAAATCGGTATTTGTGCTGGAGCAGCAGAATTTCTTTCTCGTCCCCATGGACTGCGGCTGGTTTGGGGCTATTAAAACATCCTCGCTATGTACGCGGCCTGCTTTGCCACTTCGTTGTTAGTCAACGAAGCAGCGCTTCATTACAATTTGTGATAACTGACTTTTTTACTTTTAAAAGCATAGACTAACCCTTTGCTTAAATTGCAAGCTTTTGTCGATATTACTTACCTGTAACAAAGCATTTATCTCTGAAATAATTTCTGGTATCTGCGGGGATTGGACACTAAACCGATTCTATTACATCGATGTGAGAACTGTCCGTTTGGTTCCATAATAGAACAATGAGCAGCTCAGTGGTTCTTTTATCTCATGTTGTTTTTTTATTTCGATAGTTGATTTAACATATGGTAGTATTTTGTAGTTCACCACAATTTTTCCTTGTGTGAAGTAATGAAATCTATAGAGAAAAAAAATCTTACATACCCCAAATTTGGTTTTTTCTTTTGTTTGGACCATTCTCTAAATAGCCATTAAAAATTTTAGTGTACGTCTGTGTGTGGGTGGGTGGGTTGGTTGGGTGGGTGCGTGAAATTCCTGCATAAGATCTTTATAAAACTTTGACAAATCATCAAGGTTTACTTGAAAATCGAAGTTCTGGATTTATTTCAAATTCGGACAAAATGGCGGGGGTCTCCCAAACACCTCTAAGTTTAAATCTAAAATAACTTCTAATCCCAGATTATGATCTTATGAAAACTTGGTACATAATATTAAAATGCTGTTTCCAATGTTTCTGCATACCAATTTCCGATTTGTCACTTGTGGTTGAAAAGTTTTTTTTTCAGGTGTATATCCCTACTGTAGCCTACAATTACCGATCGATTTTCATGAAACGTGGTAAAATGCTTTAAAGTAACATGAGAAAGATTTTATCAGCTTTTAAAGAAAGTTGGATACAGGGTTGGGGTCCACCATACAACAGGTGGTTTTTTCTACCGTGTTTTTTATGTTTGTTTGGAGCATACCACATTCGTTCATGAATGAATTTTGATGACATTTTGAAAAACGATGCAAATATGTATGGCAAAGAACTTATTAATTTTTGAGGGCTAGCGAACAGGGTTGGGAGTCCCCCAAGCATTTGTTTTTTAAAAGCTCAATAACATCTGTACCTGATAATCGAATTGGATAAAACTTGGTACATATACATTTAGTACGGCTCACAACAGTTGTGCATCTGGCTCATCCATTTGTCAATATTGATAGTTAGAACTACGCGAAATTTATAACATTGGTTAGCCTTTAATTAAAGTATTTGATGGATTTTAGCTATATATCTAGAACACTTTGTTTCCAGAGCTGTAGTGAAGTCAGCATATGCATCAGCGTAGCAATATTTTTACCTGCGAATACAAAAATTAGTTGTTCTGCGCAGCTATTCAGTGTGGCAGATTAAAATATTAACATAAACTGCTGGGGTTGCATATAAATTGAAAAAAGAAACGCATGAATCAAAAACAAACAAAAAATTAATAAAAATTTTAATTAGTTTGTAGGTACTGTATCGCAGTTTTGTTAAATGAAAAAATTCATGAAGATCCAAAAACAATGAAGTAGGCAGTTTGTGAATAAATTTTTAGGAAAATTTAGTAAAGTTTGTTAATGCAAGTGAAACGATTTCAACAATTCTAACTACAAGAGCATAATAAAGATGTAAGTTTTTTGTAAAATAATCCCCGGTACAGCTGTTGCAATGATTAATATGTATTAACGAAAGCTTATTAAACGCAACGATTGAATATTATTAATAGTATTGTTTTACAATCGCCTGTAAGTTTGATACCACGATTTATTTAAACTATTTTTCCTATTCAACAATTGCCTGTTCTTATGGAGTAACGATTGAAGTTCAACGGTACGGATGCCACGATTGTTTAAATATATCATACATTTAGACTTAAGTCATTATGGTTGGCTGATATGGATAGATGGAAGTTTTGATTTGATGTGTTAGTGGTAATAGTATTGGCTGCTCTGGCTTTTGGGGTCGTCAGAGTTTCTGTTCTTTGTTCATTTGATTCCGTTCCCTTCCGATATTTTTTGTGCAATTCAGCATTTAAGATGGGACGAGGAGACGTTTTTGAACTCACAGACTGAGACTAGTTGGAATTTTAAGACACGCAACTCCTCAGATGTTCCTGATTCTAGTTCTATTTTTTTGAAGCACACGATGTTCAATACAATCTTTAAAAAATTCAAAATTATGAGCTTTTGATAGAGCTTGAAGGCTTTGAATAACCAATTTAACCACAATTGGTATATAAACCGGGTCATAATTCAACAAAGCACAGGCAATTGATATTTTTATGTACAATAAATCGACTAAAAATGCTCCTATTTCTAGAACAAGTTATTCCTGAGATCTGACATCTTCCACTCAAAACTCTTGATGAAAAAAGGTTTGATAGGCCATGTTTAACTGTATATATGTAGTTACCATTAATATCGACATAATCTTGTTTTGGAGCACGAACATTCAAAAGCTTATACTGATTTGGACTTTTAAAAATTATATATTAATTGATTTAAATTTTACTAATTGACTTCGATCCAAAAAATTTGATCGTTTTTATATCATATCTTCCAGATCTTCTGTTTCATTTTCCATCATTTAACAGCAATTTTCACTAATACAATCAATCATTTATACAAAACTTGTATTTTTTATTGAATTTGACTTTATTTAAATCATCAAAAAAAATGTTTAGTGATACACATTAATGTCTGCGTTTAGTACAATTGAAGAAAATTAATAAAGTTATTATTGAATTTGAAAACTATTATTTTCAGAGTAAAATTGGAAATAGTCCGTCGTTACAAGCTTGGAATAAAGATATAGATTAAGAAAGATCATTGGCATTGTTAATAACAAATGACCCTTAACCCGGAGGAATGCTTTTCGTTTTCATGAGAATAATATTAATGAATAACATGAGTCTGGAATACAAGAAAAAATATCTGAAAAAAATTGAAAGAGACAATATCCAGTCTGATATATCTAGACAATATTGAAATTAAAACAACCTCAAGCTAAGAATAGGGGACACCACAAATGAAAAAAATAATAGAAGCTCGGAAACAAGCATGTTGACACAGCACAACCGGAATACTCTTACCGCTAGCGAATCCGAATCACGTCTGTAAACAGAAAACCCAAATATATACCTATATAGTAACAAGCAAAGAAACTCCATAGAACACTATTAAATCACAAGAAATGAATATAAAGGCATGGCTAAAAAAAACGCAACACAAAAATTGACTACGATGCTTACAAATTTTGAACTGTTTTTGTCTCCCGAATATCATTTTCACATTTCTAGGCAAGCTCTTGTTTTTGAGATATTCGGTGAAAGAAAGGGATATTCCGGTTTTTGGATAGCATATTTTACAAAACAAACAAATTCCATTTATTAATGAAACAAATGGATAATTAAGATACTAAAAGACATTTTATGCTATTTTTTGTAAAAATCCATCGAGGATTCAGGAAGCTACACTCGAAAAAAGTTGAAAAAAATCACATATGTACTTTTTTTTTAAATTTTTCAACATTCAACACCATAAATTTTGAACAAACAATGATTGTAATTTTTTTTAATTTCTTGAAGCCTATAATAGTTGATTTAATTTCCCGTCCTTTTAGTTGAAAAACACGAAAATTGATGCAATTTGCACCAAGTTATTCAGGTGTTCCCAAAAAAAGGCAAACCTCAAAATTTGGAAAACAAATCTTTTGCTTAGAATAATTTAAATTCTGCAACATAATCGAATTATAGTTGTGTTGTTATATAGATTTTTGAATAAACACTACGACCTAGTTTGAGTTTTCCTTATGTCAACCGCGTTTATGTATTTTTTCGTTTCTTTTTGTGCCGCATCAAAATTAATATTTTACAAGTTCAGTCGTTCACAAACATCAATTAAAAATTCTTTTAAAATAGCAAAGTGTAAAGTTAAGCAGAAAAAAACATCAAAAATGTAAATTTAGCAGTTTTTCAAAGATGTTTAATACACAATGTACGAAAGCAAAACAAATAAAAAGAAATGATATCTTATGTGACGTAATTGGCGGCGGAAAAACAACAAATACACAAATTTAGCAGTTTCTTGTTAGGGTTTAATACAAAACGTAAAAATACAAAACCAAAAACCGATAAGTTTTGCCTAGAAAATTGAATACTGTGATTGTAAAAACTCATCATTTATCTAATCAAACTAAAATTTTCAGAAAATATACCAAGTGACAAAAATGTTATAAAGAATATATTTAAAAAAAATGGAAGTGAATGCCATCTCTACTAAAACGTATGGTAACTACGACGAATTTTTAAGTGAAAATCAAAACTCATTTCATAAATATTAAATTATTTTATTTTTCGTTCTTTTTTTCAGCTTTTCAGTTTTAAAATATGTTATAATTTCAGATTTAAAGAATATTTATCTGCTTTGAGCCATATAACGGCTAAAATATTATTACAATGCTGAAATAAAGCATTTCGAAATTAGATTTTTTCATGGTTAGCTGTAAGATAGGTGCTCGTCAAAATTTTAGTTTGAGCAGTTTTTTTGGAGTAATTTTTTTTGTTGTTTCAAAAAACTCGCAAATTTCTATCGAAATTTATGATTTATTTAAATAGCGTCGTCAAGAAGCATTAAGTATAAAAACTCATTTGGAAAAATTCATTCATTCATTAAATATACAAATTCATTTTGTTTTATTTGTGGAATTTGTATAATATATCCTGCTAACAAATCACTCCTTTTTAGCAGGATGTATAATAGGAATTCCATAATATCTTTATTATGTGGGCATTGAATTGAATAAAGATAAACCGTTGATTAATTGAATTAACTATAGGTTTCAAGAAATTATAAAAAATTTCAATCATTGTTTGTTAAAAATTTATGACATTCAAAATGGAGGAATTTTAAAAAACGTATATTTTTGATTTTTTTTTTTCAACTTTTATCGAGTGCAACTTCCAGAATCCTTGATAGACTTTTACAAAAAATAGTTCAAAATGTTTGTTAGTATTTCTTTGGTTTGTTAGTATCTTTGTTATGCAATTGTTTTATTAATATATTGAATTTGTTTGTTTTGTAAAATATAAGATCTAAAAACCGGAATAACCTTTTTTTACACAGAAAAATATAGTGGGGCTGAAATCTCACAGCTCTGAGATATCAAGACTTCGGTCTGGGTAAAGGATTTTGATATAATTTTCGGCAAATAACTTTTACGAGGACATGGTTTTTAGTTTTGGGCAGCGATGTATATCAAACATAACTCTTTGTTAAAGTACAAGTATTTTTTATCTCTGTTTAAAAATTTATTACAAAACTAACACGAAACATCAATACGTTGCCCGAAAATTATAATCAAAATTCCAAAAATATTGTTAAATTAAATAATAAACTTTTTCAAAATTCCAAAAATATTCCAAAAATTAGAATGAAATCAAATATTAAAACTTATTCTAAATTCCGATAATATGCCAAAAATTCTTAAAAATTCGATTTTTTCCGAAATTCTAAAATATTGCAAAAATTATTACGAAATCAAAAATTAAAACCTTTTCAAAATTCCAAATATTATAATAAAATCAAAAATTTAAAATTTTTCAAAATTTTTAAAAATATTCTAAGAATTCTTACAAAATCAAAATTAAAACTTTTTCCGAAATTCTAAAAATATTGCAAAAATTATTACAAAATCAAATATAAAATAATCAAATATACAAACAGATAATGTAATCAAATATACAAACTTTTTCAAAATTCCAAAAATATTTCCAAAATTCCAAAAATAAACTATAACAAATTCAATAATTTCCATGTCCAATTTCATTTTAAATTACATTTACGTCATAAAAACAGCTATATTTTTTTTTCAAAAAATTGGCTAAAAAATAAATGAAATCAGTTTTTGACAAATTTGACATAATTTTTTTTGACAAACTTATAATGCCATAATTCTCAATAATAATAATAAAATTTCATTTCGAGCAAACAATTTTATTTTATCCAAAAAATTGGGTAAAAAATAAATAAAAATCTCTCTTTTGACACACTTGACAACATTTTTTTGACAAACTTATAATGCCATAATTCTCAATAATAATAATAAAACTGAAGTAGTTTCATTTCAAACAAACAATTTTTTTTTCCAAAATATTGGGTAAAAAAATAAATAAAAATCTTTCTTTTGACACACTTGACAATATTTTTTTGGCAAACTTATACTGCCATAATTCTCAATAATAATAATAAAATTTTATTTCCAACAAACAATTAATTTTATTTTTTTTCCAAAAAATTAGGTAAAAAAATCAACAAAATCTTTCTTTTGACACACTTGACAACATTTTTTTGACAAACTTATAATGCAATAATCTAGTTTTTGATCTCACATACCAATCCCTACCATCAAGATTCCTTCAAATTTAATGTTCCTACTCGTAATCACTTAAAATGAACGTTTTTTAAGCCAAAAATATGAAAATTTGCTATTTTTGACACACATAATGATTTTGTGACACACTTCCGGTACAGTTATCGAACACAGCGTCCCTTCGGACCTGTATCTTGTGAATACCTATTTTTAGAAAAAAAATTTTTTGAAATCCCTCCATCCGTTCTCCCTGCAGTGTAGGGCGGCCGGCAGACAGACACACATTTTTTTTTTACTTTTTTAGAATCAGCTGGTCCTAAAACGTCGAGAAATGCCAAAAAAAGTCGGGGTAAGAATTTGACTTCGAGCTCATGAATGTAATACTTAGGTCTTTCAGACCGAAGTAAAATTGGTTTTTGGTAAATATCTCAAAAACAAGAGTTAACAAAAAAAAAATATAATATTTGTGTTCAGCAGGTCAAAATGTTACAAATGTGGAACATTTCAAGGCAGTACTACGGACATTGTTGCAAAAAGATGCATTTCTTTAAGCCCCTATACATTCGTACTGTAATCACTCATGATATTAATATTATAGAAGCACGAGGAAAAGTTAGAGAAAATTTCCCTCACCATCGCCTGATTACTACCAAGTGGATACATTACTAATGTGCACTTTTCAAAAAACAACTTCAGCACCAGACTCAGAATAAAACAAAAAATCTTGGTGGGGATCGTCTTGCTGAAATAAAGATCCGTGCACCTCTTCTCATATCCAATCTATTATTTCTAAGAAATTTTCTACCCATTGATTTCCACTACCGAATCAGAAACATACGATTTCAGTCACGACCCAAAAATACCAATAACGTAATTAGACCACACAAATCTCTTAGTATCTAGCTAGACCAATGAACCAGCAGAACCCGAAGAGCAGTCTTCTATTATTTCGCACAATAGTTATAATGAAAACAAACGCAAAATTCGGATGATCGTGAATTAGGTAGACACTCTTAAATTTTATTACAATAAATATTTGGAGGATAAAAAATTGTTAAATTCTTACCTCTCCCACGAGGATACCATTGAGTTTTTATTTTTTTAAAACTTTTTATGTAAATGTTAATTTCAAATATTACATTCCAAATCTCTCCATGTTTTTTTTTCTAATTACACAACAAAGTACGTAAAAGACTATTTCATATATGTTCCCAATTTAAATTTTTTTCAGTAAATTTTTGTGAATACCCACCTGAAATGAACCTACGTCAAGGTACAAAAAAAAAAAGAATTTATATGATAAAATAAAAATGTTCTTTGTTCAACATAGATACATGTTCTACAATAAATAATGGAATTAATGTTTCAGCACAAATATATTTATATATAAAAATTTCTACATTTATGTTTATATGTACGAGTAGAAAATGTAAATAAAATTTTACGCGTAGAGAATAAAACTGATAGTCATAAATTAGTAATAAATAATGGTAACAATAAAAAATGTAATTATGTACTTGTAAGAAAAATTCGATAAAATTTGTTATTATTGAAGAACGTGCAAATTATGATGAAGATTAGTTAATTTTAATAACCGGACCACTAAAAATATTATAACCATTGTGTTATGGAGGTTGTGTTAAATAAATACTTAGAACTCTTGTATTAATCACTGTGTGTTAGTTGTTATACTGTTTTTTGTGGGAAGCAAACACAATTTATTTTCCATACCTACAGCTCAGTTATCGTGAACAAGGCCTATAAGATCTTTGTATGAACAAATATTTTTAGAAACAAAAATTTTTGAAATTGGTACAGTAGTTTATTTTATTTTCATTGTCTGTAAATCAAAAAAATTATAAAAAATCAGCATGATAATTGCATGTAGTAATAACAAATTAATTGCGCTCTAGTAGTTGCGCTTAACGAACACATCAGCATGATAATAGCATTAAATATTAACAATATTAGTATATAAACTTGATTAATTTTTATATGCATATAAGCTCCGATAAATTGAAAATATGCTCAAATTTATATTAATTTTACATTTAATATTAATTTAAAAAATGTCTCCGTCAAACAAACAAGTTGCGCCGAGGTTCGAGAAAACCAATAACCTCACTTATCGACACTAATCGATTAAATAATAAGCGCCGGCAATATTTCTATTTATGATAGACTACAAAGACTAAGACAAAGACTTTTCATTTTATTTACCGGTTGGACATTTTTTTGATAATTCAACTAATAAAACTGGTTGTGATAACGTCTAGAGCGTTACCAACCTTCAAACAAATTTTTATATTTGACTGAGAGCTTATTTTACTATTTGTATGTGGCTAGTCAAATGCAGTCGCTTTAACTAAAGGTCGACGCAATACTGTGATTTTTTAACTTTTCTTTTTTGTTGTGTTGTTGTCTATTGTTTTCTCATTATTCTAATAAAAAAAACTAAAAACCACAAAGGATGACCAAAAACCGAAAACAATTATTGCCGTGAGCATTCCAAAATCAGCACCCTTAACAATTGCTTAGAAGCACGCCACATTAATATTTGGATTTTTAATTGAATTGCGTGACACTCCAGAAAAACGGGAACAAGTTCTTACAAACATATTTTTAATTTTTCTTCCAGGATTAATTGATCTTTTTGAACCAAAAACCTTTTCTGTATTATATCAGAATGACAGCATTTGATCATGATAGTCTACATATATTTACTCATTGGTGAGCTACATTATAGTCCCTCGGCCGGCGCCGATTTCATGTGATGATTACCACATATTTTATACTTCGTGAGGCGCCTGTCCTTGACGAGCCCGAAAATATTTGTTCGGGGATTTTTCTCAAATTTCGCCGCTTTTGCGTTCGGTAAGCTCCAAAAAATGCCAATTGCCGCGATCTTGTAAATTTGATGCAACATTTTTTTTAACTGTGGGGGTTGGAAATTTGGTGAAGAACACGAGGGTAAGCTTGTCCGACCAAAATGTTTGTGCTAATTTCGAGTCCGACAACTGACATTTTGGATATTTGGGCTGTCGGACTAGACAATAGCAGACAAATTTTTGTCGGTCAAGGTTACCCTCGTGTTCTGAATCAAATTTCCAACCTCCAAAGTGAAAAAAAAAAATTTACTAGATCCCGGGCAATCGACATTTTTTGAGTTTTCCGAACGCAAAAGCGGCCGATTTGATAAAAATCGCAAAACAAATGTTTTCGGGCTCGTCAAGGACAGGCGCTTCACGAAGTTTAAAATATGTGGTAATCATCACATTAATCGGCGCCGCCCAGGGTCTATTAGGACAAGAGTCTGTTAGAGATCTCTCCGCGTAAGAGGATCAGATTTCGTTTATTTTTTATTTTTGATGGTAACAACCCTGAATTTACTAGTCCCTGTTATTGACATATGATTTGACGTAAGATATCACATACCATTGGCTATAGCAGTGACGGTGAGGTATCACTAGCGATTAAAATTATATAAAACAAAAAATGTTCTGACGGATTGCAATTGTTAATTGTTATTGTAAACTTTAAAAGCAAATTGTACACTGGCCAAAACCAACGCTCTTGTATCCATTATACCACCCAATCGCCCGATTTAATTTATTTGTACTATGCACACCTCTTGGATGTGCTCCTTGGTGATCCTAACAGAAGTTTTATTTCTAACTCGTATATTTCCATCATCTCCAGGGTGGACTTCAATAACTCTTTTAAGAGCCCGCCGAGTTGTTGGTAGCTGTTCATTAGGTAAGATAATTGAATGTTTAACTGGGAATGCTGGTAGTTTTTGAATTCTTTCGCTGACTCGGATAACACCACCATCGTCCATGAATAGATTCAACATTTTAAAATTACTACATTTAGATGCATTTCGTACTTCCTGGAGGCATTCGAATTCTTCGTAAAAATGTTGCTGTGGTATGTATCTAATTAAGTGGTTTACAGCTTCATTCTTATCATCCCTCGTGATAGGTACAAAACTGATTTTTTGCGACCATACAGGACAGTTAAAATTAAGAATCAATGAAAATCCTCGTTTCGTTTCGAAAAAGATAGTAAGAGAAAATTTTGTCATGTTACTTTGTGAATATATTTTGTCATCATGATTGTTTTGAAAATCGATTTTGCTGCTTTATATCTTAACTAGGACCATACAATGATTTTTGAACTGGCCATTTTACTTCTGAGCCAGAAAGCCAATCAGTTTGATAGATGAGATTCCACTGGATATGCAATCTGCTAAATTCTCTTATGATAAAATATGTTTACAATGTTCACGGCTGTATGAGCAAATAATCTTAGAGTTTCCATGGGCAATAACTGACGACAACCAATCGAGTTTGGCGAATCTGTCCCTTAAGTTTTTAATCTGATCCTTTTTGATTCATCAATTTTGTTAAAAGCAGACCACCTGGAAGTTCCAAGCGTGGTATTCTCATTTCTTTAATGTGGGATACCTTCGTTTTTGTGGTTCTTATTCTTGAATTGATTCTAAATTGAGTTCTCAAACTATTAAAGACTACCGCTGCAAACGTAATGCTAATGCTTCTAACCATATTGGTATTTGCATTTGGTTTAAATTTGTTATATCATTACGTAGATTTTTTCATTGATATTCCACTACCCTTGTTAATCTATCATCTTAGCCTAAATTCTGCAACAAGATTTGAAATTAGGTCTTTATTTTTGCAATAACTGAACTAACCATCCTATGGGAACAAAAATTTTACTTGATTCGGACAATAATGTCTGTCTTCTTTGAGTGATGCTGCTGGTCTTTAAGTTTAACCTTAAGGAAAAGGTTGTCTGTTGATGGCTTCCAATTTAAAACCAATAATTTTGGACTGTCCACTTATTTTTTTTTTCACATATCTGAAGACATCTCTACAACTTCATCAAGTCTATTTCTATTCGTTGAAAAGTTTCTTAAATTGAGGCTGAATGTTGGAAGAATGGAGATTGTATCATTTTTCAAACAAACCAATTCATGTTTAATATTGGCCTTACTTATCAGATCCTCTACGATCCTACTTAATTATTTGTACTGCTATTGGAAAATGCTCTTGAGCTTGGTTGCTAATTTATTTAAGCTTCTAGTGCTAAAAAGATGCTTGTGATGTACCATAGGTAAGAATTTCTAACCGAAATGTTTTTGGATGACAATTGGGCTTTGTTTTGCCAAAGAATGTTTTGATGTGAAAGATGGTTTTCATTAATCCGTACCTGTCAATACTTTTTTTCTCCATCTCCAGTAAATACGAAATGATGCGGTCAGGATCATAAAAGAATATCTATTCTAATGAAGATTGTACTGTTGGTCCAACCAATGCGACTATTAAATGATATTCTATTCATTGATTTTGCTGTAGCATAAAAAACAACTAGAAGCTTTGATGGAGTATTGGCTTACTTTAGTACAGTATGATAAGGAAAATAGTACAATTTTGTATTAGTCGGTATTTCTTCCATATGATGTAACAATTCATATTCTGCTATAAATGTGGTGTAAGGCTCGCATAAAACTGGATCTCTCCGAAATCTTCTTTCCATTGGATATAATCGAAACATTTAACTGCAAATGCTCTGCAAAATTTGATGCCCATAGTTGCATATTCTTTTGATGATGATGTTTTGATAAACAGAGGTTGGTAAAACCTTTTGCCATCATTCTTGTTGATTGACTCCAGTTCGTCAGTCCATTTGGTACAAAATTCAAAGATCGCATTTAAAGTGGGAAAATCTGTCTCTGTTGACGTTTGAACACATAAGCTTCTAGACTCAGATTACAATTTTTTTACTAAAATATTTAGCAGCCAGGGATCGTGTTCCTCTGCTTTATGTTCAAAAGCTTCCAACCCATGAATGACTTCGTCAGATGTATACCATAGTTTTCTTCCATAGGTCACTGGTTCATATCCGGCTCGCAAGACCATGTTTTGCTACAATCGTTGATTTACATAAAAGGCCAAACAATTATGTTTAATGAAAAAAAACTTTTAATTTAGCTTATTTAATTGTATTTCTTTGGTATTTTTTTTTTTTTGGTATTTTGTTTTTGGTATTTTTTGCATTAAATTTCTAGATATTACGATGTGTAAATTCATAGGATGAGAGAATATTTCGTCAACATCTAAGTCAACATTCTACTCAACATCCTAAGTCACGATTGTGAAGTCATTATTGATTGTTGCCAATCAATGCGAAACTTAATATCTGACGTAAAGTCAATATGTTGTTATATTTTTGGGTTAGGAAATATAGACTACATTAGGGGAATTTTTAATTTCGGATTGGTTTTTGTGAACAATTAAGCTTAAGTACATATTGGAAATCACTTGAATTTTGCAATTCGAAATAACTTTTCATTTTCTCTAAAATTCCTTTAGAAAAAATTTTGTTGTGTTTCGTGTCAGGATTCGAACTACATTCATCAGAGAAACATTGTTCAAATCCCGTTTGTCTTATACAACTTCTAGCCAAAGCGGCGATGACGCAACATATTTTAATTTTGATGCTCAGATAATTTCTGAACATCAAAAAATACCAAAGAAATACAATTTTCAATACGTAATCATAGATGAAAAATTCAACTTAAGTAAATATGAAAAATGATGAAGTTTCAATTTAGAAATTATCTGAACATCAAAATTAAAATATGTTTCGTCATCGCCGCTTTGGCTAAGTTGTGTAAGACACACGGGATTTGAACAATGTGTCTCTGATGAATGTAGTTCGAATCCTGACACGAAACACAACAAAATTTTTTCTAAAGGAATTTTAGAGAAAATAAAAAGTTATTTCGAATTGCAAAATTCAAGTGATTTCCAATATGTACTTAAGCTTAATTGTTCACAAAAACCAATCCGTTATTTAATTGTATTTTTTATATATTTATTTTGTTTAATTCGCTAGAAGCTGCTATAAGCAAATGAAATTATATGAAACAATAAATGTTCTAATTTAAATTGCAAATGTAGTTTTAAATTGTCCACAGGCCAAAACCAATACTGATGTTTCCAACATCGGGTATATTCTATAATGAAGTCATTCTATTGCTTGATCGAAAACAAGAGCCTTCACATAACTCAATATCTGGGCTTTAATTGTTGAAGGAGACTGTGCGTCACTTGTGTAACGAGCAGCTGGTTATTGTTCCGGATTACCATGAATAAACACCCAACGTCAAGAGGACTCTTGCTGTTTGAGTTTGTTGCGCCTTGCTTCGTTATGTGGATTCGATAATCGTTAAAGTTAGCCTTTTGCAAATGCTGGCTCTAAGCGATAATTAAATATAAATATGGAAATTTTTGGCACCAAAATGGTGGTTGTTGGATTACAAAAAATGTTGCAAAAAATAATTCAAAAATAAAAAGGTGATTGGTGATTGTTGAATAATTATTCAAATATAAAAAATCGTTGCACCAAAAACAAACAGGTGATTGTATATTTATGTTCTTTTACTTAATTTCAATTGAAATTGTGTTTTGATACAATAAAAATTTGCCAGATTTCAGAGAAGTAATTCAGCCACTTATTTTGATCCTCGTTTGCATTTATAACAGTGAGTTAATGGCTAGAATTTATTTTTGATCTTTAGAATTGCGATGATAATATATTTGTGTTTATTGTGCAACTGATAATTTTTTAATAGTTCTGTGTAATAAATTGGTAGCATGAGCAAAAAACAAACATAAACTGTAGTTTATTTTTACGTTATTTGATGCAGACTAAAAGCACAGATAAATATATACAGATGTTTCATTACAAAGAAACTTTTGGTTGAACAAGTGCTGCCAATTTTTTTAGTGGTTTTTTGCGAAATTAAATCAAATAAAGTACATATCTACTCTATTTGTTTCTCTGCTACAATTAAAAAAAACTACAAGACTTTTTCTGTGTATGTATTAATTTTTTTTTTCTTTTCTCTTTATTGTTTTGGACAAAAATATTAATGTACATATAAGATATATTTTCGTTTTGTGTCATGGTAAAATGAAAATATTCGTTATACCATGGTTTTGTGTATTATTAGCCAAATTTTACTCGTAAGGCAAATAATAAAGATTAAATACATATTTCAAAATAATGAATGAAAAATATCTTTTCCTTGGTATAGTAAATCCAATTTGTTTTAAAAATTGTTTTGATCAAAAAATAAGTAGTTTGAAATTTGAATTTTTCATTTCACTATAATTTTTAGGATAGAAGTGGATTTCGATTGTCAAGGAATCGTTTGATTTTAATTTTGAAAAAAAAAACGGGGTATGAAATTGATGGGAAACTTTTAAAAATCTTATCATGTACTTGATATTTTTCGACGCTTTGGGTCATAAGGAGTCTTGATAAGCTAAAATATGTATGTCTGACCCGGTGATCCGTTCGGACGAGGAAAATTTGAAACCACTGGATCGTTTTGAAAAATTTTTGTGTCTAAAACTCCAATTGCCGTAAAAATGGTTGAGGTGACAAATTATAAGTACTTGAAAAATGACAAATTATAAGTACTTTGAGTTTTTCACTTTAATAAAATTTTTAGGATAGAAGTGGAAAAGTCATGAATGAAATGTTCGCCTTTACATGGTCTGAAAAGGTTGAGCTATTAAATTCCGACGGGTGAGTGAATGTTTGACAATAACGCATGTAATCTTGATGAAAGTTAATCCGACTGTATTGCACACGTTTATAATATGTAGCTACCTTTCGGTGGATATCTGAAGTGATGGTTACTGCTGACATGTCAATTTTACTGTTGGATTTTGAGTCACATGCACTTGAATATTTGTGTTTGTGTTGCCGAAAAGAAGATGAGAAGATGTGCTGATAAATCAGGCACGAGTGAATTTGCATTTAATGGGTTGGTTGATCCGTTTAGAGAAGCATAACTCTCGTCTTTATTTTTGGAACAAAGTAAAATTAATTAATTAATTTGTATGACATGAAATTTTATTATTATTATAGAGAATTATGGCATTATAAGTTTGTCAAAAAAATAATGTCAAGTGTGTCCAAAATGATTTCATTTATTTTTTTAGCCACCTTTTTGTTATAAAAATTTTTTGCTGTTTTTATGACGTAAATGTAATTGAAAAGAAATTGGACATTTTTTGAATTTTTTATAGCTATGTTTTAAATAAATTTTTATTTATTGTAAAAAATTAAATAAATAAAAAGGTATTTTTGTTTGATCTCCAAGTTGTTGTATATTAAATGAAATCAATAATTTAAATTAATAAATTATTGTTAAATTGAATCACCAAACAATCTTTTTAGTAAGTATATTTATTTATTGACGCGTTTCGAATATTAAATATTCATCATCGGTACAAAAAATATGACTAAATCTAAATGAAAACAAATATTCATTCTTTAAATTTTGATTGAAAAAATGGCATACTAACATTTTATGAATTAAATAGTTTAAAATAATTTACATACGTATAAAATTTACTTGTTTTTTAAAAAAATATGACATACTGATCAAAATACTATGAATAAAATATAAATGAATTGAATTTTTAGAATGAAAATTTACAAAATCGAATTATACAAAATATTTGAATTAAATAATAATTGGTCGTTTAAAATTAAATTTGGAGATTTTCTGAATGCCTTATAAATTTCAAACTCTTCAAGAGAATCCATTAAAAATCCTTTACTACATAGATGCAATGGTTCTAAATTTTGTTCAAAACTGGTGGAGTTATGGTTATTATCATTTAGATGATTTGCGAAAATGGACTTTAAATTTTGTTTATTTTTGTTCATTGGAATATGTTCTTTAAATCTCTCAATGAAACTTCTTCCTGTTTTTCCAATATAAAATTTTCCACAAGTATCACACTTGATTTTATAAATTCCAGAACATGATCTCAAATTGAATTTAGGTTTTGGTTTTAAAATTTTGTATAAATTATATTTTGTTCTAAAAGATATCGAGTAATTATGTTTTTTGAAATGATTTCTTAAAATGTTAGGTAATAAGTTAGTATATTCCATTGAAATATATTTGATGTTGTTATTATTATTATTTGAATTTTTTAACTTATTTAAACATTTAGATAATAACTTATCAATAAATTTTGAATCATAACCATTATCTGAAGCGATAAATTTTATTGTATTCAATTCATCTTGAAAATTTGAAATATTTAGTGGTATATTTAGAAGGCGATAAATGAGTGAATTGTATGCTGCTGCTTTTTGTGAATTTGGATGATGTGACGAATTATTTATTGTTATACTGGTAGTAGTTGGTTTTCGAAAAATTTTATATTCAAATTGATTATTAATTTTTGAAATAGTTATATCTAAAAAATTTATTGAATTATTTTCTTCAATTTCAAGGGTAAATTTTATATTTGAATGGTGAATACTATTCATGTAATTATTAAAATTTTGTATTTGTCGACATGTTCCATTAAACAAAATGAAGGTATCATCCACATATCTTGAATAAGATATTAATAAATTTTGTTGAATATTTAAATTTGAAAATATGAATTTGTTCTCAAAACTATTTAAGAAAATTCAGCAAATTATCCATTATCAGCAAGTAATCCACTTAAAGGAGAACCCATTGCAAGACCCTTATCTTGAATGAAAAACTTATCATCAAAGGTAAAATAATTTTGTTTCAAAATAATTCGAATTAAGTTGATTAGATCTTTAATTTTTAAAATTTCTAAAGTGCCAGTGTTGATTAAGTTTTCTTCTAAAATATTTACATTAAAACCAAACTAATTAACCATAATGCCTTAATTACACAATGTGACAAAGGTAACACTGTAGTTTTAATATTTAAACAAGAATATTTAGAAAAAACATATGAATTTATAAATAATAATGATATACAAATTTTACCAAAAGATCCAACTAAATCATATGTAAAAATTATTAATAATATTATAAATTTATCTACAAATTTATTTGATCAACACACACGAATTAATTTGAAACAAATTCATGCAAGAGATCCAGAATTTCAAGGGTTGCCAAAAATTCATAAGCCAAATGTTCCCATCAGACCTCTTATTAATTATAAAACAGCACCTTCTTACAAAGTAGCAAAATTTTTAGTCAAAATTATTAATAATAATATTATATTAATGAATAACCAATCGGTTAAAAATAGTTTGAGCTTAATTGAGAAAATTAATAAGATCAAATTATTATCTCAATACAAGATGTTTTCGTTAGACATAACAAATATATATACTAATATACCTATTAATGAAACTGTAAATATTTTAGAAGAAAACTTAATCAACACTGGCCCTTTAGATATTTTAAAAATTAAAGATCTAATCAACTTAATTCGAATTATTTTGAAACAAAATTATTTTACCTTTGATGATAAGTTTTTCATTCAAGATAAGGGTCTTGCAATGGGTTCTCCTTTAAGTGGATTACTTGCTGAAATTTTCTTAAATAGTTTTGAGAACAAATTCATATTTTCAAATTTAAATATTCAACAAAATTTATTAATATCTTATTCAAGATATGTGGATGATACCCTCATTTTGTTTAATGGAACATGTCGACAAATACAAAATTTTAATAATTACATGAATAGTATTCACCCAAATATAAAATTTACCCTTGAAATTGAAGAAAATAATTCAAAAAATTTTTTAGATATAACTATTTCAAAAATTAATAATCAATTATAATTATATAATAATAATAATAACAACATCAAATATATTTCAATGGAATATACTAACTTATTACCTAACATTTTAAGAAATCATTTCAAAAAACATAATTACTCGATATCTTTTAGAACAAAAAATAATTTATACAAAATTTTAAAACCAAAATCTAAATTCAATTTCAGATCATGTTCTGGAATTTATAAAATCAAGTGTGATACTTGTGGAAAATTTTATATTGGAAAACAGGAAGAAGTTTCATTGAGAGATTTAAAGAACATATTCCAATGAACAAAAATAAACAAAATTTAAAGTCCATTTTCGCAAATCATCTAAATGATAATAACCATAACTCCACCAGTTTTGAACAAAATTTAGAACTATTGCATCTATGTAGTAAAGGATTTTTAATGGATTCTCTTGAAGAGTTTGAAATTTATAAGGCATTCAAAAAATCTCCAAATTTAATTTTAAACGACCAATTATTATTTAATTCAAATATTTTGTATAATTCGATTTTGTAAATTTTCATTCTAAAAATTCAATTCATTTATATTTTATTCATAGTATTTTGATCAGTATGTCATATTTTTTAAATAACAAGTAAATTTTATACGTATGTAAATTATTTTAAACTATTTAATTCATAAAATGTTAGTATGCCATTTTTTCAATCAAAATTTAAAGAATGAATATTTGTTTTTATTTAGATTTAGGCTGTATTCTAAACCAAAACTTATTTGAAACTTATTTGTGGAGACTTACTTATTTGAATAAGTAACCTAAATAGGTGACTTATTTGAAATTTTTTTTTCATTTTTTACGCATGGAGGGATCAGTTTTTATTTACTTGTTAATTTTTTTCTATTTTTTGATCCACGGGTGTGACAACCCCGCGTACTCCAGTCCCTGTTATTGGCACATGAGTTAACGTGAGATATCACATACCACTGGAAATAGCAGTGAGATATCACTAGCCAATGTGATATCTTAGGGGTGCTGGCGGATGAACTGTATTCAGTCAACGGTAGCACTCTCAATCTTAGCTAATGAATATTCCTTGATGCTGGAACGCTGTAGCTTGCTCGAAGAAACGAGCCCTCATATAACTATATATCTGAGCTTTAATCATTGAAAAATATACTGCGTCCCATAATCGAGGATTATGCCATTAGCTGGACTATTGGCAAACCAATTTTAGTTTTGTTCCTGCAAATTTTTAAAACAAATTTGCTTTTTATCTCTTATTTTATTTTTATTTTCCCTATCCTATCACGAAATATTGGCCTATGTCATATTTTATATGTGATAGGATTTATAGTTTAGTTGTCCATTATTTAACATAAAATATTAAAAAAACAAAAAAAATAGATTTGCGTCCATTAACATCCTTAGAACGTATGTTGTTGTGGGACCTTGGTCTTAAAAGGTTGTTATGTGTTGTTGTGACACATATTGTAATGCCTACTACACATCACATTTTATTAAAAAAAAAAAAAAAAAATTCGATTTGACAGTGTCAAATATTTTTATGCTTGTTTACAAAACGGTTTTAAGCAATAAAATTTCTTTTTCGATCCCTAATAAAATAATGTAGTAATTTAAAATGAAAAAAAAGAAGTTTTGTAAACTCTTTAATTGATCAAATTAAATAAATAGTTCTAATTAAATTTATTTTCGAATTTGCTTTTTGTTGCTGTCAAAATAAGAAAGCTAAATCATTTAGAATAGCTTTTAAATACTTATTTAAAATGGCGGTAAATAAGTAAGTCTACATAAATAAGTTTCAAATAAGTCGTCGTTTAGAATACAGCCTTAGTCATATTTTTGTACCGATGATCAATATTTAAAATTCGAAACGCGTCAATAAATAAATATACTTACTAAAAAGATTGTTTGGTGATTCAATTTAACAATAATTTATTAATTTAAATTATTGATTTCATTTGTTATAGCTTTTGAATTATTTTTGGAGTTTTGAAAAAAAATTGTATTTTTGATTTTGAAATAATTTTTGCAATATTTTTAGAATTTTGGAAAACTTTTAATTTTTGTTTTTGTTATAATTTTTGCAATATTTATAAAATTTTGAAAAAAAATATTATTCTTTTATATATAATTTTAGAATTTTGAAAAAAGTTTCAATATCTGATTTTGTAAGAATTTTTGGAATATTTTTAGAATTTTGAAAAACTTTAAATTTTTGATTTTATTATAATTTTTGGAATTTTGAAAAAAGTTTCAATTTTTGCAATATTTTTAGAATTTTGGAAAAAGTTTTAAGTTTTGATTTTCTTATAATATTTGCAATACTTTAAGAATTTTGAAAAAAAATTAGAATTTATACATAATATGTATTTTTAGAATTATGAAAAAAGTTTCAATTTTTATTTTATAAGAATTTTTGGAATAAGTATTTTTAGAATTAAAAACAATTAAACATTTTTGATTTTAATATTATTTTTGGAATTTTTAAAAAAGTTTCAATTTTTGATATTGTTATAATTTTTGCAATATCTTTAGAATTAGGGAAAAAGTTTAAATTTTTGATTTTATTTAATTTTTAGAATATTTTTGGAATTTTGAAAGAAATATGAATTTGTGATTTTGTAATAGTTTCTCGAAATGCTAAATATACATCGCTGACCAAAACTAAAAACAATGTCCTCATAAAAGTTTTTTGCCGAAAACTATATCAAAATCCTTAACCCAGACCGAAGTCTTGATATCTCAGAGCTTGAGATTTTAGCCCCTCCATATTTTCAAAGGTTACTTTTGTGGGTTATTTAAAAGGTAACGTCTAGATTAATTTTTTGTCTGCAACGGTTTGGTCTATGTTTATACTGTTAGGATTTTACATATTCATATTTTTTTAACTTCTAGTCATACTTAGGTATTATATTGATTTTATTATATTTAAAATTTTATGCATAATTTATATCTTTATTTGTTCGATATATAATATATGCAATATCAAATATATGCTATTTCTATTATTTATTATTCTAATCAAAACATTGTGAATAGTTTATAATTTTTTAGAGCTCCGTTTTTTATACGGAACACTATTGGTGAGAGTAAAACGAGTTTTTCACATTATATCGATTATCTCGTAAACTATAAATGATATGGACCTGAAATTTTAGGTGCGTGTAAAACTAATCTGTCCACATAAGATGACAGGTTTACAGGGTTACGATAAGAAACCTTTGAGAAAATACATTCTTTTTATAGATTCAAGTAGAGATTCATATGCAAGGGCTTCATTTCTTCGTGTTTTCTTACTTCGATTAGCTCCGAACCTAACTGATCGAAAATCTTCAAATGTAGTTTGAATGATTGAAAAATTAGTAAGTTTTTTATGAAAAATATAGGAAAGAAACACATACTCATAATTATATTTATTAAGGGGGTGGAAATGACGAGGGGTACAAACACTATTTAAAACGTGGGCAAGTCGGGTGTCGTTTGAAAGAGCACCTGATTTAGAAAACATTGCAAGTTTTTTTTAGAATTTTGCGATGGACAGTTTTTGAGTTATTGTCGAAAAAGTGCGACTTTCAGACCGTTACCCCCCTCCCTACGTTTCGACACTGATTGACAGAAAAATTTGGAATGATTCACAGAGTTAGGAAATTTAGTAAATTTTGTATGAAAATTATAGCGAATTCTCAAATAATTATATTTATGGGTGTTTAGGGGACGGGGCAAAGAGGGTAAAAAAAATAATTTTTGACCCAAGCGAGTAGGGTGTCATTTGGAAGAGCTAATTTAGAAATCATTACTATTTTTTTAGAATTTTGCTGTGCACAGTTTTTGAGTTATTGTCAAAAAAGTGCAACTTGCAGACCGTTCCGCCGCCTCTAGTCTCAAATAATTGTATTTCTGTGTGTTTAGGGGATGGGTGTGGGGAGAGTAAAAAAAAATTATTTTTGATCCAA
Source organism: Diogma glabrata (assembly GCA_963693315.1). NCBI lineage: Eukaryota > Metazoa > Arthropoda > Insecta > Diptera > Cylindrotomidae > Diogma > Diogma glabrata. The sequence continues at coordinate 36,618,218 of OY856188.1, forward strand.
ATGAGTGGGTATTATTAAGCGAATAATTCACAACAAATATTTAATTTTTTCAGGGATTTTTGAGAACAATTAAACTCAAGTAAGTAAGGAAATATTTGAAAATTTTTCACTGCAAAGGTACGGCTGGAAATTGGAATTTACTCAGAAAAAAACTGCACTTCCCAATTTACGTGTTTCGTATTTATCCTTTAATCTTTAGTGTATTTTATTCTAATTTTAGAACTAAGATGGATCCTCACTGATGACTGATGTAATATAAAAATATGAAATAAGTTTATTATAATTTGCACTTATTTTCCTTGTAATAATATGCGCCAGTTCGGGTTACGAGCATTAGTGTAATTTTTTTTAATATATTTTTCTGCCAACCACGTACAATGTTTTCTAATTAATACTAAAATCATGAAATTTAAAGTCGCCGTGTTATGATGATGACAAGGATTGTGTTCACTATACAAATCCTTATATGTAATACTTGTGTTAGTAATGCAAAGATTAACAATTCGTTTCTTTAAATCTTTAAGTTCAGCGTGTTCCGCAAACATTCTTGAAAATAAAAATATTTGACCTTTGCAAATGTTAAAGAATTTATCAGTGGGTGCTTTAAGCTTACAAATATCACCTTCATCGCCATAATTTTTGTTGCAAATTAAATACTCCGAGGGAGCCTCTAAAATAACATCACTTTTAATAAATAAATTTTCACATCTGGAACATTTTATTTTTCTAATAATCTTACACGCTACGTAACCTACAAAATATCTCATAGAAGTCTCTTGTAATGGAACATCCAGGTTAAAAAAATTCTCAGATATATCGGCAATTTCATCATCATTGCTGGTATTAGTAGATATTAGGTTTTCATCTTCACTCGATTGCTCTGTTGTTATGGTTTCGACTGCAATTAATTCGTCCGTATCATTTTCACAATTAGATATGGAAGAGAAAGGAGTAAGAATTTTAATTGTTATAATCCTGGCAATGTTGTGATTAAAATCATGAACTGACGGGTTTCGGTTGTTACCATTTGCACCTCTTATTTGAGCAAACAAATTTTCAATTGGATCCTGGTTGAACCTTGAAGTTAGAATATAATCAATTCCAATATCTTCTGATAGTAGCTGTTTGGAAACTGTTTGAATTCCTTTAATGCTTTGGATTAAACCTTTAAAACAATATACGGTTGTTTTATTTGCTATTTTAACTTGTGAAATGTAGTGTATCATATATTCTAAAAATTGATCAACTTCTTTACCGGTAATAAAGGCACATCTAAACATATTTTTATCATACTTTGCTTTTGAGTTTAGGCAGTCGAAAAGTTTATCTATTTTTTCTATAAATTTATATGTTGAAATCGCTGTTTCTTCACAACGGGCAGATATTCTTTTCAGTTGAACAGCAGTTTTAATGCCTGCCGCAACGCTTCTGCTAAAAATTTGTGTAGCTAATTTAACTCTCATTTTTTCAAAGTTATTTGGATAAATATGTTTGGTTGAAATTTTTGGGCAACATTTGGTAATTGAGTTTATTTCTAAGTTATACAATTCTATAAGTATGTTCCAGCTGACCAATCCATCAGGATATAATATGTCTGATTTAATTAAAGTATTTCTCACTGACTTTATTAAATGTGGTACGTCATATAAAGCTGCTATTTCGGTTTCATTATACATGAACACTGGTCGTTCAATGGTTATACCAAACAAATTGAAACATTTTCTATTATTTGGCCCTTGATCACAAATCACAGCTCTTATATTAATACCCAACTCACAACACTTTTTCAAATTTTCTTGAACAAGCAAAAATAATTTATCAGCAAAAATGCTATTTTCAGAAACAACATAGCTTAAAACATATTTCCAATTTGATGATACACCTCTAATCATAAAAGAGCAAACCAATTTTCCAATTGCAGCTTCTCTGTTATGCCCATAATCAACAAATCCATCAATTTGGTCGGAGAAAGTATTATATACAAGATCACTTCGTATGTGCATTTCATCGAATATCAAAACGGCCTGTTTTGAGTTTGTACACATTAAATTAAACTTTTCTTTTATTTTAAGAAGGGCGATTTCATTAAAACCGGGACTCAAATATTTAATTGGCTGCCATCGTATCATAGAAGATTTAGACGGCAAGTTAAAATTTAAACTGTCTCTCAAATATTGATATGTGCTTGACGATCGATAGAAAATATTCTGAGCTATTATTTTTTGCTCCTCTGGCCATTTTTGATTTTTTGGACGCATACTTACTAGCATTTTGCAGAAATTCTTACCATTTTCGGTTATGTTCAATTGGTCAATCTGGTCGTTAATATTATTTTTAGATCTTTGAAATACCGACAATTTTAAATGCTGTCGTTTAAGTTTTCTTCTAAAGTTGTTGCATTTTCGGTTTAATTCTGATATTTGTCTGTCCTTAGATTGAATATTTTTCAACATTTTACAATATTTTAATCGATAGTAAGTCTCGTTTTTAATATTTCGCAAACATGTGTTACATGGAGGTGGTTCAATCTCGCTATTAATATTAGCAGTAAAGTTTTCTGGTAAGCCAGATAGTTCCTCTAATGTTAATTCGGAATAAATGGAAGTTTTTAATTGGTTTGAGTTTAATGTAACCGAAGGAGGAAAACATGGTCTTCCGCTATCATGCATCAGAGCATCGCTATCAATTAAAATACACGAGTTATCTGCAATTTCTGAAAGGTGTCCGAGTGACAAACCAGTTACCATTTCAACATTATCAGATTCCTTGTTACTTTCAAAATCGGTTAATTTTAGTGTTGGAATCGCATATTTGTTTAATCCCTTTTTGTTGAAATATTTTTTTTCAAAATGTTTTTCACATATATAAATATGCTTTTTAGTTAGATTTTGCAAATTACAATTTAATATCCATTGATCACGTTTCACGTGATTTTCTCGCAACATAAATAAACGAACATTTTCTCGCCTTGATAACTTGCAGCTCTCAACCGCACATTGACTTCCACTTTTTAGTTTATTCATTTTGTCAAAGAATTTAACAACAAACTAAGTTTAAAATAAAAGCTGTATCCAACAAACTTTTTTATCCAATCAAAATATAACAAATTAATTCAAAGGGTTTAAATCAAAAAAATATTTGCAAAAATAATAAATTCAAAAGAGTATCCCCAAACAAATATGAATATCGTTATACTACAAAAAATGCAAATCCTTATACAACGTATTTTCAAAAAAAATTCAATTCAATTAAATAATATATTAAGATATCCTTAAGCAAATATAAGCAAAAAATATGAATATCTTCAAGCAATCAATAATAATTATTAAATATTTGATTTAGATCAAAGTAAAAATGCATTCATCAATTATTTATGCAATCCAAAATTTCAATTCTAATTTTTTTTTTTCATAAACATTTACTTCTTACAAAATTCAAAGTTGTTTTGTGTAATTATCAAGTAAAGTTTTTAACTTACTCAAGTAAAGCAAGTAAAGAAAACGATTTTCAAGTAAACAAAACGAACCACATACATATTTACAAACTCCACAGAAAAAAGGATTTTTTTGTACGTTTTACTTACTACATTTACTTTTCTTTACTTTTTATTTCTTATATACATACATAGTTAAATACACACAAGCAGTTTTTTCATAAAAAAAAATGCTCATAAGAAAAATTATAGTAGTTTTTGCGATAAAATTTTAATTTAAAATATTTAGCAGAGAAACGAACGCTGGGTGAGCAAATGGGTCAGCAAATGAAATTCAAAAAATAAATCAATTAGTAAAGTGGCAGCACATTTTGTAACCAAAATTTTCTTCCCAATGGTTCATCTGTATATATTTATCTGTGCTAAAAGCCTTTAATGGAGTTCGTATTTATCTGTTAGTGAACGATAACTTCCGAAAGATTTACAAAATATTGCAAATAAATTCATGATATTTACGTTTACGTTTCATATTTACAGTTTATTTACTTTTAATATTTCCTGAATCTTGCATACATAAAGTATAGATGACAAGGAAAACATATTAGCTTTGAAAATTTTCCATGTTACCCGGTTCGGGAGAAGGATGATTTGAAAAGATTTTGTTGGATAATAGATTAAAATTTTATTGTACGAGAACAGATTAACTGATTTCAATGAAATTTTCTTTGTTCGAAATAATATTTTTAAGGCAAACAAAAAAAAATTACACTTTAATTTTCTTCTGACTTTTCTACACTGTTAATATTTTGTGAAAATTTAAAAACACAAAGTAAACAATTTGAATGGAGATTTAAATTTAAATATCTGATGAACAAGAAATATGGTGGTTAAAATTTAACTGTTTGAAGAACATGGTTCCGGTTCATGGTTCTTTTTGCATTTTTAATTTTCTACAAAATATTAACAGTGTAGGGCAGTCAAAATTTTTTATCAGTGTAATTTTTTTGTAAACCTTTCGAATAAACAAACACCTTCATTGAAGTCGGTCAATCCATTCTCGTACAGTAATATTTCAAACTCTTAGAACTTTCTATTCACGAATAGATAATTTTTTCAAAAAGTGATTTCATTTTATTGATATCAATATTTCATATATGCAAGAAAGAGATAAAAAATAGTAAAACGGTTGAGTGAAAATTGAATTCTTTATCAAAAGGTGAGGGTAAAGGGAATCTTGATGCTCCTTTAGGCCTTGTTTAAAGCAGATGTGATCCAATTATATCTGATTCCACCAAGGAGCCGTCAAGTCTTTCAAGTTTAGTCATAGCCTAGAAGGAATGTAATCAATTTAAATCTGGTCAATTTCTTTTATTTTATATGTTATTTGTCAAGCTTAGATCACTAATTTTTTTAAATTTCAAAAATGCTTTTTTGCATGTTTCTTTTGTTGTTTTTGGCCAAATCTTTTTTTAAATATGATATCCGTGTAATCGAAATAAGTTAAATAAAATGAAATCCATATAAAACTGGACGTGAATCGACGAGCCTTCAGAAATCGAAAAATTTTCACACAAAACGAAAATATTTACTAAATGTGAAAACAATCTGGAAGTTCTTATATGTCACTCATACTACAAAACTCTTAATATCATTTAATTCTCTTATTTAATTAAATCAACCAATATTATACAACAAATCCTCAAAAATCCAATCCTTAAGAATTGCAATAAACACTTTCATTTCCTTATCTTTTGCAAATTAAATTACGAAACACAGAGAATCAAGGAACTCAAAATAACAACCAAATCTGTTTCGTTATTCAATTTGCCTTTACAACATAAATAATTTTTTGTTGTTCCATGTGCTTCTTCTTATATCTAAATTTTTTTTATCCTTTTGGTGTTTGTAAGATTTGAAACAGTAAAAAAAAGTATTAAGTTTTTCTTTTGTTATACAATTATTTTTGCTTCCCTTTTTGATATAGTATTAGAAACATATTCTATAGTCTGGTAAGGAACTGCAAGAAATTTAATTTAACTGTAATACTCGGAAAAAATAATGCAAGAAAAACAAATTATCAGAGTAGGATAATATTGAGAGATGAAACATTATCTTAAGAGTATTTGATATTTTCAGAATAGTAGATTCTTGTTGAGAATGATGGCAATTCTTCGCGAGGATGAAGTTTCCCGAAACGAGCGTAGCGAGTGAAGGGAATCATCCGAGTGAAGAATTGCTACCATCCTATGCGAATACAAGATGCTATTTCATCCACGACTTCAACATATTTCGATTAATTTCCAATTTCCAATTTGCCTGTTAATGTTTTTATCACCATATTGAAAAACATGCATCATAGATAGCATAGAGAATAGTACATTCTTGTATGAGTTTAGAATGAAGGCAATTCTTCACGAGAATGAAGTTTCCCGAAACGAGCGTAGCGAGTGGAGGGAACCATCCGAGTGAAGAATTGCCATCATCTAAGCGAATACAAGATCTTATTTTATCTACGACTGTAAAATATTTCGTTTAATTTCCAGTTTTCATGCAAAAATTTGTATCGCCATATTGAAATAAATACAAAGATAGCGAAAAACAAAACAAGTTTATTGTTTAATTTGTTAGGGGAATATTTAATAAACTATAGAGCTGTTAAAGTATGTCTGTCTGGCAGCCGGCCGTCCGTCATTACCTGCAGGGAAAACCGCTGGAGAAATTTCAAAAAAAATTTTTCTTAAAATAGGTATACTCAAGGGACAGGTCCCGAAAGGACGCTGTGTTCGATAACTGTACCGGAAGTGTGTCAAAAAATCATTAAGTGTGTCAAAAAGAGCATATTTTCATATTTTTGGCTTAAAAAACGTTCATTTTAAGTGATTACGAGTAGGAACATTGAATTTGGAGAGATCTTGATGGTAGGGATTGGTATGTGAGATCAAAAACTAGATTAAAGCATTATAAGTTTGTTAAAAAAATGTTGTCAAGTGTGTCAAAAGATAGATTTTTATTTATTATTTTACCCAATTTTTTGAAAATAAATAAAATTAATTTTTTGTTTGAAATGAATTTTTATTATTATTATTGAGAATTATGGCATTATAAGTTTGTCAAAAAATTGTTGTCAAGTGTGTCAAAAGAAAGATTTTGATTTATTTTTTTACCCAATTTTTTGGAAAAAAATTAAATTAATTATTTGTTTGATTGAAATTTTATTATTATTATTGAGATTTATGGCATTATAAGTTTGTCAAAAAAATAATGTCAAGTGTGTCAAAAGAAAGATTTTTATTTACTTTTTTACTCAATTTTTTGGAAAAAAATTAAATTAATAATTTGTATGACATGAAATTTTATTATTATTATAGAGAATTATGGCATCAAAAAAATAATGTCAAGTGTGTCAAAAAATGATTTCAATTATTTTTTTAGCCCATTTTTTGGAAAAAAAATGTAGCTGTTTTTATGACGTAAATGTAATTGAAAATGAAATTGGACATAGAAATTTTTGAATTTGTTATAGTTTTTGAAATATTTTTGGAATTTTTCAAAAAGTTTGTATTTTTGATTTTGTAATAATTTTTGCAATATTTTTAGAATAATGGAAAAAGTTTTAATTGTTGATTTTGTAAGAATTTTTGGAATATTTTTAGAATTTTGAAAAATTTAAAATTTTTGATTTTATTATAATTTTTGGAATTTTGAAAAATGTTTCAATTTTTGATTTCGTAATGATTTTTGCAATATTTTAGAATTTTGGAAAAGTTTGAATTTTTAAGAATTTAGAAAAAGTTTAAATATTTGATTTTATTTTAATTTTTGGAATATTTTTGGAATTTCGAAAAAGTTTAATTTTATTTAATTTTTACAATATTTTTGGAAATTTGAAAGAAATATGAATTTGTGATTTTGTAATATTTTCTCGAAACGCTAAATGGAGAGGTTTTTGAGTAGTTTGCTGAGTTATGTGAACTAAATTATGATAATTTATGATCTGTTATAATTTTCCGGCATCGTATTGATGTTTCATGTTAATTTAGTAATAAATTTCTAAACAGAGATAAAAAATACTTGTACTTTAACAACGAATTATGTTTGATATATGTACATCGCTGCCCGAAACTAAAAACAATGTCCTCATAAAAGTTTTTTGCCGAAAACTAAATCAAAATCCTTAACCCAGACCGAAGTCTTGATATCTCAGAGCTGCGAGATTTCAGCTCCTCCATATTTTTAATATATAAATTTATAACTTAAATTATTTTCTTTTCATACTCAAATGATTAAAATTAAAATATAAATTATAATTTATAATTGTGTAGATTTTTTTTACATCTTATATTTATTACTTATAATAAAGAAAACATAAAATCAGTTATTAATGTATCTTTTGAACATGTCTATTAATTGTCATTAAAAAAATTAAAGTTTAAAATTTTGTGGCAAGTCTTATTAAAAAATATTATTTTGATGGGTGTTGTGGTATACAGTAAAATTCAAAGATAAGGTAAAATTAGTAATTAAATTTTAATAATCTTTTGAAAGCCGGTTTAATAAATATTAATCTTATGGGTGGAGGAGGGGTGTCGTGGTGCACAATAGGATGCTTTGAAATATTATCAATAAATACAACTTTATATATGAAACAAACAACTATTGACCTACAGGTCACAAACAATCAATGATGGTACTCAGATTTCAATAGCAGTATTTGATATCCTTATATTCTGTACTGCGTTATATTTTCCGTTTTAGTGTGAATATGCTCGTTATTCAATTTATATTGGTTTTGTTACTTGGCAAGCTCAAATAAAATACAAAACTGATCGCAAAACGTCATGTTTCTTGTCAAAACGAGATAGCTAGTGAATAAAAAATTGTGTTTAATTATCTAGCTTAAAAACCTTTGTAACCTGCAGTTTGTGAGCGCTCCACGCCATTGCAGATCTAACAAGCAAGAGCAGTTTAAAAAAAATTAAAAGAATTTTTGTTTTGAATTCACATAACACACCAGCATTTTGATTTTTGTAAACATATTTTGTGTAGAAATCTGATAAGCTATAGGCTGCCAAACTAAGGTTGCATATGAAAGAATCGACAAGGTTGACACTTAAATTACCAAATCGCTTAGTATGAGTACTTTCCGGTCACCAACTAATGCTGAAAAAATAATTAATTTAAAACTTTTAACTTTCTACGAATAATTTAAAACTTCTGAAATCTTTCCAATAAAATATTGCTACTTGGAGGAAAATTGTATATTTTGTAAATCTTTGCATAAAGAAAATGTTGGCGACGAGATAAACCCACATATTAAAATTATTGTTGCTGTGCAACTTTATATAAATATTTTTTTTTCGTGCTTATGAACGAACATCAATTTTTCTCTAACAGTATGAAAATAAATATAATTCCACATAAAACGAAAATTTATTTTTTCAAAAGAACTTGTCAGTGAAAAACCAAACAATCCTTAAAAATTCCATAACAAGAGCTAAACAATTTTATTTTACCGTTATTTGTTTATAAACTAAAATTTTGATATCAAATATTAAATTTTTTTTTTGCTAAGTAGAAAGATGAAAATAATTCTTAATAATTTTGTATTTCTTGGTAGACGACAAACGTATAGGTATGAAAAAAACGTTGATAAAAAATCATACCTGTCCGTAAATATTGTAAGAACCCAAAAAAATCATTTAATTGAATTTATTTTTGTTGTTCCTTATTCTGTATGTTTGTGCTTTTTATACTTTTGGAATTTTCTAATTTCTAATCTTATCAACGTCTTACCATCTAACTACACTTGTAAGGAAATTGTTTCAATTTAATACAATTTTGTTTGCCTTCTTGTAAATATTTAATCACAATTAATTATGAAGAAAAGTTTATTCAAAGTTATGTTTATACTTATATTTTTATTAAGAATTAAACTTTATTTTTATTAAATTGAAATATTTAATGATCAAAAGTATTAATGGAGGTGTTTCAAGGTATTAGATTAATGAAACGGTAAATAAGTTATGAATAAGTAATTGAAGGAAAGAAAACTTGAGACATGGAAATATTAATGTTAATGGATGGATAATAATCTATTAGGAAGCGGTTGGGTGGTGATAATCACCTGTCAAATAAAATAAATCATACGTAAAATATGTTACCACTGCCTTAATTTTAGATGGCATTAGCTTTCTTATATAAAAATAAAATGTTTATTCATCAATTCAGCATTTCAGACATTCTAAGGAAAACTAGTTTAAACAACATCGCCAGTCATTGTTTATTAATTATAATAGACTATCAGGCCCGGCGTGCTTCGCTACGCTTATAAATAAAATTTTTGCTTAGACATTTTGTTGACGTAGAAGCAATGATTTCAAAAGAGGTAGTGAGAAATGATAGCATTATTTTCAATTTTTATTTTTAAAAATATGAATGAAAACCAGTTGAGCAGATCGGATATATGAAAAATTAGCAATCGAATAAGTCTTGAAGTAAGCAATAAAAAAAATAAAATGACTTGTTGAATTAGTAGAGGTGTGTCATCTCTATATAGAATATTATAAAGAACAAAAATAAATTCACAAATGTTCACAGTGCTCATGCCGTTTAATATACGCTTTATTTACTGGTAGGTTATTAAAAAAGTTGCAAAAAAATTGTATTCGTATTGTCATTTAATGGTCAGCAAGGGCAGTTAGAATAGTGACAATACATTCGATGAAGATGAATACAAACACATTTACAAATTTTAAACATACACACATTAATTTTTATAAATCATTAGGGTCAGTTTCAAAATCCTCGGTTATAAAGTTTAAGTTAGTTAACCGCCATTTAACTGTAACCGAGAGATAACTGAATGATACAAAATGAGCTTAATATTTAGCTAACTGAGACTGGTGAAACCCATTTCCTTCAGTTAAGTGGTTAATATTAAATTTAACTTAACTTTAACTCAACTGAGGATGGTGAAACTCACCCTAATGTATAATTAATTTTTTGGAGTTTTGTGAGTGATTAAGCCAATACAGTAATTGTTGAAAGTAATATTCCCGACGATAAGTAAATATTGTCGGAATTGAATTTAAAATTATCAAAGACATCATCCCGACAGACGTTGTCCTACATGATATTTCAAGCGATTAGAATATTAAATAAAGTATGAAATGAAAGGCAAATAATATAATAATTTCATAATTCTTTATTTTGAAATAACATCAATTTTTCTAAAAACAGTTCGTTATAATCAATATTGTTTGTTTAATTTTATCTTAATGTGAGTTGATAAACAATATTTTTAGTCAGTTCCTGAGGAGTATAAATGAACAAACTCAACGGTTTTCCAACGCGGTAACACGCCACATATAATTGGCCATGTGAAAAGATCGGATTTTCTAGATCCAACCCACAAATTGACATTGTTTGACCTTGTGACTTATTAATAGTCATGGCAAATGCCAGGCGAATTGAAAATTGCAGACGTCTGAATGGAATGGGTGAGTCTGAAAGGATCATTGGGGTTCGTGGCAGGAGAACAATTTCACCTCCAAATTTGCCGTTCAAAATTGTAGCTCCATGAACATTGCCCATAATTTTTTTTATGACTAATCTCAATGTGAGACAGCCAAAATCCGCTGGGATTCTGACTACCGCGAAAAGTTATATCGGTAAAAAAAAGTTATACGTGTCCCGGCGTTTCGCTGGGTCACGTCTAGGAATCGACATATATCGATTTGAAGTTAGCAAGTATCATATAGGAGAAATTGTCACGTTTGGGGTTCTTTTTTTGATATAACTCGAGAACGACTAGTCCGATTTTGCTGAAACAAATTTAGAAATTAGGAATTACAATTCCTTTAATCTACTGATATACTATACTGAAAAAGTAACGAAAAAGTAAAAAAATTAAAAATAAATAAATAAAAAATACAAAAAAAATAAAATTAATAAATAAATGAAATAAAAATAATGAAGTAAAATAAAAAAATAATAAAAATAATAAAATAAAAATATAATAAAAATATAAAAAAATAAAATAAAAAAATTTAATATATAAATAAAATAAATAATAAATAAATAACGTATAAATAATAAAAAAATAATAAGTAAATAATAAATAAATAATAAATAATAAATAAACAATAAAAAATAATAATAATTACTAAATAATAATAACAAATAATGAATAATAAATAATAATAATAAATAATAACAATAATAGTAATAAATAATAATAAATAATAATAATAAATAATAATAATAATAAATAATAATAATAATAAACAATAATAATAATAATAATAATAGTAATAAATAATAATAATAATATAAAAAAATATTGGGGGAGGTGGGGGCACTGACGAGGCTAGGTTCGAATCCCATCCGAAACACGAAAAATGTGTATTGGAGTTTTTTTCTGAAAAACTTCAAACCATACCTTTGAATTGAAAAAATTCCAATTACTTCTTTACTTACTTGAGTTTGATTGATCTCAAAAATCTAAAATAAATTTAAATTCCCTTAATGAAGTCTATTGTTAACACATATAGAACTACAAATTGACCAAGTGTCAGCCATTGATTTCACATTGATTGGAAACAATCAATAATAACTATACAAACGTGACTTAGGATGTTAATTAGAATAGAAATGTTCCCCATTCTATGAATTCACACAAAGTATTGTCTAGAAATTTAATGCATAAAATCCCATATCATGTAAAAACATTTTCATAATATGGAGTCTAATGACAGTGGAAAAATTCAACTTAAGTAAAATAAATACGTGATGAAGAAGTTTCAACTTTGAAATTGTCATCGTGTCTGCCCACGGATTCGAGCCGGGCACTGACGAGGGTAGGTTCGAATCCCATCCGAAACACGAAAAATGTGAATTGGAGTTTTTTTCTGAAAAACTTCAAACCATACCTTTGAATTGAAATCAATTCCAATTACTTCTTTACTAATCAAGTAAATTGATCTCAAAAATCTAAATTGATCTCAAAAATCTAAAATAAATAACAAAATATAATAAAAATATAAAATAAAATTATACTAAAAATAATGAAATAAAATAAATAAATAATAATAAAAGCAAATAGAAAATAATAAATAAAAAAGTAAAAAAAAATATAAAATTAACACCCAAAGACACATAGACACATGTTCAAATACATTTAAAACAATAAATTTTGGAGTTTATTCCAGTAAAAATATTTAAAAAAAAATTCTATGAAAAATCAATATTCTTGTCAAAATGAGATACCTTTACTTAATTGTGAATAAAAGCGAAATGCGTTCATCGATTTTCATGATCCATGTCTCGTTTTGTGCACAGATTATTGGACTTTACGTCAAAGTAATAAGACTTGACACTTTTTACCGTTTTAAATTTTTTATGATTTTTTAAAATACAATTTTTTAATTTTTTATGCAAAAAATTACTTTTTTCCTTCATATATTTATTTATAACTGCGAAACTGTTGATTGTGTGAAGAAATACTGTAAAAATAGTTTAAAGAAATTGTGGTTTTTTATTTTTCTAAATATGTTTCAGTAAAATCGGACTAGTCGTTCTCGAGTTATTTTCCCAAAACGTGACTATTTCCCCTATATGATACATGCTAACTTCAAATCGATATATCTCGATTCCTAGACTTGACTCAGCGATACGCCGGGACACGTATAACTTTTTTTTACCGATATAACTTTTACTGGTAGTCAGAACCCCAGCGGATCACTGACCCCTACCATTTGTCGCACATTGTCTTGTACCGTTGCATAGCTTAGGTGAGCTAATGATAGGTGAGCCAATTTTTAATCGCAAGTTATCTGGTGGCATTCCTGGTAAATCCAGCGCATTCAAAAATTCAACAGGATAGTTGACTGCTTCGTCAGGATCGGTAACAGTGTCGATCGATTTAAATAATATCTCATTACCGGGCAATGGCTGTTGTATTTTGAAGTTAATAGCATCAACACTGATATTTTTGCAGCTAAAATAGCGCGTTCAAGAAGCCATGCATGATTAATATAATTAGCTTGTAAATCTGGAAATATGATTTAATCAAAGCATCTTTCGTATTTGCCATGTTGCAGAAATTGTCTGACAATTTGATGCACTGTATGTCTCCATGCAATGGTATTGTTCTATTTCCAATGTTGAGCAATTGCTCGGAGAATGTTAGTGCCAATTGATCATTTTGCAGTTGAACACGTATATTTGTGTTAAGACGTAACGTACTGACATTTCGCCATAGATATGATTGTTTTATACATTCGTTAATTTCATCCGCATATGTAGCGCGTGGAATGACCGGCAATGTCTGTCTAAAATCACCGGACAGCAGCAGTAAAGCACCACCGAAAAGCCTGGTGTTATTATTTAGATCTTTCATCATTCTATCAAGAGCTTCAAGCGATTGCTTGTGGGCTATAGTGCATTGCGAACTGTTGTTCGCGCTGAATCTCGCTGTTAATGATGTCTGTTGCTGGGCGGTTAGGTGAGGGCATACCAAAATAAATGAGTGGCATATTTGAAAACAGAATGCAAATATCTTCAATCTTTATTAGCGCCTCGTTATATATGTCCTGCGAAAAATCGATATTGGGATCTTGATCAGCGATCGGAATGCGATGCAGAATGTCGTCGCTCAAGGAATCTTTATATTTGTCTCACAGGACAGAAGCTTGAGATGGAATGTTGTTAATAATATGGCGAATAATTGGCGAATGGGATGGTGAGAGGAACTCAATGCTGCATCTTTTAATTTATTTAAAATGAAACCAAAAATTTATTTCTTTTGTTTTAATTTTTTTTTTATTTTTAGGAAAAAGATTAAATACATTTGCATTAATATTCTTTACAAAAAAAAAATTTGTTGAGAAATTAGTTTTGCCGCTGTTGAGGAAATTAACTAAGGAAATTTTTGTTTCGAATTTTTTGTTTTTAAAAAATGCTAGTACATTTAACAGTTAAAACTGTTGGAAGTTTTATTATGCGTTATATGTTTTGAACGTTTTTAATGAAGTTAAATGAGTAAAGACTGATTGAAATTACCATTGCAATCAATATAAGAAAAGTAACTAATACCGAAGCGAGTAGGATAAAGAATAGTTGAATTATATTGACTCGAGTCTGAATAAACCAGCCGTTTAGTTGCAGTATGGATAAATAACCTAGATACCGATTGCATCGCGATCTGCCGGGCTGATTTGTGAATCTAAACTATCCAGGGCACCACACAAACGCATACATAAAAATTCATTCCAATCAATCCAGCCGTTTAGGAAGAGTTCAGTGACAATACCGACTGCAGCGCCATCTGATAGGCTGATTTGTGAATCTAAACCGTCCAGGGCGCTATCCAAACGTATACCAAAAAATTCATTCAAATCGATCAAGCCGTTTAGGAGGAGTCCATTGACAATACTGACTGCAGCGCCATCTGCCGGGCTGATTTGTGAATCTAAACCATCCAGGGTACCACACAAACGCATACAAAAAAAATTCATTTAAATCGGTCCAGCTGCTTAGGAGGAGTTCAGTGACAATACCGACTGCAGCGCCTCTGACGGGCTGATTTGTAAATCTTAACCATCCAGGGCGCCACCCAAACGCATACCAAAAAATTCATTGAAATCGGTTCAGCCGTTTAGGAGGAGCTTAGTGACAATACCGACTGCAGCGCCTCTGCCGAGCTGATTTGTGAATCTGAACCATCGAGGGTGCCACCTAAACGCATACAAAAAAATTCATTCAAATCAGTTCAGCCGTTTAGGAGGAGTTCAGTGACAATACCGACTGCAGCGCCTCTGACGGGCTGATTTGTGAATCTTAACCATCCAGGGCGCCACCCAAACGCATACAAAGAAAACTCATTCAAATCGGTCCAGTCGTTTAGGAGGAGTTCAGTGACAATACCGACTGCAGCGCCTCTGCTGGGTTGATTTATGAATCTAAACCATTCGGGGCGCCACCCAAAACGCATACAAAAAAACTCATTCAAATCGGTCCAGCCGTTTAGGAGGAGTTCAGTTCATACACACGTACAGTAGAATTATATATATAAAGATAAAAACTTACAAAATAATAAACAAAGGATAAGAAGATATATTCTAGGCTCAAACTTCATCAAGGTGCATGTTTACTCTACTCTTGCATTTACAATACCATTTGTCAAGATTTGTGAGAACTCATTTCTCTGGCTTATTAAAAGCATGAACTAATCACGTGCCTATCTTGCATTTTTTTCGCTATTTTAGTCCAAACCAATATTTGAAAAAGTTTTCTGGAAGGAAGCTCTGGATATCCATATAATTTTGATTCATAAATTACACAATTCATACATAAAACTGGCCATAAATTGTAAAAGCTCCATGAATCGTCATTTTTCCATACAAAACGGAATATCCACTAAAATGCTGCCATTGTTAGAGAGGTAGCTCGATCACCTCAAACTTCATGAGAGTGCCTGTTTGGTCTCCTTTTTCAGTTTATATGCCATTTGCCAAGATTTGTGAAAACTCATTTCTTTGACTTTCACAAAGCATGGGCTAACTAACCACTTGCCTATTTTGCATGTTTTTTTTTGAAATTTTTTTCCACTCAAATATTCAAAAGCACATACTAGAAGGATACTGTGGATGTCCAAGTATCAAAATTAGTCAAAATGACACAGTCCCTACAAAAAACTGGCCATAAATTGTAAAAGCTCAATCAATAGTCAATTTTCCATACAAAATGGAATCTCCACTAAAAATGCTGCCATTGTTAGAGAGGTTGTTCGATCACCTCAAATTTCATGAGGGTGCATGTTTCGGTTTCCTCTTTCAGTTTATAATACATATGCCAAGATTTGTGAAAACTCATTTCTTCGGCTTTAAAAAGCATGGGCTAGTCACTTACCTAGCTTGCATGTTTTTTCGAAATTTAGTTCCACTCAAATATTCGAAAGCATATACTGGAATGATAGCGTTGATGTCCAAGTAATCAAAATTAGTCAAAATAACACAAATCCTACATAAAACTGGTCATTAATTGTAAAAGCTCAATTAATCGTCAATTTTCCATACAAAACGGAATCTCCACTAAAAATGCTGCCATTCTTAGAGAGGTTGTTCGATCACCTAAACTTCATGAGGGTGCATGTTTTGGTCTCCTCTTTCAGTTATTATGCCATTTGTCAAGATTTGTGAAAACTCCTTTCTTCGGGTTTAAAAATCATGGGCTAACACTTGCCTATTTCGCATGTTTTTTTTCGAAATTTTTTCCACTCAAAAATTCGAAAACATATGCTGAAAGGATACTGTGGATGTCCAAGTTATTAAAGTTATTAAAATTAGTCAAAATAACACAGTTCATACATAAAACTGGCCATAAATTGTAAAAGCTCAATCAATCGTAATTTTTCCATACATAACATAATTTCCACTAGAAATGCTGCCTTGCTTTGAGAGGTTGTTCGATCACCTCAAAGTCCATGAGGGTGCATGTTTTGCTCTCCTTTTTCAGTTTATATGCCATTTGCCAAAATTTTTGAAAGCTCATTTCTTCGGCTTTAAAAAGCATGGGCTAACCACTTGCCTATTTCGCATGCTCAGTCTTTTTGTACAATTTATTATTATCACTATTTTGTCAGCTAGAATTTCAGCTCAATTAAAAGCCTGATTAGCTTTACTGTTACACTTTCATGTTACAGTAGCTCCTTGTTATACAATATTGCTAATTCCCAAAAAATTGTAACAGTTAATGGTATTATCTCTCGTCATAAAAATTTGAATTCGTAATTTTTAAATTAAACAATTTTATAGCCCCTTAAATATAAGGAAAATTTTTGAAATATTTCATTGTATTTTCCATCATTAAATTTCCTTGGGTAATGTAAAATCAATGTAATAACATTAAAATACTCGCCATCATTTTCAACATCTCGTGAAAAAAAAAACTTATTAAGCGAATAAACAAAATACAAAAATATGTTGTAGATAAAATGAAAATTAATAAAATTAAACAAATAAATAGGAAAACTGGAAAGCACACAAAAGAAAATTTTTTATTCTGCTCGTAATAAGAAATAAAAATTTTTTGGGTCGTTATCCGTTTTTATTTTATTTAAAAAAAAATACTTAAATTTGATACAAAGAAGAAACAATGTTTGCCTGCTTGTGTTATGGAAACACAATAATATATCTTCAGCAAAACCATTCCAGAATCCAGATTGTAGATATAAACGGATAAATGAAATTTCAATTTTTCTGTTTTTATTTCCGTAGAAAATTGTTTATTTGTTAGATTAGGATTATGATTCTATTTTATTGTGTAATTGTGAATAGATTTAATGGGGGATAATGAGTATTTGCTTAATGATACCAAACACCTCAGGTATTGTAACTTTGTAGAACTACAAGACGAATTTTCAATTTTGATAGAAAAGGGTAGTTTTTGATCACTTCCATTAATTTTATGTAGGTGTTACAAATATTTAATTGGGCATTTCGTATAAAATAGTTTAAAACCAATCAACAAAGGATATTATATCGGAAACTATCACTTTGCTTTCACCGTCGTCATCCATTCATCTGATTAATTGACAAACAAAATGTTTCACATGAATTTATGACAGGTGGAATATATAAATTCTCTATCGGTTCTGGAAAAAACACATCCAATCACAAATCAAAATTAAAAACAAAATTGATAGTTTAGTTTACTTTTTTTTGCAGAAATTCAATTTTTCATTTCCATACATTTTTTGGGAAATATATTTGATTTGAAGACAAAACTCTGCCTTATGTTGCAGATAAATAATTTTGATTTTTCACTGAATGGTGCCATGTGGTGGATTAAAAAAAACAAAATAAATAACAAAATATTGCATAAGGGTTGTTTTGGTGTTGTACTTGCAAGGGTTGGTTTAAAAGTTAACTTCAACAATTATTACTTTATCGTCCACAATTTTTTTTAACAATTGATTTACATGGGTCTCTATATAAACATAGTTCCAGTTTTGTTATAATAATGATAAATATTTTAGATGAAATTAGAATCGAGGCGCCATGATAGAGACTTTTCACTAGAGACATTGCGCACGACCAAACCTAACATTGAAAGATGTCCAAAAACTTGGATCTACCTATGTGCTAGAAAATTAATTTGACACGGCAATCTATTCAACCATCTCCTTTAAGAGAACAAACATACATGTTCGTTCTCTTTACATTTTACGATATTCTGCCTTTGATGCAGGTTAGAATGCTCGTGTGTGTTTGTGCATCCCTTCTCCCGATGCATATGTATGCATATTCTAACTCTATAATGTATGCATATTTTAACTAAATGTATGAATTAAGCAATTTAACGTATCACCATTAACACTGCATGTATAAGTAAAAACCAAAACGTTCGGACAACATTGCTTTTTTAACACTTTTATTTTTTTTTTTTTAAACTCAAGCCTTGATTTTTATATTTTTTCCTTTTCTTTTTTCTTTATTAATTTTTTACATTTAATAAAAGAAGACAACTTCCTTTACATTACATAACAAATAAATAAATAACAAGAAAATTGCACTATAATTTTTATTTTATTTTATAAAAAAATTTTCAAAAAATTTACTCTATTTTATTTTTAATCATTTAATTTTCATGCATGAAAAATTTAAACTTAACAATAACTTTGAGTTTTAAAATTATACTAATTGATTTGGTTATCGAAATTCTTATTTTTATATCATATTTTTGCTTCTGTTTCCCTTTCCAACAATCACCAATTTCTCCAACGTATAAAAAAAACATTAAATCAAACATGTTTATTGTTGAAATTGAGTGACGCAACTAAATCTCAACAGTAGCATACAAAAATGTTGCGACCTTTAATAAAATTAATGAAATTATAATTAAAAATGAAAATTATTATTTTTAGAACAAAATTGAAATAGTCCTGGTGTTACAAAACTAGGGGAAACTAGGATAATAATGGAGGCCACATTATTATCCGTTGTTTATCCTAGAAGAAAGGACTATGAAAATCGTCCATCGCAACTTGCTACAAAAATTGTTTTAGCTAAAAAATGTTCATCATTGAATGACGGTATAGGAGGATTCACATTGAAAAGAAACAGAAACAAAAAACCTGATGTACAAAAAAAAATATGGCTATACATATATCAAAATTATTTAAATTATTTTTATACTTTTTAATTTATTTTATATTTATTTTATTCAACAAAATTTTAAATGGTATTTAATTAAAAAGATATTTGTTTAATTAATATACCTAAAATTATATTTTTATCATCTAATATAATAATTTTTATTTATTTAATTTAATTTCTTTATTGTAAAATCTTATAATTAATTTATGTGACTTAACACCTCTAAAGAAAAATATTTAATTATAAAATAATAAAAAATAAAATATTTAATATTTTATATTTTATTATTTTAATATTCAAAATTTTTTTGAATAAAATAAATACAAAATAAATTAAAAAGTATAAAAATAATTTAAATAATGTTGATATATGTATAGCCATATTTTTTTTTTGTACATCAGATTTTCTGTTTCTGTTTCTTTTCAATGTGAATCTTCTTATATCGTCATTCAATGATAAAAATTTTATGGTTAAAACAATTTTTGTAGCAAGTTGCGATTGGCGATTTTCATAGTCCTTTCTTCTAGGATAAACAACGGATAATAATGTGGCCTCCATTATTATCCTAGTTTCCCCTAGTTTTGTAACGCGGGGACTATTTCAATTTTGTTCTAAAAATAATAATTTTCATTTTCAATTATAATTTCATTAATTTTATTAAAGGTCGCAACATTTTTGTATGGTACTGTTGAGATTTGGTTGCGTCACTCAATTTCAACAATAAACATGTTTGATTTAATGTTTTTTTTATACGTTGGAGAAATTGGTGATTGATGGAAAGGGAAACAGAAGCAAAAATATGATGTAAAAATAAGAATTTTGATAGCCAAATCAATTAGTATAATTTTAAAACTAAAAGTTATTGTTAAGTTTAAATTTTTCATGCATGAAAATTAAATGATTAAAAATAAAATAGTTTAAATTTTTTGAAAAGTTTTTTATAAATTAAAATAAATATTATAGTGCTATTTTCTCGTTATTTATTTATTTGTTATGTGCTGTAGTGGAAGTTACCTTCTTTTATTAAATGAAAAAAATGAATAAAGAAAAGGAAAAAATATAAAAATCAAGGCTTGAGTTAAAAAAAAAATAAAAGTGTGAAAAAAGCAATGTTGTCCGAAAGTTTTGATTTTTACTTATACATGCAGTGTTAATGATGATACGTTAAATTGCTTAACACATAAATCGGATCTGGAAGAAGTATTTCTAGGTGGTTTGTCACTTTGCAGTTCATAAGATTGGTGAACTTAAATCACTATTTGCAAATAATTGATAATTGATTTAAGTTATGTATAAGGTTGGAAATTGACAACTCATGAAAGGTTGAGGGGAATTATATGTCTTTAGTTATACAAGGACACTAGAAGATGGAACAGTTAGAGAATGAAGAAAATATTGTTGTGAATCTGGGGATGTTATGAAAGATTTTGTTTGTGATGTTAGTCATATCCATTCACATGTTGTATTGTTGAAAAAAACTATTACAGCTGTTGACGCTGGACAAGGTGATCCTACAATATAATAAAATTTTTGTTATTAACAAAATTATACTTACTATGGCTTTTGAACTAAGTTTCTTATTAATTATATTTGGCGTTTACTGGTAAGGAGATTTACATAAATTCTAACTATTTAGTCTATCCGTTTAAAAATAAATGTTGCATTTTGATTTCCCATAGGCGTTATCTTATGCTGAAGAGATAGATTTTTTGGTGTATTTGTACCACAATTTTTAATCCCCAATTCAAATGCCTTCTAAACCCCGCTTTTCTGTCTTTTGAGTAACCCAAACTGGGTCTGAAGCACCATTTTACTATTTGCGAACCATGACAAAGTTTCAATTGGAGACTTTGACGGGGTCCTTCAACCCAAGAGAATATTTTTTGTTTGTAAATTGGCTGATAATAAATGCCAGCAATATATTCCGCAATCAGTTGTAAAGTTTTTAGTTGTTGCCTTTAAGAACATATTTTGAAAGCCATGTGCAACAAATCCTATTTGCATCAAGAGTGGCTTACGAAATCAGTTTCTAATAATGCCATATCTATTGACAGTACACATGTCTCATACGCTTGATTTGTAGAGAGATCTTTGATAAGAGAGCCACTCAATTTAACCAAAGGTTCTGCAAAATATATTCTGACATATGAAGGTTTGATTTTTGGTTCTGTTGCATTATCAGGCATGTTGCCAATTGTTCCACTCAACATGCTGTGAGACAAATTTTTAATTTTAATTTTAATTAGTGATCAAATGCTACCAAATAGCTCACTTTTATTAAGAGCACACAAAACCAGATAGGAACAAAATAAAATAAGCTGCAAAAGGTAATCCCTTGTCATTTACACGATCGGGTTTCAGTATATCTAGACAACGTATATATTACATGTTCGACGTTTGGCGAACATCTATCAGTTTTATTTGATGTTGCTGATAACTGTTGCTGCATAAGGAATTGAAATACCTCGGGTACATTGTAGGTGAAGGTGGTTTACGCGTTTAATCTGATAAAATTAATGCTATTGTATCTTTCCGAAGTTAAAAAACGGAACGTCGCGTTCGTCAATTTCTTAGTGTTACGGATTGCTATTGAATTTTAATTGCTCGGTATTCAAACCTGTTAGTTCCCTTATCTGATTTTTTGAAAAAAAATGAAAACAACAATTTTGTTTGAATGAAAGAGTTCGGATCGAGTTTGATGCATTAACGGGAGTTTTGACTGCTGCACTCGTGACGCAATCACAAACGAAGTTGAATTTGAATTATTTCAAGGCACTGGGGAGGATGACGAGCTTATTGTTTTCTTTTCTCTTAAACCTAATTGAGAACAAATGAGTTACAGCGGTGGTTTTGAGTAGAAACAATTTAAAGCTAACATAGAAATCCATCTAGAAAGTCTGCTCAGTAAACAACGCGATATCGCCGGGTGCTTGACAAGGTGAAGTTTAAAGCTTCAAGCGTTTAATTTTCCTAACGATCAACTGGACAGAAAGTCAAAATATTGTTCCTGATGCCTTTTCTCAAATGCACGTGGATTGCATGAACAAAATTGATAAAACTGTTCCTTCGGATAATGCTTATCTCCCGCAACTCACCAAAAAAGATCTCAGTGATTTGTCTTTTGATGAACTGGAATAAAAAAAACTAATAAAAGGAATGTCGAACGATAACAAAGATAAAAATATTTTCAAGCATTCAATGATTGACTTTACTTTAATCTGGCATCGGGAATAACCTACTCAGATTTGGTAGGAAATGGAGTTAGATATAGCTGGAAGGTAATTGTTTCTAAAAAATTGATAATGCTCTTATTCAACTGGCACATTATGCACCATCATAAGCTCATCCATGGGTAGCAAGGGTACTTGATGGGATCAACCGACAACATTTTTGGAAAAATACGGCTCTTGAGCCTCTTGTATAATTTTATGTCTTGACATAAAATTATACATCCAAAGCTGCGACTTTTGTTAAATGTCTAAAGCTATCAACTTATAACTAAGCCTCTCATGAGTAGCTAGGTAAACGTTTTGCAACCATAACAGCGGATATATATCGTCTTTTTTGGTCCGTAGTCGTGGTATAAAATTGATTTTGCATGCGTTATTGTTTTCTTGGATAAATATTCAAGCCAATTGGTAAGCCTTATTGCTAAGCCAATTAGGCAAGCTACTGCAGAAGCTGTATGCAAATATATCGAGCGTAAAGACTTTTTTAAGTTCTCTGTTCTAGAAGCTATATTGACGGATAATGGGAAACAATTTGTTTAGCATGCTGTGTCTAGTTAAAGTATGTAGTTGGCCATGTTTTTGCATCTAAATATTCTTCCCAGGTCAATGTTTTAGAGAAAGAGTAAATAACCACCCGAACTTAGATAGACATTTTCTTGAAGTCCTTAGTTGTCTTTGAAATGTTAAACATCACTCAACCGATGTTTTTCACACTTTTTAGTTTCTAGGCAACATATGATTGGTCAAGGCTCAGATTATAATTTTTTTAGATAGACATGTTGCCAATTGTGCATACAATTGTTCTCAATAGTTTAAAACAGGCGCATTATTAGAATGTACCTGGATATAACTTATGTAGTCGTCCTTGCCAATTCGTGACACTACAAGAAGTATTCATTTGAAATCCTTTTCAGAGCAAAGTTTTGAAATAGTTCTCAAAATTCTAGAATTCATAAGCCCATTGAAAAAGTTTTAAATGAGATGAAAGAGCACCAAGGTAGACGTATTGGATATTAAAGGTTACCAAACAGATACAGCCTGGCTAAAGGATTCTCAGGGTATTGTGGTCCCCACGATTTGTAACAAAATGTATTTGAAAAATAGAAGTCGTTTAAGTGTAGTGTATTAATTTATGCCAGTAAAAAAGTTGCTACCAAACAGATAAGGATAAGCAAATCTAAGCAGTACCTAGAAACTGTAGACTTAAATTATCTCCTTGTAACAGAACTTTTGTGGAATCTTTGCGTCCATCAAATAAGATACATTAAATATTGTCTTTACGACATCGAGCATGAAATTCTTCATCAAGTGATATCTAACTTTTTTTGGCAACTCTTTACTTTAATATGATCAACCACCAGACTTCTATCTCCTTCAGTAATTAATCAAGCAGCCAAAAATTTTGCTCTTGTAATGATAGCTGTAGCTGTATACCATACGTAAGACTTTGCAGTGCAACATTGCGAAATTATAATGTAGTATCGGCTGAAGGTAAATGACTAGCAATTTCCGGTGCGATCCATGACGATGATCAAGTTAGCTGGGGGCTCATTCAAATAACTCAGTTATGAACGGAGCCACATGGATACAGGACAACTTCGAGGTGTATTTTGTCTTGTCTACGTACCGTGGATCTCGGCGTAGATGGGGTTTGTTTTTCTAGGAGAGTTGGAGAGTATCCGATCTTTCTAACGACTTGGATAATCTAGTGACGGAAAAGTTCAAGGTCAAATTGATCTATCGTATCACTGGTAGTGTCAAAATCCATAACACTGCAAGTCGGGACACATGCGCTAATGTGGTGGATCTCTTGAAGTCTTCCAAGATGTCATACAATTTCAGCAGGAAACATGGAAAGCTCATAAAAGGTAAGTGACTATTCTGGCTTCCAATAAAAAAAATCATTATATAACAACCCCGCTGAACTGATCAGCTCTTCTAGAAAGGAATGTTAGGGAGCTTGGTGGGCCGTCAGCGAGATTTATGTTACCTATACAGATGCTTCACTGTTGAATGGAAATACCGCTTGGACGGTACTGTTCTTCAAGCGGAGGTGGAACTTGTCTGCGTCTGCAAGGGAAAAAATCTGCATCTTTTCAGATAGGCAAACGCTATCAAAGCACTACTGAACCCAGAGACTACTTTCAAACTCTTCAATGAGTAGAAAAAAATTTTGTAGGATAGCGCAACACAACAATATCACTTAGCGGGCTTAGTGGGTTTCAGATCATAGTGGAATTCCAGGCAACATAAAAGCGGATGGCATGAAGTACTCAGGACGAGATCCCCGCGATCTAGAAAGATTTGTGGAATAGTTGTTATGAGACCTTGGACACGAACCGTATAATCTGCGTGTCAGGACAAGTTCTGCCTCGTGCAACCTGTCCAACCCTTGCTAATATAATCTAACCTAGCAAGCTTTAATTGGGCTTAAAGAAATATCACATACAGGTCCGAAAACCTTACTGTATCCTTTGCCTCCAAAATGCAAAGATTCCAGGAGGATTCCCCAAAAGAAGACCCCAAAAAACCAAATTTTATGGCAAAGAGGTCTTTCAGTGATTTAGTTAAATATCTACTAATGGTAGCTAGCTAATTGGAGGAAAGTGGTAACGGCACTAGACGACATATTTCTAGAATTGATCGGTCTACAAAGACGGTGGTTGAAATCAAAATGATATCATTTAAAGTGCTCAATATAGAAGATATACCAAGTAGACTAAGAGCTTACGATTGGGTCCTTGCAAAGTCTTAAAATACAGGTGTACTACAAACACAAAAATACAGCAATCCCAAAAATGCGCTGAAGAATAGTTAAGCTTGAAACTATCACAAATGATAGCAGGTTAATTTTTTTACAAAAAAATCCATTGTTGAGCGTTAACTTCGTTTTTGGAGCAGTAACTTTGCAAGTTTTAAAGAAAGATAAGGCTGGAGATGAGACTGAGGAACGACTGAATCTGTTGAGGATCCTTTTTTCACGAAAGGCACCTCAGTTGAAGCAGGCAGTGCGACAACTGGTACTGATAGTGATCTTTAATTCACGATAACAGAGCTTTCTTTATCAATGGTGGTCTACGAACTCCCTGATGAGTACTATCTCGTCTCAAGTTGTGGAGGTGGAGGGAAAGACTCATGCTTAAGTTTATCCAAGTCAACCTCCACTATTAAAAAGAAGCAAACGCTGCTCTTTTGTTCATATTGGCAAGAAAGGAGTTAGATATGATCTTGACTCAAAAACCTTGCGTTTCCCATGATTAGGACTCGAAACTCAAGTCCACAAAATCTTGTTCTTTAAAAATCTAGGTAAAGTTTGTGCCTTTTTTCTGGTTATTTTCAACTTACTTACCATATGATGAGGTCTTAATCCTTGATAGGGTAAGTAATCTGGTCACGGTTTCTCATAGGTAAAAAACAGGAGTTATTCTGGAATGGGATGCAAATGCATACCATACTATGGGACAGCAGCGACACCATAGTACGCGGTCAGTTGCTTTTAGATTTTATTTTCACCACAAATCTGGTCATTTGCAATGTGGGAAAAAACCTTCATTACAACTTCTAAGAGACATGAAGTGTAAGATGTAACTTTTGTCTTTGAGTTCATCTCTTACAAAAAACCTAACTAGGCAGCTTCTGAAAAATACATCGCTTTCTACAATTCGAATTGGAAATTGGTTTTCCAAAAAGCATTAAAACAAAAACGAACAAACTGGACACCTTTAGGGTGAGTCGCTCCTAGTTTCAGTCCACAAAACTTCTGAATCAATTGGCGTCTTGGATAAGTTGGTAGACACGACTGATTCTTGTTTGCACTCTCAGTAGACCGAATTGCAAATTAGTTCTTACATGGAAGACGAACGATCTCTAGCCTATATCTGCCATGGAATGTAAGAAGCTTTTCAAAAATGTTAAGAAAACTGGGACTGTATTGAACTGAGAATGCTATACAAAAGTTCTTAAATCTTATGAATTAGAGCTTAGAAATGCAAATAGTGGTTCCAGGGGTGGCTACTGTAACGAAATACAAGGATTCTCTGAGAAATCAAAACTTCGCAAAATTTTTTCAACCAATCCCACCATCTCGAGTTTAACAAATAGATGATCAGTGGATCTGTGCGGAATCATTATAATTTTTTCTAGAAATTTATTTTCCGGAATACTTCCAAATCATTAACACACCCCAAATCTTTCAGGTCGATCACATTACTATTCCAAAGACCTTAGGCGAGCTAATTAGTGTCCCTTTTTGTTTCTTTAAAACACTGGAAATATTGGAAGAAGGCTTTTTGAGAGGTTTAATGGAACCTCAATGGATGGTTGTCACTTATGCATACATGCATACTGCAAAATAAGTGCTGTGGAAGCAGCATTGTCCTCTTTCATACGACCAATTATGAAATCTCTAGATTGCAATGAATATTTCTTGCTTATTTTCTGTGATATTTAGGGTGTTTCCTTGGAACTTGGTTATTAATGATCTGTTCCTAAACCTGGAAAGACATGGCTTTAGGATAATCGCTTATTCGGATGATGTTTCTTTTGGCGTCTGCGGCAAATATCCTGGTTTTCTTAAGGATCTAATGCAAAGAGGTCCTTGCATCCTCTCCAAATAAACTAATTCCTGTGGAATATGGATAGCTCCACGGGAGGTGAAATTGACTTTCTTCTATAGGAGGTGCAAACTACCTGAAATTGGCTCTAAAAACTCTCTCAACGGAGTCGGTTTGAGTGTCATTCACAAGGCTTATTATTTGAGCGTCATTCGAGATCGTAAACTAAGCTGAAAACCCAAAATTCTCGATATAGAGTAAGAATAGTTGGTATAGCACCCTACACGTGCAAAAGTGCTATTTGACTAAGATGATGTCTGGAATCCCACGTTGTCCCCTGGGCATACAGCTTGGTATTTCGACAAATATTGCTATAAGGAGTAGCAGTTTGGTGATTTTCACGGACAGTTAGGCGGTCATAAAGGTGTTTTAGATTCAAGTCTCATCACGCTTAGAGCAGTCCGGAATTGTCTGGCATCTCGAAGCGAGATGGATAATAGGCTCAACAATCACCATGGTGTAGCTCCCACCATAAACTCCCTTGGTAGCCAAAGGACATCACTTATGTGATGGTGATGCAGCTATGGCTTGCACTAGGCTAGACCACTCCCGGTCTGATATCGGCATGGTTATGGTGTCAATGCGGTACGCTTATCAGCAAACATGCAAGGAGACTGGAGGGAGGAAATGGTTCTTCATCTTTTCTGCATCTTCATCTCTGATTGATTCAGATTTTTCAGAAGGAGCGTGCCTTAAGGATCTGACAGGTACAACTGCGATATGAACGTCAGGGACACTTCTTGCACCTTAAGCGATTGCTGGTTTTCAAAAGTGTTTGAATAGCGGAAGATCTTTTTATATGGTATGGCTACGGACCATTTGTGTCTATCGTCCTTAAATCGGTCATTATAGCTTCACCTAACCTATATCCATGTTATTTCTTAAACTTGGCCAGCATGGTTTTGAATTACTTTCCCGATAGACAAAGTTGGAATTGTATTTACCAATTTAGTTGTTCTATTGATTTAAAATTCAATTTTCATATCAACAGATTAAACTTCAAACACTGCATTTATTCCCAGTCGTATGACAACCACCATGTCCATAGAGATTAACAAAACAGGAAATAAGAGACTTTATTTTTTTGTAGTCACTAAATACAAGTAAATAAAAAAATTCTAAATTCTAGCAATTTACCAACTTTTGATCAAACAATGAAAAGTAATAAAAGTTGACAATTTTTTTTATTGTTGAAGCAACAACAAAAAAACTAAACAAAAAGTTTGTTTGTTATTTAGCTAAATGTCAGTCTATTTCATTTATTTATTTGTTTGTTTATGTGTCTGTCTGTCTATCGTTTTACTATCTATTATGTGATATCCATCTATGTACACATAAATTTTATATGGGTTTTGTCTGTTTGATTATTTTAATTGGAGTTAAGAGAATTGTAGAAATATTTTTAACGTAACACAAATTCACAAAAACACAAGTCCTACATACAAATATTCATATTATGTTGTCATAAAATGGTGTTGGTTGATGATAAGGAATGAGATGTAAAATGTTTTTATTTTTGGTCAAATTTTATTTACATGTTTCAAGAACTCATATGGGGATTGTTGATTTTGGTTTAAATATTCTGTTTTGGTTATGAAGTATATCATGAGAAAAAATAGATATGTTTACGGTAATTTGAGCTTTTATTTGTTTGATAGGAAAATGATATGAAAGCAATGTACTCACGGGTATTCCGTGAGCGATTACTCTATTACAGTAAATTTTCAGAAAATAATCCCAACGATTTAATTCTAATAATTCTAAACACTAATCCAGATAGCATAAAAAATTTACAAAAATGTAAATCAACAAGCTTTTTTAATCAATAAAATTATTACATGTCATATCGTGTTTGAAGCAAATTAAATCTATGATCAACATGCATATGTTTGAACTTATCATAATTCTTTTCATGAAATCAAACTCAAAATCAATTATTTGAAACTAATTTTATTGTCTTTAACTGGAAAAACCAACCAATTGACGTCATTCAGTTTATGAAATTAATTTATACGTGAAACAACATCAAAGCCAGGTCAAGTGACAATAACAACTAAGGTGTAAAAATTGATCAAATTAAGCCAAGAAATAATTTTTTGTTGATTATTAAATTTGTTGTTGATTTTTGATCAATGGGTGTGACAGTCCAGCATAAATCAGTCTCTGCTATTGGCACAACATCCTCTTTGATAACATTGTTTTTATTTTGGGTAAGTAAATTAATATAACAGAAGAAGAGGTGCCAAACGAGAATTCACTCCGAAAGCTTCTCAAAAACCTGTACCAACAAATACCTAATATTTCTGTTAGTTCAGAAAACTTCTCACAAAATTTCTTCATTTAGGTGAATGTTTCTTTTTAATTATTATCACTGACCGGAGCAGATATTTTTCAATCTAAGTGATCTTAACTGGTTCACCTTTTTTTCAATAATTACATTTTATGTCAAAAACGGTATGTAATTTGCAACAACCTGATATTTTCCAATTACTACTACTAACTAATGAGTTACGTCATCAATTTAATTTGCAAACCATTTAGCATAATTTAGGCGTAAATCTTTTATATTTAATTAAAAAAAACTAATTAAAGTTTTAAAAGCTAGTGTAGTGTTAGTCAGTTAGTTTCATGTTCAGAGATCAATTTTTTATGAATGGTCTATATTTATTTTTTGTTTACCAACTGGAAGAGAAGATCAAACCATGCAGTGTGCTGAAGTTTGAACTGAATTGAAAAACAGGTCTAAAAGTGCCCGCATGTTTTGTAAATATTTTGGTTTTGCATGAAAAAATGTCGATCCCTGAAATATTATCAATTTATTTCATATGGAAATCATCTTACTGCGACTAATTTTAACTTCAAATATGTTGAGATATTTTGTCCAGCCTATGTTCTCATTTATTTTTTTGGATAAAAGTTTTAACGAAACTTGCAAAATAAGAAAAAGCCTTGTTGCGTAAAATTGTTGGTTTTAAATGAATGATGAATAAATGAATAAATATAATAAATATGAATAAATATAGAATATATATAAAATTTAAGTTGTTGATAGATTCTATTAGCTAGTCATCAAGTCGAAATACGAACGCTTCCATTCGACCCCCACAGAGTCCTGTCGTTGCCGTAATAGACAGCTAAGCGATCAATGTTTATTATTTTTGGATTTGCTTTGGAGATTTTTGAATCCGGAATGTAACATCAGTTAACGCGGTAATAATCTTGTATGGTCACACTATAGTTCTGGACATCGCCTGATTGTTGTTTTAAGCCAGAAGATGATAATAATTTGTATGATCCTAATCAAGAAATTTGCTAAGCTATCCCAAGGTTGTCTGGCTACTCAAACATTTCATCAACCATTTCATCGGACTGAGGGTGGAGTCAGGTGTCTTTGCGTCTTATTTATTTCTAAAATCTTCATGACATTTTGGAATACCTCGGATTCAAAATTATGACGTTGATCTGAATGGAGTTCAAGAAGTGTGCCGTAGCGACTAATCATGTTATTGCCATGCATACGACCAACACGATGCTCAATTACCAAATTGTACTGTTGTAATCTCTCAAACCATCTTGCAAACTGACCTTTTGTGTTCTCAAAAATCCCCAACCAATTTATATCAACATGATCTGCTTTGACGATGAAACTTTGCCCATACAGGTATACATGGAAATGCTCAATTGATTTGATAACGGCTAGCAATTTTTTCCTCGTAATGCAATAATTTTTCTCGAGCTTGCATAATGATTTGCTGACGTAGACAATAACAAATTCTTCCTGCTCAACTTTTTGTGGTAGTACTGCTTTAATGCTCATGTTGCTCGCATCTGTATCGAGCATAGATTCCTTTCCTTAAGTCAGAAATTCCGAAATAAGAGTTGCAGCTAGTGCACCTTTTAGTCGAGTAAATGCTTTTTCGCAATCATCTCCCCACTCAAATTTGACGTTATCTACAGTAAGCCTGTGCAAGGGCTGAGCTATTGATGAGAATCCTTTTATAAAATTCCGGTTGTATATACGTAGGCCAATAAAGCTCCGGACATCATGTTTTGATTTTGGTTGGGGCCAGTTTTTTACGGCATCCGTTTTTCAATACCAGTTGCGGCTCCACTACCTGAAATTGTAAAACCCAAATAGTTAACTGTAGTCTAGATCAAATTGCATTACTCCGGGCTTGGTTTAAGATTTGCATCCCGTAAACGTTGTAAGATGCTGGCTAGATTATTCACTGCTAACTTGAATGTTTTTGCATGTATCAGACGGTCATCTAGATAAACAGACCATGAAGTACCTATAAGAAGGGTGTGCATGAGTCTTTAAAAGGATGTTGGGGGTTGCATGACCTTGAATAAGAACAACCCTGTAGTAAATGCTTCACCGCTCCTGTAGTAAATGCTGTGTTAAAACATGTTGATCCGCATCCAGTAAGTCGTCAATTCTAGGTATGGTGAAAGAGTATTTTTCTGTCATCGTTCAAGCGCCGATAACCTACGCAGAATCGAGTGCTACCATTTTTTATCTTTACTGGTACAACTGATGAAGCCCAAAGATCTTCTGAAGGTTATATTAAGTCTTGAGACAACATTTACTTAGTAATTTTTTGTACTAGTGGAAGTCAACGGTGTGCTAGTTTGGTTTTGCATCACCCCTTTTGAAAATACGTCTTGTAATTTCGAAATTAATTTGATTAGGTTTTGATTAAACTTTTTTCATCTTTGTCCAGGTTTGCCGCGGCTCTTTCCATAAGTTTAATTAAATGGTTTGGAACATCAAAAATGTTTTGACTGTGTGACTGACTTAGAATTTTTCGACTTAGTTCATCGAAACACATTATTTTTAGAACTTTCTATCTGAGTGCCATAGGAATGAGTTATTGGACTATCCGCAACATTCTCTACAGATTGCAGTGATCCTTGGAGAGGAATGCTCGGTCTCTTCTGGCCTTCTATCTTCAACAAACGACTAAAATTTGGAGATTTTGACGACATTTTATTTGGAATAATAGTGGGTTGGGTTAACCTAAAATTTTCGTCGTTATTTACTGAAATTGTAGCTTAGTTTTATAGAACTGAAACGTCAACTCTTCTAAATGTAATTTGCAAAAATGTTTGAGGAAAAAAACGGATTCTATATTAGTCCTCCATACTCTAGATCGGCTACAAACAATGAATGCTGCAGTTTTGTACATTCAATTTGTATTGTAAAATCTTGACGTTATAAAACAGGCCTTCTCTGACCTAATACAATAGTCCTTAATACAATATTGCTAGAAAAAACTGTTACTCACGGTAGTTTGATTCTCATATTGGCTTAAAAGTGTGGCAGTGGTTTCAGTATTGAGAAAAAAACGCACATATGGCTCGCTTCTTTGGGGTCTTGGTTCGGCATCTTCTTATTGACAACCTAAGTAGCTTGGACAGTCCAACGGTGTGCTCGTGAAGCTATTCAAGCAACTTGGAACTCAATTGATATTGTGAGTGCGCCGCATACATTTTGAGGTCTTGACATCCGAACAAGATCTTGTACATCAAAGTCGGCAATTTTATCAATGAAATGTATAATTGCTATACGCGATCTTGTATGGGGATGCTCGAGCCCGTCATACGATATCAGTCACCAATTCTGCTACTTCTTCTTTAGGTTTTTTAATACGGCTACGTAGCTGAGCATAACATATATCACTAGCTTCTTCTCCCCTAAGCCGGCACCGCTAAACAGCTACCAACTTCTTAGAATCGTACTGGTCCGTGGCGGGTAGAATATTTGTTTGCAACTGTTTGCAACTATTGCCGTTTCAAACTGCGTTAGTCATTCCAACTTGTCTTTCTTTTGAATGGATCTGGTTTGGATTTAATTTTCGAATGATATCGAGTTGATTCCGAGTTTCTGATTCTTCTACCAACCTCTGATTTAAACGCCCTGTTTTGTTCGTCCGTCGTAGACTTCTTTCATTGCTTGCTTCAAAAACTCATGTTGTAGGTTTAACTTCTCTTCGATAGTTTCATCCAAATCATATTTTAGCTTCTCTATTACTTCCGACTGCGATTCTTGATCAAATCAGCTAGATCACCTAAACTAACACCAGGAATTTTCCTTTATTTTTCACGCTAAGTGGTTACTAGCTAGTCTCACTTCTGACACGGTTTTCTGGTTCTGCAAAGTAATCAAGAAATAAAGGAAAAATTTTATTAATTATATATTCCAAACTTTATTAAATTATCCAAAAATTATTCCAAAAAGCATAAATTGTTAATGAATAAATATGCGGTAATTGAGTGACATCTATAGCTGCAGGCTCACAATTCTTTTTTCGACGAAGAGCCTTTTGAATTTCAGGAGCAAGTGAAGTCATCGTTCGAAATTCCTTCTTATATAGCGAATTTTCTCGTCCTTTTTCTGCTGCTATTTTATTTTACGGTTGTAAGCTTATTCCCACAGAGATGCTTGAAATATTATCAACTTATGGTCAATTTTGTATGGTAATTGTCTTATTGCGACTAGTTTTGATTACTAATATGTCCAGTGCTTCCGTCCAGCATATATTCTTATTTTTTTTTTTGATACATTTTTTTACAAAACTTGCCAAATAAGCAAGAGGTTAACCTACCTTTATGATATTCAGGAAAAATTGAAATTTCATAATTATGAAATATTCTTAACAATGATTTAATAAGTTTGGCCAATAAATGCGCACCTCACAATTCAAAACGGGGTAGCGAATATGTTATATCGGCAAGACCTTGATCTTTAATGTAATCAGGCTAACTTGGGTATCTCCATTTGATGATTTTGTCTGACGGGAGACTACGGCAGCAAAGGTTTTTTTGCAAACATCACAGAGTCCATGTAGCTCAAATGTACCACTTGTAGTCGGAATTCTGCTTTGCCTGGAGAAATTTCATCATCCCAGTTTAATTTTTGGGTCCACGTTCTTGAAACAGTAATTTTACAAAAATTATTGATGGCGCTAACCAACTGTTAGGGTCGAAAAGATGAGAAGTTTCAGAAAGAATTGTTCTTATGGTGTATATTTGCTCAAATGGTGGTTCTACCGTAAATGAAAACTGATCCTTGGTTGGATTCTAATGAATTCCTAGTACACGGATCGTATTGGTGTTTTTGGTAAATCCCATTAACGATGATTCTTTTAATTCTTCCGGGATCATTTTCATTAATTCGATTAATTCGTTGGAGTTCAACATCTATTTTTTCAAGGCAAATCTTATAGAACTTAACATATCAATTGTTTGTTGAACTGCAATCATAGCATTTTCACATTTTCCAGAGTATTTGAACCACTAAGTAGGTCGTCCATTTAAAAATGTTTACGAACAATTTGTGCAGCTATTGGAAACTGTGGCTGGGCATCATAGGATAATTGATGGAGCAAACGTATCGTATTAAGTAGATAATGCAGAATGGATAAGTCTGGATTTTCGCGCCATTAGATCCTTAGCTCGATAGAAATGTAGGTCAAGTTGAATTGGCCGATACGGTTTTTCGATATCCGCTACAAAGACTACCTTATGCAAACGAAAACGCATCAATAAAGCACTTGGATGTGATTGAATGGTTGGATTGAAAAACAACTCTCACTTTTGTAGTTGTACTCCTGTCTTTGATTCCAGCGTGATGAGGAACATAATAATGTTCCAAATCATCACCTTGGCTTGGTTGAAGTTCTATGTGTCCCAGGTTAAGACATTCTCGCATGAATTTCACATACTCCTGATTTGGGTTAACTTTGAATTTTCGTTCGATAGAGAATCTTTGTGTCTCCGAACTAAGTGAACTACCTAGCTTGATATTACTATTTTTAAATCCGAGATGGATGAAATATATTCCTTTCGAGTTTCTATAGAGAGTATTCTCCTGAAAGGACTCTCACATAAATCTTCATCTGGAGTTTGAAGTTTTGGTTAAGCTGGCTCCTCTTGTTCCCAGAATCTTCGAAGAGTTGAATCAATATCAATTCCGCTGTGAAAGCTTTTTATTGATTGTTCGACATTATACGCATGAAATCCTACATAGTGACGTCAACCGAAAACGTGGGTTATTATGACATTTAATTTGTCCACAATCAAAAGCTCACAAAAATTGTATCCTTTGGATTGAAGTTAATATAACGGTTTTTATTCCTTTAGTACAGGTTGTTGATGAGGAAATGCCAGTAATTCCCAACTTTAAATTTCGGTGTCTTAAATTTGTTTTTGCATAAACGTTTCGCATATAAATAAAGTTTGCGACACGGAGTCTAATAACGTGTGGCATAATTGGTTGGTTTTAAAATTGTCTTTGAAATAGGCTACAGCCGTTGGTAAAATAGACTGGTGAGAACGATTTGCTGATGTCACTACCTGAGTTGTATTTG
Source organism: Diogma glabrata (assembly GCA_963693315.1). Taxonomy (NCBI): domain Eukaryota; kingdom Metazoa; phylum Arthropoda; class Insecta; order Diptera; family Cylindrotomidae; genus Diogma; species Diogma glabrata. Next base: position 36,654,023 of record OY856188.1, read on the forward strand.
TTGACGGTGAAATTGATTCTTGTATCTCCATATGTGCGTTCCAGTGGCGTGAGAACTTTTGTTTGGTTTTGTTTTGTTTTTGGGATTTGAAGTTGCTTCTATGTTCAAATTTGAATTTGACGAACTTGATAGTAATGATTTTAATGACTGTGCATATATTGACTATAAAGCATTGGATTTTGAAGCATGAGAATGTGTAAGATCTGATTGGAACAATTGTTCGAAAGTGATTCCAATGGTTCGTCCACATGGAGTGATTGATGAATAATGCCACATATGAAAACTATTGCATGAAAGATTATAACTACAAGAGGTCCTAGTTAGGTCATCCTCCACGCAGTTATAGCATAATCCTCTATCCTTAACAAATTTATGACAGGTTTGAATATCCAATGTTTAAAATTTGAAACATTTGTATAACGGATGTCTGCCCTTGCATTTGGTACATTTTTTGGAAACACGAAAAACAGGTAATGAAATGATGTTTACTTTCGATATTGTTGAACGACTTATATTTGTTTTTCTAGTCATCATTGTGTATTGTTCTAGTGTATCTCGAAACAAGACGATTACTGACGATACTGACGATAGAGACGATATTGTTTTAGGAATAGTGATTTTGGGCCTGATGCTGAGAAAAGTAACCCTTGATTAATTAAAATACTATTTGAAAATGTGGTTCTGAAAAGTCAAAATATGGAGGTCGAGGGTCGATCCCGATAATTTTTAAGCGAGACAATTTTTAAATTCTTCAATAAACGTAATTTAAAAAATTATCAATCATGTGAAAGTTATTGGGATCGACTCTTGAGCTCCATATTTCGAGTCAAATTTTTCCAATAGGATTTTGATTACCTAAGGGTCTCTTCTCTCATCATCAGGCCCAACATCCTTATCCCTACAATACTATCGATTAAGGCCAATTTTGTGTGGCAATCATCTTGCTTCGACTAATTTTGATTAAAAATATGTCCAAAGCATCCGTTCCATTTTAATCTCATTTTTTGGATAAATAATTGTTATGAAACTTGCCAAATGAGTCAGGGATGTTAGGTTACCATTTTTGAAATTCAGAAAAATAAGTTATCATAGATCTTGACAAATAACATGGCAACTGAAAGAAATCAAAACATATATTTATCATATAATTTGTATTACATGAACAAAAACAGTCGTCTGTTATTATATTGTAATGTGATTATCAACAATTTGAATTTTACTTAAATTATCCGGAAATATAATAACGATACATCTTCAGCTGACGATAAATTACCACGATGTTTAAATATTATAAAAGGTCATACATTTTGAGCTCCCAATTTATCAGGAGATAAACGATAAATGCCCGTAGGGGAATAAAGGTAGCTAGATTTCTGGATTCTGAATAATACAGCTTCCTTTGTTCTTATCAAACTGGGTTTCCTATTCCAAACAACTTTTGTTCTTTCTTAAATTAAATTTCTGCAATTAAACAAAACCTTTAAAATTTACTCGATCGTTAAACGGAAAACAACTTAACAAAACATAATTAAAATTAATTAAATGGAAAACTCTTATTGTTTTTGTTTATCACTTTTATCTTTTTAATTTAATTTCAATTGCAATATACAATTAACATGATTTTATTTTTTTTTTTTGCATTACAGTATTTTTGCAATGATTAATTCAACTTATAAAATACTTCAAAAAGTTTTTTATCTCTTTTTTCTTATTAATTAATTTTCTTTCATTTTTTTAAAGTCGATTGATTTTTTTTTCCTGTTAAAAATTTAATTTAATATAAAAAATAAAAGAAATTAAATCACTTAAACTTAAGTTAAATTGGAAAAGTTTTTTTTTGTTATTCCTTTTTGTAGATTTGAATATTTATTTATTTTCTTTTCGATAATTTTCCGATAAGATTTTATTCACTCAAAATAATTTTTTTTTTTATTTTGTTTTCTTGAGCACTTTTTTAATTTTTTTTTTTTATAAATAATCTCATTAAAATTCAATTTAATGATTATCAAAACTAATAATCTTAGTTTTTGTTTATCAGATATTTTTATTTTAAGAATAAATTTTTAATTTTATTTGATTGGGTTTAAAATAAAATTAATAAAAAGTCAACTGAGAAGACTGATATGAAGTTTTTTGTTTGTAAAATGTGGTAAGGAAGAGTAGAAAATAATACTTTTAGCTTAGATGTAAGATGAATATTCCGCAAAGATGTCATCTAGCAAATAAGAATGTGACATAAGTTGCAAGAGATGTCACTAGAAGAATTGTTGTTTTCAATTTTGACATTTGTGGTAAGTTGGCACTAGAATTCCCTCGGCCTCGTGCTGCTTCAGCAAGACCTAGAAAGAATAATAAAATAAAAAAAATTTAGAATTAAAATAATAATAGCAAATCAATCAGTTTTCTTCTTTTATACCGATTAACCTAAATATTTATTCTTGTATTAAAAAACTTCAATTTCATCGATTTCTCAACATTTTTTCTCTACAAACACAATCCACCATCATTCATTATCATCTGATAAAAATTATATTCCCACTAATGATCTAAATGATTGAAATCAAATACAAATCTTATCTCCCATTGTGCATTCAACGTTAACTTAAATAATGAAGCAAAAAAAAAAACACAAACATAAGACACTCAGACACAAAAAAAAAAAAATAAAACAAGAAATAAGAAATTGGAAAAGCATCTTCAAAATCTTGAGGAAATAAATAAACAATTAACTCAAAACAAACAAAAAAGAAACGAACGGAACAAAAATATCTCATCAAAAGCACACAGTTTGTATAACCAAGAAAAACGAAAAAAAAAACGACAAAAAGAAAATTGAAAATTGAAACAAAATGAAAATTTAATGAAACAAATACCACATCGACAAAAAAAAACAAAAAAGGAAAATTGAACATTTACTCGGTTATTTTCTTTGTTCATTTTTGTGTGTTTCATGTTTGATTGAAAGGATGAGTGAATCCTATAGAATAGAGAATTGTTATGTGAAAATCCATTTTAAGATAATAAAACTGTGGGATGGATCTGGTTTTTCTGTAAGTTTTTTTTTATTTTTCGGCTATGAAGAAGAAAAATTGTGGAAATTGTGAATTGTTTCTTTCAAGCAGAGTTTATTTTTTGGTTATATAAATTAAAATTGATAAATTATCTTTTGATTAGACATAAGTTTCATTAAAAGGATTGTTTTAATGGTGAGGTTAAACAAAAGTGTGGTGAAATTATGGTATCTTATTTATTACTTTTTTATTCCGTAACTACAGAGCACTGAGTTCTTTTGTACACTATACGTGTATCTATACTTAAAACTTCATTTCTTTGAATATCTCCAAATCAAAGTCCCTAAATTTGTGAAGGAAAAAGTTCTTAAGTCAGCAGGCAAGGTTTCTTACTGTTCAAGCAAGATTCAGGTTCAGGCAAGGTTCTTCTGGAGGATGTGATTTCATGTCGTCTTGATGTGTATCATTCCTGACGTGCGGCTATTTGTCTGTTTAATTAATTCCTAAAATTTGATTGTTAGTTTTCTTTGTAGAAAATTCTTTTATTTTCTCTTGTTTTTCTATGGGTGGACGGCAGAATGCGTAAGTACATGATACACAAACAACATTTGTGTTTTGGTTGAATACGTTTTTTGCATTAGAACTTTTTTGTAAGCAGTGAACTCGAATACTTTACGGTCATATATCCGTTTCCCCTTATTTTTTCTTGGATTTGTTTTTATCAGTTATCAGTTATCAGTTATCAACGAGGTTGAGTAGACGTGTGTTTATTCTGTGGTGATTGTTTTTGTTTAATTTTAATTTTATTAAAGTATTTGAATTTAATTTTTTCTTGTTTTTCTTAAATAAGTTTACACCTAATAGTGATCGAAGTTTTGTGCAATTTTTAATTTATTTATAATCTAAATCTAAATCTTAGAATGTTTATTTATTTTTTTTTGCTGAGTTGGGTATAAATAATTAATAATTAATTCATATTTTCAAAAAAAAAGAAACAAAAATTACATTAGTCCTTATATACATATAAGCAAATAGCAGTAATTCTTTGTGCTACATGCCTAACCTAACCAACAAGTTCAATTAGTTTTTGTTATTGTTCTTTCATTGTGATTTGTGTTTTTTTATTGCAAACAAATCGAAATAAACTGAAGAAAGGCCCATTATTTAGCCTTTTAAAAATTAATTATAATTACAGGGTGCTTACAGTTTTTTATTTTTATTTTTTTTTGTGTTTAATAAAAAAAGTTTGTCTTTTACCATTCATTATGCCATCCTGTGATCTCAAGGTATGTAACTCAGTCAAATCCGATGTACTTTATATGTGCTCGGGAACTTGTGGAAGGCTCTATCATCCTAAATGTGTCGGTGTTTTAGCTTCCACATTTGAGCTTGTTAATAAAGCTGATTCTGGGGTTTTTTGGTTCTGTATTGATTGTAGGAAAGTAAATTTAGGTGTTTTAGCTCGGAATATGAACCGTGTAGGTCAAGAATTTGAAAAAGTCATTAAGAATTTTTTTAATGTATCTGAACATTTTTCTTCCACGAATGATCTCTTTAACAAATTTTCCGTTTTTCCTCAATCTAATGTCACAATAGTTGACTTTGATACGACTTCGGTTGCACCTATAGAAATTTCCATCCAATCAACGACAAAAGCTTGTACCCCATCTGACATCTTGCCTACTAATGTTGAGCCCATTGTTGACCCTCTCAAAAATTTAACTCTTCGCAAAATATCCAAATGTGTTTCTGTCCCTATTAATGACCCTTTAATTAATAATATTGTTCTCAACCCTGGTCCTACCAATTCCGACCCCATTAACATTTCTTCCTCTCCTACTCTTAACGTTGTACCCCCTCTTAAGCAAATATTTGTTTCCCGGGTTCACCTTTCGTCTACAAACGATCAAGTTGTTGATTATATCAAATCTAAACTACGAGATAATAACTTCAGCGATACGGATTTTAAATTGATTAAATGTAAAAAAATAACGAGCTCTGGTAGTAGTGTTGCGTCCTTTAAAATCGGTGTTCCTGAAGTCATGTTCGATTGTCTTTTGTCTCCAATAACTTGGCCTAGTAATACTTTCGTTCAGGAATTTGTTTGTAGGCACAGAGCAAATACAGTAGCATTACCATCTAACGAGGTGCCAAAAAACTAAAATGCCTGTCCCTTTACTATCAGAAAGTAAGGGAACTTAGGTCTAAGGTTTCAGGTATTTATTTGAAGTCTCAGATGCTACCGTTTGATGTTTTTGCATTAACCGAGACTAATTTAAATAATACTTTTAATAACAACGAACTTTTCTCATCTGAATTTAATGTTTTTAGACGCGATGGTGACTCTGATGGCTCAGAATCGTTAGGTCGTGGTGTTCTTTTGGCGGTTCGTAGTGTGTATGACAGTTCTTTGTTTTGTATTCCTGGCACTGAACACTTGGAACTATTATGTGTCAAAATAAATGCGGGACGGGGGAACATATATATTGTTAATTGCTATATCCGTCCGTGTAGTCCTATCGAGAAATACCAAGAGTTTTTAAACGCGGTGGAATTCGTAAATAATTTACTGAATACCACAGATGATTTGCTTATCTGTGGTGATTTTAATCTCCCTGGTTTGCGGTGGATTCCGTCGGAAGGTGAAACAGATTTTGTTGCATGTAATGCGTCGTCCGCAAAGGAAACATTATTTGTTGACACCCTTTTGGCTTGCAGTCTCCTGCAGATCAGTGATGTTAAAAATAATTTAAATAGACAGCTAGGTTTAATTTTCACTAGTAACGTAAATAATTGTCTTGTTTCAGAAAGTACTCACACCCTGTCCATTCTTGATAATTACCATCCTCCACTTTCACTTGTTTTTTCTTTGGAGAATGGTAATAATAACATAGAGTCAGAAAACTCTTATAAATTTAATTTTCGAAAAGCAGCTTTCATTAAATTTAATCATTTGATTAGCAACATTAACTTTAATTTTATATCAGAAACTGATAGTAGCGTTAACGAAATTTGCTCTAATTTTTACAACAAAATTTTCGAATGCCTTCTGCAATGTGTCCCGTTTACGGCACATAAAAACTTTTCTTCATCTCCTCCTTGGTATAACAGGAGTCTTCGAGTTCTGCGCAATCGGAGAAATAAGCTGTGGAACAGGTATTTGATTTCTGGATTCCAGTCTGATTATTATCAATATCTAGATGCCTACAATGAATTTTCTATACTTTGTGACAGTCTATATTCTGATTATATTCATCAAATGCAATTCGACTTAATATGTGACCCTAAACGGTTTTGGAAAATCGTTAATAGTAAAAAAAAAAACAGATGGGTATCCTCCTACGTTAACATATCTAAATAATTCCTCTAATGATTCCAAAATCATTTCCAATTTGTTTGCAAATTTTTTCAGCTTAGCAGTTTCAGAAAACACCTCTGAACCTGATGAAGACTACTTCAGTTATTTAAGCAACTCTCCTCAAACTTCTTTAATGGCAATTAATATCGACTGCGAATCAGTTCGAGATAAAATCAATAATTTAAGGGACGACTTTTCTTCAGGTCCCGATGGGCTACCTGCAATAGTTTTAAAAAAATGCATTGATGGTTTGGCACAGCCTTTAACCTTGCTTTTTCAAAGATCCATTTCTTCTGGCATTTTTCCCTCTTTGTGGAAGAGTTCTTTTATAGTACCCGTTCATAAGAAGGGTAGCAAAGCTGACATTGTAAACTATAGGCCCATTGCCAAACTATCGTCTATTTCAAAATTATTTGAAAGTGTAATTTAGATAATCTTTATTCTTGCTGTAAACCGATTTTTTCATTGCATCAGCACGGATTTCTTCGAGGGAAATCTACAACCACTAACCTCACCGAGTTTGTCTCTAGCACCATAAAGTCCATGGAATTAGGTCTTGAAGTAGATACTATTGCTACTGACTTTAGTAAAGCTTTTGACAAATTGTCACATGAATTAATATTATTTAAGCTTCGCGCTTTAGGTTTCCCAACTCATATTGTAAATTGGTTTAGTTCATATCTAAAAGACCGACATTATCTTGTCCGTTTCAGATCTGCCTTCTCTGAGCCTTTTATGGCTAAATCAGGGATACCTCAAGGTAGTCACTTAGGACCACTGATTTTCATTCTAGCTATTAATGATGTTTCATTTGTTATTAAAAACTCTAAAATTTTAGTATATGCTGATGATATGAAAATTTTCCGTAATATTTCGTCAACCTTGGACTCAAATATTCTACAGAGCGATTTAAATAATTTCTTTACATGGTGCACCAAAAATTTCTTGGAATTAAACGTTTCTAAATGCCAGACGATTACATTTTCCAGGAAAAAATATAACCTACCTACTCGCAGTTATACTATTAATGCCGATATAATAATATCAAGAGTGCATTTAATTAGAGACTTAGGTGTTTTATGTGATAGTGAGCTTAATTTTAGATCCCATATCGACTACATTGTTAGTCGGGCCAACTCAGGACTTGGTTTCATTAAACGATGGTCCAAAGAATTTTCTGACCCTTATGTAACCAGAGCTCTCTATTTAACCATCGTTAGACCACTGCTTGAATATGCTTCTCAAGTCTAATCACCTTATCACCACGTACATATCAATAGACTAGAAGCTGTCCAACGCAGATTTGTGCGTTTTGCACTTAGAAGTCTCCTTGGGCTGATCCATACAACTTGCCTCCATATCTGAATCGACTTAGTCTTCTTGGTATGCACAGTCTGCAGAAACGTCGTGAAATAGCTGCCGTTATTTTTGTCCATCAAATTTTGGCTGGTGCAGTTAATTCCTCAATTTTAGAATCCATAAACATTAATATTAATTATCGCGCAACTAGGTATGTTTCTTTATTAAGAATTGATTTCCATCGCACAGATTATGGTAGAAATGAGCCTATCACAAGAATGCTACAGAACGCGAATAAAAATGCTCAAAGCTTCGATTTCCATCACAGTAAATATAAGTTAAAAGAGTTACTTTATTCGAGTCAATGATAACTGATAACTCGACAAGTGCTCTCTGCATGATATCTTTTTATAATTTTAATATTTTACTTTTTAATTTTTAACTAATGACGCGCAATCAAATCGATTGTAAGCTCATTTTAATGTGTATTCATGTTTGTCTTATGTGGACTTCATAGGAAAATCTACCTATTTTTAAGTTTTATTTTTATTTTTAAAGTTAACAAACAGCATTTTGTTTTTGATTATTGCTTTTTTTTTGCATGATTTTTGTATTTTTTTTTTTAAGTGCCTTTGTGCCCTTGTGTTTATAAACGGATTTTTTTTTCTCTTTCACGTGTGTGTATTTTATTTTGCCTCTCTACTTGTATTAAGTATTGTGGCTTCTTTGCATGTTGTTCTCTTCCGTCCTACTACACTACAACCGAGCCTTGTCTGTGACAAGGTGAATTCATAGTAGCGATATGAAATTATTTCAATCATGTATATATGTATGTATTTTTACATTTTGTGTATTTATACATGGATATTTATATGGTTGATAGGCTCTTATTATGTAATTAAATATGACATAATTAGTGCTGGAAGTGTGAGCAAGCGCTGTTAAGTCTGTTGTAATAATTTAAATTTATATGCTGGCCTTAACTTTTTACTCTCTGAGTTTGGGTTCGATACGTTTTGCATCTCCGTTCATTCTTGTACTTTCAGGACAGATATAATTTATGGACCTCGACCTTTTCGCCCTGTCCTGTAATGGGCAAACCTCAAAATTTTGTTATTTTCTCCACTGTTCAACCGCAAATTCTCAGATAATTTTTCTTACCGTATGGATTATTGGCAATATCGGCTGGATTATTGGCAACTACAATGTTGTTTTGTTTCAGCAAATTTTTGTAAAAATTTGTTATTTACTTTTTAATTTACTTTTATTTTCTCTTCTATCATAAAATATTGGCCTATGTCATATTTTGTCAGTGATAGGATTTTTTGTTTAGTTATCCATTCTTTAACAAAAAATTTAAAAAAACAAAAAAAAAAAGATTTACGTCCATCAACACCTTTGAACGTATGTTGTTGTAGGACCTTGGTCTTAAAAGGTTTTTATGTGTTATTGTGACACGTATTGTAATTACTACTACACAACACATTTTATTAAAAAAAAAAAAAATTGTAGTAAATAGTGAACACAATTGGAGGGCTCAGAATAAAAGTGAACCAAGTCATTTTTGTGCTTTTTTGTGCTACAGAGGTTTAAAGCTAAAGCTTTATAACAAAATTACCTAATTAACCCTTGAATTGGGTTTAGGCAGTGTTGATGAAAAGATGAGTATGGTTAAAAGTTGAGTATAGTGACCCAACACTATCAAAATGTTTTCAAATTTGTCAAATAACTTTTGTTACTAAATTTTTAAAATCACACAGGTCACCCTCTTCTCGAACCTGGGTACAGTTATACGAACGATGAGGTTTTAAAGATTTCTTTTGGATCGGAATTCACATTCGCTGGAGCTAGCAGATTGAATATAAGGTTTGCGTTGGTCACCAACTAGTGGACCATCGTGAATGACCATACCTCGTAATACAAGATTAGAGATCTGAAGGGATCTAATAAGGAACTTTAATAAGACATCTAATAAAAAACAAAGTATACCTCATGCTCTAAACGTAAACCTTGGGAGATTTTATCCTTTCACAACAATTTGATTTGTCTTAATATACATACATAACTGGATGATATTATGTAAGCTTATAAAGGTCTCCAGAAAAGAAGAACACAACAATTTTAATATACAATAGAATAGAAATCGACAAACGAGAATATGTACCGACATTCCTCGACCTGTTGTGCGATTAGTTTTGGTATAGTTTTTCAAATTTTATACCAGGCGGTTAGATTTGTGACAACTAATTCTTTTGCATTTCAAAAAACAAAGGTTAATAACCTCTTGGGTTATTTTGAAATATTTTGTCGATTTGTTTGTCCAAAAAAATAACTGGGTGCAACAACAGCCAGTAGGTCAAAGAACAGCGAAATCAATGTAATACTTGCACCCAGCAGTTTGCCGAAGGGTGATAAATAAGTTAGAGTTCATTTTAAAAGCTTTGATATTCACCAGGAGAGATACATCACCCACCAATACATAAAAAAAGTGGAGCAGATATCAATTGGTACTTGATATTCCATGAAAAGAGATTTACGGGTAAGGAATCGAAGAAGCAATCATTAGAGTGGAATAAACCAAGAGGACCAAGAAGTCCAAACCAGGCATCGGTTGAAGTGTGCAAACACACCATTACCTCAGTCCAGACAACAATTATGCAAGTGCTGTAAAGTCAGCTGGAGTGTTAGTACTGGCCAAAGCTATCACAAACCATGGTAAGTGCAGAAGATCTAGACAAGATTAAAAAAGTTATTGTGTACCAAATGTCAGTAGGCTACGGCCTACAACCAGAAACTGGAGAGTTCAAGGATATTCAGAACAGGGCAAATTTCAAGTCTTGACGTTAGGGATTGATGACAGACGCAAGAAAGCCATTTTTGCAACAAAAAATATCCTGAACTACTGACTTGGAAAGATTATCAAGAATTTACATTCAAATTATAGGTCACCCTCAAAAATGAGCAGGACTTTCATGTAAACTGAGACCTCATAACGCTTGTCGCTTCTGAATTTTACGTGTTTCTTGCACCTGTCATGGAATGTCGTGCACAGCATGATCACCTTACATGATGTGCAATCAAACTACCTGATATAAAGATGCGTCACGCTAAATGATTAACAAATAGGCTGGAGTATTAAGCCGGAGCATTACGTTGCTAAGGATTTGCTAGGCTGGAGACCAATTAAAAAACTACAGTCGCTAATGGAGCTAATTGGATACCAATAATCGTCCATGTGTATTTTAAAGTTATGTGACTTGGTCGTCCTACTAACAACTGATACTCTTAAGAACAAAATTAATATAAATATAAAAACAAAAACAAACATAAAAACGATATATCACCGCGTCGACAAGGGGTAAGGATAAAAGCGGCAGGCATTGGGGCAAGTCTCCTTGTCAAACCGACATTGTAAATGTATCATCGGCAGGCAACACTGCTGTTATGAGCAACAATATAGCTCCAATTTTAGTAGTAAAAATAACTTTTGAGGCGGGAGTAGTACAGTCAGTATACGTCAGCAGTACATCATGCTAAAAGATAGGACGAGCAGTAGTGGACATAAAGATCCACCTCTACAACAATTAGATCAGAGGTCTGGAGAGCTGAATAACCCACTTAGGTGTGGGATCGGCAGGTTTGGTACCTGGTGGGTAGTTGAAGTTCCTCGCGTAGGTCTATGAACGACTCATAAGAAATGCTCTGGAACAGAAAGGAAAGATCCCGTCCGTTAGAATGAAAACCATTAAGTGGGACCAAGAGTACAACGGTGGCTATTCTGGTTGTAGATAATCTCCATCTTAGATGTTTAGTGTGGAGGAATTGGTGTTAATCAAAGTAGCGCTGGTGAATAAACTGGCGAAAGGATATGCTAATCAAAGGCGTGGATTTGAAATTTTTGATTTTAAACCTGTGTATATGATTATAGAGTGCGACAATGATCGGAAGATAAAATAACTCGTGTCTGTGCTACCTAAAGTGGAAGTGGAACACATTCACTTGGGACGAAAATAGGAGATGATGATTTTTCTTTGGACAGAACAGAGAATACTATATTTTCCTACAAGAGATGAAAACATTGTTTTTTTCGTGAGTAAACATTTGTTCATGAGACGCGCTAAACATGTCGAGTGAGACATGTTTACGAACGAAAAATGTTTTTTATCTCGGGTAGGAAATGCATTTTTTTCTATGATAGTATATATATACATTTACTATAAATTATAAAATAAAAAATTGACAACATAACATTGAAAATTTATATTCTATGTTTTTATGGTTGCGTTGTTTCAAAAACTGTAATGAAGGCTAATTCAAACTCCATGATTGAAATTCAAACCACTGTCACTCACACATCAAATTTACCATTAACAGAAATTTTCATAGTTGTTTTCGTTTTTCCTTTACTCATAATTTCGTATACTCAATCCCTGATCATCATCTACTATAGTTTCCGTTAAAAAAATTATGAACATAAAACAGTTGTGTGATATTTCCCCAATGCAATTTCCTTTATTCAATTTGTATTCGTAATTCCACTATTTCCATATAGATTTCCTGCAGTCATTTTATAATCCATGTTTCTGTTTATAAATATTCTACCGTTATAGTACAGGTTGGAGTCTTCACTCTTTAGTGAGTACACATAACTATCGGAAAAAAATTTATTGGTTTATCAACTTGTTGTTGTTCACCCCCTCAACGATCGTTATTTCGTTTGCCTATAAATACGCCTAGCCACGTATAGAGGCCCTCTTAGTCTGATTTTATTCTGATTGTCATTCTGTGTTTCTTTTTTTAACAAAATATGGTGTGGTCACGGAACGACCAGAAAACAAATTTTAAATTAAATAAAAATAAATAAAGTAATTATTGTGCATGTTTGTGAGTGATAAAAAATTTAGTATTAATTTATTAAAATTTAGTTACAAAAAAATATTATACCAGACCCAAGGTACGGCTCCTGGCGAGATTAATAACTGTAAGTTATACATTCAACGATATTACATTGTATCACTTCAGGTTAAAACGGTTCGCGTAAACGAGTTTATTCCGTTTATTACACAATTTGTGTTTGAGTTACGGATCCATTAAGATAAATGTGAGAAAAAGTAAACGATGTAACGAGATCTATGCTGGGCATGATTTTGTAAGTCACCTAGGAGTGCGATGCCTCTGGATCTCTAACAAAAAGAAATAAAATATACAAAACAAGAAAAAAATCATATATGTTTGTTAACGTCCTTTAAATAAAATTTAATTAACATTCGTAGTAAATTGTATATAATTAAACTGTTATGATCGAAGATTTCAACCTTTGTGGTGAATTATTATAGTTAAATATTGTTCGTACATTCGTGTTAAATTATTATATATTCTAATGTCTGTACATTTGTAGAATATTATAAAATTTTGATTCGAATTTTTTTTTGTTAAAATGTCTCAAACTTTGTGACCAATTAGTGTAATTAAAATAATTATTTTCTAATGTTTAATCATTTTTGTGTCAAACTTTTATCATTAAAATCATTACGAAATAATATCTAGCGTTCAATTTTTTTTTTGATTGTTGTTAACGGCGATTCCGCACTTATCCCAATTCGAGCAAAAAAAAATTGGAAAAATTATATCTTGATTACGGTAGCGCCTTCTGACGCATGTATGAAACAAAAATTACGAGTTTATACCGTTCAACCGAAAATTCTTATGTTTTCTTACAACCAATTTTATGAAACATCACGGAAAGTTTATGAGATTGAGGTTATCGTAGAATTTTGCAGATTAATTCACGTAGAAGCGTGAAACTGTTATTAAAAGATATTTTATTGATTGAGAATTATACGACCTCGCTTCGCTATTCTTTATTGGAGGTTTTGTTGTTTAATCATCCGAGTGTGGTGCACAGCGAATAGAAAGGAGACACGACATGCCTTGTATTGGGACTGGCTTAACGGTGCGACTGAGAATTTCAACAATAACTGTAGGAAGTGGGGAAGGAAAAGAATTTGCTCGTACTGTTTTATGGAAGACCGAAGGTATGAAAGGCTAGACGAGAACAGGAAATAGAGAAGAGGGATTTATCAACACGTGTATGTGTGAATGTGAGTGAGTGTGTGGGTGGGTGAATGAAAATTTGTATACTGATACAAATTTTATTTCGATAATTCTACAATGATAGCTTTAAGAAAAAGAAACACATGATAATCTACTTACCATTTGTTTTTGTAGATAATATAGTATGAGTCTACAAGGGAATTGCATATCATTCCCTTTGTTGTGTCTGGATTGTCCGTCGTCTCTGATATAATGATAACTTTCTCATAGGGTTTGATCAAATTATAGATTAAAAAGCAACATACACAACCAAATTAACTTTTAGTTCATTGATTTTCTTGTCATAAGTAATACCAATTTAAATAAATCCAGGGTGATGTCATCGTTTACATAGTGCATTTGTGGGACTACGCAATCACATCGAAAATACCAACCCTTTAATACAGAACATTTCCAAATCTGCTCTAGAATATCTTCTTGAGGAGATTACTGTTGGACATGGCTATCGAAGTTTTTGTTTGGTATATCTCCGAAAGTAGCATTCGACCTTCAATATAAGTATGTCGGAGAATAGGAATTCTTCGATGATTTTTTTTTGTACACAGTAAACTCGATGATGAATGTGGTGTATGTGTATATGCATACATGAGCGTATGTGGGTATGAAAGAGGGTAGGTATGCATGTACGAGGGTGTGTGTGTGCGTGTATGAGTGTCTGAGGTACAAGAGCGTGTGGGTGGATGAGTATATGAGGAAGGAGACTGTGTTTATGTGACTGCGTGAGGGGCAAGAGTGGGTGAATGTGTGGAGAAGCATAGGGTTGGACGTGATGATCGCGGTTCTTTCGCATAAGGGGGTCGCCAGAGTCTATCTCTTTCACTTGTTTTTTTCCTATCCGGTCTTATCATGTTTCACGCGTACTACTGTTTATTTGTGCTGGAGTAGCAGGATTTCTTACTCGTCCCCATGGATTGCAGCTAGTCTGTGGCTATAAATAAATCTCGCTAGGTACGCGGCCTGCTATGCCACTTCGTTGATGATCAACGAAGCAGCGCTTCATTACAAAACTTTGAAAAATTATATGAAAAACCATAGCAACTACAATTTGTTATTCTTTTTATACTAGTGGAAAAAAAACCCATTTTCACAGTGCACTAAGCGTGATGAAAATAGACTTTTCATATGCTATCATAGAAAAAAATCTTTTGCGATCTTAAATGGCAAATCGTTTGACTTATGTGTGAAAAATCGAGAGTTGTGTGGCAGTCGGGATGAGGGTCAAGGTAAACTTCTGACCAAATTAACTGACGACAGGGCAAATACAGCAAATGGAACACATATGAAGAACAAGCATGAGAGTGATGATCTTCTTATACAAACACACTGCCCGAGAACGCATATGCCGAAGGCGCGAGTAGGAAGAAAAGCAGCTATTAAGCCCAGAGGACTGAAAGGTGGCTGACACCCTTTTTCGTAATGACCTGCTGAAGTTGACCATATGTTTTTTCAGTAATACAAATCACCAGGTGAGGATGTTATAGATTCAGCTCTCCCGCAGCCTCTGTCATAATGGACTGCTACCTTAGAAAATCCTCCTGAGAATCTTTTGAAGTAGTTTAGCTCTTTGACATATTCGACCTACATTTTTTTTTTTTTTTATTGGAGGGCCTTGAGACTTACAGTTCAAGTAGCACTGCGACCTGAAGGTCTATTGTGCTTACCCTGATTTTGTTATTAGTCAGTCGTCGTCTGTGCCGTTACTGCTTGTATTCTGTTATCCAAGTTGAGACTTTTAATAAAATTAATTAGCTCAATTGGAGTGACGTTTTGTGGTAATGGAAGTGTTAGTCTTCTATGACCAAGTTGGTTGTATCTGTGCCCAGAGAGTTCAGGACAGCTGCAGATGACGTGTTCCATCGTTTCCGCATCCGAGTAGCAGAATCTGCACCTGTCGGAAACAACAAGGCCTTTTTTGTTAAGATGGTGGTTTAAAGGACCATGTCCAGTAACGCACCACGTTAAAATTCTTAGAGACTCTCTGTTTAAGTCGATTGTTTTTAAGGGTGAAACAGGGAGGTTACCTAGAAACTTCTTGGAGTGTACTAGTCCCTCTCTGATTTTCCATAATTTAGCATTTTGTTCTTGTTCCATTGTTTGGATTGTGCTTTTGAGCGAACTCTTGGCCATTCCAAAGCATGGTTCCGGTACAACAAATTCTTTATTGGCACCTTGCTTTGCTAAAGCGTCAGCGATAGCATTTCCTTGTATTCCTGTGTGGCTTGGCGCCCACACAAGTGTTACTGTGTTATTGCACGAGATTTTTAATAGATTTTGGTAGCATTCCCATACCACTTTTGAATCAAAGCGCGTAGATTTTAGTGCCAAGAGTGCTGCTTGGCTGTCAGAGATAATATATATTTCAATATTTTGGTATTTTATTTCAGCGCATAGCAAAGCGCAACTGCTAATGGCAAAAATTTCGGCTTGAAACATGGTTGTTGTGGTGCCTAAAGTAACCGTTTGTTTTGTTCTAGGACCAAACACTCCTGCTCCCGTGCCCATGTTGGTTCGAGAACCATCTGTGTACCAGATGCTGGCGTTATGTGGCAGTGACCGTATGTAGTTTTTAATAAGATCTCTGGCCAATATCTTGACATCAAAGTGCCTATCTAAATCTATTGTTTTTGGCATACAATCTGAAATATGGTATGTATGCAGTTCAGCTTGTAATTCAGAAAGGATTTTAAGGTGTCCAGTTAGATTACCTGGCTTAAACCCTTCTGTGAGCTGCAGTCTATGAACGCTCAACACCGCTACAGATTTAACATGTAGGTGCAATGGAGAAAGCTTTAGAAGAATCTCCATTGCTGACGTTGGCGTGGTTTTGAAAGCACCTGTGCACTAAGACACACAAGCCTTTGTATTTTTGTAAACATATTTTGAGCAGTTATTTGGCGCGTTTTAGGCCACCAAACTAAAGCTGCATATGTTAGAATTGGTTTTATAATACTTTGGTGTAACCAAAGTATCATTTTTGGGCTAAGACCCCATGTTTTCCCAAACAGGTTTCTGCATGTGAAGAAAACTTTGTTTGCCTTATCAGAGATATATTTCAGGTGTGGGTTCCAAGTTAGTTTACTATCCAGGATCACACCTAAATATCTAACCTCTTTTGATGTTTGTATTGGATCGCCGTTTAGAACAGGAGAAACGAAATTGAAGTTTCTCCTGTTTGTGAAAACGACAATGCTTGTTTTTTGTGGGTTGATCGACAGTCCTAATCTGTTGCACCACTTTGATACAATATTAAGAGCTGTCTGGGTTTGACCAGCGACAATGGAGTCAAGTTTCCCTCTAACCATGACTGCCAAGTCGTCGGCATAGCCTACAGTGTTGCAACCGGAATCATTTAGCTTAGTGAGGAGATCATCAGCCACCATTATCCAAAGCAGCGGAGAGAGCACGCCCCCTTGTGGGCAGCCTCTAGATGCAGTAACAGTCACTGAATAATCACCTAGCGTAGCCGTTATCTTTCGACTGTGTAGCATCTTGATAATCCACGCAATGATAAGCGGGTTTATATTTTTCTTTGTGGCCATTTCAATGATAGCATTGAAGTGGACATTGTCAAAGGCTCCTTGTATGTCCATAAATGTAAAAACAAGTGCCTCCTTATAGTTTAGGGTGCTCTCAATTTCTTTCACCATTTTGTGCAACGCCGTTTCAGTAGATTTCCCAGTCTGATAGGCGTGTTGGCTAGAGTTGAGAGGGTTTTGTTTCAGACATACATGACGGATGTGATAATCCAACATCTTTTCCATTGTTTTTAATAGAAAAGATGTAAGATTTATGGGTCTGTATGATTTGGCTTCATTTGGTTTTTTTCCTGGCTTAGGTATAAAAACAATTCTAGTTTCTCGCCATATCTGAGGAATGTAAGCAAGGCGAAAGCTTGCTTTGAACAAACACATGAGGTATGGAAGAATGATTGTTAGACCCTTTTGCAGAAATACCGGAAAAATTCCATCACCTCCTGGAGATTTATACGGACCGAAGGATTCTATAGCCCATCTCGCTTTGTTGGGGGTGAAAATTGTGTTGGTTAAATGATCTGCATTACTTTTAGTTGCAGGATCTAGAAGACGTACGTCTTCGTTGGCATTATCTTCCGTGCTCCATTTTATTGAGCCCGGAAAGTGGGTTTGAAGTAAAGTATCTAGTGTCTCAGTACAGCTGGTGGTATACGTACCACTTGGTTTGCAGATTGAGCCTAGAGGGTTTGTGTGATCAGACGACATCAATTTTTGGAGTCGAGCTGCAGCAGGCAGATTATCTATCGTATTGCAGAGCTCTTTCCAGCTATTTCTTTTTGATTGTCTGAGTTCTTTATTATAATTGGTTAGAGCTACTCGGTACTCTGTCCAATTATTTGTTGTTTTTGCTCTGTTAAAGAGCTTGCGAACTTTATTCCTTTTCCTCTCCAAGTTACCATTCCACCAAGGTACATCTCTGCATCTTTTGGATTGAGTTATTGGAGTATTAAGGTTGTATGCTTCAGTGATAATTTCTTGTAAATTATTTGCTGCAGAGTCAAGCTCAAATGTAGAGTTGATACTGCTGCAACTATTTACATTATCATGAAGATATGTTGTGTAAAGTTCCCAGTTGGTTTTTCTTGGGTTTCTAAAGTACTGGATGCTCTTCGGGTAGTGTTCTATGTTGAAACATATATAAGCATGATCAGACATAGAAGCTTCCTTCGAAACATGCCAGTTCTTAATATGGTTAGTAGCGTTTATGTTAGTTAAAGTAAGGTCAAGGACCTCGCCTCTGATTGCGTTTCTAAAGGTAGGCTCACTACCTTTGTTTGCAATAAACATATTGTTTGTATACAAAAATTGAAGCAGACGCTCGCCTTTTGTGTTAATGTTGCTACTTCCCCACACGGTGTGATGAGCGTTAGCATCACACGCTATTATGAGGTTAGAGTGGTTATTGTTGCAATACTTGATGAGTGTTTCTACCACTTCTGGTGGTGTCTCGTCCTCATCCCCCGGGAAGTATGCAGCAGCTAAAATGAATTTACGAAATCCACCTTGAGGAAGATGAATTTCTATCTGGACCGTTGTAAGATCTCTACAGATAAATTCATTCAACGGAAATATTTTCAGATGTTTGTTGAAGAGAATCGCGGTTCGCGGTCTTTCCAGATCTGAGAAATAGATCAGTTTTATATTTTTGTTTGACGATAGACCTTTTATTCTTTTGCTGTCTGCCCACGGCTCCTGTATAAATGCAAGATCGTGAGCATCCTGTTTAATTAACCGGTTCAAATTAACTGAGGCCATATCTGATCTGTGCAGATTAATCTGAACGCAACTTAATTTAGGTACTAGAGATTTTTGTCTATATCGTACAGGTCTTCTGTCTGACTTAGAGTAAGCTGGTGAATCAGCCATTACCATAGAGTCAGACATGGTGTGTGTGTGTACTATCCGAATTAGGATAAGCTGATAAATCAGGCATGATCCTAGAGTCAGACATTGCATGTGTGCTGTCTGGCTTAGAATAAGCTGATAAATCAGGCATGATCCTAGAGTAGGACATGGTGCACAGTTTTGTTGTTGGTTTATGTGATGCGTTTGGAGAAGCATCGCTCTCATCTAAAACTTTATAGTTTTCCATACAATATTTATGGAGAAAGTAGGGAGGTACATTGGTCAGCCACAACAGAGCCCTGTGCTGTGGTAAGGCTATTGAAACTGAGGGGGCGCCCGGTATCCAGAGTTCCGTACTAATAATCAAGCACCCCCTTGACCATGCTAAGCTTTCGGCGTACGTGTCTCACCTTAGCTTTGGGTTTTGGACTTGATCTTGGCTTCGATTCTCACCGAGTACCTAACGGCATGGGTGACCCTACCGTTGTAGCTCCTAAGATCACTGAGTCTACTGAGCCCCATCACTGCGTCAAAGTGCCAAGCACATTAGATGGGGTATTCGACCTACATACGAACCTGTGCCCTGATACCTTATATGGTACATTTTTATATCTAGAATATGGTCAAATTTTAGACTTAGACAAACATTTTATTTTAAGTATAATAAATATTTTTAGCTTATTGTATATTATAAATTAATTTGTTAATTTCCCAATACTAACTAACAGGAATAACTATATGAACTTTCATGATAACAACAAATCCAGGTTTATCATACCATATTTAGTAATATTCATCTTAATAAAAATATCAGTTCACGATTCAGCATACAACAATTAGCTCTTTTAAATACCAATACGAAAAAAAATCAAAATTAGATTTTTTGTGCATTTTAAGTTAGGATTAGAATCATCACATAACGAATATTTAATCAAACTGATAGAACCAAGAAATCAATATATCTTTTAGTTGCTTTCACCTCTGATCTTTTTGAAATCGAACGTTCCATCAACTTTTTATGAGAGGGGAGGGATGTAGTGTTACATATTTATGCGGTGATAAATAGTTGTAAGTAATTATATATTTTAGTGTAGCTGTTTTTTTTTCATAGCATAAATTCATATATTTGGAAGCATATGTTCACCTCCTATTTCAAAATACTTAATGTTAATTTGGTTAATTCGCCAAAATTCAATTATAATAAAAATAGTTGTTTAAAATCTACGCCATGTAAATGAGCTTAATTCTGTTGATTTTGTGCCCCGTGCAGAAATTAACCAATTAAAATTCTCCAGATAAAACACGCTTGTAAAAAACGATTTGCCATTCCACCATTTTTTATAAAAAGTAGGAATTAAAATATGTGTCAAAACACCACACAGATGCCTTTCAAAACCTAGGTCCCACAACAAATATGAAAAAAAATGAAAAAATAAAGGATTTTAGAAATATGCACAAAAATAATTGTAAATAAAATTCCTTGTTAAAGTATTTCGCCATTGAGTTTTTATTATTGATAAATTAACTAATTTCACTATGCTTAATTTATGTGCTTGATCCGATCGATATAACATCATCCTCAGGAGCTTACAAAAAAACTGTGAGTTTTTTGTAAGCTCCTGAGGATGATATTATAATCGAAATCGGATCGAGGACATAAATTAAATATAGTAAAATTACTTAATTTATCAATAATTTATCAAAAAACTCAATTGCGAAATACTACAACAAGGAATTTTATTTACAATTATTCATCATGTTTCGCCAAGTACCAACGGTAAAATCCATCGAATTTATACGTACAAAAATTGAGTGGTGATTAAAATGGCATTGAGCAAAGTGGTCTGAGTTAAAAGAAATTCCAATTGCAAATTTTCTATGGCCTCTATGGTTTACGAGGTTATCATCTTATTGTGACTAATTTTGATTACATGTTTATCCAAAGCTTTCACCTTGCATATTTTTTCACACATATTTTAGACAAAAGTTTTGACCTAAACAAGTTGCAAAATAGGCTTTTATGAAATCCAAAAATGGCGTTGTGGCAAATGTATTCAATTTTACAAAGTGATTCCGCCCTGAAAAAAAGGCAAAAATATAATTACATTTTTAACACAACCACACTGAACAAAAAAACTGTAGTTCAGGACAACCTCATTTCGAAGTTGGCAGTTTATTATTCATGCAAAGAAAAATTATTTGAAAACAATTTCACTGTGATTGGGACAACTACACGATAACATTTTCCTAACAACAGAATGAGGTTTATTTAAAATATAAAGTGTTATATCCAATATAACAATAGTTGAATAAAGATAATAACTATTTCCCTGAAAAAAATTTTCTTTGGCCTTATATCAATTTTTCATTTTAAAGTTTAAGTATTTGAGATTAATTGAAATATATTTTATTTTCACATAAATATTTCGTGTGATTGTCTCAACTTCATCGATTTATAATTGTAGAGTTGTTGAAGCAATTTCGTAGTTTGATTCGCCATATGTGACCGCACGGTGAGGTTGAGACAATTGCGTTTCGATTGGAAATAGGACATGTTTTTTTCAGTGCAAACAAAACACTAAAAAGTCAAAACCAACAGCAAATTAAAACTAACAGCGTTCTTGTCTATGACATACAAAAATAAAATCTGCAAACAGATTGGTCAAAAAATTTAGATCAAAAATCATTTTTGAACGTTCGCCAGAATCTAATCTAATCTAACACATAGGAGATGGCAGATGATACAATAACGAAAAGTTTCCAAAGCTACGTGATTGTTTGTCTTTCATATTTCTTTTCCATCAATCTGATGACCGTAAACATCTTTACCACATTTAGGCGCAGTTCTCGGGAAGGAGAAAAAACAAAAAACTACCAAAATCGATTGAGTCATCTGAAAAAAATTAAAATAATAGAAGAAAATCCTTAATAAATCTTCCAAATGTACTCTTCGTATATGATAATATTCCTTCTAGGAAAAAAACTACGCTATTTTGTTATTTTTTTCTTCCAAACTAAAGATATAATTTTAAAGTTTCTTGTACATAAATAAGAAAATAAACTTAGTTTAAACTTTTAGCACAATATTCTGTTTTGTTTAAGAAAATTTATGTACATAAAACTGGTCAATATGAGAAAAAACCCTAACCAAATTGTTTTCAATTTATTTGCTCTTAAAAATATATATATATATATTTACAAACATTTTGAAACTTGTAAAAGATTTATAAAGTAGTTTTAAAAATTATACAATAAAATTGGTTGAAATTGAAAAACTGTAGAATCAGTATATCTACGTATCGTAACAGACAAACATTCTGCATTCTCCATCCATATCTAAACCCAACCCCAAAACCTTTACTGAGTAAGACTTATAAAATTATAAAATTATTGTAAACATGTTCAATCTTTGTTTATTTATATCAGCTTATTTCTTATATCCTTCTGCTTAAACTATATTTATTTGATATTTTTCCAATATATTAATAAATCGGTTTAATAAAAATAAAATGTGATAAAATTTTATTAAACAGAAAGAAATATTTTCATTTATATGAAATTTTCTTAAGTACAAGTATAAATTTGGTATTAAGCGGATCTTGGATGAAATGGCGAGAATGTATTATGATACAGACGTATAGGGTGAATCGAATTATTTATATTTAGTAGATATTTATTGTGGTATAAAATGTAGAATTATTTCTTGGTTCAATATTTTAGGGCAAAGGTATCAGATTTTATAATCTTTTCATGCTAGAAACCTTAGTAGGCCCATAGAACTACGGCTTGTACGTGTTGTTGTGGGTTACAACTCAGATTTTTTTGCTAATTTCTTGGGGGTGGGGGGGGTTTGTACTCACTTAATGGACCTGCCAAATCCCCTCACTCGGAATCTGGGAACTGGAGTTATTCAACAAATTTGGAAATTTTTTTTTGCTTCCTTGTAAGCAATATAACTCGTAAATGGTGCACTTTAGGACACTGGTGCCCTGGAACGTACTTGTTCCTTAAATGTTTTTCTATAACTTAAAATTAAAAAAAAAATGTTTGTTGCAAATTTTTGCGCAAAATGTCTAAAAAACGATATTTTTCAATTGAATTTAGTTATTTGCAAATAATTGTTTATAATATAATGGACCCTTTTATCTTGTAGTTGAAATCTCAACGAAAAAAATAAGCTTTGGAACGTTTCATTCAGCTTAATAGTTCTCAACGAATTTTCAACTTAACGAGATGCAGTTTTATAATTTGCAAAGTGCTTAGACAACCAAAGATTTAAAAAAATAAACTTCTTTAACATTATTCTACCCTCCCCCAGAGATAAAAAAAAAAATGCTGACCTGTAACCGACAGCAATACGTAAGATCCTTTTCCGTTATTCTATGGGACTATAGAGACTGTAACCCGACCACCTTATCATTTGGATACAGAACTGCCTGCTCATCGAGTTCAGAAATTATTCGCAGGTTAGTATCATTTTTGATGTCGTTAGAATTGCGTCTAGTGATTTCAATGAAACTTGACTATCCACATAAACATAAACTTTTTGGACAAGGTGACTTATCATAAATTACTCTGAAACATACCAAAGATCACATGCATGGCCGGTTGGTTGATTTAAATTTCTTAAACCATTTTTACTAATTACTAAACTAATGAAGTTGCTGATGCTAGAACCTTGCAGTAAAAACAATAGACAAAGTTTATGTCTGAATAAAAAGACGTCAAATTATCGTACAGTTTGGATCACACTAGATCATTTCACCCCGCGAGCCTTCGATATAATCAGCCACAGTAAGCTTTTGCTTGATATACTCAAGTTAACGCTTATAGAAACGATAAAAAAGTGCAAACTGCATTCGTTGTCGTTGACCATATGTTGAGCTCAACAACATAAAACCAAAATACAGAAAGTGAAGTAGAGTGAAAAATTTAGAATAATTTTTGAGAATTTTTAAACGTTTTGGTAATTTAAAATAATTTCTAAGAATCCTTGATTTTTTGGAATTTGAATTATTTGGAATTTTTTTACTTTTTTTATTTAGAATTTGATAGCTCGACGTCCAACTGCAAGGTCCAACCGATTGGTTGTTCTTTTTTATTTTTCGTTCTTAATTTTTTTTGGTTTTATTTTTTGGTTTTAAAATTTTTTTGTTCTTAGGACTTTAGTCCTCTCCCTATAAATCGTATTTTTTCTTTTGACAACCGAGTTGTCAATCTTCTCCTCGACTATTTTTGGAAACTTTTGGGGATACTTAACGTACTGTTAGAAAATGAAAAACCAAAGCAAGGTGATTATTGTCTCCTGTGGCTTAGTCTTTCAAAGAACGTGTATCACTAAAAATATTCAGTCAATCAATACTTGTCCAATCTGTCCAGTCTTTTCGGTTTACTTGTAAACTTATTTTTGTATCTGTATAGTAAATTTTTTTTTAATTTTTTTGTATTCGAAATTTTGTTACTATATTTTTTGAGTTCTGATTTTTGGCTGACGGACAGATAATTCTTTGAGTTTTTTTATTCAGTTTTGTTCTATGTGCGGAAAGCAAGAGTCTTGTAAGTTCTGACGCGTTGAAAATGTTTGTGTGAGTTTGTTTCTATGTTTCAATGTTTCTATGAGTTCTATGGGTGGGTGACAGAATACATAAGTCCATAACACACAAACAATATTTATGTTTGACTTGTTTTTGAATTTTTTTTGTGTCATTAATTTAAAACCGCAAAGATAGAAAATGTTATTCAGCCTTTTTTAAAACTTTTTTAAAACCCCGGTTTCATAATCCTGCGTACCTTAGTTTGGTGGAAGTTCTTGACTGATGTGAGAGGTTTGCCAGTTTTGAAATGACATGGGAGGGACCTATTTAACCAGGTTCACAGGTTCTCAACGGGGTCAGGACAACCACAGGTTACGCTTTAGTAATAACTGCCATAGTCTTCAGAAATTTTGTTCGTTTTATTTGTTGAAGAATGATAAGAACACAAACCAGTGAACGGGGAAATAACAGGGTAAATGATCGGCTGTTGTTTGGGTCGCCATGACTGTAACACAATGTCTTCTGGTGCCATCTTTAGCTTTCCAGAAAATGGTGAGCGTGAAAATGCTAGCCCTTGCCTTTCCTAATCATAATCAGACCACCTCAATCCTCTGATCATTTTGTATGATAATATGAAATATTCATTATTTAGACTCTTTGAATATCCGAAGATACCATGTCAACTATAAAGGAAGGAGATGAGGAAAATTGAAGGAATGGGGATATAGGGATAACTATACTAATTGTTTTAAATGATGATGGACATTTTCTTTAAATGCCTGAGAGGAAAATTCATCGGGAAATGAGGAGAGCGTGGAACTCAATCCACAATTTGGCCACTCTATTAAAATAGTCGTTCTGGAAGAACGCAGTTCTACAATGAGGTATTTGTACAACAAATGGATGGGATAATTCGGCAGCTCTTGTTTGTCGATTATACTGCGCACATGATGGAAGGACATTTTGAATTTCCTTAGAGGAGAATTCGCTAAAGTTATATGTATAGTAGATTGACAATTCAGCCACATTTCTTCTGTGCTTATTGATTGATTGATTGATTGATTGATTGATTGATTGATTGTTGACTGACAAGCACCTCCCCATATATGACAGCAGTACTCCATACATGGACGAATAAAGGACTTGAAGATTAGCAAAACTTGATCGGGATGGAAGTATTTTTTACATCGACTCAAGAATCCTAATTTTTTCATTGCAGATTTAGCGAGGTTGAACACATGTTTATTCCATTTCATGTTATTTTGAATATCCACTCCAAGAAGTCTAACGGATTCAACCTCACGCAATTCTCCATCGTTTATTTTAATAGGGAAATTTTTATGTCGCTCTATTCGTGAAAGACGGCATAGTTTGGTTTTGGTTGGATTAAATGAAACAAGACTACGATCACCCCATTCCATTATACAATCCAGATCTTTGTTGATAGAATCAATTAGCAGCTCTTTATCAGTATTAACTGCAATATGAGATCGAAATTTAGGAGATGCATGTAATGCATGCAATGTGTTGTCATCAGCAAAACTATGGATTGGGTGCACTGTGGAAATAAGTAAGTCATTAATGTATAGAATAAACAAGGTTGGTGAAAGTGCAGAATCTTGATAATACTACTATCTCAAAAAGATAGGCCTAATTTCTAACGATATGTTCAGATTATGCAACGTGAAAGCCAAGACGATGGGTAATACGTTCCATCTATCAATCACACCCTGGTTAACTCAAAACATCTTTAGGAGCAACTTGAAAATCCTTACTTCAAAGTCCATCTTTAATGGGCAATTTTTTAAAGCAAAAGTGCATTATAAAACTCTAAACACAAGAAATTCACTCCAATTTCAATCAACGTCTCACCATAATTAATAAATGATCGTCCCTATTAATCATTAACATCATTCTTAGAATTTATCCAATCATCTGTCTCTCTCTATCTCTCTTCCACACATCAAAAATTATATTGATCTAATAATATTTAAAGAACTTAATCTTCTTACAAATTTTATTCCCTACACACTATACACTCTACTTCATATTTTTCGTGATACATAAAAAGGAAAAAAAATTGTTTCCACATACCTCCAATAATATTTAACTGATCATCGTCTGACGATATTCCACCTGGATGTAATTTTATTTCTGAAATTTGATGAGAAATTGAAAAAAAAAATGTAGAAAAATTAAATTACTTAAAAATTTTATTTTGTTTTAAATTAGTAAGATGTTTGTTCCGAACAATTTGGTTTCGGTTATAAAAACAAGAAAATATTTTTAAGTTTATGAATGCGTTTTATTTAATCATAATCAAAAGTTTGGTTACATAGGCTGGGACATTTGGTCCTAAATGGTCAGTGGTACAATCATGACATAAGCCACTATACAGCTCACCACAACAAAATATGTAAGACTGGGCCGACTGAACTGGACGAGGAAGTGTTTGATTGGATAGGATTTCAAAGGATTGCATAGGATTGGATAGGATTGGATATGATTGGATAGGATATGATAGGATAGGATAGATTGAAAATTATTATTTATTATTATTTAAAACATAACTTACTCTCTAAATAAAATGCATTACAAAGTAAAAATTCTATATCTAAAAATATCTCGTGAACTGTTAAAATCAAATACATCATTGAATTTATTAAGAGACTTTACGCATTTTAGAATTGGTTCAAACATTGCATAATTTGAATGGCTCAGCGGTACATGTAAAATACAATTTCTTGGTCGTAGACGTCGGACAGGAACACTTAAGTCAAACAAGCACAGAAGATCAGGACAATCAATACGGCTGCACAGTACATCGTGAGCAAAGACCGCACACGCAGCCTCTCGTCTACGTTCCAGACTCTGCAAACCGAGAACCCTTAGTCGGTTGTTGTAAGGCTCCCTAATATATCCTTCTCGATCGGATGGTAAATTTCGTAGAGCATAAATTAAAAATTGTTTCTGGATACTCTCAATTCTATTGGAGTGCAGTTTGTAGTTCGGAGACCAAATGACGGACGCATACTCTAAGTTTGAGCGTACGTAACAAGTAAACAACAGTTTTAATGTATTTGGGTCAACAAAATCTTTTGTATTTCTTTTGATGAAACCCAACATTGCGTTTGCCTTACTAATGATGCTGTCAATATGTATGTTAAATGACAAATCATGGCAGAATATAACTCCCAAATCTCGAAAGTTATTAACTCTGTCCACCTGTTCATCGAATATTATGTACGGGTACTCTATGATGCTCTTTTTTTTTAGAAAATGAGATAACTCTGCATTTAGCCACGTTCAAAGATAATTTATTTCTCCATGTCCAGTTGCAGAAGTTGTCAACATCATTTTGAAAACTTTCAGCATCAGCTATCGTTTTAATACTTGCATAAATTTTCAAATCATCGGCATATATTAAGCATTTCGCAAATTCAAAACATTGCGTTACGTCATTAATAAACAGAATAAATAAAAATGGTCCAATATGGCTACCTTGAGGTACTCCAGATGTTATTTCAAAAGTAGACGACGTGAAGTCTCCAATTTTAACAAATTGCTTTCTTCTGTGCAAATATGACGCTAACCATTTAATTGGAATATACTCAGAGTTGTACTCAGCCAACTTTTGAAGAAGTATTTCACAGTCTACGCGATCAAACGCCCTGGAAAAATCCGTGTACATTACGTCGGTCTGATAACCATTTTCAGAATCATCAAATAGATGGTTACAGAGAAGCATTAAGTTAGTAATGGTAGATCGTCCTTGAACAAATCCATGCTGTGCAGTTGATATTACATTTTTCAGGTGAAACTCCAAACGACATTTAACCAACTTTTCAAAAAGTTTGGGAATTACAGAAGATATAGCTACACCACGATAATTTTTTACATCACATTTACTACCGGATTTGAATATCGGTCGAATAAAAGAGGTTTTCCAAGAATCAGGAAAGCATTCTTCTTGTAGACTCAGATTAAAAATATGAGTTAAAGGCTGGCTTAGAGAAGAACTGCATTCTTTAAAAAGTATGGGTGAAATACCGTCAGGACCAGCACCTTTTTTACTATCAAGCTCCAATAGACCTTTATATACTTCTTCAAGGGTAAGCTGAAAAACATTGAAGATGAATTTATTATCCGCGTCAAACTCTGCTGATATGTTAGATGATTGATCATAGACACTCTTGAAAAACTCAGCAAATGCTTCACTTATTTCTTGTGGTCCAGTTAACGAAGTCCCGTTGAAACACATAGAATTCGGTAAACCATTTTCTTTTCGTTTTGAATCCAAATATCTAAAAATCACTTAGGATCACTGCGTATATTCTGTTCTATTTCTAAAATGTAAGTAGCGTACAAAAATTTATTTAAAATTTTGAAACTCTTTCTTAGCTGACTATATATTAAATAGTCTTGTGAGTCATTGCTTCGTTTAAATTTCCTATGAGCTTTAATTCGACGATTTTCCAAAGAAATTAACGGTTTATTATACCAAGGTTCATAGCTCTTACGTTTGACTTTCTTTCTTGGAACAAACATTTCTATTCCATACAGCAAGATATATTCGAAACGTGAGACGGTAGTTGCCAAATCACAACAACTAAATAGTAAATTCCAATCTGTATTATCAAGAAAACTATTCAACGATATAAAGTCAGTTTTATTGAAATCGTATACAAAGTCACAACATTTAAAATCACTGAAAGTGCAGATTGATATAAATAATTTAATATTCAACGGTGTGTGATAAATACTAGTTTTCTCAGCTAAATCATCGCAGGGGACTATCTCAATGGCTGACGTTGAACAAAAAACTAAATCCAAAAAACGTCCGTTTGAATTTTTTATGTTGTTGTACTGTTTGACACCAAATCCAAAAAAACTGTCAATAAAGGTGTTGAGATTAGCGTTAACGGAACCAAATACAGGATACAGTTCACCTTCCCGAGTTTCCCAGTGAATTTTTGGAAGATTAAAGTCACCAGCAAACAATATATGATCTTTACTGCTTACTAATGGTATTATAAAGTTGGAGATATATGCAACCAAAGAACTGTATATTGCATCAGAGCTATTACAAGTAATATATATATTGACAATAAATATCCATCCACTACCACATTTGACTTTAATGCAAAGAAGTTCGGCCGTTTCCACAGTTGAGCATACAAATTCAAACTTAAATTCCTTTTTTACAGCAGTAATTAATCCACCTCCCTTGTGTAATGGATAGTCTGGACTAATGTCAGAACGCAGTGTGTTACAGTCGCAGTTTCCTTAGTTGTTGTTCCTTATATTAATCTGTACCACTTGTAATAGATTCTCATCCCTTCGTCATCAATAGTCATATTTCATGTAGTTTCCTTAACCCATAGTTTCCTTATATTTTTTAAAATCTACTAAATCTGCCATGGCCGGACAAACGTATGGGAGAAAGAAAATTGCACTAATTACCTTGATTTATTTATTCATTAATATAACACAATATTGGTTAATTTGAATTAATTAATAATTTTCCTTAATCATCATCCGTATAATCACTAAAAATTAATCAGAATTTAATCTTGCAACGCACTAAAATTGACGCGCGTTATACTTCCATTCGATTGTTCTCGCCTTACTACTTGAGTTTAAACTCTTCTTTTTTTTCAAAACACAAACCGTAATGAAATAACGAAATTCTCAAAACCTCATAACAGCTACGTGTATTCTGTTTCCAATCGTCAACATACAACGAATTACTATTCTTGCTTTGCTAAACATTTGATTTGTCTTTGTATGAGTGTTTTGCTTTAAACAATCCTTCCGTTATTAAACTGAACTTCACTGTACTGATATTGCAGAATGTAGTTAATAAATGTCTAAACATCATATCATTGATCGAATCTGTATTTGATTCATTTTGAATTCAATTATACGTGTTATGGATGTGTCGGAAATATCTTGTGTCCAAACCTTACTTTCGTACAATATTATCAAATAGCAAACGGTTTTGTGAACTATAATAAGTTCCCAATAATTTGAAAATCTGATGTAAATTAATTATCTCCCATCTAAAACACTATATTCGAGTTATTGCGAGACTAAAAATTTGACTATATAATGAGCACTGTAAAATTATTCATTCTCTTGTGCAACCAACCTCTCATGAATGACAAAATTATGGATAAATTTTGCATTCATGCATTTTTTCCTTATATTTAAGTTAAAATATAAGTAGAGAAATTTTTAATTAGTTTTCCAATTGTTAGTTCCATTAGTTTAATTAGTTAAATTTTTTTAAATGTATTCGCGTCCCACTAGTGTTCAATTTAGTAAAAAAATTTATTCGTTTTGTGTTGTTTAAAACAAAAATTAAAACAAAGAAAAAAGTTATTCATGTTTGTGCCTGTGAAAACGAAAAATGTACAAACAAATTAATAATGACCTTGTAGGTCAAACTCTCTCTTAGTTACTTTTGCGGTTCGCATAGAATTCTCTTAGTTCTATTACATTTGTTTTTTGGTGTTTGGACGGCTGTCAGTCGTGCATGAGATTTTGTTGCAGGAGTGTTTTTTTTTTACTACGTCGGCAGTTCTCAACAATAAAATAAAATTCACCATGAAGATGACGATCGCGAGTGATTGTGATACATATTACTTTTGATGGACGTCTGGTCCTGCATTTCGCGAATTTGTGCCAATTTGGATAAAAATATCACGTCAAACTTTTGGGCTTGGCTGAAATTTTGGATAAGCGCGAAAAAGGATTAGTAAAGTCTAGCGAATATTTCTAATATATTAAATATAAATATCAAAAAAAAATCATTATCTGTAACTATAAATTATACAAATGCACGGGACTGGCATGATCAATTTAAAATAATTATTACCGTGTTAGTTAAAATGTGTCGTCATTGTTATTAAATTATTGAACTTTAGGCTAGTGAATATTTCTAATTTATTAAATATAAATACAAATAAAAAAAACAAAAAAATCATTATCTGTAAATATAAAATATAAGAATGTACGAGACTGGCGTGATGAGTTGTAAATAATTATTACCGTGTTTATATAACTTTTGTCGTTCTTGTTATTAAATGATTAAACTGTAATTTAAAGAATAGTTCAAATATATCTTAAATAAAAATCGTTTATTCAACGAATTGGGTTATAAAATTATTCACCGATTTTGATTGCAATTGGGTTCCATGAATTTGAATACAAATTTAGTCAACGCATTTGACTACAAATTTATTCAACGGTGTGGACTTTAAAAATCATTCAACGCATTTGATTACAAATTGGTTCAACGTTATTGTTTATAAATTTAGTCAACGCTTTTGACTACAGATTTATTCAACTATTTGGATTACTAATTTTATCAACGCACTTGATTACAAATTGGTTCAACGTTATTATTTATAAATTTAGTCAACGCTTTTGACTACAACTTTATTCAACTATTTGGATTACTAATTTTATCAACGCATTTGATTACAAATTGGTTCAACGTTATGGTTTATAAATTTAGTCAACGCTTTTGACTGCAAATTTATTCAACTATTTTTACTAATTCTATCAACGCATTTGATTGCAAATTGTTTCAACGTTATTATTTATAAATTTAGTCAACGCTTTTGACTACAAATTTATTCAACTATTTGGATTACTAAATTTTATCACCGCAATTGATTACAAATTGGTTCAACGTCATTGTTTATAAATTTAGTCAACGCTTTTGACTACAAATTTATTCAACTATTTGGATTACTAAATTTTATCACCGCAATTGATTACAAATTGGTTCAACGTCATTGTTTATAAATTTAGTCAACGCTTTTGACTACAAATTTACTCAACTATTTTTACTAATTTTATCAACGCATTTGATTACAAATTGGTTCAACGTCATTGTTTATAAATTTAGTCAACGCTTTGGACTACAAATTTATTCAACTATTTGGATTACTAATTTTATCAACGCCATTGATTACAAATTGTTTCAACGTTATTGTTTATAAATTTGGTCAACGCTTTTGACTACAAATTTATTCAACTATTTGGATTACTAGTTTTATCAACGCATTTGATTACAAATTGGTTCAACGTTATTGTTTATAAATTTAGTCAACGCTTTTGACTGCAAATTTATTCAACTATTTGGTTTACTAATTTTATCAACGCATTTGATTACAAATTGGTTCAACGTCATTGTTTATAAATTGAGTCAACGCTTTTGAAGGACAAACTGACTCACGATTTTAAATACAAGTTTATGCAACGCTGCTGATCACCAATTGATTCATCGTTTCTCCATAACGTTCGCGACATACAAAGTATTTTTTTGCGAGATTTCAAACCTGAACAACGTGCTGATGGAGGGCTGATGGAAGCAGAATAGGAGGACGGGGTTTAATCATGGGGTGAGTGAATTTATTGTATTACTTAGGTCATATGGATAAAGGGGTGTGAATGTGTGTGTGTGTGTGGGCGTATGTGAGTGAACGTGGGGGTTGGACGTGTTGATCGTGGGTCTTTCGCAACAGGAGTCGCCAGAGTCTTCGTTTTTCCACTTGTATTTCTTTCCATTTCTGCAAATTTTCGTGAATAGCGTACATGTCTGTATTTGTGCTGAAGTGGCAGGGTTACTTTATCGTTCCCATGGGCTGAAGCTAGTTTGGGGCTTGAAAATCAATCTCGCTAGGTACGCTTCCTGCTATGTTCTTCTCATTGGTTCGCCAATGAGAAAGCGCTTCATTACAAATTGGCGCCCAACGTGGGGCTTCTCTAAGGGTCCCTACAGCAATGTAGGACTCTGGAGGAGTCCCTCCATATTTTCAAAAACCTTGGAAAATTTTTTTAAAATTTTTCTTCTTCAAATTCAATTTCATTATCCACCATATAATAGTTAAAGACTCTGGCGGCGTGGAAGCAGTTCCCTGCTTCAAACGCGCAGGAGCAAAGGAAGTCTGAGATTCCTCAGACTTTTCTTTGATGGGGAGTTGCGTCCCTACGCCTCCAGCAATGATCCCTTTTTTGTATTTTTGAAACGCAAGGGTGAGAATGATTCTTCGGGATCATTCTCAATGGGCTTTACAAACCCACGGACCCTAGTAACGGCTGGGTTTCTTACTGGCACAGGGAATGGCAGAGGTTTCCAGATGCCAGGCTTAGATATTTGTGAAATGGTGTATACGCCTATCACATCTAGCCTGGTCATCTGGTCATGCTCTGGGTTCGCTGTGACAGTGAGATTCTCAGCTGGGCTAACAGCTCCATAACGTTAGAGTCCCCTCCCTGGAGCATTAGCACCCTAAGATCTGAGTTGTCCGGTTCTCGCGAATGATACTGGGGAACATCTTCTAAAGCAGTTTGATATCAACTGCTGAGGGAAGATGTTCGCCCAGCCTTCATGTCGGGAGTTAGTTGGATTAACTCAGATCATAGCACCTCCCCGTATGTTTCGTCGTTCTCGATCGCGGATGAGGGGTGTCGGTTGATTGAATAATGGTGCAGAGGATTTATCCTCTGACCATTCCGGCGGCACTTGTCATCCGTGTGACAGGCCGACGACACATACCCCACCTTATTCCCTTCCCACCATATCAATTCCCTTCCTTATCCATCCCCTCTTCTCCCCTTTTCCTTTCTGATTACCCATCCTTTTAACGTAGCCTATTTTAACTTTTCTTTGGTCCCAAAATAAAATAAAATATAAAAACTAAAATCAACAATATTAAGAAAGAACGGCGATCACCACCTCCAACCCCAGGTGTGGTGAACTCCCCCCGTGATTGGTCCGTCCGTCCGTCGTCAGTAAATAAGTAAATAAATAAATATATTGAATAAATAAATAAATAAATATATTAAATAAATAAATAAATATTTATTAATAAATAAATGAATAAATATTTATTAGTAAATGAATAAAACTGCTGATAAAATCATGTACTTATTGTTTTTTTTCTCTATCACAATTTTAGATACCAACACGATAAATTATACTTAATAAAATAACAAAAGGATAAAATATACATAAAGTCAAATCAAAGGACAAATCTTACATATACCACAATCCAGATAGAAGTCCACGGCAGAAGTATTAATTTGTAAATATTAATTTAAGTAGCTTAGAGATTTCCTTAAATTATATTCCTGCATGTTAGGTTAAATTTTTATATATAATTTTTTTCTTGTACAGGCAAGATTCAATTTTGTTAATTTTGAGTATTTTCTTGCCGAACCGGTAGGCTTGCCGCACTTCTATATATTTTTTTTTGTTTGTTACTCAGTTTTGAGTATCGGGAACCATCAGACCTGCCCGGAATTGGGTCTGTAAATTTTCTTTTGTGCTCATCTTCTGCCATAGTTGTAGTATACTTATTTTCTCTCACAGTACAATTTTTACCTTGTTTGGTCAAATCAAATACAAGCATCAGCCAAGATAGTTTTTTTTTTGTGTGTTACACACTCGGCTGTTGTCAGATTAACATTTTTTTTTAAAGTAAAAAAAAAAAAAAAATTTATACTTGTGTCGAATTGGTCAGAACATTTTCATAATTGCCATCTCCTGCCATATTTGTAGCATACTTATTTTCTCTCAAATCTCACCGTTTATTTTTGTTCTGTTCATATATCAGCACCTTGGAAAACATTTGTAAATAGTAGTAAAATAATATCAAGCCAATAATAAATCTTATTTAATCTAATGGACGAATTGGTCAGACATCGCGCAGCTGTTTGAGGTTTGAATCACTAAATTTCCATATAATTTTTTTAAATTCTGCTCTAATATATTTGAAGTAAGTGTGGTAATAAAATATTTTTGTTGTTAATAATTAAATCGTTTATTTGGTTTCAACGCTCGCATTTGATAGCATATCAATTTTCTTTTCGCTCTCCCTTGCCTTTATTGGTCTAGTCCTGTGCGGCGGTTTGAGTTTTCATAAGGTCCGCTGTGGATAAGATTGACGTATCGTCTTGGTTGGTACATTGGGTCGAATGTCTCAACCTATTGTAGATAAAATATTAAATACGGATAACATAAACTTTTTTGTATTCGATGAAGTCAATTGACTTCTTCAAGCCTCATATCTGGTATCGAACAAACGATTTAATCGGTATTTACGTAGTGGTGAACAATTACTGGTGGCCAGCGTCACTTTAGATGAAAAATTTCGAACAATCCTACGGAATTATATGCCGAATCCCATCGATGTCGCACCAAAACGCGAAATGCCAATTTAACATGGAATCAAACAATTTGGTTACGCAATACCACAGCCAGAAAATAATTTCAATGAAATGAAATTGTGGATTGTAGAAATAGAAAAACATATTCCGGGTGATTTCGTGTAAACAATGTTCAATGTTCACCAATTCTCAATCCCGTGCCGAACGCTATTTTAAATTATTGATTAACGATAAAGGGCGCACATGAGCAAACACAACGTCTTAGATTATTAGAAAAATATAAGAGAATTCAACTTTCGTATTCTAATCACAGTCACGCAGAATTGATGCAGAAAATATAAATTTAATAATAAATCTTGATGTTCCAAATCCATCACTGAATTATTTACATCGAATTGGTCGAGCGGGACATTCCTGAAGCCTTGGAGTATCAATAACATTTGTTTAAACCGGCTTGGATAGGTTCAAATTTCAAAAACAAAAATGTCAGTTTTAAAATTTCCAAGTTCTGTTGATTTTGTTACGATGTGGAAAAGTTAAAATATGATAAAATTTATGATGCTGATGATAGTAGAAATGAATCAATCGATTCACCAAATTCTCAAATAATTGACAACCAGAAATTCTGTCAGTGGCAAGTATATTGAATCACCTATGAATAAATTTAAGAAAATAATTGATAGATCTATTGCCGACAATAAGCTCCGACATTGTCTGTTCCTGTGTTCGCAGATAACCTAATTTCAGGCCAGGTGAAATGCTGGCTTGGGTTTTAGATATTGAGATTCTTCCAAGGGGCGAGGTATGGAGATTGTGGTTACCCGAGGAATACGCTGACGAGTGTATTGCGAGGGCCCCCAGTCCACCAGCTTCCTCTCTTGGAGGTTTAGCCAAAAACAAAACATTGAATTCTGTCGTAATATTATTTTGAGCGATGCGGGGAACTGCAGAAAATCCTCGCTATCGCTCTCACAAA
Organism: Diogma glabrata; assembly: GCA_963693315.1. Taxonomy (NCBI): domain Eukaryota; kingdom Metazoa; phylum Arthropoda; class Insecta; order Diptera; family Cylindrotomidae; genus Diogma; species Diogma glabrata. The sequence goes on from OY856188.1 coordinate 36,690,877, forward strand.
AGTTTGCGAAGCCAACGTTTGAAGGTTGGTAGGTAGCGCTGCTTACGAACTGGAGGACCTGGCTTCTAAACGTAGAGATGTTTACCATTCCAAGGACATTCGCGCCTAACATCGGTAATGAGTTATATTTTTTTTGTCAGTATGATAATGAATTTCGCTGGTGTTTCCCAGCCATTGCAGGTCAAGATTATTGGTTTCGTTTTAAATTAACAGTTCAGCGAGTGTGTATCAACTTTGGTGTTCGGGTCTTGTTGCAAAAATTTTTTTTTGACTATTTGCACGCGAAAATTCCGAGATTGCACGTATTGAATTTGGTTCAATTAGTTACTTTGAAACTATGTGAACAGTTTTTTTTCAGCTTCCAGAGTCACTTGGACGGAAGCGTACAACAGTGTGGCCCGGCTAGAGTAGTCGGAGACGCATGAGACTCGTGGTAGTTCAGGTGTGGGTTGCGAGCCTGCCTAACGGAACAACGAAATTGGGTCTGGAAGATTTCAGTTGTCCATCGGTTTCAATAGAGTAGAATACTGATTTTATCGATACCCCTCCCAAAAGTTTTTTTTGCATATTCATAGATACTTTGTTACTTTGTTTCTGCTAAGACTGAGTTTGTAATACCGATCGAATTGATTGCTAATCTGTGGTACGTCGAGGTGCTTCACCATACTAATATGTATATACTAGGTCTATTGGCGACCAGCCTATGCCTTTTTCAACTTCTTTTTGGTCGTAAGTGTTCGTCCAAAAAGCACTTGTTCTGTAATGGATAGTCTGGACTAATGTCAGAACGCAGTGTGTTACAGTCGCAGTTTCCTTAGTTGTTGTTCCTTATATTAATCTGTACCACTTGTAATAGATTCTCATCCCTTCGTCATCAATAGTCATATTTCATGTAGTTTCCTTAACCCATAGTTTCCTTATATTTTTTAAAATCTACTAAATCTGCCATGGCCGGACAAACGTATGGGAGAAAGAAAATTGCACTAATTACCTTGATTTATTTATTCATTAATATAACACAATATTGGTTAATTTGAATTAATTAATAATTTTCCTTAATCATCATCCGTATAATCACTAAAAATTAATCAGAATTTAATCTTGCAACGCACTAAAATTGACGCGCGTTATACTTCCATTCGATTGTTCTCGCCTTACTACTTGAGTTTAAACTCTTCTTTTTTTTCAAAACACAAACCGTAATGAAATAACGAAATTCTCAAAACCTCATAACAGCTACGTGTATTCTGTTTCCAATCGTCAACATACAACGAATTACTATTCTTGCTTTGCTAAACATTTGATTTGTCTTTGTATGAGTGTTTTGCTTTAAACAATCCTTCCGTTATTAAACTGAACTTCACTGTACTGATATTGCAGAATGTAGTTAATAAATGTCTAAACATCATATCATTGATCGAATCTGTATTTGATTCATTTTGAATTCAATTATACGTGTTATGGATGTGTCGGAAATATCTTGTGTCCAAACCTTACTTTCGTACAATATTATCAAATAGCAAACGGTTTTGTGAACTATAATAAGTTCCCAATAATTTGAAAATCTGATGTAAATTAATTATCTCCAATCTAAAACACTATATTCGAGTTATTGCGAGACTAAAAATTTGACTATATAATGAGCACTGTAAAATTATTCATTCTCTTGTGCAACCAACCTCTCATGAATGACAAAATTATGGATAAATTTTGCATTCATGCATTTTTTCCTTATATTTAAGTTAAAATATAAGTAGAGAAATTTTTAATTAGTTTTCCAATTGTTAGTTCCATTAGTTTAATTAGTTAAATTTTTTTAAATGTATTCGCGTCCCACTAGTGTTCAATTTAGTAAAAAAATTTATTCGTTTTGTGTTGTTTAAAACAAAAATTAAAACAAAGAAAAAAGTTATTCATGTTTGTGCCTGTGAAAACGAAAAATGTACAAACAAATTAATAATGACCTTGTAGGTCAAACTCTCTCTTAGTTACTTTTGCGGTTCGCATAGAATTCTCTTAGTTCTATTACATTTGTTTTTTGGTGTTTGGACGGCTGTCAGTCGTGCATGAGATTTTGTTGCAGGAGTGTTTTTTTTTTACTACGTCGGCAGTTCTCAACAATAAAATAAAATTCACCATGAAGATGACGATCGCGAGTGATTGTGATACATATTACTTTTGATGGACGTCTGGTCCTGCATTTCGCGAATTTGTGCCAATTTGGATAAAAATATCACGTCAAACTTTTGGGCTTGGCTGAAATTTTGGATAAGCGCGAAAAAGGATTAGTAAAGTCTAGCGAATATTTCTAATATATTAAATATAAATATCAAAAAAAAATCATTATCTGTAACTATAAATTATACAAATGCACGGGACTGGCATGATCAATTTAAAATAATTATTACCGTGTTAGTTAAAATGTGTCGTCATTGTTATTAAATTATTGAACTTTAGGCTAGTGAATATTTCTAATTTATTAAATATAAATACAAATAAAAAAAACAAAAAAATCATTATCTGTAAATATAAAATATAAGAATGTACGAGACTGGCGTGATGAGTTGTAAATAATTATTACCGTGTTTATATAACTTTTGTCGTTCTTGTTATTAAATGATTAAACTGTAATTTAAAGAATAGTTCAAATATATCTTAAATAAAAATCGTTTATTCAACGAATTGGGTTATAAAATTATTCACCGATTTTGATTGCAATTGGGTTCCATGAATTTGAATACAAATTTAGTCAACGCATTTGACTACAAATTTATTCAACGGTGTGGACTTTAAAAATCATTCAACGCATTTGATTACAAATTGGTTCAACGTTATTGTTTATAAATTTAGTCAACGCTTTTGACTACAGATTTATTCAACTATTTGGATTACTAATTTTATCAACGCACTTGATTACAAATTGGTTCAACGTTATTATTTATAAATTTAGTCAACGCTTTTGACTACAACTTTATTCAACTATTTGGATTACTAATTTTATCAACGCATTTGATTACAAATTGGTTCAACGTTATGGTTTATAAATTTAGTCAACGCTTTTGACTGCAAATTTATTCAACTATTTTTACTAATTCTATCAACGCATTTGATTGCAAATTGTTTCAACGTTATTATTTATAAATTTAGTCAACGCTTTTGACTACAAATTTATTCAACTATTTGGATTACTAAATTTTATCACCGCAATTGATTACAAATTGGTTCAACGTCATTGTTTATAAATTTAGTCAACGCTTTTGACTACAAATTTATTCAACTATTTGGATTACTAAATTTTATCACCGCAATTGATTACAAATTGGTTCAACGTCATTGTTTATAAATTTAGTCAACGCTTTTGACTACAAATTTACTCAACTATTTTTACTAATTTTATCAACGCATTTGATTACAAATTGGTTCAACGTTATTGTTTATAAATTTAGTCAACGCTTTGGACTACAAATTTATTCAACTATTTGGATTACTAATTTTATCAACGCCATTGATTACAAATTGTTTCAACGTTATTGTTTATAAATTTGGTCAACGCTTTTGACTACAAATTTATTCAACTATTTGGATTACTAGTTTTATCAACGCATTTGATTACAAATTGGTTCAACGTTATTGTTTATAAATTTAGTCAACGCTTTTGACTGCAAATTTATTCAACTATTTGGTTTACTAATTTTATCAACGCATTTGATTACAAATTGGTTCAACGTCATTGTTTATAAATTGAGTCAACGCTTTTGAAAGACAAACTGACTCACGATTTTAAATACAAGTTTATGCAACGCTGCTGATCACCAATTGATTCATCGTTTCTCCATAACGTTCGCGACATACAAAGTATTTTTTTGCGAGATTTCAAACCTGAACAACGTGCTGATGGAGGGCTGATGGAAGCAGAATAGGAGGACGGGGTTTAATCATGGGGTGAGTGAATTTATTGTATTACTTAGGTCATATGGATAAAGGGGTGTGAATGTGTGTGTGTGTGTGTGGGCGTATGTGAGTGAACGTGGGGGTTGGACGTGTTGATCGTGGGTCTTTCGCAACAGGAGTCGCCAGAGTCTTCGTTTTTCCACTTGTATTTCTTTCCATTTCTGCAAATTTTCGTGAATAGCGTACATGTCTGTATTTGTGCTGAAGTGGCAGGGTTACTTTATCGTTCCCATGGGCTGAAGCTAGTTTGGGGCTTGAAAATCAATCTCGCTAGGTACGCTTCCTGCTATGTTCTTCTCATTGGTTCGCCAATGAGAAAGCGCTTCATTACACTTGGCAGTTGTGTTTGCACCGGAAGAATGGCGATCCTGACGAAAAACAGTATATGAAGCCGGAAAATATTCTTCGGTGTTAAAAGATGTTGTAAGCCAGGTCTCCGATAGCAATATGATATCATAGTCGTTGCTCAAGATTGATAAAAAAATGTTCTTGGATTTAGATCTTATTCCGCTACAGTTATGCATATAGAGGTTTAAAGAAGACTGAAGTGAGGGGTCTACTGACTGAACGTTATCTGATTTATTAAAATGATGTATAAAAATGTTTTTGGTTTATTGCAAGCTGCTATGGGTAGGATTTTCTAGATTTATTGAAGGATTTATTGAAGGTTTGTTCCTGTCGGTAACTGGACATGCCTTAAGTTTTTTGAAGTTTGAATGAAAGGGCGTAAAATGGTGTTAGTAGGCCAACGAGCTCGATCTAGAATGATATCCAAACTTTCAGCTGCAACACCCACTTTAAAGGAAATATAGTTCAAGGTGGCTAACTCTTTGCCTCTTGGAACCAAAGGCCAGCATTCTATGTTCTCCTCAGAATCAGCTTCAAGAATACCTGCAACATGCGATTTAATACTGGCAGCAATAGTAGTCGGATCAAAACCGCCAACGTACAAATATTCTTTTTGGGGTATTGATACTGTTTTTAATAATTCATTGGCGTCACCAGTACCAATTATAGAACTTACATGAATTTTACTTTTTTGGTTGCTAATGGGTTCACGACTCAGTGGAAACTGATTGGACATGGGTATATTTAATCGGTTATTTACATGAGTTTCGGAGAGTAAGGACTGGGTTTGCTGTTGGATTAGTTGTTGGTGTTGTTGCTGAGAACTATTCACTTTTTCCGTTAAACTTTCGATGAGTTTGCGATTCTCAGAAATCTCAGTACAAATTTTATTCATCACTCCATTATATTCAGCTGCTTTTAGGGCTTCAGCATCCGAGGATGTTATCCGTATTGTTCGTCTAAATACAGAATTTTGCATCAGAACACAACAAGTTTTGCAAAACCACATGATACATGAGTGCTTTCTAAGAGTTGCCAAAGCTGAACGATCGCTGCCAACAACTTCACATTGGCAGCAAAAACTATTCAAACAAAAGCCACATATGATTACCTCAGAAGCTGCTCCAAAAGCTCTTTTACAATTCTCACAGGTTGTCATACTGATGATAGTTATGTTATTAAACCAAACTACACAAAATTACACAATTACAGTCACAATTAAACCAAATTACACAAAATTACACAATTACACAGTCCGAGCAGTATCAATCGAACGAAACAACAACCCGATATTTAAGTTTATATACAGAGAATTACACCGCTCTGAACTCGGTAAAAAGTTTATATTATATGTTTATCGCGATACTGCTTAACTGTTGCAATGTTGTTCCTAAAATTTTTATTATTAAAAAGATTATCATTCATGTGTAAAACAGTTCTGTTATTCCGATAATTAAAAAAAAACAAGGTCCACAAATAAATCGTAATTCTATAAACAAGTTTTTATTAATGTTATATAACTACGATGTTTCTTTAACCTATATTTCCTGTTGTTATTTGTCTTTTATCAGAAAGTTTAAAGTTAATTAATGATTTTTAGCACTTTACACTTAGTAGCACAGATTTTATTCTACACTATGTAAATATACACACAACACAATTGCACAAAATTAAAATAAAATCAAAACGAAAACCAATAATTTTGTAATTAAATTAAAAATGAAAAGCAAAAATAAAAACACGTCTGTTCACTCTGAACCTGAATTTTGAATTAAATAGGATTGGATAGGATTGGATAGGATTGGATAGGATTGGATAGGATTGGATAGGATTGGATAGGATTGGATAGGATTGGATAGGATTGGATAGGATTGGATAGGATTGGATAGGATTGGATAGGATTGGATAGGATTGGATAGGATTGGATAGGATTGGATAGGATTGGATAGGATTGGATAGGATTGGATAGGATTGGATAGGATTGGATAGGATTGGATAGGATTGGATAGGATTGGATAGGATTGGATAGGATTGGATAGGATTGGATAGGATTGGATAGGATTGGATAGGATTGGATAGGATTGAACATGATTGAACATGATTGGATAGGATTGGATAGGATTGGATAGGATTGGATAGGATTGGATAGGATTGGATAGGATTGGATAGGATTGGATAGGATTGGATAGGATTGGATAGGATTGGAAAGGATTGAATAGGATAGAATTGGATCGGATCGGATAGGATTGGATAGGATTGGATAGGATTGGATAGGATTGGATAGGATTGGATAGGATTGGATAGGATTGGATAGGATTGGATAGGATTGGATAGGATTGGATAGGATTGGATAGGATTGGATAGGATTGGATAGGATTGGATAGGATTGGATAGGATTGGATAGGATTGGATAGGATTGGATAGGATTGGATAGGATTGGATAGGATTGGATAGGATTGGATAGGATTGGATAGGATTGGATAGGATTGGATAGGATTGAACATGATTGAACATGATTGGATAGGATTGGATAGGATTGGATAGGATTGGATAGGATTGGATAGGATTGGATAGGATTGGATAGGATTGGATAGGATTGGATAGGATTGGATAGGATTGGAAAGGATTGAATAGGATAGAATTGGATCGGATCGGATAGGATTGGATAGGATTGGATAGGATTGGATAGGATTGGATAGGATTGAACATGATTGGATAGGATTGGATAGGATTGGATAGGATTGGATAGGATTGGATAGGATTGGATAGGATTGGATAGGATTGGATAGGATTGGATAGGATTGGATAGGATTGGATAGGATTGGATAGGATTGGATAGGATTGGATAGGATTGGATAGGATTGGATAGGATTGGATAGGATTGGATAGGATTGGATAGAATTGGAAAGGATTGGATAGGATTGGATAGGATTGGATAGGATTAGATAGGATTGGATAGGATTGGATAGGATTGGATAGGATTGGATAGGATTGGATAGGATTGGATAGGATTGGATAGGATTGGATAGGATTGGATAGGATTGGATAGGATTGGATAGGATTGGATAGGATTGGATAGGATTGGATAGGATTGGATAGGATTGGATAGGATTGGATAGGATTGGATAGGATTGGATAGGATTGGATAGGATTGGATAGGATTGGATAGGATTGGATAGGATTGGATAGGATTGGATAGGATTGGATAGGATTGGATAGGATTGGATAGGATTGGATAGGATTGGATAGGATTGGATAGGATTGGATAGGATTGAACATGATTGAACATGATTGGATAGGATTGGATAGGATTGGATAGGATTGGATAGGATTGGATAGGATTGGATAGGATTGGATAGGATTGGATAGGATTGGATAGGATTGGAAAGGATTGAATAGGATAGAATTGGATCGGATCGGATAGGATTGGATAGGATTGGATAGGATTGGATAGGATTGGATAGGATTGGATAGGATTGGATAGGATTGGATAGGATTGGATAGGATTGGATAGGATTGGATAGGATTGGATAGGATTGGATAGGATTGGATAGGATTGGATAGGATTGGATAGGATTGGATAGGATTGGATAGGATTGGATAGGATTGGATAGGATTGGATAGGATTGGATAGGATTGGATAGGATTGGATAGGATTGGATAGGATTGGATAGGATTGGATAGGATTGGATAGGATTGGATAGGATTGGATAGGATTGAACATGATTGAACATGATTGGATAGGATTGGATAGGATTGGATAGGATTGGATAGGATTGGATAGGATTGGATAGGATTGGATAGGATTGGATAGGATTGGATAGGATTGGAAAGGATTGAATAGGATAGAATTGGATCGGATCGGATAGGATTGGATAGGATTGGATAGGATTGGATAGGATTGGATAGGATTGGATAGGATTGGATAGGATTGAACATGATTGGATAGGATTGGATAGGATTGGATAGGATTGGATAGGATTGGATAGGATTGGATAGGATTGGATAGGATTGGATAGGATTGGATAGGATTGGATAGGATTGGATAGGATTGGATAGGATTGGATAGGATTGGATAGGATTGGATAGGATTGGATAGGATTGGATAGGATTGGATAGGATTGGATAGGATTGGATAGGATTGGATAGGATTGGATAGGATTGGATAGAATTGGAAAGGATTGGATAGGATTGGATAGGATTGGATAGGATTAGATAGGATTGGATAGGATTGGATAGGATTGGATAGGATTGGATAGGATTGGATAGGATTGGATAGGATTGGATAGGATTGGATAGGATTGGATAGGATTGGATAGGATTGGATAGGATTGGATAGGATTGGATAGGATTGGATAGGATTGGATAGGATTGGATAGGATTGGATAGGATTGGATAGGATTGGATAGGATTGGATAGGATTGGATAGGATTGGATAGGATTGGATAGGATTGGATAGGATTGGATAGGATTGGATAGGATTGGATAGGATTGGATAGGATTGGATAGGATTGGATAGGATTGGATAGGATTGGATAGGATTGGATAGGATTGGATAGGATTGAATAGGATTGGATAGGATTGGATAGGATTGGATAAGATTGGATAGGATTGGATAGGATTGAATAGGATTGGATAGGATTGGATAAGATTGGATAGAATTGGATAGGATTGGATAGCATTGGATAGGATTGGATAGGATTGGATAGGATTGGATAGGATTGGATAGGATTGGATAGGATTGGATAGGATTGGATAGGATTGGATGGGATTGAACATGATTGGATAGGATTGGATAGGATTGGATAGGATTGGATAGGATTGGATAGGATTGGATAGGATTGGATAGGATTGGATAGGATTGGATAGGATTGGATAGGATTGGATAGGATTGGATAGGATTGGATAGGATTGGATAGGATTGGATAGGATTGGATAGGATTGGATAGGATTGGATAGGATTGGATAGGATTGGATAGGATTGGATAGGATTGGATAGGATTGGATAGGATTGGATAGGATTGGATAGGATTGGATAGGATTGGATAGGATTGGATAGGATTGGATAGGATTGGATAGGATTGGATAGGATTGGATAGGATTGGATAGGATTGGATAGGATTGGATAGGATTGGATAGGATTGGATAGGATTGGATAGGATTGGATAGGATTGGATAGGATTGGATAGGATTGGATAGGATTGGATAGGATTGGATAGGATTGGATAGGATTGGATAGGATTGGATAGGATTGGATAGGATTGGATAGGATTGGATAGGATTGGATAGGATTGGATAGGATTGGATAGGATTGGATAGGATTGGATAGGATTGGATAGGATTGGATAGGATTGGATAGGATTGGATAGGATTGGATAGGATTGGATAGGATTGGATAGGATTGGATAGGATTGGATAGGATTGGATAGGATTGAATAGGATTGGATAGGATTGGATAGGATTGGATAGGATTGGATAGGATTGGATAGGATTGGATAGGATTGGATAGGATTGGATAGGATTGGATAGGATTGGATAGGATTGGATAGGATTGGATAGGATTGGATAGGATTGGATAGGATTGGATAAGATTGGATAGGATTGGATAGGATTGGATAGGATTGGATAGGATTGGATAGGATTGGATAGGATTGGATAGGATTGGATAGGATTGGATAGGATTGGATAGGATTGGATAGGATTGGATAGGATTGGATAGGATTGGATAGGATTGGATAGGATTGGATAGGATTGGATAGGATTGGATAGGATTGGATAGGATTGGATAGGATTGGATAGGATTGGATAGGATTGGATAGGATTGGATAGGATTGGATAGGATTGGATAGGATTGGATAGGATTGGATAGGATTGGATAGGATTGGATAGGATTGGATAGGATTGGATAGGATTGGATAGGATTGGATAGGATTGGATAGGATTGGATAGGATTGGATAGGATTGGATAGGATTGGATAGGATTGGATAGGATTGGATAGGATTGGATAGGATTGGATAGGATTGGATAGGATTGGATAGGATTGGATAGGATTGGATAGGATTGGATAGGATTGGATAGGATTGGATAGGATTGGATAGGATTGGATAGGATTGGATAGGATTGGATAGGATTGGATAGGATTGGATAGGATTGGATAGGATTGGAAAGGATTGAATAGGATAGAATTGGATCGGATCGGATAGGATTGGATAGGATTGGATAGGATTGGATAGGATTGGATAGGATTGGATAGGATTGGATAGGATTGGATAGGATTGGATAGGATTGGATAGGATTGGATAGGATTGGATAGGATTGGATAGGATTGGATAGGATTGGATAGGATTGGATAGGATTGGATAGGATTGGATAGGATTGGATAGGATTGGATAGGATTGGATAGGATTGGATAGGATTGGATAGGATTGGATAGGATTGGATAGGATTGGATAGGATTGGATAGGATTGGAAAGGATTGGATAGGATTGGATAGGATTGGAAAGGATTGAATAGGATAGAATTGGATCGGATCGGATAGGATTGGATAGGATTGGATAGGATTGGATAGGATTGGATAGGATTGGATAGGATTGGATAGGATTGGATAGGATTGGATAGGATTGGATAGGATTGGATAGGATTGGATAGGATTGGATAGGATTGGATAGGATTGGATAGGATTGGATAGGATTGGATAGGATTGGATAGGATTGGATAGGATTGGATAGGATTGGATAGGATTGGATAGGATTGGATAGGATTGGATAGGATTGGATAGGATTGGATAGGATTGGATAGGATTGGATAGGATTGGATAGGATTGGATAGGATTGGATAGGATTGGATAGGATTGGATAGGATTGGATAGGATTGGATAGGATTGGATAGGATTGGATAGGATTGGATAGGATTGGATAGGATTGGATAGGATTGGATAGGATTGGATAGGATTGGATAGGATTGGATAGGATTGGATAGGATTGGATAGGATTGGATAGGATTGGATAGGATTGGATAGGATTGGATAGGATTGGATAGGATTGGATAGGATTGGATAGGATTGGATAGGATTGGATAGGATTGGATAGGATTGGATAGGATTGGATAGGATTGGATAGGATTGGATAGGATTGGATAGGATTGGATAGGATTGGATAGGATTGGATAGGATTGGATAGGATTGGATAGGATTGGATAGGATTGGATAGGATTGGATAGGATTGGATAGGATTGGATAGGATTGGATAGGATTGGATAGGATTGGATAGGATTGGATAGGATTGGAAAGGATTGAATAGGATAGAATTGGATCGGATCGGATAGGATTGGATAGGATTGGATAGGATTGGATAGGATTGGATAGGATTGGATAGGATTGGATAGGATTGGATAGGATTGGATAGGATTGGATAGGATTGGATAGGATTGGATAGGATTGGATAGGATTGGATAGGATTGGATAGGATTGGATAGGATTGGATAGGATTGGATAGGATTGGATAGGATTGGATAGGATTGGATAGGATTGGATAGGATTGGATAGGATTGGATAGGATTGGATAGGATTGGATAGGATTGGATAGGATTGGATAGGATTGGATAGGATTGGATAGGATTGGATAGGATTGGATAGGATTGGATAGGATTGGATAGGATTGGATAGGATTGGATAGGATTGGATAGGATTGGATAGGATTGGATGTGATTGGATAGGATTGGATAGGATTGGATAGGATTGGATAGGATTGGATAGGATTGGATAGGATAGGATAGGATTGGATAGGATTGGATAGGGTTGGATAGGATTAGATAGGATTGGATAGGATTGGATAGGATTGGAAAGGATTGGATAGGATTGGATAGGATCGGATAGGATTGGATAGGATTGGATAGGATTGGATAGGATTGGATAGAATTGGATAGGATTGGATAGGATTGGATAGGATTGGATAGGATTGGATAGAATTGGATAGGATTGGATAGGATTGGATAGGATTGGATAGGATTGGATAGGATTGGATAGGACTGGATAGGATTGGATAGGATTGGATAGGATTGGATAGGATTGGATAGGATTGGAAAGGATTGGATAGAATTGGAAAGGATTGGATAGGATTGGATAGGATTAGATAGGATTGGATAGGATTGGATAGGATTGGATAGGATTGGATAGGATTGGATAGGATTGGATAGGATTGGATAGGATTGGATAGGATTGGATAGGATTGGATAGGATTGGATAGGATTGGATAGGATTGGATAGGATTGGATAGGATTGGATAGGATTGGATAGGATTGGATAGGATTGGATAGGATTGGATAGGATTGGATAGGATTGGATAGGATTGGATAGGATTGGATAGGATTGGATAGGATTGGATAGGATTGGATAGGATTGGATAGGATTGGATAGGATTGGATAGGATTGGATAGGATTGGATAGGATTGGATAGGATTGGATAGGATTGGATAGGATTGGATAGGATTGGATAGGATTGGATAGGATTGGATAGGATTGGATAGGATTGGATAGGATTGGATAGGATTGGATAGGATTGGATAGGATTGGATAGGATTGGATAGGATTGGATAGGATTGGATAGGATTGGATAGGATTGGATAGGATTGGATAGGATTGGATAGGATTGGATAGGAATAGAAAGGATTGGATTGGTATAGCCTTGTCCTTCGGTTAACCAACACAATAGTCACAAAATCCCTTATCAAACCACCCATGACTCAAAATTCACGAACAAAAACTTATTTACTATCGATTTTAAGGCTGTGTGTTTCAGAACGAATCAAATTTTGATTATGTAAATTTAGTGCTGGATTGTAATATTTTACCAGTTTTTACTATAATGACGTAAAATTCTTATTTAACAAAAAGTTTAAATTCACTAAAAACCACTTCATAACCAAACATTACCTCTTAAATAAATTTTCGAAAATCATCCCTTAATACTATTAAAAAAATAAATATATATACTTTAGAAACTAAAACTAATTTAATTTAATCTATTCCAACTGAACTTCATAACAGCAAGCAGATAATAAAAAAGGAAATGAAAATGATTCTCTATTTTCACAAAGACAATTTCAAAACAACAACAAAACATAAGAAAAGAAAATATTTCGTAATTTGAACGAAAATTATCCATGTTACTTTTTGTTTTTTTTTTCTTTGAATTATGTTTGGTTACATTGGGGAGAGAGGTATCATTTTCATTTTTATTTTTAGTTTTCTTTTATTATATTATTGTTGTTTTTTTAACAGTTGTTGTTGTGAAAACAGGTGGTAAATTAATATTAAAATGTTGGAATATTATTTTGAAAATTGATAAAATACGAGGGCTTTGTGTGTGATTTGAATGAAAAGTGAACAAATGCCAAAATGTTACTTCAAATTTCGCTGTAAATAATTATATAGAATCAGAAAAGTCGAATAAATTAATCTTGGTACTTACAAAAAATAATTTAAATTGAATTTGGGGGAGGGATTTGCATATTTTGTAGGTAACTACAGAATGCATAAATTAATTACAAATAAAAAAAAATTTCTAAAATAACGAAAAATCAACTTTTTATGAGGGGGGAGCGACAAAGTTGTACATTTTTATTTATTTATATTATTTTTTAAAATTTAATTTGTTTAACCCAAAATCAACAAGCGTAGCTTCACTTAAACAAACTTTTATCAATTATTTTTAATGTATTTTAGTTTCGTCGAATTAATCTTTAATCCAATACAATTATTGTTATTTTTATAATTCAACAGACAAATTATCTTGTATTTTGAAATATAAGGTAAGCAAACGATGCCAACTTTACGAATTCATACTATTTTAAAACAACTGCAAGATATAGCTTCTAGCAGATATATAATTCCACATAAAGTTGTATTACCATATCTCTTGTAATGAATAGCCTGGGTCGACGCCCGAACGTAGTGTATTATAGTCTCAGATTCATTAGTTGTCATTTTTATTAACATGTGTAGCTCGTAATAGTTTCTCATCCATCCACCATGAATAGTCATATTTTCTTATAGTCTCCGTAACCCATAGTTTTTTTTTCTATATAAACATTACTATTTAATTTTGCAACCCCCTAAAATTGATTCATAATTTTATCTTACTACCTGAATTTGGATTGTATAAACACTACCGTTTTTTTTATTCAGCGAAGTTTTCAAACCTATAAACAGCTGTGTGTATTAGTCCAACCGTCAAAATAAAAAGAATTGATATCCTACAATTTGTTATGCATTCGATTTCCTGTATGGGTATTCTTATCAAATTGTCTTTCCGTTATGGATCTGAATTTTCCTGTAATACTGGTGTAGATTATTGTTTCGCGTTACATAAACATTCTAAAAATCGATTAAACTTACGTTTGATTCATACTAAATCATTGATGATTCTTATTAATGTGTCGGAAATAATTTGTTTCTCAAACTTGCTTTTTTTGCAATGGTCAATATTAAAAAGTAACCACCCGTTTCGTTTTATCGAAAAAAGATCCTAACATTTATTTACATAATTAATTTCCTTACATCTGGAACCCTTATTCGAATCTTTCAAAATCCAAACAGCTGCGCATATTTGCCAATTTGTCTTGCTATCCTAAAATTATATCTCGCAATCAGCATTGAAATGGTCTTCGAAACGTTATTATCAATACGTATTTTCTTACTGGGTGTAATCCATCCTTTCGAAATTCCGAAAAGTTTTATTACCATTTTCGGCATTGAATGTTGTTATAAATACTGGGTGTAACCTAGCCTTTTTCTCTTATTTCTATTACATTTTTCTGATTTGGTTTTTGACGTCTGGCAGTCTAACATTTTTTTCTGAACAGAAGAGAATTCTTTTTTTGATCCTGGCTAGAGATTGTGGTAACCAGCCACGATTTGATGAGGCTCACCGTATTACATGTTAAAAAGTGCACAGGAGTCATACATAAATCTGGGAGTCCAACGATGTTATTAGTAATTAACTGTAAACACCTGAAGTCATGGGATTAACAGGATAGTAAATACTGCAAAAACAGTCATAGAAACTACTACTTTTATTGTTATTATTTAGTGTACCTAGTCAAATTGTTTTCCTTCGGAAAAAAGATATTAAATCAAAAGAGTGAAAAGAATATCAAAAGTTTTAAGCATAAATTTGTGTCCAGTGACTGAACGTAATTTATTGTAGCTGTGTGTGAACCAAATGCACAAATCATTTAAATTATCCTTAGATAAATGAAAGTATTCGAGTTAATGAAAATTAACTGGACATACCAGTATTTGTAATAATTGGTTAAATTATGTTCCTGTGGAAATAAGTTATTAAATCTAAAGTATTTAAGATTAAAGAAATTTAAAATCAAAAACAAGCTTAAGTTAGAGTCCAGTGACTGAACGTAATTTATTATAACTGTTCAAATTGTTTCCGGTGGAAATAAGTTAATTTTATTTAAGCATTATTTAGTGTCCAGTGACTGAACGTAATTTATTATGTCTATGTATATGTCAAATGCTTAAATCAATTAAAGTATTCTTAGCTTAATAAAAAAAAAATAAAAAAATCAAATCGAGTTAGTGAAAAGTAACTGGAAGTAACAGTAGTAGTATTAATTAGTCAAATTTTGTGTCGTTGAGAATAAGTTATTATACAAAAAAAAAATATTCTAACTGTGTGTGCAGTGACTGTCCTTAATTTATTAAGTTATCTTGTTCTGTATATAAGAGAAACGTTTAATAAAAAAAATATAATAAGATTGTGTTATACGTAAAATTATAAAAAAAAGGAATCTCTTGACTGTGTAGTAACTGAACCTAATTGTGTAGTAAAATCATTGTTGTTCGTGGGGATAAACCTATCAAGGCTAAAGAGATAAGACAACAGGTATCTGTTTCCAGGGATTGTCCATGAGTTGTGTAGTACCAATCTATCAGTGCTCAAACCAACCAAAATTATAAACAGCGCAAAATTAACTAAAACAAAATTTTTAAAAATATTTTGGGTTGCATGGAAAATAAAATTTAATCTAGATTTGGGATTTGGATTGCTACGTTGTGTGATTGTACTTGGAAATTGTCCTTCAAAGGTGGATTTAGTACAAAATCAATTCAAAATTCTTATCAGCAAAGGCCTGATTTATTTCTGCGCAACATTAATATAGAATTTGTGTTATTATTGCCTTATCTCAAGTATATTTCAACGCAACATTGAAGTCCAAGTTTTACCATTACTACGGTGTATTATACACATTACTACGCAACATTGCTAGGAAATTTTTTTTGCTGTTCTCAAATCATCATTCATATCACAGCATCTAGTCAAAATTTATTGTTAGTTATTACCTGATTTGGGTCAGCACAACAGTACTCAAGGTTTTCCTATTGCCATCGTATATTTTAAATATTGAAACGCATCATTTACAACAAATTTCGACTGTTACTACAGTATTTCCAACATGGTTCAACGCAACATTGATATCAAATTTTTGCTGTTGCTCTCATCTATTTTATATTGAATTTTTACAATTGCTGCCGTATACGATATATATTGAAACGCATCATTTACAACAAATTTCGACTGTTACTACAGTATTTCCAACATAGTTCAACGCAACATTGATATCAAATTATTGCTGTTGCTCTCATCTATTTCACATCGAAGTTTTACTATTGCTGGCGTAAGTTGTGAGTTGAAACGTGTCACCTGTATCAAATTTTTGCTGTGGCTATCGTTTACTGGATATACCACTTATCTGATATTGTACCTGTTGGATTAGTCATCGCGGATGGAGGGCTAAGGCCGTAGTACTGGGAATTCGGAAGGATTTTATCATGGGTGAGTGAACTTATATTATTTAACGTAGAAGGGTGAATGTGTGTGAAAGGGCGTGTCAGTGGTTGAATGGGGGCGTGTTATTCGTTGCCTGTGTGTGCGAACTGGCGGTGTGGGTAGCGAGACACATTTGGTCTGGATTGGAACTGATTCTAATCTAAATAATGTTGCTCCGAGTTAAAACTTAACTTACCAAATACCTCTTTTCCTTATATTTCATGAATTGCTAAAATTCTATAATTTCAAAATAATCATTCTCAAATGTCCTGTAATCCAAAAAAAAGAATAAAAAAAAAAACACAAAATAAAGAAACCAATTCTTGTCCTGTTTTAGGTTTATTAGGTCTATGATTCATTAACTAACTGTAAACTACAGGTATTGAAATAAACGGGCTTGGACATGTTTGTTCAAATTACAAACAAACTTAATTTTTTTTTGGGTTATGAATAAATTTTTTTTTTAACTCTTGGTTTTATAAATTTTTTTTTAATGTTGTTAATAAAGAGAAAGGGAAATGATCGATCTGGACTTTCAATATAGTGTGTGACGTTTTTCAGTGCTCTGGGATCTGATTGGCGGTGTACCAGCAATGGCAGTGGTTCCATTTTCATTTTCACTCCATTTTCCACTTGTACTTTTTTTCCATTTCTGTGACTTTTCGTAAACTGCGTATATTTCTGCATTTGTGTTGAAGCAGCAGGTATTACTCCATCAAATCCACGAGGACTGAGCTTTAGTCGTAAGGCATAACAATCATTCTAGGTACGCTTCCTGCTATGCCATTCTCATTGGTTCGCCAATGAGAAAGCTCTTCATTACACTCTCCCCTCCCATAAAAAATTTATGTAACCATTGATTTGGTAACAATTAAACTTTAAAACAAAGCAAATCATTAACGAGTATAAGTTTTAGCCAGAATAAACAGAAAACAAATTACAGTCGTAATCAAATCACATAAAGTATGGAAATTTAATAAACAATGAAAATGTACATATCGAGTACAACATGAGCACTGCATATATAAGTTATGAACACATGTAAATATTTTCCTCAGATTAATCATACGAGCATGACTGTTTGTAATTTGTCAGGAAAAAAGTTACAGTAATTTTTTTTTTTAAACAAAACAATTTTACCATAACTTCCACGAGTAACTTCACATAAATTTCCCTATTACAGAACTATTTCATATATAAATCTTATTCATGTTCTCTCTTTTATGTTAAATTTCAATTTCAACACCGGAAAACTGTAGGAAAATTAAAATTAAAAAGCAATATAAAAACTTAAAATTTCTTCCTATTTTTTTTTGAATGAAACGTATAAAAGCCAAATGGAAAAAAATATATAAAATTTTATTTTCATTTTCTTTTTTTTTTTGTGGAAATTTGTTATAAAAAGCAAACAAAAAAAAATATGTTAAGTAAACTTTAAAAATTCTGAAATAAATTTTCAGACATTTATATTTATGCTGATTTCAGGAAAAGAAAATTTAGTGAAAAATTCTGAAAATTAGATGGACATATTTATGAAAATGAATATAAGAACTTTTATGGTTTTTTTTTGTAAATTTATCAAAATAATAATAATAAACTGATGAAAGCTTATTAAATAAAACGAATTTATAAATAATAACATTTTAATGTTTGTGTTTGCTTTTAAGTTTTTGTATTTTAAAACTTTTGAAATTATATTTTATATGAATATGAAGTTAAATTTTATGTTTGCATTGAAAACGATAGGATACAATGTTATGATGAATTATAATTAAATATGTTGGGAAAAAGATATTCATTTGGGATATAAACTGAATAGTCAATTAATAAGTGTTGGAGTAAGCTTGTACAAAATGTAATTCGTACAAGGAGACGTCCGTCTTATGAACTATGGACTATGGATCATGTACTATTGACTATGGACTATGGACTATGGGATATGGACAATGGACTATGGACTATGGACTATGGACTATGAACTATGGACTATGGACTATGGACTATGGACTATGGACTATGGACTATGGACTATGGACTATGGACTATGGACTATGGACTATGGACTATGGACTATGGACTATGGACTATGGACTATGTACTATGGACTATGGACTATGGATTATGGACTATGAACTATGGACTATGGACTATGGACTATGGACTATGGACTATGGACTATGGTACATATGAACTATGGACTATGGACTATGGAGTATGGACTATGGACTATGGTCCATATGAACTATGGACTATGGACTATGGACTATGGACTATGGACTATGGAATATGGACTTTAGACAATGCACTATAGACTATGGACTATGGACTATTGACTATGGACTATGGACTATGGACTATGGACTATGGACTATGGACTATGGACTATGGACTATGGACTATGGACTATGGACTATGGACTATGGACTATGGACTATGGACTCTGGACTATGGACTATGGACTAAAGATTATGGACTATGGACAATGGACTATAGACTATGAAGTATGGACCATGGGATACGGATGAATTGTTAAAAATGCCTTTTATTTTGCCAACTGGAACCAAATCCTGACTACCCTGCTATGTATGAAAGCTAAATTTAATATAACAGGATGAATGCCCCTGAAATCGGTCCTGGTACTACCGTTATGGGTCATCATTTACGATTTCCAGCAAACAATGGTTTTTGACTATGCAGAGGAAAGTGTCGTAGTTCTTTTCTATTAGCGTTAGAGCATGAATAAAAAGAGCAGGGCTAGAGTTAGTAGTTCAAATGACTGAAGCCGTACTAATGAATGATCATCCAGTGATGGAAAGAACCAAAATCAAGGTTTTTGGGAAGATAATAACATCTGGCCAGTATTTCATTCATCTTAGAGCGGTCTTAGACTACATACTCAACTTGAAAGATTACCTAATAGATACTGGTGAAAAAATCAAACGAGTAAAAACTAGATTTTAAGCTTGTGTCAAACATTAGCGGCCTTAGACCACCAATCAGAAAGTTTCTTGAAGTTCCGATCGATTTAAGCATCGTACAGACTAACATCGTTGACATAAACTTGTGCTCTCTGCAAAATGTAAGATGATGCCATAAATGCTCTTGCAAGGAGAATGACGATTTACCATTATGATGATTTCGGGCGTAAAAAAACATCATCAGTCAGACATAGTAACGTTATTGGTCATTTTAGGTACAAGAAAATAATAAAACTAAAAGCACAGGGACATAGTCTCCGATCATTACAGCACAAACTCTCACCACAACCAATTCGAATATTCTACCCAGCGCTCAATTTTGTTGGGACGGCTGAAACAGAACACAGATTCTTAAAACTGGCGAAAGTAATATGTACTTCAAATTCTATTGGCGTCCGACTACAAGTAGAACGGCTGATGATATTAAACGGTATAGGATGGTTTTCACCCCTAAAGTTTTCTCTAATTTTCACTCCCAAAAATTAAGCACACTAAACACAAAACATTGAATTCTAACCATACAAAACAATAAAATAAATAGATGCTGTCTGAGGGCTACAAATTAAAATCACAAGTGTCTACTTCCAATTCCAGAACGATTTATGATGCAACCCAACATCAGGTATTGAGCACATTCCATAAGCACTAAACAACACAACGTACACGAACCACTTCATTAACACATTGAGTTTCTTTGTCACAATACAACTAGAACCTTTAAGTCCAGAAGTGTTTGACCTATAGAGGGTGGTTCCTAGTAAGCGTCTGTCTTCAGGCTAGAAGCGGCTGTTATTTTAGGTATAAAATACTATAAAACAGTAACTCAGAAAATAAACTCGCCATGGAATGTCACAAAGTATCAAAAGCTACAGTGCAGGGGAAATGATCCTCAGTGGTGACAAATTTGGCCATTGTATTAGCTACTACGACAAACGGAAATGAAAATGTAAGTGAAAAACCGGATCTAGGTACGCGGAAAAATGAACAACTGCTACCTTTAAAAATCACGGCGAAGGCAGGCAACATAATAAAACGAGCATTAAATTCAGTAAAAGGTAAAAGGAGTTATCAAAATTGGCAGGAATGCAGAAAAACGCTACATAAACAAATCGTTTAGTGATGTTGTAAATACCATTGAAGCGTTGCAAAAATCTGCCACAAATGACCTCTCATTTGTCCAGAGCATCTTACGAAAAGTGAATAAAGTGTTCGGAACGTCACCGACATTAAAAGCAAGTGTTTATGAAGCATCGAAAAGATGCCGAAATGGAAATGATGAGGACATATGAGGTCTATAATCTACGACGAAAAAGTATAGCCACTAAGAGGATCCTTAGAGAATCTAGGTCAAGAAGAAACCACAGGTCAAACTTACTAAGCAAAATGTACCCTGAAATACTGCGCTAGCATCCAAAACTCAGTTGAAATCCATGAGAAAATTTAGAAAGAAAAAAACAAGGGTACTGTACTCTTGGGTACTCTTAGGTACTGTAAATTGAACGGTTTATTAGCTTTTAATCAACTAAATATTTAGAAACTGAGTGAGCCCAATAGCAACATTGCAGTTGCTTACTTTGATTGAGGAATGCCAAAATGGCGAAACTCCCTCGCTAGGTATTAAGTTCTTGCGGACTGTTCCAGTCATTGAGGTTGTTGTTGACGAGACCCAAAAATCACAGTAGCAAATATGGTTCTAATTCAAGTTCCAATGCTAAAAAGAATTAGAACAACGGAACAACTCACGCAACGGCAGACTACTAAAAATTAGTGATAGCGTGAAATGTAAATAAAGGATGCCAAACACTGTAGAAATAGTCGTTAGATAGTCGTTAGTCTTCTTATGAAGTTTAAATAACATCGAACAATGTAGTGTGGTGAATTGTTCGAATGGCTGCAAAAAAACAGTTGGGTGATAGAGTCTCTAACCACTAAACCAATTTTTAAAGGAGTATTACAGCTGTTACGTTCCACTCAGAATTCGACTAGAAGACCGAGGTTTTCCTTGATAGCCTATCGACGCCTCTAGTTTTCAAAATTGGATTTAGAAAATGGGCAGTAGATAGAGAAAGCAAACCTACTACTCCACAAGGAATGGCAGTAATAAAACAATTTGTTGAGAATGATTTAATGGTTCTTAACCGCAGTAATACGTTCTTCAGAGCAGAAATTGGCTCAAAAATCAAATAAATTTTGCAAAAGTGGCTCTTTCCAAGAGAATGTATTAAAAAGTGATTGTGATGTACATCCACAGTGATCTCGGTATTTGTAACTGCAACTAAGTGATTTATAATATATTATATTTTGGCTAAAATATACAGGATGCCTGAACTTCACCACTAGTAGTCAAACATTATATATCATTCGAATTCATGTCTAAATAATATAAAGTCGTACAATCTTCCATATGCAGTAAAAGAAGAAATAAAAATATGGGTTACAAAATTGTTAGGAGCCCGTGTAGTTGACAAAATATAACGCTCTGGAGCTCACCGCTGCAAATAGTTCTAAAAAAATTGAAAACAATGCCAAAGAAGTGGAGCTTAGTTGTCGATTCTTTACAGCTTAATTTCAAAAATTGCAGACATTCTCGATAAATCGTGCCAATGCAACTATTATTTATCTCTATAAGTGGCAAACAAGTTATCATCAAATTCAATTAAGAGAGCGGATCGAGAAAAACGGCATTCAGAACCTACACAGGTCATTATCATTTTCTAAGATTACCATTTGGGGTTGAGAATGGAACTTCATCATGTCAAATACTAAAGAATAATGTTCTAGCTAGTCATGTATTTAGTTTTCCTTGATAACGTTGTAATTTTATGGCTATTTTTTGCAAACTATAAAAAAATATTAATTGAAGTTCTCTCTCATTTTAGACAATGATACAATTCTACACCTCATATATCCACTGGTTTCATACTATTTCAATTAGTGCACTGTTGTGTTCCAGATATCTCGAATTAAAAACTAAGTCACGCAATTCATGGCAAGTAAGATGGGCTGCAAGGGAGGAACGACAAGAAAGCATGGGGGTATAAGTCATAGTCATTTTTGTGTTAGGCAATACTTGGTCAATTATAAACATGTAGATAACCTAAACTGTCTCTACCGTGAGGCTATGGCGGAATCTGCACTGTTGATGGAATGAATACGGTTTGAATAGGTGACGTGCAGACCAACCCTTGATGAAGCAGTACGTACAATATTCATTAACTTCGATATGACCTTGTACAACCATGCTTCGTTGTCATAATAACTGTTATCTGCCCAACAAGAAATTGTTACCAAAGTGAAGCAGAGGGAATGGAAACATATATTTTTGAGAAATTCTGGATCATTTGATACCATAGTATGAACATTATTGATGAAAGCGCTCTAAAAAACCTATCCATTCCTTAGGCGGACCATTGAACTGCTTTGTTAGTTTGTATCATTACTTCTATAACAGCATAATACATTTCCATTTAAGATCTTAACAAACCTTTGACCCATAAATAAAAAATTCATTATTTTTATATTTCAACCATAGAAAAGAAATTGATTTCACTTTATTTATTTTAACAGCATGACCATAAATATGTCAAGAAGTTAAACGAAAAGAAAAATATTTTGCCGGATGTCGATAAATAAAACGATTCAATTTCTGTTTATCCCATTTCATAGATTATTCTTTCTTTAGAATTACTCTAAATTCTCTTCTCATTTCTCTTCATAAACATTAAACTTAACAACACAATCAGCATTACCATCTCTATCACCATCATCATCATCATCATCAGGAAAATGATGATCATCAACACTAGAAACGAACTAACGTAAAGTAATTTTTTTTTCTTTTTACGAAAAAAAACTGTGGATAAGACAACATGTTGGTCGAAGAAAATTTAGTTAATAAAATTCTAAAATACGACAAGATGAAAATTTTTAGTCAAAAGAAAACTGTTTTTCTGTTCATTTAAAACATTACTTTTTTTATTTTTTCTTCATTTTTTAACCAAGAATTTCTAAGGATACGGCATTTAAAGAAATTATTTACATAAATCATGGTGAAATAGAAATAAAATTGAAAATGAAAAGCCGAAGTAATATGAGTTTATTTTGTTGAAATTTTTCGTCTATGTTGTCTTAATTTTCATTGGTTACATAGTGGATGGCTGTTTAAATTGTGTTTAACATTTAAAAGTAGGGCACTGTATTTATAATAAAAAGGATGGCGCACTAGGGATTACAATATATATCACCTGAACATATATATACATGTTAAGGCATAGAACTCGCCAATGCTGCTGTTGCATCAGTTTTTGTAAATTTGTAATTTTTTATAATTTTTTTTTAGCAACGGGAGTGACAAGCTGGCGTACTCCAGTGCCTGGTATGAACACATGAGCTGACGTGAGATATCACATACCAATGTCAATAGCAGTAAGATATCACTAGCCAAGGTTATATCTTGCGTGTGGTGGCATACGAATTTTATTCAATCAACGGTAATATCCCTCATTATTAGTTATGGAGTAATCCATGATGATGGTGTGCTATTGATTATTGGAAGAAACAAGGTAGCTTTGAGGTAGACAGAACATGAGGAAAGAATTGGCAACTTTCTGAATTATAGGATTAATTACTTCATTTTAATTTTGTTTTTACAAATGTTTATAGCAAATTAGCTATTTATCTCTAACGTTATTTTTATTTTCATATTTCTAAAATATGACATAGACCAATATTTCATGGTAGGATACTATCATGAAATATTGGTCTATGTTATATTTGATTATTTAAATAGCTGATAGAATTTAAAGTTTAGTTTTCCAATCTTTAAAAAAAACATTAGCAGCATATGCATAGATGATGCATAGCTTGACCTCACAACTGTTCGGTGTAAACAAAATGTTTTGGATACATAGGGAGTGTCCCTGTAATGAATAGCCTGGGACGACGCCTGAACGTAGTGTATTATAGTCTCAGATTCATTAGTTGTCATTTGTATTAACCTGTGTAGCTCGTAATAGTTTCTCATCCATCCACCATCGAAAGTCATATTTTCTCATAGTCTCCGCAACCCATAGTTTTTTTATTATTTATCTATATAAACATTACTATTTAATTTTGCAACCCCCTAAAATTGAGTCATACTAAGTTTCCATCCATTTGATTTCACCATACTACTTGAATTTGAATTTTCTAAACACTAACCGTAATTAAACAACGAAGTTTTCAAACCTCAAAACAGCTGTGTGGATTTGTCCAACCGTCACAATGAAAAGAATTAGTACCCTACAATTTGTTATGCATTTGATTTCCTTTATGGGTATTTTTGTCAAATTGTCTTTCCGATATGGATCTGAATTTCGCTGTAATACTGTTGGAAGTTGCTGTCCTGTAAAACCTAAACATCCTAAAATCGATTAGACTTACGTTTAATTCCTTTTAATTCATTGATTATCATTATTAGTGTGTCAGAAATAATTTGTGTCGAAAAATTGTTTTTTTTTGCAATGGTCAGTAGTACAAAGTTACCGCCCGTTTCGTTTTATCGAAAAAAGATCCTAACATTGATTTACATAATTAATTTCCTTACATCAAAAACCCTTTCTTCGAATATTTCGAAGTCAAAACGGCTATATAATGAGTGACTGTATAATTGTTTTTCTCTCAGTTGAATTTACGATTCACATAGTACTCGAACAGTCTAGTACTTTTTCATTCTGGTGTTTGACGTTTCTTAGTCTTTGACTCGCATTATTTTATCACAATTTTGGTGAACGGCTGTTCGTTTTTTTGTTTTGAATGACAGATCGAACAATGGAGATCAACGCCTGATGAATTGGCAGGAATTTCGGCGATTTTTCTATTTTATAACCAGTGGATGTCAACTTAATGTTTGATTAGTGGTTGTTGATTCATATGTGATATTAATTGAATATAGTACTGTACAGTCAGTTAATCCAGTTTATTGTCATAATACCAATCCGTGAAATCCACGGAATGTTTAAAACCATGCATATGTGGTTGTACCGCAAAACTGACCTTGAAGAGGTCTAAACTTCCGTTGTGATATGGTGAATAAGATACAAAGAATGTTAGTAAGCTTTTTGTTAAAACCTAAAAGTTTGTGTCAAAATCATTGACCTTGAGTACGCGTTTGTTTTTTCATTACAATATTATTTTATTAATAGTGCAGATAGTTAACATTAAATTTAAAAGAAAAATTAGTAAAATGAAAAGAATTTCTGATATGTGTTTGTGCCGTCCTTAGGACAATTTAACTGTTCAATAGATTATAAGTGTAACCACCTACGGCATGTTTATTTTTGTTACAAAAGAAAGCCATTTTTTTGAATCGAATCATTTTTTTCTGTGTTTAGTTAAGAATTAAGTTAATACTTGATAGTGGAATAAGCCACGAAATTTTTATATGACGGTGCAACTGAAAGCAATAAGAAATAAGGAATTATATTTATTATTACTTGATCAACCTATATCGGGATTGAATATTGTGATCAAAATTGATATAAATTGAAAGTTAACCAAATATGCTAGTAATGCCCTAAGGCTTATTGTACAAATGATTATCATGTAATGTGCTGTCCGATTAGTTGTATATGCGTAATACTCATATTATAAATTAAACAACGAAGTTTCATATCTATTTGCTGTGGTTTGTTTTATTTTGCAATTTTTCGCCGTGGGGTTATATGACCCGAGATTAAATGTTACATGCCGATACAGTGATGATGTGCTGAACGGGAATTGAAGGATTGGAAATGGGGATCTGACCATGAGGTGAGTTTCATAATTTTCAATATATATATATTTATAAGTGTGAATCTGTATGAGTGCTCGAGCGTGTGGAGAGGTGTCTGTATGTCGGTTGAGTCAATGTTGGGATTATACTTCATTTACATTACCATGTGGGCGAAGGTCAAAGCGGTATTACAAACGGTATAAAAAAGGTCAACGTCATAACTTGACTTTTTGCGCGCAAAATAAACTGACAATTATCCATCCAATTTTTGTATTTCTCTCTCTCTGGCGTTTACATCCCATGGAGGGATTTTGCCGTCTGTGCAATCAGCTTCCAATCGTCTCGTTCCATGACCAGTTGACCCCAGTTTCGACATCCTATATCACGAAGATCTTGGATGATGTCATCACGCCAGCGTTGTCTAGGTCTTCCTCTTCGACGAACACCAGCTGGTTGTTGTTGGGACGCTTTTTTAATCATTCTATCTAATGGTGCCATTTCTACATGACCAAACCATCTAATCCGGTTAGATTTAATGAATCCGATTTCATCGCAGCCTCCAAGAAGCTGTCTGATTTCATGATTCATTCGGATTCTATACTGATTTTCAGCAACTTTACATGGACCATAAATTGTTCGTATGACTTTCCTCTCGAATGTTGATAAAATTCTACAATCGGAGGAAGTCAGTGTCCAGCTTTCGCTTCCAAAGGTAAGCACAGGTCGAATTAATGCTTTGTAAAGTGTGAGTTTGCACGACTGCGAAAGATGTTTAGATCGCAAAAGTTTTGAGTATGCGTAGAAAACTCTGTATGCGGCTGAGACACGAGCTTTAATATCTGCCTGCATGTCATTTGACGATGTTATTACATACCCGAGGTATTTGAAGTTTTCTACACGTTCCACTTTATAGTCGCCAGTATTCAGATTGCCGGGAGGTATATTCCTGGATGTTGTTAAAAGTTTAGTCTTGCCGGTGTTAATGCATAATCCAAGTCGTTTAGCATTTCTTTCAAGCTGAGAGAGACTATCCTTGATATCGTTTGTTCTACGTCCGAGAAGCACAATATCATCTGCATAGCCAAGAATTTGACTAGATTTGTTAAATATACAGTTTTGTGTCTCAATGCGGTTTTTTCTTATCGCGTACTCAAGCGCCAAATTAAATAGTACGGGTGCGAGTGCATCACCTTGTCGAACACCTGATGTTATATCAAAAGAGTCAGAAACTGACCCTTCGATTACTATTCTACATGTAGAGATACTACTACGTCTACCTATCCAAATCAAAACACATATAATAAGTTATAAAGGAATTCCCATGACGTAATTTCTTTTTATCAAAACAAAATAATAATAATTTAGTAAACAACATTTCATATGTTTACAATTATAAGTAAGCGAAATTTTATGAACTTTATGAATTATACATTACTCAAAGTGTGTAATCATATATCATGTTTCAAAACATTGAAACTAATTTTAAATAATTTTAAATAAAACAAAAGGTAAATAATTATGATGATACAGATTTTATTAAGGGGAAAATAATAAGTAATTAAATTGACATATATATTATATGTACATTTTGCTAGAATTGCATTTTCTACATAATTAATTTGAAATAAATATATTGATTGATTTAAGTGGGGATTAGGAAAATGAAAATGCAAATCCAAAAATTGTATAAAAGCAAGTTTTCGAACAAATAAAAAGCAGAATCAGTTTGAATTTAAATAGTGTTTTACTTTCTCTGATCCTCCCGACGACCTCAGTTGACGCACGTCAAACGGGTCTAACGGTTCTTTCCTTGGTGCAAAGTTGTTTCGGCAAACTGTATCATTGAAAAGCCGGACAGTTCTGGACTTACGGACGTATAGACGGGCAGTGTTTAAATATCTCTTGTGGTATATTTTACCACCAATAAAAGTTAAAGTTGAAGTTAGTCAATAAAAGTTTAAAGTAAAAAAAGTAATAAATACGCAGTCAGATCAAGGTAGTGCACAAATGTCGTTTACTCACGATCATATGGTGTACACCCATCACATACAGTTTGATCCCGATGTTGTGAGTTTGCACAGAGAAACAAGTTTCTCTGGAATACCAAAGCATATGAGTGCAGACCAGAGGTTGTCGCAGATGATGCTATCATATGCTTGCTTGAAATCAACGTAGAGCTGGTGAATGCTGATGTTGTACTCCCAACATTTTTCCAGAATCATCCTTAAGGTAAAACATTGATCTGTGGTTGAACGGTTGGGACAAAAACCACACTGATAGTCGCCGATGATAGATTCGGCGAACGGGATGAGCCGAGCGAGTACGACATTAGCTAGTATTTTATATGCAGTGTTCAACAGTGCGATTCCACGATAATTTGCACACTTTATGCGGTCACCTTTTTTTATGTAGCGGAACAATGAGAGCTGTTTTCCATTCAGCAGGTAGTTCTTCTTGGTCCCAGATTGCAAGAATCAGATCATATGTACGTGAGACCAGAGCTGCTCCTCCATTCTTAAGTAGTTCTGCAGGGATTCCATCGATACCTGGTGATTTGCCATTTTTTAATTTTTTGATGGCAGCTTCCACTTCTTCTATTGTTGGGTAAGGGACAAAAATCTCCTCACTTGACGGAGCAATTGCTCGAATAGGATGAACTTCGTTCGTCCTATTCAGTAGGTCTTGAAAGTGGGATCGCCATACTTCCAGCACATCACGTTCACTTGTTGTAAGCTCGTTGTTTCCATTTTTGATGGCTGTAGATCTTGGGTGGAAATCTTTGGTCAGATTCCGCGCATTGGCAAAACACTCTTTCGAATTTCCATTAGCCGCATGTTGGTTGATGTTTTCGATACAGCTCTTCATGTGTTCGCGTTTCTTTTTCCGTAGGAGTTATGCTGAGGCTTTTCTGGCGCATAGATAATCAGCTTGGGAGCTTCGGGTGTTTCTTGTTAACCATTTTTCTCGCAGTTTTTGTTTGTGCTCAATGCTTTCGCGGCACTCGTCATCAAACCATTCGTTACGTGATTTCGGTGGTCGTTTTCCGATTGTAGTTTGTGCTGCGGATATGATGGTTGATTGAAGCGTTTGCCATTCTTCTTGTATGTTTAATGGCATCTCAGATGGGATGTCATGCTCTTCTATGTTTTGCGCTACAATTTCCTGATATCTATTCAGTGTTTCCAGGTGTTTAAATGCTTCGACATTCCAGCGCACGGTCTTTTTTGCTTGCCTATTAAATGTAGATGATAATTTGCACTTATACTTAAAGATGACAAGCATATGATCGGTGTCCATATCAGCACCTCTGTATGATCGAACGTCAGTTACACTTGTAGAGTGTCTCTTAGAAATCATGACGTGATCGATTTGATTTTCAGTTCTTCCATCATTTGATTTCCACGTTGCTTTGTGGATTCTCTTATGAGGAAAGAAAGTGCTAGAAATTACTAGATCATACATCATAGCCAGTTCAGCTGTGCGAAAGCCGATATTGTTTCTAGCATGATGCAAGCTGTTAGGGCCGACATGTGTTTTAAGTTCTGCACTTCTACCAATTTGCGCATTGAAGTCACCTACCACGATTTTTATATTGTGCCGCGGGATGTTATTGATGACTTCTTTGAGTTCTAGAAAGAACAGGTCTTTAATGTCATCTGCTTTGTCTTCAGTAGGTGCATGAACATTGATGATCGTTACATTAAATTTTTGCGTGCGGATTCTCATTGTGCATATCCGCATATTAATTGGGCGAAAGTCGATAACATGTTGATTCACGCGACGATGTGTGAGAAAGCCAACTCCAAATTCTCCTCCGTTTTCATGACCGCAATAGTAGAGAGTGTATCCCTTGGCTGTTTCGTGGATTCCACTCCCTGGCCATCTTAGTTCTTGTAACGCCACTATATCCAGTGTATAGCTATTGATTTGGTTTGTAAGTTTTAGTAGATCTCCTGATCTTCTAAGGCTTAGCACGTTCCAGGTTCCCATTTTTAAATCGTAGTCCGGGTACAGTTTCCGAGGTCGTTCTAATAATGAATCCGAGATAATCCGAGGCCTGTGTACAGAATTCATGACAAGTAGTTTTTTACGGAAATGGGGTGTTAGCCCTTCGCCCAACCCAAATTTTCGTGAATGGGTTCGTTCTGCATCTTAAGGTCACCAGAAACAACCTTTTTACATGTTTATATAGCGAGCCGCTTGATCCAAGACAGACGCCTGCTACAAACCGCCCCTAACATGGAGAACAGCCGCTTGCTACACGTTTATATAGCGAGCCGCTTGATCCAAGACAGACACCCCCTCCAATCCGCCCCTAACATGGAGAACAGACGCTTGAGTTGCATTGGTTTTGTGGCGCCAATGACTCGCCATGGTGCAGAATCATTGAGTATAAGCAGTATTTACTCTGCCCCTCTCAACTACACCAACCTAATTCTGTTAGCATTACCCAGGTAGCACGGCGTGGACGTAGAATTTCGGATTTCACTACCCCAATTTTTGTATGATCTAACTAAATATAAAGTAGTAGTATTTTTGTGTAGTATTTTGAGTATAACCAAACATAAAATTTTAAATAGTTTATCACTTAAAAATAATGTTCTCCATAATGAAAAATGGTTGACTGCAAGCTTTCTTAATGTACGTTGGAAATATTTATATGAATTAAATATTTGTTCGTGTCGTTAGAAAATGTTATAAAATATTTGAGTTAAATAATCACTGGAAATAACACAATAAATCTGAATTACTCTCGCAATTAGTTTTTTTTTTGGTTTTAGCGTTATTAAGTCAGTTTTGCCAAGTGCAAGTCCTGACCAACCTACAGTCATGACGGAAGGAATCGTTTGGTTGTGATTTTTTTTTGTTCAACATAGTTATTCAAGTACGGAAGAATATATTTGTCGTTTCGGATTACATCCACCACCTCATCCGTTTGTAAGGTTCATACCAACAGTTGCGGAACCTGTGAACAGTTTGGTCAATAACCTTAATGGGATAGTTAATCATTATGATCCGAAACTCAACCCAGTTGACATCGAATGTTTAAGATCTGGTTGTTTTTTAGTTGTTTAATTATTCATCGGTTTTACCGGCTTTTCGAACCACACCGACATCTGTACTCATATGATCCACCAATGAAGAATGTCTTTCCGTCTATCTACCAATATTTTATCTTGGCTTCGGTTGGCTTCTTCTTTGACGGTGATTTTAAATATTTGATTGATTTAATTACAGGATTCCGGGTGTTAATAATTGATTTAAATTATTATAGTGTAATTCCAATGGATACCCTCCTTGCTGCCGTACTACCATAAACAGCTCTTCCCACAGTTATTTCTTCGAACTTTTTTTTTTAAATCGACCTGTTGATCGACTACCTCCTCTTCTATACCAGTTCTTAATACTAATATATTGGTGGTAGCTGTGGAAGTGGTCGCCATAATTCATGCTTTGTTGAATAGTGCTGCTGTTGTTTCAAAAGTAAAATCAACATATTTCTTTTGTAGAAATCCGTAATTTTCGAAATCCTGATTTTTCCTTTGAGTAACCTTAAATTATTTTACGTGTGTCTAAATGTATGTGTGATTGCATGCTGAGTGTGAGCGTGTGTAAGAAGTGAGAAAGTGGGAGTCTGGGAGTGACGGTGTAAGAATGTGAGAATATGTGAGTGCGTGGGTGAATGTTAGCATGTATGAAGCTTGAGTGTGTGGGCGTATGGGAATGATTGTGGGGGTTGGACGCGCTGATCGTGGGTCTTTCGCAAAAGGGGTCGCCAGAGTCTCCTGTTTTCACTTTTACTTTTTTTCCATTACTGTATACTTTCGTAAAATGCGTACATTTCTGCATTTGTGCTGAAGCAGCAGGTATTACTCTATCAAACCCGCGATGGCTGAGCCTTAGTCGTGACGGCTTTAAACTACTGAAGGTACGCTTCCTGCTATGCCATTCTCATTGGTTCGCCAATGAGAAAGCTCTTCATTACATCCCTCAAAATATCCATTATATCTATCAAAAATTTTGATGAGTAGGTAATTATTGTTATAGATTTTGCGTTGTTCTAATTACAAAACAGGAGCTCCGGATACCCGTTTGGCCATTATAGCTCAAAAGCTTGACCCCGAACCACTTTGTTCAATATCAATAAAAATTTTCTATACCAAGTCTCAATAAGATTATGTGCCAGGATTGAAAGTTACTCTAGATTAAACTATACAGTTTTTTATGAGACCCCGCCATTTTGTACAATTTTGAAACTAATTTAGATTTTCTATTTTCAAGTAAACCCGGATCATATACCGAAGTTCATCTTTTTTATCAACAATAACCGCAAAACCAACCGTAAAACCAACACACGCACGGTAAAAAAGAAAAACGCTAATGCACCTTCAAATGAAGGGAAAAGCAGATCGTCTAAGTGGAATTGGAAGTAAAAGAAATCAAAGGGAAAGCAGAAGACAGAAATAATCTATCTCTACCGCAAAAAACGGGAAGCGCGAAGATATGATGAAAATCTGTGTAAAAGATAAAAGTTCTTATACTTATTTTAAACAGGCTTGATGTTAAAACTAGCATCAGTAAACTCAAAGAATCTGGAGTGGGCATCAAACAAATTTAAACCACCAAAAACAGAGCATTACTGCTGGTTCTAACAGTCGAAGATTAAACTAAATTCAAGTATGTTTTGACAGAGCTATTCAAAGAAAAACTGAAGTCACGACCCTTGTCAAAACGGTTTTGAGGTGCTAAGGAAAAGCTATGGAAGTGAATCCTGACAACATGATCAACATACTGTTTTAAAGTTTTGCCAAAATGTAAATAACATGATTATAACTAAACCAAATGCAATCAATGAATATTATCAAAAAATAAAAGATAAAATTAGTGGGATACACTACAAATTTAAGTATATGGAGGCAGTCATGCTATAAATACTACGCTCATAGAACATATCTGCACTAGAAGGAAAAGAAAGGATGTTATTAAACCAAAAAAGGTAGGGGTTTGTATGATGCGTTATATGTATGGTAAAGGAAAAATTTCAGGGAAGCACAAGATGTTCGTCTTTCCAAGCCGAGCTCACAAAATTAGAAAACATAATGCTAAATATAAATATAGGGTTTTTTTGCATAAAATTTCTAGAGATTACTGTTTTTGGAGTTCATAGGATAGGAATATTTTTATTATAGTCAACAATCCAAGTCACAAGTGTATAATAAATTATTGATTATTTCCAATCAATGTGAAATCAAATATTTGGTCAATTATTGTTATATTTGTATGCATAAAATACTACATTATGGTAATTAAAAATTTGGGAAATTTTGTGAACAATCTTTTTAAAGTTCCTATTTTTTTAAAGTTGAACAAAGTGTATGAGGGTGTGGTAGTTGAAACCATCAATTTTCCTAAAACTTTTAGGATATATTAGTAGTTCTGAGATAAAAAAAACTTAAGTTTGTTCCCTCTTAAATCTAACGCATTGGACCTTGATGACCTTTGACCCATGTAATTTAAGCCTAACGTTTAAACTACAAAATATGAAGTATAAACTGTGAGTCAAATTTATTGACCTATGGCTTCTAGAGCAACGGACCTTGAACTTTAAACCTTTTTTAAAAAATTATCAACTTTAAATTTGTTTAGCTAATAAAACCAAGAGTAGCCCATGCTGTTCACATGTGAATGAACCAAATGTGTTCACTTGGTGCTGTTCACTTGGTGAATTTTTGTATATACCTTCATTTTGACGTTCTTAAAGTCTCAAAAGTTTCGTAAAATCTCGTGTCTGCGTCGTAAGTTATTCAAGGTCAAAGGTAACAAAAAATAGTTTTTTGCGATTATCTCGGTTTCTATTGCTCTACTGATGTTAACATACAACACACAAATTGTAGAACATAAAATTTGCAACAAATTTCACTGGAAACATTTTCTCATACGCTAAGCCGTTTTTGCGATAGAGGGCGGTGAAGTGCTTTTATTTTTTCTTGACTCTAATGCTGCATCAGCTGTTTGGCCACAAAATAAACACATGTTTTCTAAATCAAACATTTCATTCCTTTTTTTACGAGGTTCCCCTGGTTGATGATAAAGATTGATCTTCTTCTAAGTGTCGTTTCGATGCCGCTATGAAATTGTTACTGATGTACACTTTTCGACACTCAACATGCACATTCACAGAAGTTAAAATATTTTAAGAAGTCTATGTGACCATCGTTTCAATCGATACTTGCATTTTTTTTAAGTTTTCAAGCCACGCATCACATTAACAAAATCACCTTCTGCAAGTGGTTTCTCACAAATAAAACACTAAATAAGCCATAATTTTCAAAATTTTACGTCCGTCGTTGCCGAGATCGGAAACGAGAACAAACGACAGTTATTCCAAGTTCAAGTTAATATTCACAGATATTCACGGTTGACCTTTCATTACAGTACTTATGGCTTAGCGCTTCCCGGTTTTTATCGCAAAAACGGCTGAGCGCATAAAAAAATGAGTCGCAAATTTTATGCTCTACAATTTGTGTATTGTATGTTAATGTCATTGGAGCAATAGAAACCGAGATAATCGCAAAAAACTGTTTTTGGTTACCTTTGATCTTGAATAACTTACGACGCAGACACGAAATTTTATGAGACTTTTGAGGCAACTTTAAGAATGTCAAAACTAAGATTTATACGAAAATTCAGCTTATTATATTTCATTCCGAGGTTGACCCCGTTTTATGCTAAAACGACTGGACTATATATTAAGTTGTGTAATTAATCCAATAGTTATTCCTTTGGGTCACTTATGCCTTTAGCAGATATTCAGTCAGATAACTAGACCGAAAAACAACGTACACCATATTTTTGAATAACCTTGGTGCTCCAAACCAAACCAAACCCAAACATGAGTAAGCCACCAAATTATTTATCATAAAATTTAGCTAGTACCAATTATAGTTTCCATATTAAAAATAGTTTCATAGTTTTTTGAAGTAGAATGATTCCTTTTTAAGGTCAGTTGCGTCAGATTTAAGAGAAAGCAAACTTCGTTTTTTCTTGTCACAGTACTATTATTTTATCCTATAAACTGTAGTGAAAGTGTTCAACTTTAAAAACAGTTGATGTTTAAACCATTGGCAGACACCCCAACAACCAACTTTACTTCTCAATTTTGTGTTATACCAACTTAACCTTTCGCACAATATAAAATTTTCTTTATTTAGAGTTTTGAAATAGCCTAAAAATCAAGTCAACTAGAATCAACTAGAGTTTAAAAAGTATTAAAGAGAAATTTAAAAAGAATCATAATATATTTGTCACAATTTCCTACACCTTCTATAAGACTTCTAAAGATTGCTTAAAACGATCTATTAGAAACACTTTACCGAAGCTAAAACATTTGAAAACCAGAATATCTATTCAGCTTGCATAAGTCTTACAAAATACCATACGATGTTATTATCGAAGTCCTTTACAAATTATTACTTCGTTTAAGACGGAAGAATTTCTCCACGCGTCTGCAAAAAATCTCTTGTATTTGAAAATAACCTACATACTTAATTCGCAAATGATTTGATCGATGTAAATGAGGTGGACGAGTCGACGAGCAAAAAGCATATTTAAAGAATTTACATTATTCAGACTGTTTGCGGCGTGGCATATTTGAATAGAGCTAATGTTAATCTCTGCGCCTGCTGTTAAAAAATGTTTCTGGTCCAACATACAACCCAGCAATTGTAAACTACGTGACACATGTCACTCTATGCACTGCATGTCAAGGCTTGAATTTGTTGGGAGCGACCAAAACGAGGATGGTTTCAGTACGTGCCTGCAAAATGTCACTTTTTCCCAGTATTGGGAATATTAGCTAGGACAATTGGAATATTAGCTAGGACGTAGTTGACAGGGCAGAATATCAGGGGCAGCTTGGAGCAGGCATGTACACTGGCCTTGGATTATTTTGGATTCATGTCGAAACTAAAACGAGATGAATGTAAGGCAATTTCATAGACGAAAAAATCTCTTCACGAGATGTAAACGCCAGAGATAGAAAGGAAAATTATTTAGCTAAAGCTTTTTACCTGCACGAGGCATGCAATTAAAAACGTTATCAAGTAACGAATTAAGGGAAACCTTGACAGGAATTTTCAGAGGAAAAGATGTCTCCATTCCCTAATCAATTGGCATTTGCAATCCCCATCAACAAAACTTAGGACCAATCTTCAGAATTGTACGGTTTGTTATAAAAATGCGTTTACTCTTGTATTTCTCATTCAATACCCCAGAACAAATGTCATACTTAGAACTTGATGATCAAAAGCCCCTAAGCCCTAGGTTTATATCTACATGCTCTTTTTACATGTATCAAGAAAGTTCCGGCTGTTTGTCCAACCCTTAAGTTCACGTGTTTTAAGTCTTCCATTTATTCATATTTATAGAATAATGTTTTTTTTTGAGAAAGTGTATCCGACCAGCATAGACGAGTTGATATAATAAGAAAAGAAATATGACTAAATTATTTAAAAACTATGAATATTTTTTGTTCATCTAAATAACCACTGTTACGGTCATTTTATATTAACTTTTATTTTCCAACATATGCTTTATTATCCTAATTTTCCAAACATCCATCGTCGATTTTAAGTATCAGCACTTGAAGTTTTTAAAAGTAAAATTCTGTTTTTCTCATCGTTACAAATACACCCAAAAGTCTTTCAAAATCATATAACGAAATAATTCTACTGATTATCCTTTCATGGTTTCATTCTTGAAATTTTTATATAAATTCTATGAAAATTTCAACCGAAAATTCCACTTGAAATTTTAAGTTAATATCAATCTTCAATTTAATAATAATTCAAAAATTGAATAATCTTACGATGCTTTTTTTTTTCCTTCTATCCCATCCGTGATACGATACATATAGATGGGGAACAATATTTTGAACTGTCACAATTTGATTTCTATTTCCACTTGAAGTTCCTTTCAAATTATATAGATTTCCAAAATGAAATTATATGAAAAGAAAATCTATATAGTAAAAAAAAAATGGAAATCAAATCATTCACCATGAGTTGATAAAAAATGGAAGAATATAAATATTTATTTAGACAAGCAAAAAAAAATTATTGAAAATAAATAAATATTTGTGGGGAAGAAGGGAGGTCAAATAGTATAATGCTTAGCTGAAAACATTTAAGTAAAAAAAAAATTTGAAGACAATAACACATGTTATTTTTACAAAATTTAATAAATTATGTAACATTTGAATTGTGTTTTCAACCAAAAATGTTATTTATATATAAGCTTACCCCTGCCCAAAAGTGTTTGTTTGATTATAAGTCATTCAATCAATAAATCAAGGATTTGTTTTTAGAATAATTTTGAAATAAATATTGTAAATATTTGATTTAAGATTTTTAAAGCAGCAATATTATGGGCGCCAGTGTGACGACATTAGTTTGAAGAAAACATTAAGAATTAATCCCATTTTCTTCGAGTTGTCCGTCCAGTTTTTTTGAAAATTTAAAACAAATTCATTGGCTATAAAAGCTCGTTTTCGGTTGGCATAATTACCATCCTTTAACTTTTCAATTATAATAAAGCTTATATTTGTAAGCACAACAATGTATATTTAACCCCAAACAATAATGTAATTACTATATATACACATCTGTATCACAATGAGTATTCAAAATAAGCAATCCACACAAAAATAATTTAAACTTTTTATCGTGAATAAATAAACATTTTAAACCGATTTTCACTCCATTTATTCGTTCGTATGTGACAAAAGCTTAAATAAGTTTGCATTTTTTTTGTTCGTTCTTTCGATTATTTTATTTGGACTCTTTTATTTCCAGAGACGAACGAGTGTTCTGTCTTTACAATTTTATTTTTATTGTTGATGGAAAAAAACAGTAAATGCACTTTATGATTGTATTGAGTATGAAAATAAAAAAAAATACGAAAGAAATTGTGAAAATGAAATAAAATTATGAAAAACTGAATGACGTTGGCAAGTGGAAGAAAAACCAATAAAAAAATTATTATAAAGAATGGGATTTTGTGAAGAATAGAAATTTTAATTTTTTTTTTTCTTGCATAAAATTTTTATTAGATTTGGGTGTTGACTGTTAATGCATTTTTATGAAACATTGTTAAACTTTTTTAACACTTTTTATATATGCTATTAAACCAAAGTTTTTCCTTGTATTTTTGAAACATTCCATTGTTTAATGTTCAGTTGAAAATGTTCAATTCAAAGTTTGGTTTTTCAAAAAAAATGGATTTTTTTTAGTTTAGGTTTCTTCGTTTATCTATCTGAAGCATAATATCACAAAAAGACCCCACTTTTAGTCAAAGTTAGTGGATGCAATAAGTTTTAAATAATTTCGAGTATAAGATGGTAGTGGCTCGCTCTAGACAAAAGAACAATAAGTTTAGGTGCGTGTGTACACGTGGTTATGGCACTTTGATATGAATTGTTTGTTTTACAATCCTAGGTAAAATGTTCAGTGCTCATGAAAAAAATAAAGGAATTGTGATGATGATGTAAAATTTCCAAATTACTTCGGTCTGAAAGACTTAACTATTACATTAATGAGCTAAAAGTGAAATTCTTACCCCCACTTATTTTGGCATTTCCAGACAAATAAACATAGTTTTTTTTGCTTTTATAGAATCAGAAGGTCCTAATACTGATTCTAAAAAAGCAAAAAAAATATGTATATCTGTCCGGCCGGCCAGCCAAAACCGACGAAATCTAGAAAACACCTTAAGGGATTTGAAAAATTTTGAATTCTCAAAATAGGTACACTCAATACTAAGAGCCGAAAGAACGATGTGTGCGATAACTATACCGGAAGTGTGTGAAAAAAATCGTCAGATGCGTCAAAACAAGGAAATATGGACATTTTTTGTATAAAAAACTTTCATTTTAAGTGAAAATGAATAGGATCAAAGAATGTGGAGATATCTGGATGGTCGGGATTGGTATGTGAGATCAAAAACTAGATTATTGCATTAGAAGTTTGTCAAAAAAATGTTGTAAAGTGTATCAAAAGAGAGATTTTTATTTATTTTTTTACCCAATTTCGTGGAAAAAAAAAATTGTTTGTTTGAAATTAAATTTTATTATTATTATTGAGAATTATGGCATTATAAATAAGTTTGTCTAAAAAATGTTATCAAGTGTGTCAAAAGAAAGATTTTACTTCGGTCTGAAAGACCTAAGTATTACATTCAGTAGCTAAAAGCGAAATTCTTACCCCACTTTTTTTGGCATTTCTCGACGTTTTAGGACCTACTGATTCTAAAAAAGCAAAAAAAAATGTATGTCTGTCTGCCGGCCGTCATAACCGACGAAATCTAGAAAACGGCTAAGGGGATTTGAAAAATTTTGAATTCTAAATTAGGTACACTCAATGGTAAGTAGTGTTTGCAATCTTGGTATCCGGGTACCCGGATACCCGGGATTTAGGAAGATTTTTCGGGTATTTAATATCCGGATATTTTGGTCGGGTACCCGAACAACAAAAGGTCCAGTTTTTTCTCAATAAAATTTACAAAAGAAAATTCAGCTCATTCTCTTTTTGCAAATTTGAATTATTCTTTATGCTAGTTGTTGACAAATGATTCAATTCTAACCATACAAATTGCAATATGTCCATAAACATTAAACCAACCACATCCGTAAACATTAAACTGCCCTCTAGGTAATTATTATTGTTTGGATTACGAAAACAACAGAAAAACGACGAAGAACACATAACAAAATTTATGGAATTTTAGTTCTTATTAAAATTAAGTCATAAAAAATTAGGGATCTTCATTGGTTATTTGTTTATATTTAGTTTAAAATAGAAACGGTAAATATATTATGATAAGTTTTTATTTAAGATTTAAACTAATAATTAAAATAAAAGGCATCGAAAGTTTGGGACCAGTTCAAGAAAATGTCATCAGATAAATCTCGGTGCCACGTAGTTGGATGTAGGGATGGAAAAGTCGATTCCGATTCTACTCGAGAAT
The DNA here is from genome assembly GCA_963693315.1 of Diogma glabrata. Classification (NCBI taxonomy): domain Eukaryota; kingdom Metazoa; phylum Arthropoda; class Insecta; order Diptera; family Cylindrotomidae; genus Diogma; species Diogma glabrata. The sequence goes on from OY856188.1 coordinate 36,731,770, forward strand.
CGACTTTTCTGTTAAATAATCGATTATAAAGCATCGATTTTTAATTTTCAAAGTCGATCAAGAATCGATTCTTAGTATTCGATTTTTTTGGCTTTAGCAGCCGTTAATTTTTATTCTATTAATATGCTGCTCGACTCCTGATGTAAAAGACTAGGATTTCAAAATATTTGCAACTCCGCGAGTGCTGTGATTATTGTCGGTATGTGTTTATCACAAGAAATTTTTAAGGTTAAAGAAACATTTCTTCGTCAGGGGTTTTCAATTAATTTGTTCAAACTTTATCTATATATATTGCTTGGAAAAAGAAAATCAACTAACAAAAAGTGTTGCGGTTGATCATGACAATGAGTACACAGCAGATCATCAACGATCTTCAAATGATAATGGTATTTGGGATTTTTTAGATAACAATATGCAACAAAACCATCAAAATAATGACAGGGAGGAAGTAGGCGGGTTGCTGATTGAATTAAGAGAATTCATTAATCAGCCAACAGAAAAAGTAATCCGAATCCAATTATCACATGAAAAAAACTCGAAAATGAACATTCAAATTTATCAACAGTATAGCAAAAAAATATTTAACAATATACATACATAGTAGCAAGATCAACTCCATGTGAGCGTTTATTTTCACACAATGGTCTGATCTCAAATCAGATTCGTAGTCGATTAACGCCTGATCATTTGAATATGCTACTTTTCTTAAGATCAGTTGCAGAAAATATGTGGTTTTCATTAGTTGATTGTCCAAAATTTATTCTGAATAAATGTATATCACTGAAATAAAAATTGAAATTTTTTTCAGCTATAGTTAGTTTTTTTAACACAGGAATCGATTAAAATCGAAAGAATCGACTCTGGCGCAGCCGGAGCATCGATTCTAGGAATCGAAATGTATAAAATCGAACTAGGAATCGAGAATCGACTTTTCTATAAATCTTTCCATCCCTAGTTGGATGCGCACGAATAATTTCAACTATATGGGGAAATACGTCAGCAATGAAAAATCAAATCGGATAATGATGCCGCTAATTATAATATTGAAAATTTACAACTACAAAAATGTATTGCTGTCTACACAAGATCTACTATAGATAACAGGGGTACTACAGTTGGTAAAGAGCTGAAAACGTTGTATGTAAATAAAGGAAACCGAAAAAATGATAGAAAATTTAAATCACCCGTTATTGACCGTGAAGCCAACATCCACTTTATCGGAGCGGCTTTTTTCTATTGCAGGAATTTAAAAAAGAAAATACGAAATCAGATGAGTACAGCTACCCTAAATGCTTTAATATTTTTGAAATATTATTTTACAATTAAAAAATAATCAATTTTTAGTTTACTACTGTGAGGTTTTTTTTTATTGTTTTTCATCTTTTAATTTTTTTATAACTACCCGGGTTATCCGGGTAATCCGGGTAATTTGGAAAATACTAATCGAGTAACCGGGTAATTTGAAATCGGGTAATTTGCAATCACTAATGGTAAGATCTGAAAGAACGATGTGTGCGATAACTGTACCGGAAGTGTATAAAAAAAATCGTCAAGTGTGTCAAAACAAAGAAATATGCATATTTTTTGCATAAAAACCGTTCATTTTAAGTGATAATGAGAAGGATCAAAGAATGTAGAGAAATCTGGATGGTCGGGATTGGTATGTGAGATCAAAAACCAGATTATTGCATTAGAAGTTTGTCAAAAAAATGTTGTCAAGTGTGTCAAAAGAGAAATTTTTTTTTAGTTTTTACCCAATTTTGTGGAAAAAAATAAAATTCATAATTGGTTTGAAATTAAATGTTGTTATTATAATTGAGAATTATGGCATTATAAGTTTGTCAAAAAAATGTTGTCAAGTGTGTCAAAAAAAAGATTTTTATTTATTTTTTTGCACAATTTTTTGGAGAAAAATAAAATTAATAATTTGTATGACATGAAATTTTATTATTATTATAAAAAAAAAGTGAGATTTTATTTAATACGTACAATATTTTTGGAATTATGGAAAGTTTTTGAGTAGTTTGCTGATTGTATCATAATTTCACTACTGCTGATTGTATCATATTTTCAGTTTCATCAAGATCCCATGTTCATTTGTCACCCACCCAAATAATGGTAAATAAATTAAAAGGTATAATTTATCAAAGACACACAATTTATCAAAGATACATCAAATGATATATAGGAAAAAATTGGAGAAATACAGAAATTAAATAACCTTAAAACCGTTATATGTATTTTGGCGGTTTTTTCACTATTTTCCTTCATAAATATAGATAATATATTTATAAAAAACATAGGTAAATGTTTATTTTTAACGTCGTCTATATTGGACAAAAAGAGAGAAAAAAGAATCCCCAAAAACCATAAAATAACCGCCAAAATAGTTTGTTTCTCTTTCTTCTCAATTTAATCTGTATTGGAGAAAAAAAGAACAAAATAGTACAAAAGTTTTCTAATGTATGTGTGCATTAGATAATATATTTATAAAAAACAGAAAAATTTGTTATTTATTTTACTTCGGTCTGAAAGACCTAAGTATTACATTCATGAGCCAAACGTGAAATTCTTTCCTACCTACTGATTCTAAAAAAGCAACAAAAAAATGTATGTCAGTCTGCCGGCCGGCCGCCCGTCCAGCCGTCGTTACCTATGCTGCAGGGAAAACCGCTGGAGGGATTTCATTTTTTTTTAATAAAAATAGGTATACTCAAGAGACAACTCCGAGACAACTCCAAAAAGACGCTGTGTTCGATAACTGTACCGGAAGTATGTTAAAAAAATCATTCAGTGTATCAAAAACAGCAAATTTTCATATTTTTGGCTTAATCAAGGGAAAAAAAATGACAATGTACTGACTTCAAACTGACGATCGGCAGAATAAAAATTAGATAATCGTGGTAATTATTAAAATCTGTTAGAAAAACTATAGTCCAATGTGGAGAAATTACTTCATGTTTTTCTCCATTCACCTTTAATGTTTATGGTGAAGGAGTGGTCAAGCGGAATCAGAACCTCTTAGCGGAATCAGTGAGGAGAGCAAAAACAATATTCTGAAGAATGCCTATCTTTTAATCTAGGACAGCTCAGATACAAGAAAAGGGATGATATAAGTTTTAATTATATCCAAAAATTAGACATTTAGTCTGCAAAACTGGGTGCAAATCTACATTATTATTGGTAGTAAATTTTGGAATCCGATGGTGTTGGCAATAAGTTTAACGTGTCGGACCAAAGTTATTTCCAAAACGATATTACCACTCGATCTATTTTGTTATCCAGCTAGTCCGTTCAACACCGCTATACCGTTACACCAGTTTACCGTGATATTTTCCGTGTTGTAAGATTAAAGATTCTACAACTCAAGCACATCAATCACTTCAACAATCGAATATAGATTTAGAACCATCCAGAAAGTTTAAATATTTATTGTTGCTTGGTTAGAAATTTGCTTGGTTGGAGTTTTGCGTTGCAAACATGTAAACACAGTTCTGGTTTTGGATACTTCATCTACCCAAAACTACAAATATCTGAAAAAGATTTATAAAATTTGGTGTAATCTAATTACATTGGACAGTGAATAGCATAAGCCACGTTTATTTTACTTCTCAAAATTTTCTCAAACTCAACTCAAAAACCAGTTATGGATCCGAATGATGTAGCTATTTTCAAATTTTAAGAAAATTCGTTGGATATAGAAATAGCACATTATGATGCAGGGACGTAAGCCTAAGATCTTTTGGACCTATTTTATATGGCCTTTACACCTACATTAATTCCAAAACAGCTTGAATCCGTGCGTCACATACTCTTTTTTATTTGACACAAGCAAAATGGTTTAATCTTATTTGATTTTAATCAAAATTAAAAATATGCATAAATTTTGTTATAAAAATATGTTGAGCCGCATACTCTTACACCCAAGTGCGCATACTTTTTTTGGTAGTTGATCTCCAATAACTAAAACTTAAACTTAGTAGTGAAATCCTGAACAGGGTGGGCTTGAAGTTAACACCTCGAAAAACATTATCGTTCAGATTAGGAATCAGAATATAAATATTAGACCCATATAACAAAACAAAATTTTACCTAAGCGTAAAAAATTGACTGCAATGGTAATTATATTGCTGATATGCATGACTGGCATATATACATAAATACTAATAAATAAGAATCAGAGTTTGAAATAAGTCGAAAAGAATCATCGCTGTGGAGCGAATGTTTCTATTCATGATCTTTAGGGCGACTATCCAAACGTTAGGAATTAAGACTAACTTACTTTAGGTTAAACTTTGATTTTGATCGGTTTTCTAAGACAAAAATCAAACCACTGTGTTATTCCATTTTCTCATTTGAACCCATTTAATATTGTGTCCAATGCCTCTACACCGGTTTTTCTTGATTTTAACACCGAAGTACTGGTTTTTGGTCTGGCATTGAATGCACTTTCTTAAACTTGTCAAGGAGCAGCAACGCCTTAGGTAAGGTTTAATCGATCTTTTCTCAAACAGAATTTTAGGTCCTACTGATAGTTGAACAATGTTACGAAGCAGTTGTCCGTGAAAAGATTTCTGGCATCTGCTGTGTTTTGGTACTTTACTGATTCAACGCAGTCGATATAATACTAACCGTTCGTTTTATTCGGAACAATAAGCTCAGTGGTTCTTTTTTTTTGACAGATTTACTTGTACAGCAGCCAAATTCTGTAATTGTGAAGCGGTGAAGTTTTAATGATAAGTTTTTTAATGAAAAGAAACGAAGAAATTTTTATCACTTCACCGCTTCACAGTTACAGAATTTGGCTGCTGAAATAAAGATATTTTCATTTAGATTTAGTTCGAGTTCTATAAATATTATTTGAAATTCTAAAATAATAAATATTTGTCCTTTTGGAGATAAATGAAGGCACTTTAAACTAAGGACTTGCTCTTAAGTTTAACAATTTGTCAACATTAAAAACACAACATTTCAAACATTTTATATTATATAATACAGTTGCCCACAAAAAGTTGCACGATCAGTATTTCTCACATTCTCTTACAACAATTCTATTAACACAGGAAACGACATTAAAAGTTAACATCATAATTAGTGATAAGTATAGAAAACTCCTTAATCTTTAACTATTTCAAACAAATGTATCCTCAAACTTACAAGTAGAATTCCAAACAAAAAAAACTTAACAATCAAACTTCAAATTAAATCCTTTCCATTTCTTTTCTATTTCCCAAAAAGAAAACGAATTAAAGTTTCTTCCTTTTTCCAAGAAACAAAACCAAAAAAAAAGTTTTCTTCTTTTTAATGAGGATCATCATTTCATTGAGACGTCACCGTCTTCCTTGTTGTCCTATTTCAATTTGTATTTTTTTCCTACTATATTTATTGAAACAAATAAAAACTTTGAAGAAAACTGCAACACACGAACTGTACAAATACAAAAGAAAACGGAAGAGAAAGAACATAGAAAATTTTTAAGTTTCCCAAGGGAAGAAAAACTTTTTTTTATTATTTTGTCGTTTTTTCTATAATTTTTTTTAAGTTTGTCCGTAGTTTGAACTGTAAATAAATTTAAAGTTTGTATGAATTTATTTTGTGTTTTTTCTGTCAACTTCTTACATATAGAACTGAAGATTAAAGAAAAAAGCTTTTCTTGTATTTTATTAATTGAAAGAAAATTTTAAAAAGAAATAAACGAAGACAAATTATTTCAAACTTAAAAAACGAAAAAGATTAAAAGAATGTCGAAGTGAAATTATAAAGTTTGAAGTAGTCTTTCGTTAAGATTGGAGTTATATAATTGGATAAATTGTTTGTGTTTTCTCAGCAATTTAATGTCAAAGAACAATATTTAAATCTTTAGAACTATTTTAAGCTCGTTTTAAATCCTTGTTACAAAATCGAATTTTCTTGGATAAAATGTTGAATAAATATGAAATTTTTTGAGATTTTCAAAATAATTGATACTTATGTCTATTTTTGGTTACGTTTTTTACTTAAAAAAATTTTGAAAATTAGTTTTCAATTTTAAAGACTTATCAACCTGCTTTGGTTTTAAAAAACTGGATAAAGTAAAGCGATCAAGTTTACATTATTTAATGTAATATGATCGAAGTATTTTGTTTACGAAATAAGAAACATGAAACGTAAACAAAATTGAGAAAGGACAACAAATTAAGAACAGGAAAAATGTTGTGCCAACTGGATCAGAGATGGTGTTTAGATTCGGTTCGAGTAAGAATCTTAATGAAAGAAAACGAAAACATAATATGGATATTAATAATTTTGAGTGACTTTATAGCTGTTTTAAGATCATAATTTTAATTCATAATATGAATTAATAACACTGTGCGACAGCCCAAATCCGCTGGGGTTCTGACTACTGGGTAAAGTTATATCGGTCAAAAAAAGTTATACGTGTCCCGGCGTTTAGCTGGGTCAAGTCTAGGAATCGAGATATATCGATTTGAAGTTAGTAAGTATCATATAGGAGAAATTGTCACGTTTTGGGGACTTTTTTTTGACATAACTCGAGAACGACTAATCCGATTTTGCTGAAACAAATTTAGAAACTAAGAATTACAATTCCTTTAATCTACTGATATACTATACTAAAAAAGTAACGAAAAAATAAAATAAATAAAAAAAAAATAAAATAAATAAATAAATAAAATAAAAATAATAAAGTAAAATAAAAAATTATTTATATAATAAAATAAAGATATAATAATAATATAAAAAACAAAATAAAAAAAAATTTAAGAAATAAATAATAAATAAATAATAAATAAAAAGTAAAAATAATAATAAATAATAATAACAAATAATAAATAATATTAATAAATAATAATAATAATAGTAATATATAATAATAAATAATAATAATAATAAATAATAATAATAATAATATAATAAAATATAATAAAAATATAATGTAAAAGTATAATTAAAATAATAAAATAAAAAAAATAAACAAAATATAAAAAAAATAAAAATTAAATAAAAAAAATAAAGTACATTTAAAATAATAAATTTTGGAGTTTATTCCAGTAAAAATATTTTTAAAAAATTTCTATGCAAAATCAATATTCTGGTCAAAAGCGAAACGTGTTCATCGATTTTTATGATCCATGTCTCATTTTGTGCACAGTTTATGTAACTTTACATCAAAGTAATAAGACTTGACCATTTTTTCCGTTTTGAATTTTCCATGATTTTTTAAAATACAAGTTTTTTTATTTTTAGGCAAAAAATTATTTTTTTCTTCATAAATTTATTTATTTATTTATAACTGCGAAACTGTTGGTTGTGTAAAGAAATAGTGTGCTAGTAAATTAAAGGAATTGTAATTATTAATTTTTCAAAATTTCTAATTTCAGTAAATGGGACTAGTCGTTCTCGAGTTATGTAAAAAAAGTAACCAAAACGTGACAATTTCGCCTATATGATACCTACTAACTTCAAATCGATAGATCTCGATTCCTAGACGTGAACCAGTGAAACGCCGGGACATGTATATTTTTTGTTTGATCGATATAACTTTTCCCGGTAGTCAGAACCCCAGCGAATCACTGACTCCTACCATTTGTCGCACAATGTAATTGGTTTAATTTAAATATTATAGCACACCCACTTACCTTCCATATAGTTTTAACCTTCGCGTGAACGGAAATTTTTAGCGACTGATATGAACAATATCTACCCCGGCAGATATTACATAAATCATAATATCGACAGACGTAACTGTGTATTTATTTTACTTTTGTGTAAGCATACAATAAAAGCATATATTTAAAAATAAAGGTACTTGTTTTTCACATTGACCAGTAAAAATTTTCATATAAGAAAAAAGGAAAAAAAATATCTACCCGGGTAGATAATGTTTTCTTGCGTAAAAAAAACCATAAAAATCCAAAATAAGTGTTAAAAGGAAGTCCAAAATATTTTTTTCTCAGATTTTGCGAAATCAATTTAAAAATTAGTCACATAGCTGAACAGGCATAATGATTGGTTAAAAACTCATAAATTTATTGAATTACAAAAACCGTGATATCTCCCCGGGTAGGTACTGTTCACGTGAAGGTTAAAGTTCAAAATACGAAAAATTTAAAAAAAATTCAATGATACAACTTTGGATACATTTAAAAAAAAACATTGTAGCATATTTGACTAATTGCACTGAACCCATTCATGCGATCTATGTATCATAAATCAAACCTCAATGAACAATTTAAAAAACATAATTTGTCTATATTTATTTATTTTTGCGTTATTTAATTTTAAATTAGCAACAATAATCTAAACTAATTAAATAAGTGTAAAAATTAGCATATCAGCTGGGCTAAGCAGCGTTTTGGTGATGACAAAAAAAGTTTATTTTATATTTACGAAAGGACGAAATTCGATTTTTTATAAATACAGTATAGTTCATTGCATGTTTCGCAGCTGTGAGCATTTTGACAGTCTAATTCTTGAAAAGTACGCTATTGTGTGGTTGCGATATTTTTACGATAGGGTTAGGATGTTTGTAAAATTTTAGAATTTTTTCGCTATATTATTCTGGTCTGGTTCTGGGAATATCTTGGATAGATTGGTATAGTTGGAAATGTTTAAAGTAATAACTCTTATTCGAAAATGGATTTATACAAATATATGTATTTCCATAAAAAAAAATCCTGAACCCATTTGTTCAACCCAATTATTTAAAATATGTCGAAGTACATCTGACACTTACGGGAAGCCCGCATTGATTTTTTTTTTCATTTTTTTATTCATTTTTGCAGTAATTGGATACAACAAAATTTATGCTAGCGATTTTGTTTTTGGCTGGTACCATGTGAATATTTTTTAATTTTATATGGAGTCAAGGAGTTCGTTTGGCAATTCGAGAGAGTGAAGATTTTTTTTAATGTAAAAGAAAATGTAAAAGGGAATTATTACTAAATAAGTTACCAAAAAAACATAAAAAGTTAAACATAAGTTGTCATGTCATCGAGTTCGGCGGACCAGTGGATCTATAAGGTAGCACCAAAGAAATTTTATATGTTGGCTCCCACTTCGGGGGGACTAGAAACATCTCAAATAGTTGAAAAGGATCTTTAGTAGATACCAACAAGTAAAGTTTTTGGTTTTAAATTTTTTGGAATAATAGTTGCCAGGAAAAGACTCAAGGACACTTTTCCTATTCAACCAGTGAGGAGCAAAGTTAGGTTAATTTAATTACATATAAGAGAAAATAAAATGAGGGTAAATATTTAAATATATAAATATTTAAGGGAGAGTGTTGACATGACCTTTGTCTTACTGGAGAAACTGGGAGGTAATAAAAACATGTAAGTTAATTAATTTAGTTTTTATTAAATTTTATTGTTAGGAGATTGGACGAAGGAATCCACCTCTTGCAAAACCTGGAATACTCGACAGCTAGAAAGGGACATAATGAAAGGTAAATAAAGAAAACAAAGAAAAGGCGGTTGAACTTTTGTGAAAACGGAAAAAGCAGTGAAGGGTATTTTAGAAGTCAAATTGGTGTCCGAGTGATTTGAAATGATCACTGATTCTGTTATTAGAGTCATCGGAAGTCAAATTCAATAGAAATAGAATAAAAAAGGATCAGGTGATGGGACAGAAATAGGAGTTAAGCAAAAAAATGCTCTGTGGTACTTCTGGAGTCTCTTTTGGATGGTTTGGAGAAAAATTGTTGTTTTCAAAGATTTTTGAAATCTTTTCAATGTTACGGGGATGTTCTTTTTTGTCACAGAGAAGCAACAACCCGTTTGGGAAAAAAATAGCTGATTGGCAATCATGCGATCGAGGTTACGAAGAACGAAAATGTATGAGGCAGATGAGTATGTCATCAATTTGAGTGGTAGCCATACAACTAGTAATAACTTCGACAAAGAGAACCAAATAGTACAGGATTAGGTTTAAGAATATATTAAAACCTAGTCTAAAATCGTGGAAGCAAAGAAATTGCCAATGTCGTGGCCATGGTTTTGTGCGTAAATCTGAGAACAAGGAAGAATCGCGTACTTGTAGGAGCATCGTGTTTTAAATTTCAAAAGGTTAAACAATGAGTATTTGGCGACGATATTTGGCGATGAGCATTCGGTCGAACAGGGACGGCTTCGTATATGTTTTGAGAGGCCGTAGATTTTGTTAAGGCGGATGATAGAAGAACGGAGAAGGAAAAAAATTTGGGGATCAATGTGGTTAGAACAGAAAAGGTAGTCTACATAGGTGTTGTTGGTTTTCAACAAGAAATTGGTTTCAACACAAAGTGGGTCAAAATAGATGTCCGAAGGGAACTAGTTTTGTTGAAGACAAGCGTCAAGCGGAGACAAGACAAGCGAGAGAAAAAGGTTATTTTTGCGATGATATCGATGAAATTTTTACTAAGAGAAGGTTAAATAGAAAGTTGCCGAGTACACGATGATTTATCTTAAGTCAGGTGTTATTGAAGGACGAGTTGAGAGCATTGATACTACGGATGGTGTTAAGAACTGCAAGGTGGAGAATCTGTTTGTTAAGAGACGAAAACCAGGAAAATAACCCTTGAAGGGTAAAAAGAGATAATGTTTCAGGTTTTCAAAATTATTGTGGTTGAAAGAAGGAAAAAACCTTACTGAAGAAGGAAGAATCTACGTAGTGTAAGCTGTTCTTGATTTTTGTTTTGCGTCAAGCATCGATTTTTTCATTTAGTTTTGGCGAAGTAAGTGAAGTAAGTAAATTTCCTTAAAGTAATATAATAACGAATAACGTAATATGACTCGTCTAAGTCTGAAGAAATGTATTATTTGGCTTGTAGCTTTAATTTTCAACATTAACAAATTACGATGACTAAAAATTTAGAATTCGAAATCAAATTAAATTTGTTTGTTCTAACATTTTTTCGTTACGGTTGCGATCTGATGTGATGAAAAGAAATTTCAGTTTGTGGATGAGTTCTGCTATAGACTGGCTAAATTCAGTTTCATTTGAGGAATAAATAGATTTTCCCAAGCACACAATATTCTTATGTGAAGATTATTGATGCCGTCTATGGCTCGGATGGAGAATACATACCAATATGCTTTCCCAGATACCTTTATGAAACCATATTACTTCAATTAATTTGCGAAAGTGGAAAATATGCACTCTGGGAAAAACATCTCTTTTTAATTTGTGGCGGATCTATACCTTTAATATAAACCTCTATACGAGTTAACAAACTAGCTTAGGACCAACTAATTGACAAATTTCTGCAAGCATCATTTGCTTGCTCGTACTTTCAGCTACGGATAATGAAGTATTAAAATCAGTATTAAGTACATCAGTTGCTATCACTGTTCACTGTCATATCCAAACATTAACGTTTTTGGAGACTATAATTGCTTTGGTAACTTTAGGTGAACCATTATAAATTAGTGGCGCAGCTTCATCTTCTTCTTAGGCAACTTGTTCGTATCGAAATTTGAACAACGAACTTATGAAGAAGTTAGTTAACATTGTCAAACATTCATGTAAAACAATTGTCTTCTAGACATAAAAATATTCACTTTGATTGGTTGAAGGGCGATAACAATTTTTTATCGTACGTCAATATTTTTGATCGTACGATATAAATTATATTTTGAGAATTGCTATATTCTCATATAGAATACGATAAAAAATACTTTGCAAATATTATTTTCCACTGTGAACTTTGATTTAAATTGTTGTGAATTTACTTAGTTTGTTATTAAATAATATTCACATTTATGAAATAAATTAAATAAAATAAAGTTTAAATAAATCAAATAAATTAATTAAATTTAATCAAAAAAATTAATAAATTAAAAAAATAAATAAAATAATAAATTAAATAAATAAAATAATTAAATAAATTAAATAAACTAAATTAATTAAATAAATTAAATAAGTTAAATAAATTAAATAAATTAAATAAATTAAATAAATCGAAAAATTAAATAAACTACCTAAATAAAATAACTCAGAAGATTAAATAACTTCTTTTACATGAATCGTGGCCTTTATCATCCAGATCCAGTACATAAGTTTTCCATGTAGCATTCTAATGTTTTGAAATTTAAAAAAAATATGACAGAGTTGGAGATGGGAGAATCCTAACAAACGCTTATTTGAAAATTCACTTACTTAAGTCCTGTAATTTGATTTTGATGAAACTCAAAACAAATGGTTTTTTAACACTTTAATTACTTTAAGTTTTACCTGGTACGTAAGCTCTCGTTTGGTTTCTATTGAATATACGAAAGATCTTGATAAAAGTAGGACAAAGTGTGCAAAATGCCACGATCAAATTTTGTTTCAGAAAGGGCAAGTTGAACAAAGTTGCTGGACGAAGAGGATCTCTCTAACAATTTGTTTGGGAATTTCTAATAATTTAAGATTTTAATGAGACCCGATTTTTCTACTTATTCCGTAGATTGCATCAGAGAAATGAGTTTAATAATACAGAAGCAGAATATATTATCATCCTAAAAATAATCCTAACGTGCTTCGAATAATGAAAAAAATTTAAATTTACTCCCACCAAACGGCATAATTTTTCAGATTAACTCAAAAAAAGATTCATCTACGATGGTTTTGATTATTTTGTTACAAAAATCGTTTATTATGTTAACAAATCATTCAAATTTACCAAAATTATTAGCAAAATTTAATAAGGACTAAACCAATTTCTTAGACGCATATATAATACTAGACGAGGAAATAAAGCACTAAACCTAAGCAAATTAACAGAGTAAGATGGATCGAGATGCGGTTTTTTGCATTCGATTCAGGAAGCCGTCAGGAAAGTTTGTGAACATAGCCACTTGTCGGCAACAAACCTATGGAGTACCTAGGGGCCAATGCGGGTTATATACACCTCATCTCCTTGAACTTTCCATAAATTCAGCTCGAAATTGATTGAAGCTCGTTACATGGTGTTTTTTGGGGTCGCTGAACACGAATATGATGTCTGCAATAACCTTCGGAGTACCTAGGGGCCAGAGCGGGTAATATACACCTCATCTCCTGGAATTTTCCATAAATACAGCTCGAAATTGATCGAAGCTGGGGCCGCTGAACACGAATGTGATGTCAGCGATAACCCTTAGAGTACCTATGGCCCAAGTAGGGTATGTCTATCTCATCTTCTGGAACTTTCCATAAATTCCGCCCAAAATTGATCGAAGCTCGTTACTCGGGGGTTTTTGGGGTCGTTGAACACGAATATGACGTCGGTGATGACCCGAGGGGTTCCTTAGGCCCAGGCTGGGTATGTCTCACTCATCTCCTGGAACTTTCCAAAAATTCAGATCGCAATTGATCGAAGCTCGTTACCCGCTCGGGGGTTTTTGGGGTCGCTGAACACGAATATGATGTCTGCGATGACCTTCGGAGTACCTAGGGACCAGGGCAGGTTAAATACACTTCATCTCCTGCAACTTTCCATAAATACGGGTCCAGGGCGGGTATGTCTAACTCATCACCTGGAACTTTCCATTAATAAAATAAAATAATATAATAAAAAAATTAAATAATCGATTAAATAAAATAATCGAGTTTTAATTATGGAAATTTTCAGGATATGAGTTAAATATACCCGCCCTGCGACCCAGGTAATCCGAGGATCATCGCCGACATGATATTTGTGTTCAGCGACCCCAAAAACCGCCGATTAACGAGCTTCGATCAATTTCGAGCTGTATTTATGGAACGTTCCAGGATATGAGGTGTATATAACCCGCCCTGGACCCTAGGTACTCCGAGGGTCATCGTAGACATCATATTCGTGCTCAGCGGCCCTAAACCTCCCCTGTAACGAGCTTCGATAAAGTTCGAGCTGAATTTATGGAAAGTTCCAGGAGATGAGTTAGACATAGCCGCCCTGGGCCCTAGGTACTCCGAGGGTCATTTCCGACATCAAATTTGTGTTAAGCGTCCCCAAAAAAAACCCAAGTAACGAGCTTCGATCAATTTCGAGTTGAACTAATGGAAAGTTCCAGGAGATGAGTTAGACATACCCGCCCTGGTACTCCGGCGGTCATCGCAACATCATATTTGTGTTCACCGACCCCAAAACCCTCCGAGTAACGAGCTTCGATCAATTTCGAGCTGTATTTATGGAAAGTTCCAGGAGATGAGGTGTATATAACTCGCCCTGGCCCCAAGGTACTCCGAAGGTCATTGCAGGCATCATATTCGTGTTCAGCGGCCCCAAAAACTACCAGTAACGAGCTTCGATCAATTTCTAGCTGAATTAATGTAAAGTTCCAGGAGATGAGTGCGACATTCCCACCTTGGGCCCTAGGAACTCCGAGGGTCATCGCCGACATCATATTCGTGTTCAGCGACCCGAAAAGCCCCCGAGTAACGATCTTCGATCAATTTCGAGCTGAATTAATGGAAAGTTCAAGGAGATGAGGTGTCTTAAACCCGCCCTGGCCCCTAGGTACTCCAGAAGGTTTTTGCCGACAAATGGCTATGTTCACAAACTTTCCTGACGGCTTCCTGAATCGAATGCAAAAAACCGCATCTCGATCCATCTTACTCTGCCAATTTGCTTAGGTTTGGCCTGTTTTTGTGCTTTATTTCCTCGCCTATACGGGGTACTCGATAATAAAAATTGAAAACTCGAAATAAGTTCTTATTCATACCACTTTCCGATTCCAAACATCTCGTCTTCTCAAAAATAAAACATACAGATTCATATTTATATAAATGATATAAATCGATATGTAAAACAAATCAAATAAATAGAATTGTCTTGCGTCTTTCGTATTGCTTATATTTGTCTTCAAGAGATGCAATCACAACCATACAAGACAATTTACCTCATTTTTTCAAATTTTTGTTTTCTCAAAAGGAAAACACATTCAAATGAACAAACAAACAAAATTTGTTATATGAGAAAAGCTCCAAGAATAATGTAACTTTGTGTCATAATGATACTTTTGTAGATTCAAGGCACGTTTTCGTACATTTTTTTGTTTGTTTTTCTCGTATTTTGTACATGAAAAACAAAAATATCCAAAAAATACGAGAAAAACAAACAAAAAAAGCGAGGCTACAAAAAAACAAGCACACAAAAGATTTTGGAATGGTTATATTTTTGTGGAGGTCTTGTAGTCTCAAAAGAAAGGAAAATCGGAATGTATATATATTGAAAATATGTTGCATTGCTGCTTGTGGCATTTATCATATTTTTTGAATGGTTTTGTATGAATATATGAAAAAAACTTACCGTATAATCTAAGTGTCCCTTCAGACCGGCCTAACGAATTTGTACTAACACAATGATATGTTCCTACCTCTGATTGTGAAAATGATCTAACTGTTAATCTCATTATTCCACGATATCCGGAACGTTGTTCTGTAATACCATATTTTGGGCTGAAAAAAAATACGAAAACGATTGTTTTAAAAAAATTGTTAAAAACCCAAATTAAATACAAAAGCACACAATTAATTAAATAAACGAAACCCTTCTTTTCTCATAATAAATAAATCTAACATTTTTTTCCAACATCATTGACACATTTTTTATCCAAATAATCTTGGTACATCAATCACATTTTCTTTGTATTTTCATTTAATTCAATTCAAACAAACTCAATTTGTTGGAAGCAATAAATTAAAACGCTATAACAATAATATTTATTAAGAAACCAAACCCTCAAAAACTTTAAGCAGTATTACCCATATAATTTTAAATGAATTCTTATCCATTAAATTTCCTATAAACGTCGGTATGGCGCAAACAGACTTTTTCATCTACATTTCCCTGTTCTCTACTAATTAAGTGCGTACAAAATTAATATAAAACGAGATAAAATAAAAAATTACGGAAATAAATTACGAATTGTGTGTATCTTGTAACAAAATTTTACAAACAGTCATGAACCAGGATAGAAATTTTAAAGGTAGATGAAAGTAAAGAATAAAAATCACTTTATTAGCACAAGCGGTTGTGAGGGAGCTTGTGATTTAAATTCCTCTTTGTTAGGAATTTTTGCTATTACGAATTTTTTTTGTCTGTATCACATTCCAGAGAAATGATTGTTTTACGAAATAAATTCAGTTTAAAAATAATTATGTAATACTGTACAAGATCAGAATAATAATCAGTTTTTTAACATAAATCATTTTTCCAAAATTTAAACTAAAATGCACAGAAAGTATTCATTTTACTTTTAAATCAAGAAGTAGGCAACTATATTAAATTGGAAAAGAAAACAGAAAAAGATGGAGACAAAAAAAATAAGAAGAAAAGAGGAAAAGACGCAATTAAGAAAAAAAGGAGAAAAGAAAAGAGAAGAAAAAAATAGATTTCACTGATAAATAAAATCGCCATTTTCTTGTTTACTAATAGTTTTTATCCACGACTACTAAAGAATTTGATTAATAGTACATTATTTAATTAGGAGCTAAAGTGATACTTTTTGTGTTGAGTCTATAGTTTGACGGCCGACCGCAGGGAGGCCGACAATTATAGACGAAACACAAAAAGTCACTTTAGCTCCGAATTAAATCCACTATTTTTTCGGCAAACGTTTAAATTTTTTATAGATATGAAATTAATACATCAAACTTTTTATAAATATGAATTTGTGTCGTCATAATTACTTCCAAAAAAGAGAAAAAAACATTTAAATTTGTATGAATAAAATTTTTTTATCGAAGCAGCCTTTTCAAAATTTCATAATATGAGAATCAACTTATTTTATGTTGTCGTGGTTATACAATATGTTTGAAAAAATAACAAACTAACAAATAACAAATGCTACTTTACAGCCTCCGTAATATAAAATAAAAATGGCGTTACTTTTGCTGTCGCTAGACATTACTTTTGCTGTCAGGCTAAAAAGTCAGACTTTACCTAACTCCCTAGCGGCAGTAAAGTTAAACTTTACAGCCGTTTGCCAAAAAAATTCTTTAACAGCTCTATAGTTTATTAAATATTCCCCTAACAAATTAAACAACAAACTTGTTTTGTTTTTCGCTATCTTTGATGTTTTTATTTCAATATGGCGATACAAATTTTGCATGAAAACTGGAAATTAAACGAAATATTTTACAGTCGTGGATAAAATAGCATCTTGTATTCGCTTAGGATGATGACAATTCTTCACTCGGATAATTCCCTCCACTCGCTACGCTCGTTTCGGGAAACTTTATCCTCGTGAAGAATTGCCTTCATTCTAAGCTCATACAAGAATCTACTATTATTTACTATATACGTATTTCGAAAGCTATGCTTTCATCGATTATATATAGTAAATAAAAACTATTAGTTAACAAGAAATTGGCGATTTTATTTTAATTTATCAGTGAAATTCATTATAATACTTGTTAAGTTTGAACAAACAAAATTATTAAAATGTGAAGAAAATAATAGGAATAAAAGCAACACAAAAAAAGAAGAAAAAGGTAAGAGCAAAAATGAAGAGAACAAAAGATTTAAAAATTAAAAAGAATCCGTTTTCATCTTAATTAGAACAAAGAAGATTATAAACAAGTAAGTGATCGGTTTTTGATTATTTTTTTGTTTTAGAAGTACAAAAAATGGACTTCAACTGAGTTCTTCAAAACAAAACAAAAAATCGACCAGCATCTCACTAAATAATACAGTAAAAACACAAAACATAAAAAAAGTTGCTCAGAACCACAACAATAATTTTTTTCACTTAACATAAATTTCTGTGTTGGAGTTGTTGGTTTTTTTTACATATCGTAACAGCAAAAACGAAAACCAGGTAGATTTTTTCCCTGTTAACTTCTTGTGGGTTGTGGTTATTATGGTTTACAGATTATGCATTAAAACAAACAAAATTTTGTTTTTAATTTTTATTTTTATATTAAAAGAGGATTAAAATTATAAAACTGAGCAAACAAAGTTTGAAACGTTTTTTGTTTTATCAACAGATTATAAGTATAAGGCGTAGCGAGGATTACTTTTGAAACTGTAAACGAGTTTGAAGATTGTTTTGGGAGAATTATCCTTTTGCCGACTTAGTGAGTGAATTGAAATGCTTGAGCATAGATTATAGTAACAACAGTTTCAGTTTAACTAAAAAAAACTGTTAAACTGAAAAGATTAAAAGCAATCGTGTTTCATTGCTCTTTTGAGCATTGAGAAAGATTAAAGTAAGAAATAAAAATAATTTCCCAATTCTCGCATGTTCTATATTTATTTTCTAGTTTTCTAGTAAACCAATTTTCTAGCTTTCTAATATTCTTACATTCTAGTTTTCTATTTTTCTAGTTTTCTATTCTTCTAATTTTCTAGTTTTCTAATTTTCTAATTTTCTAGTTTTCTATTTTTATAATATTCTAATTTTGTAATTATCTAATTTGCAAATTTTCTATTTTTCTAATTCTCTAATTATATATTTATATATTTTCTATGCTTATTTATTTTCTGATTTTAAACTTTTCTTTTTTTCTAATTTTCTAATTCTCTAATTTTCCGACTTTCTTCTTGTGTAATTTTGTAGTTTTATAAATTGTAAATTTTGAAATTTTCTTTTTTCAAGTTTCTAATCTTTCGATTTTTTATTTTCCTAATTTTTTAATATTCTAATTTCCTAATATCTAGTTTTCCAATTTTTTATTTTTCTAATATGTTAATTTTCTAATTTTTAGTTTTTAATTACCTGAATTAAAAAATTAAAACTTGACAGAAATTAGAAAATTACAAAACCAGAGAAAGAAAATATTAGAAAACAAAAAAATCAGAAAAGGAATCAACTGGAAAACTAGGCAGAAAGAATATTACAAAATTTGCCAAAAAAAGATTTAAAAAATTAAAATATTAGAAAAATAATAAGAAAATAAGAAAATAAGAAATTAAGAAAATTAAAAAATTAAAAAACTAGAAATTTAGAAAATTTAGAGAAGGCGAGAAATCGTCCAAAAATATTGAATTTTAGAAATGAGGTTGGAATTTTCAATATTTAGCTATTAGAATTTGTTGGTATCATTTAAAAATGTCTGCATTTTGTTACTTTTTTTAACCCTCTCTTACCTTGAGCATTTTCTTTTAGAAAAATAAGAGCAAAAATTTCAAAATTGATTTTCATTTATAAAAAATCGATTTTATACTTTTTAGTTTTTGCTTCAGATCCATTTCAATGTACGTACCAGGGTCAAAAGGAGCAATTGTTTTATTTTCATCACCCTGCATCTTAAGATAGGGTTAAAAAATCTAAAGGCGCAGAAATTTTTTTTCTATTGATTTAAACAAATTTAAATACCTAAGATACCTCAATTCCATAACCTTAACGATTTCACGCATTTTTCAGCAAAAAAAGGAAAATATTAGAAAATTAAAAATCTAGAATATTAGAATTTAGAAAATTAGAAAACTGAAAAATTATCGGAAATAGAAATATAAGAAAGTTAGTAACATGAAAATGGGCAAGTTAGAATAGTAGAACAAAAACAATAAAAAAATTAGAAAATTGGAAAATGTGCAAAGCAGAAAATTGAAAAATTAGAGAATAAGAAAAATAGAAAACTGGCAAAAATAGCAAATTATAAAAAAAAGAGCTATTATAAAATTAGAAAACTAGATAAGAAGTTAATTGGAAAATTTGAAATTTAGAAAATTAGAAAGTTAGTAAATAGTTTTAAGTGAATCAGAACTCTGTTTTTTTATTTGCTTATTTTTTAATTCGCTATTTTTCTAATTTCTAGATTTCAAGTTTTCTAATTAACTCCTTATCTAATTTTTAAATATCTCCATTTCCTGATTTTCTGGTTTTCTGTTTTTCTTATTGTCTAATTTTTTAATTTTCTGATTTGATAATTTTCCAATTGTCTCATTGTCTAGTTTTCAAGATTTTTAATTGTCTAACGTAGAACATTAACTACTTTTCATATATGCAAATTTTCTACTTTTCTCTTGTTAACATAATATCAAGATTTATATAAAAAAACTAGACAAGTGCATAAGATAAGGAAAATATAAGCAAAGCATAATTCATTTTTTAATGAATTAGGAACTTAGAGTAATAGAAATGTAGAAAGAAAGCAAAGAAGATTATAAGGAGATTAGAAAATGAAAAAACTTAGGAAAATATGAAAATTAGCAAATCAGAAAAAAAATATGAGAACATAAGAAGAGAAGAAAGTTTGAAAATAAGAAAATTAGAAAATTAGAAAAATAGAAACTTAGAAAATTGCAAGATTAGAAAATTGCAAGATCGGAAAATTAGAAAATAAGAAAATTAAACAAATAGCAAATTAGAAAAGTTACAAATCAGATAATTTTAAAATTGGGAGGTACGGAAATTAGAAAACTGGAAAAACAGCTTTTCAGAAAATAAAGATATTACCAATTTAGACAAGTATGTGTTTGAAATATATAATATTCATATTTTTCAAACACATACTTGTCTAAATTGGGAATATCTCTATTTTCTGAAATACTAATCTACCAGTTTTATATTTTCCTTATCTCCCAATTTTCCAATTATTTGAGTTGCAAATTTTTTAATATGCTATTTGTTTAATTTTCTTATTTTCTAATTTTCTAATTTTCTAATTTTCTTATTTTCTAATTTTCTAATTTGCTAATTTTCTAATTTTTTCATTTTCTCATTTCCTAATTTTCTAATTTTTTAAGTTTTTAATTTTCTAATTTTAATCTACTAATTCTAATTCCGAATAAATTTTTAGTGAATTTCAAACTGAGAAAGAAATAAAAAAATTCTAAAATACTAAAATCAAAAAAGTAGACAATTAATTAGAAAGCTAGAAAATTAGAACATTAGAAAATTTGAAAATTTGAAATTTAGCTATTTGAATTTCAATATTACAAAATTAAATCAAAAACTAGAGAACAAAAAAATTAAACAATCAGCAAATTAGACAACAGAAAAACAACTAGTCAAGTGGAACTTAGGAACTTAGAGAATTAGATATATAGCAAGGAAGCAAGGAAGAGTTTAAGTAAATCAGAAAATTACAAAAATTAGAAAAATAAAAATTAGAATATTAAAAATTAGAAAAACGGAAAATTTGAATATTAGAATATTAGAAAAATTAAACAAATTGCATATTAGAAAATCTTCAAATCAGATAATTAGAAAATTGGGAGATAAGATAAATAAAAAACTGGAAAATTGGTTTTTCAAAAAATAGAGATATTGCCAATTTAGATTGTATGTATTTGGAAAGTATAATTTTCATATTTTCCAAGCACTTGTCTAAATTGGCAATATCTCTATTTTCTCAAACGCTATTTTTCCTGTTTTCTATTTTTCTTATCTCCCAATTTTCCAATTATCTGAGTTGCAAATTTTCTAATTTGCTATTTTTTTAATTTTCTACTATTCTTATTTTTTAATTTTCTAATTTTAATTTTTTTATTCTAGTTCCGAATCTAATTTTATTCTAAGTGAATTAAAAATTTAGAAAGAAATTAAATATAAAAAAACAAAAAAACCAGGCCATTAATTAGAAAGCTAGAAAATTAGAATATTATAAAATTGGAAAATTTTTAAATTGTTTAAAATTAGAGAAATAGAAATTAAATAATTACCAAATTAGACAACAGAAAAACAAACAAGTTAAAATGGAAATTAAAAATTCCATAATCTTGAAAACAAGTAAACCAACAAATGAGAGAGTTAGGGTAAAAAACTTTAAAAATTTGCAAATGAAAAAATTAGAAAAGTAGAAAAATAGCAAATCAGAAAGCTGGAAAATTGTCAAATAAGAAAAATAAAAACTGAGAAAATAGCAAATCAGAAAACAGAAATATTAGAAAATTGGACAAGATTGTAATTAGAAAATATTAAAAATTATTCATTTCAATTTTTAGAGAATTGAAAACATTGAAAATTAAAAAACAAACAGCTAGAAATTAGAAAATTAGAAGGTTAGCAAAGTAGAACAAAGGCAATTTTAAAATTAGAATACAAGAAAAACTAAAAATACTTTAGAAAGCTAGAAGTTAAGAAAACTGAAAATTACAAAGCTACAAAATTAGAAATCTAGATATTAGAAATTTAAAAAATCTAAAAAATTTGGAAATTAGAAAAACTTAAAACAAAAAAATTTGAAAGTTAGAAAATAAGTAAAATAAAAAGTTATAAAGTTGGGAAATCAAAATATTAGAATATAAATTAAAAAATTAGAAAATTTGGAATTTAAAAAAATAGAAAATAAAAAGTCAGAAACTTAGAAACTTAGAAAATTAGAAAGTTAGACAATTGGAAAATTAGAAAATTAGAAAATTATTAAAAAGAAAATTACAAAATTCTCGTATCAGAAAATTGGAAAATTATCATATAAGAAAAATAGGAAAAATAGCCAATCAGGGAAAGATATATTAGAAAATTGGACAAGATTGTAATTGGAAAATACGGAAATTAAACAATTTAGTTTTTAGAAACTTAAAAGCCTAGAAGCATACAATTAGAAAATTAGAGCATACGAAAATTAGTAAAGCTCAGGAAGGAAGCTCAAGGAAAGCTCAAGGAAATTTAAAAAATTGAAAAATTACAAAACTAGAATATTAGAAATCTAAAAATAAGAAAATCATTAGAAAATTGGAAAATTAGAATAAAAGAAAACTAGAAAAATAAAAAATCAGATAATTAGAAAAATAGTAGATAAAAAAATTAGAAAATTAGGAATTTAGAAAATCAGAGAATAAGAAAATAAGAAAATTAGACATTTATATTTCTAGCAAACAGATAATTAGAAAATTATAAATTAGAAAATAGAAAATTTAATAGTAGATAGTTAGAAACATCTAGTTTCCTAATTTTTTTGTTGGTTTCGTGAACAATTTAAGTTAGTTTTTGCAGTAATCTTCTGGTTCATTAACACGTTTAATTGATTAATGCTGGTCATTTTGAAGTTTTATAAGAAATTACATCGAATACATCGAATATCGATATATCGAATTTAAACCATAGACTAAAACAAAAGATCAATGCTAACAACCTCAAAATCGGAATAATGACTGACCATATAATTATACTCTCCATTATAAATCAAAGCGATAACTTAATTACAAAAACCCTTATCGTTAAAATTATTTCATTACTGTATATTAATTAACTTAAATAAAAAAAAACTTAATTGAAATGAAAACCAAACAATAAATTTAATTAAAAATTCACTCAACATATTCTATTAACTTAAAACGATTTTTTCTGTTCCTCATCGACTTTTCTGTTCCTCATATGGATAAAGTTTTATAGTTATTAATCAAACATAATAAAAAAAATTTATGGTAAAACTGTAAATTACATTGGACCCTTTTTTTGTCAATTAAGAAATAGTAAAAACGTTTTTAATGACTTTTTTAGTTTGGATTAATATTAAAATAAACAAAAAGCAAAATGAGATATTTTTTTAGAACTTAAAATTCATATTCATAATTAGGATAGTAATTATGGTAATTAAAATAAATGATAAGTTGTTTTTAGTTTATGACTTACCCATCTAATAACATTTCAGGTCTAGGTTGACCGGCTTCTAAATTACCCGCACCAGCAAATCCATTAGGTGGCATACGACCACCTTTTAACCAATATGATACAGGTACTGGTGATGCTTCTACATGACATTCAAGTTGAACATCTGAACCTAAAGGTGCACCTAATAATTGACTTGGAGCTCGAACTGATGGTGAAACTGGAAAAAAAATTACATCGTCACAAATTTTTTTAAGATAGATTAAAATTTTTATTGTAAATTAAATTGAAATAATATTAGAAAGTTTTTATGATATCTCTTTGTTCAAAAACTTGTCGGTTAAGTGCCAGAGTTATGCTTGGATTGTGCTCAAAAAAAGTGTAAAAATATTGTTTATGCCAAAATTAAACTAATATTAAATGCTTTCTGTTCATTGGGTTTTTGAATGTGGTCACCCTAAAATCAAACTAATTAAAATAAACTGAGAAAGAAATATTGAATTAGTACAAAAAATTCTCTCATCTCTCTCTTTTTATAAAATGAATTTCTTTTTTAAGTTCCACTTTTGTAATTGTACGCAACAGTCGTATTTTGTAAGTTATAATGTATTTCAATGTGGTTTTTCAATAAATAATTAAAATAAAATTATTCATCATCAGTGGTTTCAATCTATGTGAAATAAAATAAGTAGAAACTAAAAATACAGTCCTAAATATTATTTTGAAGGAAACATTTTGGTCTCATCGAGCAGGATGAAATGAATAATTTTTGATTTTAAAAAACCACGCTATATGTTCAGGAATCCAACACAATTGATATCCAATAAATTCAATATAAAACGAAACAAATATTGTTTTGTTGGAACTATTTTCATCAAATTATTTGGAAATAACAATTTCCATCATCTTTATATTTATCTACGGAAATATATATCTCATGCAAGAGGAGTTTATGTGATAATCAATTTCATCGCCATTTTGAGTTAATAATTGCATCATTCATCAGCATCGAAAAAACATCGCAGTTCATCATATATTTTATGTTACAATACACTTGAAGTAATTTATTTACCATCAATTTCATCATTTATCAACATTTTGTGCTGTTCAATAATTTTATTCAGCACTTTTTCAACAATTGCAGTTTTCAAGGAATTGTAAGGTTTACATCGAGATTTATCGCAATTGTGTAGTTTGAAATTGTAAGGTTCGTAATTATTTTTAATTTTGTTTCTTCAAGTTTAAATGTCAAACATTTTATTTTGATGAACAGTTTATAATATTTAATTAAAATTGCAAGATTTTGTGATTATTTAAACTATAATAAAAAGTTATGTACAACATAATCAACGTCAGGTGACAAAATAGTATATTTTAAATTATTTTTATTATATTTAATACATTTAATTATTAAGTACATAACTAATTTAACTAATAAGATAATTCAGCTGGTGTAAATTTGTTTAGTAAGGAAAATTTATAGATTCATTTCATTAAATTGATTTACTGTTCTTAGTATTAAAACAAGAAGTATTAAATAGAAATCAATTCAAATGGGTAAGAAAGATATTCCATTTTATCAGAGAACAATCGACGGGATTAAAACCCGCGTCACACATTTTCAAAATCAATTAGATGAAAATATAGAATTCACGTTAGGTGAATTAAAATCAATGTTAAGTCGATTGAAAATGTTATATGCTAAATTTGATGATGCTCAAACGGAGTATGAGATTCTCGATCCGACTGCGCAAATAGATGTTCGTTTTGAATTTGATGATAACTATGGTGCAGTAGAATCAAAGTTAATCACGTTAATTGATGCCGCTGAAAGTAAGCCGCTTTCAAGTGCTCTCCCTAATACGTTTGCGATCGGTACTTCACTCGCTATTCCACTACCCGAAATGAAAATTCCAGAATTTGACGGAGAATTTTTATCGTGGAACAATTTTCGGGATATATACCGTGAGCTTATCCATGACAACAAAAATTTAAATAGTATTGTAAAATTTCATTACTTAAAAATGTCTCTATCAAAAGGTACCGCTTTCCATTTTATTGAAAATTTATCAGCAACCTCGGAAAATTACGAACAAGTATGGTCGTCCATTTTCAAATTTTATGAAAACGAGACTCGGCTTAAATTTTTGAACATGAAACAAATGTATTATCTAAAACCAGTGGCTCAACCTAACGATGCAAAATCATTGCAAATATTTATTAATAACTTTTGGAAATATTACAATTCTCTTAAAGCGCTTGGAATTCCGGTTGAACATTGGGATCTATATTTGGTCTATCATATCTGTGAAATAGTTGATCCAATATCGCGGGAACAAATTGAAAAAAGGAAACCAACAGATAAGCTCATGACCATCGCTGAAGTAATGAATATACTATCTCAACGAGCACGACTTTTGGAATCTATGTCCAAAGTCGATGAATTAGTCACAAGTGCTCGGTCGAAATCTATCCTATCTTCGTCTACAAATAATTCAAAACGGGTTTCTGAAAAAACAAGTCAGTCGTTTGTCACAAGTGAGACAACAATTACTTGTTTCTATTGTAAATCGAATCATTCGATTTTTAAGTGCAAAACTTTTGAAAAATTATCAATTTCCCATCGATATGATTGGGTATTGAAAGAAAATTTATGTAGGAATTGCTTTTATAAACACCCAACAAATAATTGTAAAATGAAGGGATGTAGAATATGCCAAAGAAAGCATCATACTTTGTTGCATAGAAACAAAGCAGATTGGGATACCCCTCAATCTAGTAATTCTACAGCTCAATCACATGATTCGACAAATTTACAGTTAAATTCAAATAATCCATCATCGGCAGGTGTTAGTAGTACGAATAATAATAATAATTCAAAAACAAGTACAACCGAATCTAAAAATTGTTCAAATTCTTCTCAAAGTTCAGGATCTAGAGATGGGCAACAAGCAATTCTCAGTACGCCCACTTCATCAAATTGTTTTGCAATGCAACTTGAAAATTCTATTAATCCTGAACTCGAAATACAAACAGGAACAATGTCTTGTTTACATACAACAAATCAAATTTTATTGGCAACAGCAATTATTTGGGTAAAAGGCCCTACAGGTATTCGTCAACAGTGCCGGGTCCTGCTGGATTCCGGCTCTCAATCAAACTTTATTACAGAGAATTTATGTCAGCTAGTAAGGGCCAATAAAAAATCAATTTATTTGCCTGTTACGGGAATCAATGAACGCGTCACTCATATTAAGCATCAGGTCAATTTAACAATTCAATCTCGTGTAACAGCCTTTGAATAAAATTTAAATTTTTTGGTACTTCCTAAAATCACTAGTGATCTTCCGTTGCAACCTGTAAATTTTGATCTGAGATCTTTGCCAAAACAATTTATTTTGGGTGATCCACAATTCCATGTTCCACAAGCAATTGATTTGCTTCTTGGTGCAGAGATTTATTTCAATCTTATAATTGGTGAAATCGTCGTCATAGTTGATGAGTTGCCCCCATTTCAAAATACCCTTTTTGGACATGTTGTTTGTGGCAAAGTAAAAAATTCGTGTAAAACACCTTCAATATCATTACATTGCTGCGACGTAGATTCTTTAAAGCAAGATATACAAAAATTCTGGCAAATTGAAGAGGTCAATGTAAATAGTTATTCAATTGAAGAAAAATTAGCTGAAGAGCATTATAATAGCAACGTTGAACGTGAATCAAATGGGAGATACTGTGTAGCTCTACCAGTTAAAAACAATATAAACCAACTTGGAGAGTCGTACCAAAATACCTTAAAACAATTTTATTATTTGGAAAAAAAATTGGATCGGGATGCTAATTTAAAACGTCTCTATACAGATTTTATGGATGAATATATTTCGTTAAACCATATGGAGCTCGTTGATCCTACAAAATCTATTACCGATGATTCATATTTCATGCCACATCATGGTGTTTATCGAGAGAGCAGTTCCACTACAAAGTTAAGAGTGGTTTTTAATGCGTCGTCCAAGACATCAACCGGAATCTCTCTCAACGACTGTTTGCTAGTAGGACCAACGATCCAACAAGATCTTTTGTATATTTTAATTCGGTTTCGTAAATTTCTAATAGCATTAACGGCAGATATAGCGAAAATGTATCGCCAAATTAATGTGCGTGAATCCGACCGATCTTTTCAAAAAATCCTTTGGCGAAAATCGCAAGATGACCCAGTGTCCACTTATCAACTGAAAACTGTAACCTACGGTACAGCAAGTGCCCCGTTCTTAGCGATCAGAACACTTAAACAGCTGGCACTGGATGAATGTAAAAGCTTTCCTCTTGAGTCAGAGCGTTTATTAAAAGATTTTTATGTTGACGATTTTCTGAGCGGTGCCAACAACTACGAAGAAGCCCTTCAAATCAAACAAAATCTAATTTCTTTGCTGGCGAAAGGGGGGTTTGAGCTTAGAAAATGGGCCTCAAATTGTAAAAATGTTATTCCCAATAACGAAAATTCTACTCCCAATGTTGTGTCTACATTAGGAGTTATTTGGGATTCTAACTCCGACTCTATGCAAATTTTGTTAAATAAATCAAAGTCATCCACGATAATTATTACCAAACGAACGGTCTTATCTCAAATAGCTCAGCTTTTTGATCCTTTAGGTTTGTGCGCCCCTGTAGTGTTTACGGCTAAACGATTTATGCAGAAATTATGGTCTTTGCCTCAACTAAAATGGGACGATCCCCTAGAAGATGATCTACGTTTAGAATGGTCTACCTTTTTAACAGAATTAGAAAACTTAAATTGCATTGAAGTACCAAGATGTATAAGTCCATTTGAAAATCCAAAGGCAATCGAACTCCATGGATTTGGAGATGCCTCCGAAAAAGGTTTTGGCTGTTGTATTTTCATACGAACAATTAGTGATAACGGTACTATCAATTGTCAATTATTATGTGCCAAATCTAAAGTGGCACCGCTGAAAAAACAGACGATTCCACGACTTGAGTTGTGTGCGTCGGTTCTTTTAGCTCAGCTCTATACTAAAGTCCAGATTGCCATGGAAATTCCATTCAACAAAGTTACTCTATGGTCCGATTCGGAAGTAACACTTTGCCGAATTCAATCCTTGCCATCAAAATTTGCAACCTTTGTGGCTCATCGAGTGTCTAACATCCAAGACTTGACTGATCCTAACATGTGGAAATATATTCCCACTAAGCTTAATCCTGCGGACGTGGTTTCAAGGGGATTAATGCCATTCGCATTACCGACACACGAGTTATGGTGGAGTGGACCGTCATTTTTATCCGAACCAGAAGAACATTGGAATTTCATTCAAACAAATACCATCATTGATGATCCCGAATTATGCAACTTAAATGTAATGTTAGAAATAAATGAGTCTATTGAGAATGATCTCATTTTGTTGTACTCCAATTACAATAAACTGTTACGCATCTCAGCTCTTTGCATACGTTTTGCTCATAATACTAAGTTGCAACAGGAAAATCGAAAAACCGGTGAAATATCAGCCGATGAAATCGATTTGGCCCTTAAAGGGATTGTCAAATATATACAGAGAACAAATTTTTCATCTGAAATCGAAAATCTAAGCAAGGGAAAACGTATATCACAGAAAAGTTCTATTAAAAATCTGAACCCTTTCTTAGATTGTTCTGGCATACTACGCGTTGGTGGCCGGCTGATTAACTCTAATCTTCCTTTTAATCAAATACATCCTATGCTTTTGTCCTCATCTCATTATTTCACAAAACTTTTAATTAGACACGAGCATGGCCGAAATTTGCACGCTGGACCTCAAGCCCTACTTAGTCACCTGAGGCAAAACTTTTGGATCATCGGTGGTCGCAGTTTATGTAAAAAACTAGTTCATGAATGTCTCATATGTTTTAGATCAAAACCGACATCTATCGATCAGCAAATGGGACAATTACCCGCTGAGAGAGTAAAATCTTATCGAGCATTTGAAAATATAGGCATAGACTTCTGCGGCCCCTTCCAAGTCAAGTATAAAATTCGAACTAATGAGACTTCTAAAGCATATATCGCTGTATTTATATGCTTCTCCACCAAAGCAACACATTTAGAGGTCGTATCTGATCTTTCTACAAGTGCATTTTTAGCTGCTTTTAGGAGATTCATATCGCGTCGTGGTCGATGCTCTATCGTATGGAGTGATAACGCTACAAATTTTGTGGGCGCACGGGGCGAATTGCTTGAACTACAAAAAATGTTTAATTCAGAACTTCATAAAATTGAAGTTTTCAAATTTTTTGCTGAAGAAGGTATTAAGTGGAAAACTATTCCACCAAGATCCCCACATTTCGGCGGGTTGTGGGAGGCCGCCGTAAAAAGCTCAAAATATCATTTGAAGCGATGTCTTGGGAATTATACTTGCACCGTCGAAGAATTGACAACTTTAGTCGTTCAAATTGAATGTTGTTTGAACTCTAGACCGTTAACCCCTATATCAAACGATCCCTCAGATTTAGCAGTACTAACACCTGGCCATTTTTTAGTAGCAGGTCCTATTAATGCAATTCCGGAACCATCGCTATTGCATCTCGATTTTAATCGTTTATCAAGGTTTCAAAGATTGCAACATATTTTGCAACAATTCTGGCGACGATGGTCCGAAGAATATTTATCGGAATTGCAATCTAGACAAAAATGGACCACGGTTAAGTCCAATGTGGAACCCGGAATGTTAGTTCTTTTAAAAGAAGACAATATCCCACCTATGAAATGGGTTATGGGACGTATATTAGAAATACATCCTGGCGCAGACAAATTAGTAAGAGTTATTACCGTTAAAACTCAATTTGGAGTATTTAAAAGAGCGATTGCAAAAATCTGCGTACTTCCGATTGAACAATCATCAACAATAAATAATATTGAATTTTAATCTCTAGTTTTTTTTTGAAAATATATATTTTTGTCTTAATGAATACTTGATGATCTTAAATGGTTCTGATCATTGATTTCTATTTAATTACTTCAAATATTTTAAATAACGTAATTTAAATAGACAGAAATGCCTTTTGTCTAAAATTATTTGAGATAAAATTTAAATTAAATTTAATTTTAATGTCTTTTCTTTTTGGGTTTTACAAAAAAAAAAACCAAAAAAGAAAGCGTGTAAAAATTATATTGTATAATAATAATTAACTAATTTTGAAATCTATATATTTCAAGGTGGCCGGTATGTTTATGCCAAAATTAAACTAATATTAAATGCTTTCTGTTCATTGGGTTTTTGAATGTGGTCACCCTAAAATCAAACTAATTAAAATAAACTGAGAAAGAAATATTGAATTAGTACAAAAAATTCTCTCATCTCTCTCTTTTTATAAAATGAATTTCTTTTTTAAGTTCCACTTTTGTAATTGTACGCAACAGTCGTATTTTGTAAGTTATAATGTATTTCAATGTGGTTTTTCAATAAATAATTAAAATAAAATTATTCATCATCAGTGGTTTCAATCTATGTGAAATAAAATAAGTAGAAACTAAAAATACAGTCCTAAATATTATTTTGAAGGAAACAAATATAAACGAAAGATTAGCTGGAATGCACTTTACCTGCACTTATTGATTTAATATTGTAACCTAGACAAACAAAGGTCATATAAGTTATTACAAAATAATGGATGAGAAAATTGTTTTGATACAGTTAAAGCCTTCAACTTGCAATTTACTATCGTTATAATTCACTTTTTATTTTTTTATCCTTTTGAACTCATTAATTTAATCTCTTTTCACCATATCTGCACCATTCTCGTTTTTTTATGTTCATAAACGTTTCACCTTTTTTATATTAAAAACATTTAAATAAATTATACTTACAATGTACACTCAGTGAAACTCTTTTACTAACAGCAGGTGGAACATCATTTGATGCAATACATAAATAAGCGCCCATCTGACGTCTTTCTAATCGTGGCAATCGCAGTAAAGTTCCATTATATGATTCAACTGAAAAAAAAAATAAAATAAAATACAAATACGTTTTTTTTTTGCATGACACAATTTTTATTTAGTTTTTGTTTTAAGTCATCCTGGGATAGCAAATTTGCAATTTAATTTATCATTTTCTTCTATGTGAAAAGACATTATGAGAAAAATGAACTCTGACAAAATGGATTTTATTAATGATGATGTCTGTAGGAAATTATATACGATTTTTTTATTCTACGTGACATATTAATTTATCGTTTATGTTCAAATAAATTAATTTAATCGTTATAATATGTAAATTAATTTTTTATAAGTTAAAAAAGAGGTTTGCCCTCCACAAAGTAGATCAACGAGCCGTTAACACATTCGTTTTTCATTGTTTTTTTTTTAAATAAAGAATATTGCTGCATAGGAATTATAATAGGTCTTACAACCAACATTCGTTTTAGGGTACAGAGCGAGAACAAAAACTGATCGGTCCATGTGTCCACAGTAGTGTTTGTTTTCCATATAAATCTAACGAACTTATCTATTAAATGTATATTTTCTTCATCCATCATTCAAAGCAAAATAAAATTTTCACAATCACTTTTCATAACAAACATCAAATTTTCATAAAAACAAATAATATTTGACATTAATGAAATTAAATTCTTGCATTAATTTCATTATGTTGACTATAGTGCTGCATACATATTTTCATTTTAATTAAATGGATTTGTTTCAATTAACATTGTGCAACGAAAGACAGAAAACAGTAAATAATCTACTCTTGTAAAATGTAAAAGTTTAAACATAAAATTTTATAGGTTTTCCACGTCTTTGGTATACAAACAATTAATTAAACAAATTAAAAACAAACATTGAAAATAATGTAAGCTTGTGTTTCGAAAGTTTAAATTTTTTTTTTGGTAAATTTTAAGATTAGCAATACTGACAGTGGATTAAGAATAAGTAACTCTAATTTTAGTAGAACTTTAAAAATTGAGAAGGACAAAACGCGTGCTGAGTGACCTAGTAGTAGTACACTGGACTTAGAACTTGAAAAAGTTGGGTTCGCATCCTATCTAGGTCAAAGATTTTTAAGCAAAACATTAAGAACTTTCAACACAGCAGTTTTCCAATTAACCGATAGTCAACTAGTACAGATTTCTAGTGAAACAGAATCAAAAAAGTGAAAGAATTAAAATTAATACAGGTGAAAGATAATTATTTACATCTGACGTGGGTACAGGAGTAGTTAAACTAAAGACCAAGTACTTTGAGTTCATGTTCACCTACCCAAGTGTCTTCCGAAAGGCCGAAATATGTGCTATCAAAAATTGGACAGGCATCAGCTTAGAAAGAAAAACTAAGAATATGAGGGTTTCCATCTTGTCGGGCAACCAAGCAGTAGGTAATGCTTTAAGCTAATAAATAATCACATACAAGACTGTTGGAGACTGTGTGAGCAAGCCTACCAAGCATAACAAAGTTACAATGTACTGGATACCAAGTCATGCGGATAACGTAGATAATGATGAAATCAACAAATGGACAAAACGAGGTGCTTTTTAACATATTTTGTCGGCCGGAGCATTTCTGTGAATTGGGGACAAAAGCCATAAACGAAAGAACGAGGAAAGTAATTATGACATGGAAAACCTAGAAAACACTGAGGGTTAAAGGCAGTCTGTGGAGTTTATTGGACCATTTAATCAAACGAGAATAGTAACGTTCTGTTAGAGTAAACTAAGAAAACAATTGTAAGCTAAGAAAACAATTTAAGAACATTGGGGTAGAGCCAAGGAAAGAATGTAGATTGTGTCTCTTGGAAGAAGATACCACATCCCACTTTCTTATATATTGTGAAACCTTGATCTACACAAGAAGGTTGCACCTAGGGGAATATAATATTGCCAGGTATAACCATCATAAACTTAACCCTTCTGAAATTCCTAAGGGAAGTTGGATTGGAGGTAACTAGGTATTCACCAGGGAGTAGTAGGGTCGTGATACAAAAGATTATTTTAGTCACAGTACAATATATCACCACCAAATTTAATATACTCGTCCAAATTAAATCTACTTGTTGACAGCGTACGTTCCTATATTGCAACATATATGGAACTAAAACGCAAATTGGCAGAATTCTTTCGTATTTTGAAAGCTAAACAAATTTTTGCTTCCCTCTAGTCACTGTTAGAATTGGTTGTATTGCCGTGTTGCAGTTACAAGGTGCTGTCATGAGATTGATCTGAAATTATTTAATTCCTTGTTTCTCAAACAGGATTAAAGCATGATGGTTGTTCGAACAAAGCACTCTCTCCTTAGTAACATGCAAAGCAAGAGAAAAACCATAAGCTAACATGCTAGGAAGTAGTATCTGCAGCAACATAGAAACCCAAAAAAATACCCAAATACATCGAAAAATGCAAGTCTGAAACTGGAACTGTTGTAACGCCAGGACTATATCAATTTTGTTCTAAAAATAATGATTTTTATTTTCAATTATAATTTAATTAATTTTCTTAAAGGTCGCAACATTTTTGTATGCCACTGTTGAGTTTTAGTTACGTCACTCAATTTCAACAATAAACGTGTTTGATTTAATGTTTTTTTATACGTTGGAGAAATGTTGATTGTTGGAAGGGGAAACAGAGGAAGAATTTAATACAAAATTGTGAATTTTTATAAGAAATTCGTTCAGTGTATACTTAAAAATCGATTTGATATTATATATTAGTAGAGCTCCCGGGAGTTGAGCATGGGGAACCAAAACCTGTTTTTATAATTGCCATGAAAGGCTACGGCCTTGTATAGTAGACTAGGTTAATATTTGACCTAGTTTTAGTTTCCTGTATTGGAATTAGAATGTAGGTTATTGGTTTATTGTGGTTTGTTGTTGTTGTGTGTGTCCCAAGCCGGTTGCTAAAGGCCTTGGAAGGTCGTCAGGTAAACTAGGTTAGTATTTGACCTAGTTCTGGTTGTCTGTAGTAGTAAAGGACTTTGATCTAGTTATCACCTGTTTTATATTATCATAAATGGCTATGGTCTTATACAGTAGACTAGGTTAGTATTTGACCTTGACCTAGTTATCTACACTGGTAATTTCCGGATTTTAAATGCAGGTTATTGGGTTATTGTTGTTTGTTGTTGCTAAAAGCCTTGGAAGGCCGTCAGATAAAATATTCTGACCTAGTTCAGGTTTAGTAATTGACCTAGTTCTAGTTACCTCTGTTTTTAATTAAAAACTTTTGTGAAATGCATTTTGGATAAGAATATTTTGTAAATGCATGTACGATGAAAAACATCTTTCAAACGACCGGCGATCATAGAAATTAAATTTTAGATCAAGCCAGTCAAGTTTTGCACAAACACACCATTGTATTCTATCAGTCTTAAAAAAATAAAGTATATTATAAATACGCAAACTTTTATCATTAATACAACAACAAGTTTTGTAGGCTCGGATTACAATTGTATCTAAAAAGTCTACTGTCCCTACATGAGGGCGGGTCATACAATATATTTTATTTTGTTAAGACTCGATACCCAGAAACTTAAACTGTTTTCACGGTGTTTTTAATTAAAAACTTTTGTGAAATGCATTTTGGATAAGAATATTTTGCAAATGCATGTACGATGAAAAACATCTTTCAAACGACCGGCGATCATAGAAATTAAATTTTAGATCAAGCCAGTCAAGTTTTGCACAAACACACCATTGTATTCTATCAGTCTTAAAAAAATAAAGTATATTATAAATACGTAAACTTTCATCATTAATACAACAACAAGTTTTGTAGGCTCGGATTACAATTGTATCTAAAAAGTCTACTGTCCCTACATGAGGGCGGGTCATACAACATATTTTATTTTTGTCAAGACACGATACCCAGAAACTTTCATGGTATTTAAATTAATTACTTTGTAAAATGAATTTTCACACGATTTTGTGTTCAAACAGTTGTTTGTATTTTACAGGATACTTATTGTTTCGTCTTTGTGTGGTATTTTTGCGCGAAATCTATATCACTACACAAATAACATGCATTTTAATAATACTTACTTTGAATTCCTTTTTATACAAATCTAGTTTAATCAATATTTTAATACATATATCAGCTAAACGTATTTAATGATTTGCTTTCGATTTATTTGTTTGTTTTAAATATTAAATTTGATGATGATATGGTGATGACGATCAAATTTTGATCAATTTCATCTCAAAAAATTACAAAATATACCAAAATTTTGATAAAAAATCATTTTCGTAAACTTTAAATTTTTGCCCCCAAAATTAATATAAAAAAGAGATGCCATTACATAGAAAAGAAAAACAACAAACAGAAAAACAACAAAAACAAAAATGACGCATTTTATTAAATTTTTTTGGCGAAAATATTTAAAAAATTTAGAACTTATTAATTGAAAAATAAATTATAATATCATTATTAGTTACCTACAATAAGAAATCCCTTCCTGAATATTTTTCGGGCATTTTTACACATCACACACTTCAAAGTTAATTTTTATTCTAAATTTTCACTTAATATATTTAATTTTTCAGTTAAACTATTTTTTTGGCGAAAATATTTAAAAAATTTAGAACTTATTAATTGAAAAATAAATTATAATTTCATTATTAGTTACCTACAATAAGAAACCCCATCCTGAATATTTTTCGGACATTTTTACACATCACACACTTCAAAGTTAATTTTTTATTCTAAATTTTCACTTAATATATTTAATTTTTCAGTTAAACTTTTTAAATTATAATAAAATCACTAGAATTTTTTATATTTAGTATAAATTTGCCAAAAAAAAATCACTACGATAGTTAATAAAAACAATTTTTTAACTACTAACTTGAGAAATCGTCATTATTTACTCGATCGAGGCGTTAGCCGAGAGAAACAATCACTCGAAAGCAAAAAAGATACTTTATGCCTGAATTGCATACAAGATTTTTTGTACGAGTAAGATTCTGTATTATTTGCATAAATAAAAATGCATATGTTTACACAAAATAGTAAAATATTTTTTCAAAAATTATTTTATCAAAGTAGTCTTGCAAAATAATAGTAATATAATAACTTTAGGCACTGTTATTTTAATTTTAGGCATTGTTATTTCACTTTTAGCATTGTTATTTCAATAGGAAAAAAAGGCCTGCTTTATGTCCAATTTTTGAATCGCAAAAGTGAATTTTACGGTTTACTCGTACAAAATACAATTTTATTATAACCAAGCCAAAGAATGTTTAGTATAGTAATTTGTATTTCATTTGATTGTGTCCTTCCTACATTTCATTCATCGTTTTAAAAATAAAACTTAACAATGTTTGTTTGTTAATTCTGTTTTTCATTTTAAATAAATTTCAGTGAAAAGGATTTAAACAAAAGTAAAAGATAAACAGATTTCAACCCCTCCAAATAAGTTTAATACATCTTAAATTTATTTGCATTCTTAAGCATACAAATATTTTATAAAACAAGTTTTACTAGATCATAAATTTGAATAGACTTTGAGATAATCTTTTCAATCTTTTTATATTAATTGGCAAAGGAAACTTGTTTCGGTTTTGTGATAACAAAATACTACAAGACAACACAAGACAACAAAGAAAAATCCATAATCAATTAACAATAAATAATTGAATGAACAATAAATGATTAATATATAATATTTATTTTTCTATTCGTTTCTTCTATCCAAGTTCATTTTTATTTATTTGTTTGATTAGTTGATTTAATCTTTGGTGGATTTAATATATTATGACTAATGAAAATGCATCAGGTTTTTTGTTTTTATGATTTTACAAAATTAGCTAGCGATGCTAAAAATTTTCCCCATCTTGACTTATAAATAATCTTTTTCGTTACAACAGATAAATTAAATGCTGAAACTAAACTTCCAGGCTACTTGATATGCTAAGATATTTAAAAAATGAAATGGAAAATGACTAATATAAAAATCTAATGAAAGCAAATATGATGATTAGTGCTAGTAGTTAAAAATTCTATATATACCTCGGTTGAGAAGTCTAATATTGACCTCGAACATTATATCCCTCGGCTGCATGAGTTTGACCTAATCGATATCAACAACATGAATGACGTGGTTGATGACATCACAAAACAATCATTTTAAAATAAGATATAAAATAATTGCTTACAGTTCTTAGGTTAACTCACCAATTTTATTGTTTGTAAGTTTTTTATTTGTAATTATTGGGTAGAGATAATCTGAATACTACGATGTCTAATTATTTATGACATCATATATCAAGAAAAAGATTTAAGAAAAGTAGTATAAAAGATATTACAAGACAAGATGAAACATGTTAATACAAATATTTCAATAAAGAAATTCTACTGATATTAGGAATTTGAAATTCAGAATGATGTATGTGTTTTTCTGATTTCGATTATATAAAATCAAGAATATAACATTGAAATAAAAGTAGGTTTTGTTGTTTTTACTGTTTCATGCATGTTTGACTTGTGTTCTATATTTATTAATGTGTGACGTCATAAAAATTGAGTAAAAGAAAATAATCACCAGATAATCAGAATACTACAATGTATGAGTTTAGTTATTTATCTAGCCATATAATATTCATGATGAAATATGAAATATAATAATATATAGATTGTTATTGTTGTATTACTGTGTTTGCCTTTTTGTATGCTAATGAGATTTTATTGCTAGTTTTTGTGTGATCTCACACGATGGAGTAAAAATAGTATACGTTTGGCAACATTCATGACGTCATGGAAAGAAGATAACGATAATTATTAATTAGATGTCTGACATCATCAAAAAATTTTCGTAGTGTTATTATACAATATTTGTGATGAAATATCGTAAAGTGTAGAATGTAGATTTTTTATTGTTTGCCATAGATGAACTGAATACTACAACGAAGTCAATGAAAGAGATTATGCAACAATCGTAATAAAATGTTGTATTATTTAATTTTCTTCTGATGTTGTTGTTATGTTTGGACCATGTGTGAATTATTTTTAATTATTAATTGTTATTTGTTTTTTGTTGTAAACATAAAGTCATCTAATTTTATTAGATGAAATTTTTCATCTATATCGTTTTTTATGTCTTCAAAAAAGTCATTTGTTTTAATCTCATATATTAACGAGTCAGTATCTGTATACAATAAAGCAGCGTTGTCTTTATACTTAGATTTAATATAGTTGTAATGGAAGTCATACATCAGTGTTTTTGAAATTTCTAAAACGCTAAATCCTACATAAATTGGTTTGTTGTACAATATCGATAGTCGATTCATCTTAATTACTACAAGATCTTCTTTAAAAACCGAAGATGAATGAAAATTCGGTTTACTAATTAGTCGGTTAGCACCGAACTTATTATTAATATTTCCCCAATGTGTTAAAAGTTGAATATCTTTTCGTTTAGCTACATTTTCTAGAGTCTTTCCAAATACGCTATTGTTCATCAACTTATAAAAGTCTTTATCAAATGCATTTTGAGCTTGAGATCGAAGATTTGTGTTTAGATCGATATACGGTTTAAGCCAAGGTGTTTGATTAAATTTGAGTATTCTATATGTTTTGGTTAATAGCAAACCTTCTGCTAAACATTGTTTTAAATTTTTTTGATGAATTACATAGTTCCTTTATATAACCAATATCGTCCGTGTCATTTATTTGCAGAATATCAAAATTTTGAATTTCATTAGAACTTAGCCATTTAAAATTCGAAACTGGAAGATGTTGACTCATTGCCCAACCATAAAGATTATTAGCATCTAAGTAAATAATAAATCTTGAATCTAACAATTCATTATATGTTTTTATATATATATATGATTGGCTCTTGCATAACGCTTTGAGCATTGAGCTAATCCGCCTCGAACCCTACTGTTGATAAAATTTATCATATCAATATCTGTCAACAAATCCAATTTCACTTTTGTAAACTTCAACATAGCATCCCAGCTTAGACCTGGAGCTGTGAAATAGTGTGCAGGGTCAAGATCATATGTATTCAAACAAAAGTTTCTAAAGTTTTCAAAAATATCTGCTAATTTAAAAGTATTCCAAACAGTTTTTGCACGGATGAATTGTTCGCTTGTTATATCAGTATTATTAAGCTTATTGAAAAAACTAGATGGTGGTGGTAAACTAGTTTCATTAAACTTCTCGAGACTATCAAGATAATCATAAGGAAAAATATCTTTCGTTTTAAACTCATTTAAAACTGGAAAAGCTCTCTTTACCTCTTTAAATTGATCATCTGTAAGATTGGTTGCTAATTTATCAATACTTGAGGCCATAAATTTGAAAGAATCAATAAATCTGAGTTTAATTTTTTATCTTCATCAATTTTGATATGTTTAGTGAAAGAAATATATCGCTTTGTTCTGTGCAATAAGTTCATAAATACTAGATTAATCATACGTTTCCCACATTTATCATATGAATCCCTTAAAGTATTTGCACTTTCCCTTTCTAACAAATGGATAGTTGTTGTAGACAGTAAACAAAAACTCAAGTATGTAGTTGTTAAATGGTATGGAATTTACAAATGAAAATTCAGTATCTGAACCATTTTTTCTGAGAAACTTCAAACCATACCTTTGAATTGAAAAACATCCCATTTCTTCTTTTACTTACTTGAGTTTAATTGATCTCAAAAATCCCATTTAAAATTTTAAATTCTCCTTAATGTAGTCTAAAGTTAATATATTTAGGACTCCAAAATGAGCAAGTGTCAGCCATTAAATTAAATTTGTAAATGAATATCCAGTTTCAGAACCATTGAAACATTTAAATCAAATTTAATTTTAAAAAAATTTAAAAAAAAACATTTGTAAAAAAAATTGTTTCAGTTTGTTTTTTATTGAAATTTTTTTAATTAAAATTTTTTTATTTAATTTTTTTTTTAAATTTTTTTTTTAAATTTTTTTTTTAAATTTTTTTTTCAATTTTTTTTTTAAATTTTTTTTTTAAATTTTTTTAAATTTTTTTTTTAAATTTTTTTTAAATGTTTTTTTTTTGAAATTTTTTTAAAATTAAATTGGATTTAAATGGTTCAATGGTTCTGAAACTGGATATTCATTTACATATTTAATTTAATGGCTGACACTTGCTCATTTTGGAGTCCTAAATATATTAACTTTAGACTACATTAAGGAGAATTTAAAATTTTAAATGGGATTTTTGAGATCAATTAAACTCAAGTAAGTAAAAGAAGAAATGGGATGTTTTTCAATTCAAAGGTATGGTTTGAAGTTTCTCAGAAAAAATGGTTCAGATACTGAATTTTCATTTGTAAATTCCATACCATTTAACAACTACATACTTGAGTTTTTGTTTACTGTCTACAACAACTATCCATTTGTTAGAAAGGGAAAGTGCAAATACTTTAAGGGATTCATATGATAAATGTGGGAAACGTATGATTAATCTAGTATTTATGAACTTATTGCACAGAACAAAGCGATATATTTCTTTCACTAAACATATCAAAATTGATGAAGATAAAAAATTAAACTCAGATTTATTGATTCTTTCAAATTTATGGCCTCAAGTATTGATAAATTAGCAACCAATCTTACAGATGATCAATTTAAAGAGGTAAAGAGAGCTTTTCCAGTTTTAAATGAGTTTAAAACGAAAGATATTTTTCCTTATGATTATCTTGATAGTCTCGAGAAGTTTAATGAAACTAGTTTACCACCACCATCTAGTTTTTTCAATAAGCTTAATAATACTGATATAACAAGCGAACAATTCATCCGTGCAAAAACTGTTTGGAATACTTTTAAATTAGCAGATATTTTTGAAAACTTTAGAAACTTTTGTTTGAATACATATGATCTTGACCCTGCACACTATTTCACAGCTCCAGGTCTAAGCTGGGATGCTATGTTGAAGTTTACAAAAGTGAAATTGGATTTGTTGACAGATATTGATATGATAAATTTTATCAACAGTAGGGTTCGAGGCGGATTAGCTCAATGCTCAAAGCGTTATGCAAGAGCCAATCATATATATATATAAAAACATATAATGAATTGTTAGATTCAAGATTTATTATTTACTTAGATGCTAATAATCTTTATGGTTGGGCAATGAGTCAACATCTTCCAGTTTCGAATTTTAAATGGCTAAGTTCTAATGAAATTCAAAATTTTGATATTCTGCAAATAAATGACACGGACGATATTGGTTATATAAAGGAACTATGTAATTCATCAAAAAAATTTAAAACAATGTTTAGCAGAAGGTTTGCTATTAACCAAAACATATAGAATACTCAAATTTAATCAAACACCTTGGCTTAAACCGTATATCGATCTAAACACAAATCTTCGATCTCAAGCTCAAAATGCATTTGATAAAGACTTTTATAAGTTGATGAACAATAGCGTATTTGGAAAGACTCTAGAAAATGTAGCTAAACGAAAAGATATTCAACTTTTAACACATTGGGGAAATATTAATAATAAGTTCGGTGCTAACCGACTAATTAGTAAACCGAATTTTCATTCATCTTCGGTTTTTAAAGAAGATCTTGTAGTAATTAAGATGAATCGACTATCGATATTGTACAACAAACCAATTTATGTAGGATTTAGCGTTTTAGAAATTTCAAAAACACTGATGTATGACTTCCATTACAACTATATTAAATCTAAGTATAAAGACAACGCTGCTTTATTGTATACAGATACTGACTCGTTAATATATGAGATTAAAACAAATGACTTTTTTGAAGACATAAAAAACGATATAGATGAAAAATTTCATCTAATAAAATTAGATGACTTTATGTTTACAACAAAAAACAAATAACAATTAATAATTAAAAATAATTCACACATGGTCCAAACATAACAACAACATCAGAAGAAAATTAAATAATACAACATTTTATTACGATTGTTGCATAATCTCTTTCATTGACTTCGTTGTAGTATTCAGTTCATCTATGGCAAACAATAAAAAATCTACATTCTACACTTTACGATATTTCATCACAAATATTGTATAATAACACTACGAAAATTTTTTGATGATGTCAGACATCTAATTAATAATTATCGTTATCTTCTTTCCATGACGTCATGAATGTTGCCAAACGTATACTATTTTTACTCCATCGTGTGAGATCACACAAAAACTAGCAATAAAATCTCATTAGCATACAAAAAGGCAAACACAGTAATACAACAATAACAATCTATATATTATTATATTTCATATTTCATCATGAATATTATATGGCTAGATAAATAACTAAACTCATACATTGTAGTATTCTGATTATCTGGTGATTATTTTCTTTTACTCAATTTTTATGACGTCACACATTAATAAATATAGAACACAAGTCAAACATGCATGAAACAGTAAAAACAACAAAACCTACTTTTATTTCAATGTTATATTCTTGATTTTATATAATCGAAATCAGAAAAACACATACATCATTCTGAATTTCAAATTCCTAATATCAGTAGAATTTCTTTATTGAAATATTTGTATTAACATGTTTCATCTTGTCTTGTAATATCTTTTATACTACTTTTCTTAAATCTTTTTCTTGATATATGATGTCATAAATAATTAGACATCGTAGTATTCAGATTATCTCTACCCAATAATTACAAATAAAAAACTTACAAACAATAA
This sequence comes from Diogma glabrata, assembly GCA_963693315.1. NCBI lineage: Eukaryota > Metazoa > Arthropoda > Insecta > Diptera > Cylindrotomidae > Diogma > Diogma glabrata. The sequence goes on from OY856188.1 coordinate 36,774,831, forward strand.
AATTGGTGAGTTAACCTAAGAACTGTAAGCAATTATTTTATATCTTATTTTAAAATGATTGTTTTGTGATGTCATCAACCACGTCATTCATGTTGTTGATATCGATTAGGTCAAACTCATGCAGCCGAGGGATATAATGTTCGAGGTCAATATTAGACTTCTCAACCGAGGTATATATAGAATTTTTAACTACTAGCACTAATCATCATATTTGCTTTCATTAGATTTTTATATTAGTCATTTTCCATTTCATTTTTTAAATATCTTAGCATATCAAGTAGCCTGGAAGTTTAGTTTCAGCATTTAATTTATCTGTTGTAACGAAAAAGATTATTTATAAGTCAAGATGGGGAAAATTTTTAGCATCGCTAGCTAATTTTGTAAAATCATAAAAACAAAAAACCTGATGCATTTTCATTAGTCATAATATATTAAATCCACCAAAGATTAAATCAACTAATCAAACAAATAAATAAAAATGAACTTGGATAGAAGAAACGAATAGAAAAATAAATATTATATATTAATCATTTATTGTTCATTCAATTATTTATTGTTAATTGATTATGGATTTTTCTTTGTTGTCTTGTGTTGTCTTGTAGTATTTTGTTATCACAAAACCGAAACAAGTTTCCTTTGCCAATTAATATAAAAAGATTGAAAAGATTATCTCAAAGTCTATTCAAATTTATGATCTAGTAAAACTTGTTTTATAAAATATTTGTATGCTTAAGAATGCAAATAAATTTAAGATGTATTAAACTTATTTGGAGGGGTTGAAATGTGTTTATCTTTTACTTTTGTTTAAATCCTTTTCACTGAAATTTATTTAAAATGAAAAACAGAATTAACAAACAAACATTGTTAAGTTTTATTTTTAAAACGATGAATGAAATGTAGGAAGGACACAATCAAATGAAATACAAATTACTATACTAAACATTCTTTGGCTTGGTTATAATAAAATTGTATTTTGTACGAGTAAACCGTAAAATTCACTTTTGCGATTCAAAAATTGGACATAAAGCAGGCCTTTTTTTCCTATTGAAATAACAATGCTAAAAGTGAAATAACAATGCCTAAAATTAAAATAACAGTGCCTAAAGTTATTATATTACTATTATTTTGCAAGACTACTTTGATAAAATAATTTTTGAAAAAATATTTTACTATTTTGTGTAAACATATGCATTTTTATTTATGCAAATAATACAGAATCTTACTCGTACAAAAAACCTTGTATGCAATTCAGGCATAAAGTATCTTTTTTGCTTTCGAGTGATTGTTTCTCTCGGCTAACGCCTCGATCGAGTAAATAATGACGATTTCTCAAGTTAGTAGTTAAAAAATTGTTTTTATTAACTATCGTAGTGATTTTTTTTTGGCAAATTTATACTAAATATAAAAAATTCTAGTGATTTTATTATAATTTAAAAAGTTTAACTGAAAAATTAAATATATTAAGTGAAAATTTAGAATAAAAAATTAACTTTGAAGTGTGTGATGTGTAAAAATGTCCGAAAAATATTCAGGATGGGGTTTCTTATTGTAGGTAACTAATAATGAAATTATAATTTATTTTTCAATTAATAAGTTCTAAATTTTTTAAATATTTTCGCCAAAAAAATAGTTTAACTGAAAAATTAAATATATTAAGTGAAAATTTAGAATAAAAATTAACTTTGAAGTGTGTGATGTGTAAAAATGCCCGAAAAATATTCAGGAAGGGATTTCTTATTGTAGGTAACTAATAATGATATTATAATTTATTTTTCAATTAATAAGTTCTAAATTTTTTAAATATTTTCGCCAAAAAAATTTAATCCAAAATTAATGTAAACATATTAATAAAATGCGTCATTTTTGTTTTTGTTGTTTTTCTGTTTGTTGTTTTTCTTTTCTATGTAATGGCATCTCTTTTTTATATTAATTTTGGGGGCAAAAATTTAAAGTTTACGAAAATGATTTTTTATCAAAATTTTGGTATATTTTGTAATTTTTTGAGATGAAATTGATCAAAATTTGATCGTCATCACCATATCATCATCAAATTTAATATTTAAAACAAACAAATAAATCGAAAGCAAATCATTAAATACGTTTAGCTGATATATGTATTAAAATATTGATTAAACTAGATTTGTATAAAAAGGAATTCAAAGTAAGTATTATTAAAATGCATGTTATTTGTGTAGTGATATAGATTTCGCGCAAAAATACCACACAAAGACGAAACAATAAGTATCCTGTAAAATACAAACAACTGTTTGAACACAAAATCGTGTGAAAATTCATTTTACAAAGTAATTAATTTAAATACCATGAAAGTTTCTGGGTATCGTGTCTTGACAAAAATAAAATATGTTGTATGACCCGCCCTCATGTAGGGACAGTAGACTTTTTAGATACAATTGTAATCCGAGCCTACAAAACTTGTTGTTGTATTAATGATGAAAGTTTACGTATTTATAATATACTTTATTTTTTTAAGACTGATAGAATACAATGGTGTGTTTGTGCAAAACTTGACTGGCTTGATCTAAAATTTAATTTCTATGATCGCCGGTCGTTTGAAAGATGTTTTTCATCGTACATGCATTTGCAAAATATTCTTATCCAAAATGCATTTCACAAAAGTTTTTAATTAAAAACACCGTGAAAACAGTTTAAGTTTCTGGGTATCGAGTCTTAACAAAATAAAATATATTGTATGACCCGCCCTCATGTAGGGACAGTAGACTTTTTAGATACAATTGTAATCCGAGCCTACAAAACTTGTTGTTGTATTAATGATAAAAGTTTGCGTATTTATAATATACTTTATTTTTTTAAGACTGATAGAATACAATGGTGTGTTTGTGCAAAACTTGACTGGCTTGATCTAAAATTTAATTTCTATGATCGCCGGTCGTTTGAAAGATGTTTTTCATCGTACATGCATTTACAAAATATTCTTATCCAAAATGCATTTCACAAAAGTTTTTAATTAAAAACAGAGGTAACTAGAACTAGGTCAATTACTAAACCTGAACTAGGTCAGAATATTTTATCTGACGGCCTTCCAAGGCTTTTAGCAACAACAAACAACAATAACCCAATAACCTGCATTTAAAATCCGGAAATTACCAGTGTAGATAACTAGGTCAAGGCCAAATACTAACCTAGTCTACTGTATAAGACCATAGCCATTTATGATAATATAAAACAGGTGATAACTAGATCAAAGTCCTTTACTACTACAGACAACCAGAACTAGGTCAAATACTAACCTAGTTTACCTGACGACCTTCCAAGGCCTTTAGCAACCGGCTTGGGACACACACAACAACAACAAACCACAATAAACCAATAACCTACATTCTAATTCCAATACAGGAAACTAAAACTAGGTCAAATATTAACCTAGTCTACTATACAAGGCCGTAGCCTTTCATGGCAATTATAAAAACAGGTTTTGGTTCCCCATGCTCAACTCCCGGGAGCTCTACTTATATTGCATTAATTATGTCAGTATAATTTTAAAATTAAAATAGATCAGATAAGTTCAAAAAAAACTAAAAAACTTGCATTGAAAGTTTTTTAGATAAATTAAATATTTTCGATAGATTAAATATTTTCGATAAATTAATTATTATGTTTTTTATGATAAATTAAATATGATAAACAAAAAAAAGAAAAGAAAAAAATTATAAAAATCGAAGGCTTGAGTTTTGTTTTTTTTTTAGAAAAATAAAAGTGTGCAAAAAGTAATGTTGTCTGAACGTTTTTGTGGTTTTGCTTACACATGCAGTATTGGTAGAGCAGCTACCACGAATTTTGTGTTGGATGTAAAATTAAATCATGAATTGGATTTAAATGATGATATGTTAAATTGTTTAATACATAAATCGGATATGGAAGAAGTATTTCTAAGTGGTTCGCTACTCCAAGGTATAATAGAGTGGGGAAATTTAATCACTATTTCTGAGTAATTGATTTGAGTTATGTATATGGTTGGAAATGGGCAGCCTATGAAAAGAAGATGGAATAGGTGTAGAGAATAAAGGAAATATAGTTGTCCGTGCTGGAAAATGGAAAGAAAATAATAATGAAGAAACATCATCGAAAAAAAATAAATTCCTGTAAGCTTTTTTATTATATATTGTTTTGTATAATTTTTGTTGATTTACTCTTGTAGTTAAATTATTCTTTCCTGTTAGCTAATTAAAAGGCTTTGTTTAATTATTTCTGTGATTCAAAATATATAAGAGATTTCAATTGATGATTTGTTTGTTATAAATTCAGTGGTTTTCAGTTTTGATAGTTTTCGAGCTATCCGACATAAAATAAAATTAATATTACTTAAAAGTTCAAATTATTATACGTGGCGCCGAAACAGGGACCGTTAGTTTTTTTATAATAATTACCAAAATATTGCGGTAAATTGTGGTGAATATTATAGATATTTTTTGGCGCAAATTTTTGGCGTGATTTAGGAAAACCAGATTTGGGTTTTTGGGTTTTTGTGTTTCGTGATATTATGTATTAGTTGTGTTGTGTTAATTAGATAAATTTAAATTTCATTATAAATAAAACAAAATATTGGTGTAAATAGAAAGAAATGTGAAAAATGTTTTTTTATTATAGAAAATTAAATAATCTATTTCTGTGATATCTATTTTGAGTTTTTCTATTTATTTAATTGTTCTGATGTATAGTGGAAATTGTTTTTAGTAAATTTATTTGTAAATGAAAGGAAAGTGAAAAAAAAAGATGAATTTAAAACACAAATATACAAATTGTGAAAATATTTATTTAAGTGAGGTTGATGAAACCGTTCAACCCACTGTTTGTCTTCATTGGTCTGAATATTTAATGGCAACTGCATTTCTGGCAGTAAGGCGTAGTAAAGATTTAACAACACAAGTCTGTGCCATTATCGTAAACAACGATAGTAAAATTGTGGGAATTGGTAATAATGGATTTCCAATTGGCTGCAGTGATGATGAATTTTCTTTGGGAAAATAATTGGATACATTAAAATTTATACGTGGTGCATGCAGAAGTGAGGGTGATTTGAATAAAAATTGTTCGTGTACCAAAGTAAGCACAATTTATGTGGCATTGTTTTCATGTAATGAGTGTGCTAAACATATTGTGCAATCAGAAACTATTAATTAAAGGAGTCACTATGAAGACAACGTTGAAGAAAAATTAAATGCAAGCTATTTTTTAAATTGTATAATTTTTGATTTTTTTGAGTAAATTATTAGCATATTAGCAATAGATAAATTTCTGTTTTAGGTTTGTTGTGTTTGTTGTGTGTAAATTCCGTGTTTCAGTTGTAACATAGCTTTTTTTTAGCTATCCGGCATAAATTAAAATAAATAGTTTTATAAAAGTTCGAATATAATAGTTGGCGCCGAAACAGGGACGAGGAGTGGTGCAAACCAGTAGTACCATTCTTTGCTCAGAGGCTTCCTCTGTGTAATGAAGAGAAGAACCAATTATACTTTTTTCAGGATCAGATAATACAATTTCAACTTAATTCTATTTTTGACAATTTAGCTTTTGCAATAGAACAATGTCTATGGAGTTTAAGACGACTTGAAGTCTGGCGTTCGGGAGCGTTCTCCAAGAAATCGTCATTAATTCTAGTAATTTATTTGTTTTAGTTTTAGGGTAATGAATCACAAATGGGTCATTAGAAATGGGCTTAAGGTCTAATCGTGACAGTTGTGATTGCCCTTGTTAGTTTAAGTTTGGGAGAAATATTATTGTAGAATCTGGTCGTTAGGGGCTTTTTCTTTCGGTTCTCACATGCATTCTTGGGCAGTGCTCGCGAGCGTGAGAATTTAAGTATAGAATTAGATAACATTGGACATTTAAGTCATATTTCGGTTGTTTTTTTTGTCAACAAACAAGTCTTGACTTGGAAATCTCTTATCATTTTGAAAAATAAGTAAATAAACAATTTTTCGTAAATAAAATAAATAATTTTTGAAAATATACATAAATATATTGAATTAAATAGAATATATTTTTTTGAAAATAATAATTTTAGGAATAAATAAATTAAACAAAAATTTCTTTGCTAAGTTTTCAAAAATAAAAATTTTTTTTTTGAAGATTTAACTAAACCAATTTTTCTAAATAGGATAAATAAATAAATAAATATATTTTATGTTTAAAATAATAACATAAAACAATAATTTTTAAAAATTAAATTACATAAATAAATTTTATTAAGTAAAATAATTTTCTTTTTAGAATAAAAATATAAATAATTTTAAGTAAATAAAATTTTTATTAATCAAAAACATCAAGATTTAAATCTAATAATTTATTAAATATCTTTATTTTTTCTAAATAAATAAATATTTTTGAGTTAAGACTTAACACCTAACAATTAAATCAATAATCAAATATTTTTATTTTTTATTTTACATAAATAAATATTTTTCTTTAGAGGTGTTAAGTCACATTAATTAATTTTAAGATTTTACAATTAAGAAATTAAATAAAATAAATAAAATTATTATATTGTATAAAAATATAAATTTAGGAATATAAATTAAACAAATATCTTTTTAAATTCAAAATTTTTTTTAATATGAAATAAATTAAAAAAGTATAAGAATAATTTAAATAATTTAAATAATTTTGATTTATGTTTAGCATATTTTTTTCGTACATCAGATTTTCTGTTTCTCCTTCTTTTTGGACGTAAATTCTCATATCATCATTCAATAATTTAAATAGTTAAAGACATTTTTGTAGCACGTTTTGCCATTGGCGATTTTCATAGTCCTTTCTTCTAGGATAAACAACGGATAATAATGTAGCCTCCATTATTTTCCTAGTTTCCCCTAGATTTGTAACGCCAGGGCTATGTCAATTTTGTTCTAAAAATAATGATTTTTATTTTCAATTATAATTTCATTAATTTTCTTAAAGGTCGCAACATTTTTGTATGCTACTGTTGAGATTTAGTTACGTCACTCAATTTCAACAATAAACGTGTTTGATTTAATGTTTTTTTATACGTTGGAGAAATGTTGATTGTTGGAAGGGAAAACAGAGGAAGAAAATTTAATATAAAAATGTGAATTTTTATAAGAAATTCGTTCAGTGTATACTTAAAAATCGATTTGATATTATATATTGTATTAATTGTGTCAGTATAATTTTAAAATTAAAATAGATCAGATAAGTTCAAAAAAATCTAATAAATTAGTTTTCATGTCTGAAAAAAAAATTTTATTATTAAAATAATTAAAGATCAATTTTAGTGCAATTTGTATTGAAAAGTTTTTTATGATAAATTAAATATTTTCGTGGTGTTATTAAGTTTTGTTAATTATTTATTTGTTATGTGCTGTGGTGAAAACTGTCTTCTTTTAGTAAATGGGAAAAAATGAATTAGAAAAAAAGGAAAGAAAAAAATTATAAAAATCGAAGGCTTGAGTTTTGTTTTTTTTTTAGAAAAATAAAAGTGTGCAAAAAGTAATGTTGTCTGAACGTTTTTGTGTTTTGCTTACACATGCAGTATTGGTAGAGCAGCTACCACGAATGTTGTGTTGGATGTAAAATTAAATCATGAATTGGATTTAAATGATGATATGTTAAATTGTTTAATACATAAATCGGATCTGGAAGAAGTATTTCTAAATGGTTCGCTACTCCAAGGTATAATAGAGTGGGGAACTTCAATCACTATTTCTGAGTTTTTGATTTGAGTTATGTATATGGTTGGAAATGGGCAGCCTATGAAAAGAAGATGGAATAGGTGTAGAGAATGAAGGAAATATAGTTGTTCGTGCTGGAAAATGGAAACAAAAATAATAATGAAGAAACATCATGGAAAAAAAATAAATTCCTGTAAGCTTTTTTATTATATATTGTTTTGTATAATTTTTGTTGATTTACTCTTGTAGTTAAATTATTCTTTCCTGTTAGCTAATTAAAAGGCTTTGTTTAATTATTTCTGTGATTCAAAATATATAAGAGATTTCAATTGATGATTTGTTTGTTATAAATTCAGTGGTTTTCAGTTTTGATAGTTTTTGAGCTATCCGGCATAAAATAAGATTAATATTTCTTAAAAGTTCATATTATTATATTGTTTTACAATATTCAATGCTAGTAGTGCATGAAATGTTTAAGTGCATCTCGAAACATATCGTGGACGTCCGTTTGTTAACAAAAAATCTACGATGCAAACGGGATATCAAGTGGTTTAGGAATAAACAACCATTCAGCCTCAAGAATACACAATGGCAAAAACTAATTTCATCAGTTTTCGAAATGCAAACTTCAAAGTAATTACCAATGAAAATATGTGAAAAGTGCGCATTTCACAGACTTCTATTGTATTTGCGTAAAGGTCTGATATACAGGTGGAACTTTGCAGGTAGTGCATGTCTACTGCCTGCTTCGTTACACTATTGAAGATTATTTGAATAAATTTTACATTATATATAATAAGTTAAAAGTCATGTAAAAAGTGTGCAAAGCTGATTTAGAAGTTAATATAAATAAATGAGTCACTGAAGCAAAGACCCTTTTGAGTACGTAAATGTCTGAATTTTCAGTGCATCTGATGTTTTCGGCAATTGTTGGAGGATAAGCGTTATGAGCTGCCTATTAAGAAAATTAAAATTATTTACACGAACATAAGGCAATAATCATATATGACCAAAGCTCAGTGAAAAGGCTCATATCGGGAGGTACCATGCAAGGATCTAACGAAATCAATAAGCACAAAACTATAATGTTTCAGCTTAAGGGCAATTACGATCGTGTAACATGATCAGATACCTGGGGTTCAACTTAGGCAATAGGCTTGTTGTGTCCAGTCTCATAACTCGTATATGAGACAAACCAAAGTCTCTATTTCAAAACTTCACAAGGTTATCACACTTACGATGGGAGAGATGCACACTGAAAATGGGACATTCTGGTTCGGAGGTAAAGATCTTGAACTGCAGTTTCGACATGACAAATAACGCAAGATCTTTAAGGCTGAAGTATTAACCATAAATACAGCATCAAAGAGAACAAGCAAAAACAATCTGAAAAGAAAATTAATATTTTAATTGAAAACAAGTCAAAACTTTTAGCAAAATTATACAAAGGTTTCACTTGAACAACTGCTGAACAAATACTTTGATCTGAAAACCCAAATATTACAATCATCTTATCCGAACTTTTTTAGCATTTCTCCCGGTATTATGTCATAGCGGGTATAAATAAGCAAATAAAAGATCTGTCTGTCCATCCAGATAAACCCTTAAAAGCTGTTAGATATGTTTCAAAAATTCTTGCTTCTAAAGTTTAGTTTACTTTTGCGCCTCATTAAGACCGGACTCAAAGTTGACTCAAATTTAATGAGCAGTTTTCAACGTAACAGTAACGTGAACCGTAACTTTTTTGTAATTTTTAAGCATTCAATATGAATAAGTTCATAATTCAAAAGTGATTTGAAATATTGAGCAGTTTGAAGAATTTTATTTTAAAACCAATAAATAACTAAACTAAGTCCTAATGGAGGCGCCGGTTTTTTTTATATAAAAGATTAGCCAGACTTAACCAATAATATTTTTTTACATTTTCTTTATGGCGATAAATTCTGAGCACTAAATTCTGAGCATTTAATAAACAGGTTTTTTATTTCACTAACTAACTACGCTAATGACGTATTTTTGAGTTGGTCTATATACGATAATATGATTAACCATAACATTTTTCCATTTTCCGATATTTAGTATGGAAAAATACATAATTTGAAAGTGATTTGATACTTAAGAAGGTTTGAAGAATTTTTTACAAGAACCATAAATATAATTAGACTTTGTCCAAGTGGAGGCGCCAGTTTTTTCTTGTTTGATGTAAAAATTTAACCAATTATTTCTTTTATATTTTTCTTATTGCAATAAATTCTGTGCGCCTCGTTAATACCTTATGGATTCCTAATGGTTTGAATTTTTTTTCACAAAACTCACTAATAACTACACATTGTCGCAGTGGAGGGGCCAGTTTTTTTCTTGTTTGATTTAAAATTTTAGCCAGATTTAACCAATTATTTTGTTTATATTTTTCTTATTGAGTTAAATTCTCTGCACCTCATTTTTTTATTGAGTTAAATTCTGTGCACCTCATTCATTACTAGTGGACTCAAATTGAATAAACGGTTTTCGTGATATCACTAACTATCTATGCTAATATAATATTTTTGAGTTTGCCTATATACGTTAATAGGGAAAACCACAAGTTTTTTCGTGATTGTCGAGAACTCAATATGAAGAAAATACATAATTCAAAAGTGATTTGAAATCTTGGGCAGTTTGGAAAAATTTTCACAAAACCCATAATAACTAAACTTCGTTCTAGTGGAGACGCCAGTTATTTTTCTTGTTTCATTAAAAAGTTTTGTCAGCTTTAACTAATTTTTTTTTACATTTTTCTTATTGCGATCGATTCTGTGTGCCTCAAAAATACTCCTAAAAATAATGAAAATAATCTGAATTAACTCATTTAAATTTAAATATGTATAACAACACAACCATTCTGTTACCTACACTAACACATAAAAATACTCTAAAGGCTGCAAAAAACAACATCCAAAGACCATTCTAAGAATTTGCATCTATCGTTTCAAATGCACTTAATTAAATAATGAAGATAAAGATTAATTCAAAAACAAAACTCAAATCCGATTATCTTCAATTCCCAGCATTAATTACCATTTCATTTGGAAATGAATTTAATTCACAAAACAATGATTTTAACCGAATTTGAAAAAATGCTACACTAAAAAAAAAAATTCAAAACGAAAGTGGAAAACGTTGTTTTGCTAATTAAAATTATGTTGAACTAAAAAAAAGAAAAAGAAAACAATAAAAGACTACTTTGAATGGAAAACAACTACTCCAAACTAACTCAACCCAATCGAAAGAAAAAATGAGAAACATTTTCTTTCTTATTTTTTCTTTCCCTATTTTTTATGCTAACAAAATAAATTATCTAACAAAGTAAAATAAATGTATTATTATATTCGTGTACAAATAAACTTCATAGCAAGATATGCTCGTATCACAAAAAAAATAAAAGCTCCCAACACAAAACCATCTACTTGTGCTCAGATTTTTAATTAGATTTTCGTTTTTGTGATTTTTAAACAAAATTTATTTACTTAAAAAAATTTTTTTTTTGCTGTTTGTTATTAGTTTGTGCTGAAAAATGTAGACAAAAAACTTCATCAAATTACAGAGAAGAGAAAAAACAGTTTCGAGATTAACAGTGGTGTTGGTTAGTGTTTTTGGTTGGATTAAAATGAGATTGAAAATTATGGTAGACTTGTTTAACAAAATATGTGGGAACACTTTACTGCAGATTATTATTACTATTAATTTTTTTTATATGAAAGAATAAAAATGTTTACAGTTATATATTGTTACATATCGATCTTTCTGTTTTTCTTTTCTTTACTGTACTTTTAATAAAACTTTTCATCATCACGTTTTAAATAAAAATTATTTAAAATTTCAGAATCAAAACAAATCATTTTCAAACAAAAATAAAATATTTTCAAAAAAAAATATATTAAAACAATCCCAGAACTTCAATTGTCTACACCTTGTTCCCTATCAAAGTGTAAACACAAACAAAAAAAACTCTAACAAATTGATTTGATTCTATTTGTTATTCCTAGAATTTCATTTTTAATCCACTCAGTTTTTTGTTTTTCTATTTTGTTGTTTGATTTTCCATTTTTTATTTTTTATTTTAAGTTCTTTTATTTTTTATTTAAATTGATTTTCCTATCAGTTTCCGATTCCATTTATCTAAATTGATTATATTTTTTTAATCCAGGAAAAAAAACTTAAGAATTGTTTACTTAGAATAGATGTTTCGATTTTGATTGAATTATTTATATTTATTAATAACAATATTAATAACAATAACAGCTGCAAAATTTATAGGTTAATTGTAATGTTTCAGGAAATGAAAAGCTACGAAAGATTATATAACTTTTTCTACGGACAAACTATAAATTTGTCACAACAAGCTGTTCTGTCAGGAGCTACTTAATCAATTTATTACGCACACTAGTGCGTTATGAAATTACAACCAACCCAATATATTGTTTTAACAGCTGTCAAAACTTCCGCCTAACTAGCAAACAGTTTTGAATATAAACAATAGTGGAATAAAATAATTATCCGTATTAGTATTAGTATTTTATTAGTATTAGTATTAGTATTTTATTAGTATTAGTATTAGTATTAGTATTAGTATAAGTATTAGTATTAGTATTAGTATTAGTATTAGTATTAGTATTAGTATTAGTATTAGTATTAGTATTAGTATTAGTATTAGTATTAGTATTAGTATTAGTATTAGTATTAGTATTAGTATTAGTATTAGTATTAGTTTTATGAATGAATTATGGTTGCAAGGACAACTGCATACAGAGTAAAGTTCTTAGAGGTAATTATTTGGGATAGTATTCCGAAAAGATTTTTAGTATGATCTCGTTTTTTCTAAAGTCAAGAGAGTTAAGATTTTCAGTTTTTTCTTATGATGATAACATCTGATGATGAAAACCACATTAAAAGTCAAACATCTCTTTCGTGACTTACTACACAGTAACTTACTACATATGTTGCAAAATAGCAGTGATGTTCGTTATTGATGGTTGATTGTGCAGCACATCTGCACATATTTATACTGTTCATTTGCAGAGCTCATTAGATTCCCAAAAAATATTCTTCTATGTACAATAGAATTAGCCGCCATCAGCCAGTTTTAACACTCGTATAAACATGGTTTGATTAGTCAGACTGCATGAATAAAACCACTAAATCAACCATGAAACTACAAAATAAATAAAGTTGATTGTATTTTTACCAGCAAACACTTAGCATCCGTTTCCAACAAAATAAAACTTCCGCATTATATTTGCCATAAAATTGGACCATTAAAATTCGTCTCACATAAAATTGAAAAAAAAAATCCAACACAATTGTCTTTAAATTGCTTAAAAGATTTTAAAGAAACTAAAAAACAAGTTGTATAATCATTTCCTTTTCCGATGACAAAACACAAGACAGCAAAATAAATGAACAAAAAAATATATAAAAGAAAAAATTCTTACAACAATTTTCTTTCGTTTCGTTTGCTGTCTTTTATTTTTTTCTTTAGATTTCCCGTAAGAAAAACAAAAAACTTTTTTTTATTTGTTTCTTAAAATGCAATTTCCCAAAAATATAGGAAAGAAAAACTCTTAAACTTTAGTTTTATTGTTCGATAGTTTGAGATTAAACACTCACCTTTTGTAATTTCACGATTTCCTGGTTTTCGTATTAATATCGAATCACCATCTTCTCTTTTCCATGTTACTCGTGGTGTTGGATTCCCAGTAGCGCGACAGGTTAAAGTGGCATCTTCACCTTCTTGTACAGCTATATCAGCAGATGATTCTTCGTTTACTATATCCGGTGGGACTGAAAGTAGGTGAATAAGAAATAAAATATGGTAAATTAATGGAATTTTTAGATTTGTATTTTTTTGAATGTGGAATTGGAGTAAAATGTTGCATTTCAGGGAATTTCATGCATTTTGATTATAAATTTTTTTTATTATTAGTATAAATGAACTCATGAATAACATAAAAATATGCTGATTTGGTATATCTCAAAAATAACACATTTGTATAGCAACTTCGGATGGTTTATTTTACGTAAATTTTAACATAAAATAATCTATATTATATAATGTAAAATCCATACACTGGAAATAAAATTTTGTTTACAAAAAGTAGATTCAAAGTACATTTATGAAAAGGTTTTGGACTATTTAATACAGTTTTGTCTAATACAGCTTTAAAACCATCGTTACTATGTTACGGTTTGTATTATCCTAGCAAAAAGTTTATTTAGAAAAATAAATTTTTAAAAAACAGTTTCGGTCAAGGAAAATGATTTTGACATAATATGTATTAATCTGACTAAAACAAAAACCAAATATATAAACGTCCCGCAAACTGTGTTTAGATTGATACAGACCATCAGATCATTCAATCATATGATCAGATCATCAGATCATGAGATCATTAAATTGTCAGATTATCAGACCATCAGATCATCAGATCATCAGATCATCAGATCATCAGATCATCAGATCATCAGATCATCAGATCATCAGATCATCAGATCATCAGATCATCAGATCATCAGATCATCAGATCATCAGATCATCAGATCATCAGATCATCAGATCATCAGATCATCAGATCATCAGATCATCAGATCATTAGATAATCAGATCATCAGATCATCAGATCATCAGATCATCAGATCATCAGATCATCAGATCATCAGATCATCAGATCATCAGATCATCAGATCATCAGATCATCAGATCATCAGATCATCAGATCATCAGATCATCAGATCATCAGATCATCAGATCATCAGATCATCAGATCATCAGATCATCAGATCATCAGATTAACAGATCATCAGAACATCAGATCAACAGATCATCAGATCATCAGATCATCAGATCATCAGATCATCAGATCATCAGATCATCAGATCATCAGATCATCAGATCATCAGATCATCAGATCATCAGATCATCAGATCATCAGATCATCAGATCATCAGATCATCAGATCATCAGATCATCAGATCATCAGAGCATCAGGTCATCAGATCATCAGATCATCAGAACATCAGATCATCAGATCATCACATCATCAGATCATCAGATCATCAGATTATCAGATCATCAGATCATCAGATCATCAGATCATCAGATCATCAGATCATCAGATCATCAGATCATCAGATCATCAGATCATCAGATCATCAGATCATCAGATCATCAGATCATCAGATCATCAGATCATCAGATCATCAGATCATCAGATCATCAGATCATCAGATCATTAGATCATTCGATCATCCGAACATCCGATCATCAGATCATCAGATCATCAGATCATCAAATCATCAGATCATCAGATCATCAGATCATCAGATCATCAGATCATCAGATCATCAGATCATCAGATCATCAGATCATCAGATCATCAGATCATCAGATCATCAGATCAACAGATCATCAGATCATCAGATCATCAGATCATCAGATCATCATATCATCAGATCATCCGATCATCAGATCATCAGATCATCAGATCATCAGATCATCAGATCATCAGATCATCAGATCATCAGATCATCAGATCATTCGATCATCCGAACATCCGATCATCAGCACAGAGATGCACATTCAATAAAATCTTGAAGTTCTACTTTAATGACAAAATAGTGTAAACTTTATTTATGTATTTTAAACAAAAGACAGCTAAAACTAATCCCAAATATAAAAAAATATTCGACAACTGTCACATTCTCAATGTTTCAAACTTATACTCTATTTATCTTAAACATCAACTAAATTGTAATGCTTTGGTCTGCTAATTCCCAAAGCATATCGTAATACTGGAAAAACAAAAATAAACAATTCTATTTTCCATTTTCCTTATTTTGTGTTGAGACAAAAACTTTTGTTTTTATAAAAGTTTTAAAAATTTTTTTTCTATTTCTTTGCTAAATAGTAAATATTTTAACGTGAAAACTACTTTAGAGAGAGAGAAAAGTTTTCTTGTTGGGATTTGTTTTTATTTTTTGCATTATTAGAAGCTATAACTATAAGTTTATTTGAAAATAATAAAAACTGGTGAAAATAGTTTTTCCATTATAACGATTATTAGTTGTTGTGAGATAATTTTGTTTGTTACTTTTAGATAAATAATAATTATTTTCATATTGCGGTAGAAAAGTTGAAACGCAAAAAGAAAACTAAAATAAGGTTGTTTGTAAAGCTATGGCGGTTTAGGGACGGACGGTGGGATTTTGGAGTTGGGGTTCAGAAAGTTTAGATATGCAAAATTCTCTTTTTTTTAAAATCGGGCTACAGGTGATTGAGTAGCATATTTTGTACAAAACTTCATACAATAATGTTGAGTTTGTTATTACATATTACAAAAGATACAAACAAACTCCGCCTACTTGTCGAAAATTTGACATTTATGACTATGAGCATCTCCTTTTTATTTTACTATTTGATGTAAATTAAATTTTGACATAAATTTGGATAAATGTTTTATCATCTTTGTTATTTTATTTTGTATTCTTTAATTTTTTCTTTACTGTTTAAAAGTTTTGAAATTTTTTTGAAAGACATTTGGTGTTTGAATTTGAAAACGTCAAAATCAGCGGAGTTAAATAATAATGTTTAATATCTCGTTTCAAACCATTGGCATTCAACAGATTTCAACAAACAAATTTTTCAACAGATTTCAACAAAAAATTGGATATAGATTGTAACGGTAACAGTATTGCATATTAGTGAGATTTTGGTGTGTGGGATTAATTGCTTGGTGTCCAGGAATTAAAAAAAATACAAAAACTTCGTTAAAAATATATGAGAATGTGGAGGAGTATCTAAATATTAATTTGCACTTTGAAAGCTACATCAACCAGTCGAAGCAACAACTTCGATCTTTAAGATTTAAGACAAAAATACAGATGCTTTAATCCGTTAAAACCATAAAAACCATAACAATAAGAAACATTAGGATCTGTGTTCCTGAAAATCACCTAGAAAATCAAGTTCGTATTTGCCTTAAATCGTTAATAATCATACCGATTAAAAAACAAAAGCAGAAACCATAAAACATTTTTAATGTTCACTGAATATCATATATTCTTCAAAAATATTCTTTGTATAACATTTTTTTAATTCCACAAATTATTAATATTAATTACCACATTTTCTATTATATTAATTTCATAGAACAATCAATTACTTCCTTGCGAAGATATCACATTTCATATTAATATCCTCCATCCTATCTCATTTTCCAAGTATCAAATTACAAATGTTTTCAATATAAAAATAATAAAAACAAACAAATCATTACACTTTGGAATTTCTTCTTTCGTTTCTACCAACTACAATTTACCCACCACCGTCCCTCATTGTTTTTCCAATTCATACAATTTAACGTTGTTTATTGACAATTCTGTTTTGATTTCCCTCATCAAACAGAATCAAAACGATAAATCAATCAAATGATAGAATTTCTACTCATTCTTGGTATCAACTTAACATTTATTTTTGTAATAAAAACAACAAATTTTAGATGTTAAGAAGTTAATGGGCTCGTCACAAAATAGACAATAAAAGAAAAATTTTATTTGAAAATCATTTGACCGAATAATATATATTTCCTAATGTCTCGTATTTGTCAATGTAATGCGTTTGAGATTACGAGATGTGAAGGTGGACGATAAGTGATTTATTAATGTGTAAACGAGATTTGAAATTAAATTTAGGGATTTTCTTGATAGTAGAAGGAAAATGTTGGATTACATCAGTTATACAAACGGGCTTGACAATTCATATGAAAGTTGGTGGAGAAGCTTCCATATAACTGAGTAAAGAATATCTTACGACTATTGGTATGGTCCTTCAGAATACAACATTTGCCATAATTGTAAAATTGACGTAGCATAATTATTTCGTAATCATAATTAATTTACCAAATAAAAACAGGTATGCTTGTCAGATAAAAAATTTTATGATAAATTTCCACTGTTAAAATGAAAAACTAATAAAAATATTATTACAGGAAACCATCCGCCTCCACTATTATCATTTAGAAAAAGTGTTTAGAACAGACCAGCCGCCTCCACCCTTAACATGAAAAACTAATAAAAATATTATTACAAGAAACCAGCCGCCTCCTCTCTTTTTTATAGACTAAGAATAATAGTCAAAAGCCGGATGTTTATGTTCAAGTAAAAAATTAAGACAATGTTGTTAGAACTGCACGGTGATGCTCGTGCTTTATTTCATGCCTGTGCTTCATCTGTATTTTTGATCATATAGCATAGTTTACAGTGAGAAGAAAAAAAATAAATGAAGTGCAGACAAGAATTTGAAAATTTTCTCTTTGAAACCGAAGAAAATCATGAACACAATTGAAGTTAGTTGCGAAAATCAATTCTCCTATTTTATAACAATTGGATCTATGAAGTCAAAAATTGGTCGCCAAGCTGCCAATATATTCCATACTTGAGACGGTGTTTCGTAAAAATTTATTTGTGGTTTCTCCTATTGGAACATTTTTAATAATTGTAAAATTTTTAATATTCTTTAAGTTCTATAATTCATACCAGCAGCCAAATCCTGTAAATGTGAAGTCGTGAAGTGATAAGTTTTTTAATGAAAAGAAACGAAGAAATTTTTGACACTTCGCCGCTTCACGGTTACAGAATTTGGCAACTGATGGATATGAAAAGCAATTTCATAATTTAGATCTTTTGAAGTGAATTTTTTTTAAGTGAATCGACTAAATTTAATGATGAATTGTATAAAACAAATGTGTTCACGGCAGTGGTGTGTAGATAAGATGGAAAATAGTAAAAGGTGTAAAGAATATGACCCTGACCGTTACACAACAATATAAAAGGAGGAAACCAATTAACTGGTATTATGTAAAAATGTAAAGAAGTGATGTGATTAAAACTGGTCCACAACCAAACCGGGAGATAAAAAGTCTCATGCTCTCCGTCAACTAACCGCTCAAAAGTACTAGTTCAAAACATCTTAAACAACAGAAAAATTTTGAGACCTATAAATTTCTTAAGACTTTAGAATTTTGAGAAGCTAGAACGTCAACTCCTAACAACAGAAAAAAATTTCCATATTAAAATCAAAATACCTATGCAACGCCGAACCTGAACCAAATATAGCTCAAAATTAATAGGCAAGGGGTGATCAGCAGATTGTGTCAATCACAGTTGTCCACAGTCTAACAAGAATATGGAAGGTACATTTCACAATGCCACGTTTCCTGACAAGGATAACACCACTAACAAAACGGCGTTTAAAATTAAGAAGCTGTGTGAGAAGAGAAATAATTCAAACTTTAGCATAGGATTTGAATAAAATTCTCGTGGCTGAACACACCGAACCCCGACCATAATCTTTTACTTAATCCAATAACGTGAAAACCTTCAGAAGGAATAAATTAGATGATGGTCATCTTGAACAGTTGTAAACGGCGTTAGTCGGGGTTTGATCTTCGCCTTTAGTATTGTGAGTTGGCAGCTCTGAATGACTCCTTTTTTGGGCTGTGGTGAAAAAATAATTGAACTTCGATATTCCAGAGTTTTCTCTAGTAGAGAATACTCCAGTGAAGGGTCGAGTCTACTGCCATTTATGATAATTGGACTGGATGTAGATGGAAGCCACGGTGTACACAAAATGTGTGGTGGAGCTGAACAAAATGTGTGGTGGATAGTATTGTGGTGAAGCTAGGAATATTTTTAAAAAGACAATCAAAGAAAATACCTACGGAAAAACTGTGAGGGCTCCCGCTTGGGCTATCACCTCTTTTGAGCCCTTAAATTGTCAGGTTCTGATGGGATTTGACCAATTATGGTACAACGTTTTTGAACATAATAGGCTATAAGAGCTCAAGGATATTTCTAACCTGCATAACGTTTAACTATGTAGCAGAGACTGCGAGAAACGAGAGAGTCGTCTATAATCCAAAACTGGATAAATTCCGAGGGAAAAAGCTTCCAGCTAGAAATAGACAATGCACTTATAATTCATTTAAGGTTAGTCTCTAACATTAAAGAAACTTTTTTCAAAAGGCAAATAATCTTGGCACTTTTATGGACAGAGAAGAAATTTTGACAAATGTTTTTATCGAAATTTCTGCTGAAGAAACAAAACCCTTCATTGGATACAACGGAAGTTAGGAGACCGATGTTTATTTATTTACACAAAAGACAAAACCACAATTAAGGTAGGAGTGAGGTAGGGTCCTAAACGTAAATGTAAGGTAGGTTCCTTCATACGAATATGATCCTAGAAATCTATTATATATTAAAAGGCTGCAGAAAAATGCAGATGCTCTGGACCAACAGATGGCCTCACAATCGATTCTTCCAGACATGATTAACAGAAGAAAATTAACAAATTCAATCTTCCTTTAATTGGTAACATCAACGTAACACTCTGAAATAGTACAAAACATCTTGATGTAACTTATGATAATTAACTCAATAGAGCTGCTCATGATGAGATCAAATGCGCAAACGCCATGGTTGGTTGGCGAGATGAGATCTGAATCCAAAAATATTTTAATGGCTGTACAAAGAAGTTGTCAGATCCATTTTCAGCTATGAGTTTCTCCATTGCTTCTCGAGAATTTTGATTGGAAATGCAAATAAAAACCTGGATGCGGTAAAAAAACTCACTTGCCTGTTTATGCATTACAAATGTCTTCATGACAACGCGTACAGCAAATTCGCAGGTTCTATAAAGCCTTTCGCATACAAATATTTTTAAAATCTCACAAAGATTGCCAGGAGCTATTGGAAAAGTCATCAATCGCTATGGAGGGATCTGCCAAAAACACTTAATAAATTTCGCTATTCCGATTGATATCACAGATTCTCTAACTTTTAAATGCACTGCAAAAATATATTTCCAACGAATTAGAACCAGTATGTTGCTGCTATCTTTACAGATTCTTCACTCTGGTGGCCCTGACTCAACGATTGGTGTTTCGGAAAAAGCACAGATTCACTAGTCAAATACTTTCTCCTTTGATGCATCAACACTCAATTGAGGAACAAAGAAGACAGCAAGATCTCCAAGGATTTCTGTTAAAGCTCAGCCACTCAGATTGTAGACTAAAATCGACAGGTTATCATCAACATATAAATAGTGAGGTTTGAAGTAGAAACAGGTGATTTTAGTTTGAAAAAGATGAACCAACTCTACATAGTGAGAGAATGTTTTGCTTTCTCAGGGTTCCAAAGTCATATGTTGGAATAAAACTAGTTTTAGAATAAAAACTTTACTCTCTCATAGTCATTGTAAATTTATCAGAAAAGGACCTGATTTAGTTTTAAGGATCACAGTTTTTCTATCATCTTTAAATCACATAATTCCGATAATTTATTTTAAATCCTTAAAGAAATTTAAAATAAAAAGTTTACGAATAAAATTAAATTTTCCTGTCACTTTGAGTACTACCCAAACTAACCTATCAACCTATGTCAAAGTAAAATAACACACTGACATTTTTTCATGCACAAACGTAACAGGAAATTCTATTAAACATATAAATATATTGGTAAAAATTATGAGAGAGACGTTTTCCAGACGTAGTTATTACTTTTAAATAAAAACCTTTATTATACAGATTCGGTGTTTGAGAGTTTCTAAAAATTAGTTCAATTTCAAGAGTTCCAAACATTAAAAATATGCTCTTCGAATATTTAAGCGTCACAATAAATCTCAAAACGTTTTCTTTCCAATATCATTGACCATTAGTGGTTTAAGAAATTTTTTATTATACGTGATAAAAAAGGAATTGCTGAATGTAATTTTTTTCGTTTTAAAAACCTCCACCCGTAATAATTTTCTCCATAAAATCCAATAAAATAAAATCCATAAATGATTTAGATATAATAGCAAATTGTAATGTGTTATGACAAATCCACACAAATCTGTCAACTCATACGCACACAAACATTTTCTTTTCAATTTCGATAATAAAGACAGCAAAAAAAAATATTCATCAAGATTTATTTTCTTATTAATATTTTTATGCCATTTCCTCCAACGTTAATCCCATAAATAATCCTAAGTCTTATTCTTCTATATTCTCGTAAGACTATATCGAAGCAGATTTAAAATTAGTTTCATTTCGTGTAATAAAATAAATGTATCGCAACATAAATTCAACAATCTTCCATTTAAACGAATTTATTGTTGTTCTGTTTTCCTTTTTTTATACGAATTCATTTTCTTTCTTATTTTTTATTTATTTATTTTATCTATTTTCACACAACACACATGGATAAGACAAGAAAATATTATAAAAATGAATCAAGATGTTATGTAGATCATTCATATAACTCAGAGCAACAACAACAAAATGAACAGAAAAGAAACGATTCCAGTAACTATTTATGGTACTTTTACAAAAACAACAAAACTGACTCAGGCGGTTAAAACATTCAAAGTATGAATATTGACGTAAGTAAAAATATTAAAAATAGCGTATTATCAGACGTTAAACAAACTGTATTTCTGCAGTAATTCTATTTGATTGTAAATTATAATAAACAAGATAAGACGTTGACGTAGTCATTGGCATTTTTTACAGATAAATATAATTTGATTGAATTGTAGTTAATTTTTCTAAATAACGGTTTTCTCCGCAAAATTTAAAATTATTTTACGTTGTTTACCGTGCTATTACTTCGGTCTAAAAGACCTAAGTATTGCATTCATGAGCCAAAAGTGGAATTCTTAACCCAAATTTTTTTTGGCATTTCTCGACGTCTTGGCCGGCCGTCACAACTTACGAAATCTAGAAAGTCACTGAACGGATTTCAAAATTTTTTCTAAAAATCGGTTTACTCAATGAAAAGAGCCGAGAGGATGATCTTTTCGATAACTGCACCAAAAGAGTGTCAAAAAAATCGTCAAGTGTGTCAAAACAAGGATGAATATTGAACATTTTTTGCTTAAAAACTTTCATTTTAAGTGATTACGAGTAGGAACATTGAATTTGGAGAAATCATGATGGTCGGGATTGGTATGTGGGACCAAAATCTAGGTTATTGCATTATAAGTTTGTCAAAAAAATGTTGTCAAGTTTGTCAAAATAAGATTTTTATTTATTTTTTTACTCAATTTTTTGGAATAAAATTAAATTACTTATTTGTATGACATGAAATTTTATTATTACTATAGAGAATTATGGCATCATAAGTTTATCAAAATAATGTTGTTAAGTGTGTCAAAAAATGATTTCATTTTTTGAAATAAGTTTGTATTTTTGATTTTGTAATAATTTTTGCAATAATTTTAGAATTTCGGAAAAGGTTTCAATTTTTGATTTTGTTATAATTTTTGAAATATTTTCAAATTTTTGATTTTATTTTACTTTTCGGAATTTTACAAGTTTGTCAAAATAAGATTTTTATTTATTTTTTTACTCAATTTTTTGGAATAAAATTAAATTACTTATTTGTATGACATGAAATTTTATTATTACTATAGAGAATTATGGCATCATAAGTTTATCAAAATAATGTTGTTAAGTGTGTCAAAAAATGATTTCATTTTTTGAAATAAGTTTGTATTTTTGATTTTGTAATAATTTTTGCAATAATTTTAGAATTTCGGAAAAGGTTTCAATTTTTGATATTGTTATAATTTTTGCAATATTTTTAGAATTTTTGAAAAAGTTTGAATTTTTGATTTTTGGAATATTATCAGAATTTAGAAAAAGTTTAAATATTTGATTTTATTCTAATTACTTCGGTTTGAAATACCTAAGTATTAAATTCATGAGCTAAAAGTGAAATTCTTAAACCCACTTTTTTTAGCATTTCTCGACGTTTTAGGATCTACTGATTCTAAAAAAGCAAAAAAAAAATGTATGTCTGTCTGCCGGCCGGCCGGCCGTCACTACCGACGAGATCTAGAAAACGGCTGAAGGAATTTTAAAAATTTTGGTTTCTAAAAATAGGTTCACTCAATAGTAAGAGCCAAAAGGACGATGTACTCGATAACTGTACCGAAAGTTTGTCAAAAAATCGTCAAGTGTGCCAAAACAAGGAAATATGCATATTTTTTGCTTAAAAAACGTTCATTTTAAGTGATTACGAGTAGGAACAAAGAATGTGGAGAAGTCTGGATGGTCGGGGTTTGTATGTGAGATCAAAAACTAGGTTATTGCATTATAAGTTTGTCTAAAAAATGTTTTCAAGTGTGTCAAAAGAAAGATTTTCATTTATTTTTTACCCAATTTTTTGGAAAATAAAATTAATTATTTGTACGACATAAAATTTTATTATAATAATTGAGAATTATAAGTTAGTCAAAAAAATAATGTCAAGTGTGTCAAAAGAATGATTTTCAGTAATTTTTTGGAGAAAAAAAAATTAGATATTTGTATGAAATGAAATTTATAATGAACATGAAATTATTATTATTGAGAATTTTATTGCATTATAAGTTTGTCAAAAAAGTCAGGTGTGTCAAAAAAATTATTTCATTTATTTTTTTAGATAATTTTTTGGAAAAAAAAATTTAGCTGTTCGTTTACGTAAATATAATTGAACATGGAAATTTTTGAATTTGTTATAGTTTTTGAAATATTTTTGTAATATTGGAAAAGTTTCAATTTTTGATTTTGTATGATTTTTGAAATTTATATATATATTTTGAATTTTGAAAAAAGTTTCAATTTTTGATTTTGTAAGAATTTTTGGAATATTTTTAGAACTTTCTAAAATTTAAAATTTTTGATTTTATTATAATTTTTATAATTTTGGAAAAAGTTTCAATTTTTGATATTGTTATAATTTTTGCAATATTGGAAAAAGTTTAAATTTTTAAGAATTCTTGGAATATTAAAGAAAAAGTTTAAATATTTGATTTTATTCTAATTTTTGGAATATGTTAAGAATTTTGAAAAAAAAAATGTTTGAATTTTATATATATTTTTAGAATTTTGAAAAAAGTTTCAATTTTTGATTTTGAAAGAATTTTTGTGAATATGTTTAGACTTATGAAAAATTTTAAATTTTTGATTTTATTATAATTTTGGAAAAGTTTCAATATTTGATTTGTTATAATTTTTGCAGTATTTCTAGAATTTTGGAAAAAGTTTGAATTTTGAATTTTTAAGAATTTTTGGAATATTATTAGAATTTGGAAAAAGTATAAATCTTTTATTTTATTCTAATTTTGGGAATATTTTTAAAATTTTGAAAAAATAGAATTTTTGAATTTTATATATATTTTTAGAATTTTGAAAAAAGTTTCAATTTTGATTTTGAAAGAATTTTTAGAATATTTTTAGAATTTTGCAAAATTTTAAATTTTTGATTTTATTATAATTTCTATAATTTTGGAAAAAGTTACAATTTTTAAATTTTGTTATAAGTTTTGCAATATTTTTAGAGATTTTAAAAAAAAGTTTTAATTTTTGATTTTGTAAAAATTTTTGAAATATTTTTAGAATTTTGTTTGAAAAAAAATTTGAATTTTTGATTTTATTGAATTTGTGAAATATTTTTGGAATTTCGAAAGAAATATGAATTTGTGATTCTGAAATATTTTCTCGAAACGCTAAATGGAGAGGTTTTTGAGTAGTTTGCTGATTGTATAACCTTTTCACTAAATTATGTTAATTTGTGATCTATTATAATTTTCCGACAACGTATTGATGTTTCGTGTTAGTTTTGTAATACATATCTAAACAGAGATAAAAAATACTTGTACTTTAACAAATAGTTATGTTTGATACACATCGCTACCCAAAACTAAAAACCATGTCCCCATAAAAGTTTTTTGCTGAAAACTATATCAAAATCCTTAACCCACACCGAAGTCTTGATATCTCAGAGCTTGAGATTTCAGCACTCCATGTTTTTATCTTTGTAGCATAGTACAAACAAGTACTTTTCCTGTACACGTTTTGAATGTTTGGTCACGACAAGCAGTATAGAGCACCAGTGTTGCCGTTTGGAAATTTGAAAAAGTATTTTTACTTCCTTATTGGAAGTAAAAATACTTTTTCAAGTTTTTAAAAAAAAGTACTAGATAAAGTGAAAAACGTTATTTTAAATCACCAATGATATATTTTCTCTTAAAATTCAAAAACTTAATATCAAAACAATAAAAAACAGTGAATCCATAAAAAAGACACAAAAATAACAAAATTCTAAATTCTAAATCGAAAAAAATCAGATTTAAAATCAGATAAATTCAAACTATCAATATAGCTTTCACAAAAAATCCCCAAATTCAAACTCAACTCGTCCACATCTTCATTGGTAATATTGCTTTCAGAATTTGTTGTATTTTCAACATCTGCTCCATTATTAAATTTGTAATCACAACCTCCATGTTCTTTTAGGAACTGTCTACTGAGTAGTAGCGCTTCTACTGTTGTTGTTACAAGTCAGTTCCTTGCTTTTGTTTTAATTAGAGCTAAGGCCGAAAAAATTCGTTCAACATCAGCTGAAGAATGTAGTAAACACAAAATAGTTTTTGCAAAGTTCGCTATATCTTTATATACATAATTTTGTTGACCATCTTGAATACCGCAATAAGCGAAACTGAGATTCAATTCCAGAGTAATTTTCGCTTAAATTTGGAAATTTGAACATTAGTTCACAAAGGAGATAAATAGCTACTCTTGTTAAAGTTTTTTGGATCCAGGTTTTGACAATCTTTTAAAACAATATTACTAAAGTTGAATCTTTTTCCTATTTGTTTGGATAGCTCAATATAATAGTCAAGAGCTCTTAGCCTAAATGTTTTTAGATCAACCGATGAAACTTCTTCAGTTTGGAGAATTAGTTGCACTCCAGCCCCAAAAAACATGTCATCAAGTTTTAGCAATTGATCTGTGTTTGCTGGATTTATTAAACTAATATTTGTGCTTTCGACATAACTCCGATTCATGTAGTTTTTTAATAGCGATGAATAAAAAGTAGCTAACTGAGAATGCAATAAATGTATTCTTACTTTTTCACTCTGAAACTCTCTGTTTATTTTACAGACTATGTTTAGCGCGTATGACAAAAAGTTAATATAAATTTTAAAAATATTATTTTTTAATGCAAGTACTTTCCGCATATTTATAATGTCCTCGTTTTGAATTTCATTAAAATATTGAACTAGCACGGTCCACTGTTCCAATAAACTATCATTCACACACTAAAATACAAAATTTATTTTTATTTTGAAAACAGCTAATTAATTGTATTTTATTTATTATTATTTTTACCTGTAATGAAAGCCATCTTGTTTGACAGGGTCTTAGCAATTCATGAATTTTCATATCAGCTAAATGCTGTAAGGTTTTATATTTATATAATCTTTTTGCACTATGTGCGAAATGATTATATACGTCATGAGCAAATTCTTCAATAGTATGTAGTAGTTTTTTAGCTACCATCGATGCACAAAGAGCAAGACTATGTGGAATACATCCCATTGTAAATAAATGTGGATTAATTGACTGGAGTTTTGCTTTGAGTTCATTTAAATCGCCCATCATACCAGCAGCGTTATCCGCTCCAAAACCAATTATGTTTTGTAATGGGATATTGTATTTCCTAAATTTGGATATAATTTGGTTAAACATACTATCCGTAGTGGCTTCTGGAATATTCACGAGACAAAAAAATCTAAGTCTATCTATAATATATATATTTTTACATTTATGTAAATTATATACTTAACCATGTCTCTCCAAAAAAATCTGTTTTTACTTTGTGTTCAAAATAACGAACACAAACTGCTAAACATTTGGTTTCAGATATGTCTGTCATTTCATCCACTATTATTGAAAATTTGCTTGTAGCTAATTTTTTTCCAATAAGTAATTGCTGCTTTGGACCGAAACTTTCAACAACCATTTGTGTTGCCTTTGTTCTTCCGCATTTAAAGTTTTGATTTGTTTTTGATCCAGCAACTTTTATTAAATTGCTCAAACGAGCAGCACAGTTGAAATTTATATTATGTTCTACTAAGAACATTGCTATCTTTGCTGGTATATCATATGAACCACAGTTATTCTTTGTCATTGCTGTACTGATTTTTGGATGACTTTTTATTGCTTTGATCAAACGAATATGTTTTGGTGTTTGCTCATGTCGTTGCAAATGACTTAAACCACCTCTTATATGTTGATCGCAAGCATAGCAGAAACTTTTGCAATCCTTTTCAACTAACCATTTAAATGTGTTGGTCCATTCGGCTCGAAACTTTTGGTAAAATTTCTTTTTGTTTGGAGGTTCTTCCAAAGTGTCCAATATAAAAGTGCAAAATTTCTTAATTTTTGATTTAATTATTAAATTAACAAACCATACTCTGTATCTGATGAGTTTGATTCCTCCTCGTTTATTGTAACAGTTTCATCTTCATTCATTTTGTTCAAACTAAACAGTAAATAGAAATATGCTGTTAAAAAAAATACTAACAAAATACGAAATACATACTAACAAAAACCTATACCTATCTTGTGAGCAACTGGGCACATCGGGATTCCCCTTTTTAAAATATCTAAGCAAGATTAAATATTTATTGTATAACACAAGCTTAACACAAGTTTTACCAACACATATTACAAAAAAGTGCTGAAATTGAAAAAGTTGTACTAATGTCATAACATAATGTCAATCTCTTGTTACTTTACGCAAATAACTTATTTAATAAGTTTAATAAAAAATTAAAGAAAACAAAGCTTTTCTCAGCTTTCAAAGCATTACTCCAGAAGATGGCCTAACAAGCTGAAATATATATAGAGTAACAGTAAAATTAAAAAAAGCTTTGTTTTCTTTAATTTTTTATTAAACTTATTAAATAAGTTATTTGCGTAAAGTAACAAGAGATTGACATTATGTTATTTGAAAACTTACGCCAAGTGCCAACGGCAAACAGTGTTAATTATATTGTACTAATGTATTTCGGTAGTACGAAAAGTACTAAATCTTAAGTACTTAAGTACTGAAACGGCAACACTGAGCACTTTCCACTCTTTGTGCCTCTAAAATGTATTTTTCACGGCCATAAAAACATTTTTTAAGATAATTTTTAATATATCTTTAAGCGGGACTTTTAACGAATCACTTGGATTTCGAGAAGTTTTCAAGCATAATTTTGTTCGATCATGCCGAGTTGGTTCACCTTCCTTTGCCATATTATCTGTAGAAACTTTTATGTGATAAAAAATATAATGTAAAATTTGATGGTTGCAACGAACTATATATCGAGATGCACCCTGAATCGAATCTATTTTAATTTTGTTCCAAAATTTGGCCAACGTTGTTGCAGAAATTTGAGCGATACAGCGACAAATTTTGAAATATGTTATGAAGAATGCTTTAAAACGAGTCCATCATAGCATAGCTGAAAACGAGAGTCATTTACTATTTATTTTACATTATTTACCGAACTTAGTGTAAACAATTTCCATTTTGTTATTAAATTTTATTAATTTTTTTAAAGTTATTAAATTTGTGACTTTTGGCCCACCCTGAATTAACAATAAAATAAACACTTCTTTTGATGAATTTATGCCACTCCACGTAAAACTGAGATACGTCTCAGGTAATAATGGTTGGCATTCGGGTGAATAATTTTATCATTATTGAGACAAGCAAATTAGAGAAATTTACAAATTTTATTGAACCAATCTCTTTTTTTCAGATGGTGATAAAATAAATTATAAAAGAGAACCTCAGTCAAAACTGAAAATTCACATTTTTTGGTTAAAAAATCGAATAAATTTTTAAAAACTGTTACCTTCTTCAATTGGTTCAACATTAACTCGGGAATGAAAGCGATGAGCTAATTACACTTACCAATGGCGCTGGGTGAAGTATTTATTTGCATTAATGGTCGTTATTTTAGTAGTTACTAAACGTATTGTGTTGACGTGCAAGTAGATTGTTATGCGGTTACATTTTAAGAATTGACGATTAATTTGTGTGACCACAAGCCTCTTCGGTACTTATTTATTTTGATTTCAACGTGATATCATCAAAATATAGGATTTTTACTTCGGGTAGGATAAACTTCTTAGAGAGTTTGATCATTATATGCCGCTTCGAACGCCTGAGAGCGCCATACATTCTCCCACAGTGTATTATTTGTTAATTTACATGATGCTGTTACCATCAGCGTGCAGTATGACCGGGTCAGATTTAACTGAAATTCGATGGTTTATCGGCTCAACTTTAATAAAACTGAGAAAGCACTAATAAAACGTGCAAATTCGCTGTAGGCGTTGTCTTTAAAGTACTAGCAATACATAAGCAGAAAGCACTAGCGATACATAAGCGAGCAAGCTTTTGTACTGCCTCCAGTTTTTTTATTGCATTCTCAACAAAAGCTCTCGAGTGCCATGCAAGGGATCAATAGTTTACAATGGGTCCAAAAACTTCTTTATACAGCTAATAGGTCATTTTCTGAGTCAGTCTCCATATGCCCTAAAATCCCTCCTGCACTTCAACAGAACTCGAGTTGAACACCAAAATAATCGGAATAAATGAAAGGAAAAGTGAAGTTGTTTAGTTTCCTTGTGTTAGTAAACGCAACGAGGTGTGTCTTAGTAGCATTGGTCGAGAATTGAATTGAATGGTTATGTCCAGGGTGTTCTGCACTTTTTCTGCATTTTCCTGCAAAAAATACTAACATCATCGGTATGCGTTTAGCCCTTTTTCATTTAATTCAATTAGGAGCTGGTCTACCACCATGTTCCACAACAGGGATGATAAACCGCTCCCTTAGGGACATTCACGTTCCAAACCTACCAGGATTGTGGTGATATTCTTTGTGTGAATAAACAGACATCGATCTTCCAGCGCCTGTTGTATCCACCTTAAACTGTTTTGTTCACACCGTACCTTTCCTCTTGGTAAGGAATGGCTCAAAATTGGCCTTTTTCAAAGCTCCTTCTGTGTTGAGAAAAGTGTCAAGAGTGAAAGCCTTTTTAGAAATTGTTTTTTCAATATCAGAAACCACTTCTGAAAGGATTGTGCCTATGGACTTTCACGCTTAGTAAGCGTGTTGCCTATTGTTTAGCCTATTGTATTTTTAGACAGCCGTTTTTGATGTAACGGCCGATCAACCTCTCCAAAAACTTAAGAAAGTATGATGAAAGACTGATCGGTCTAAAGTTTTTCGTTTAACTGTTTAGAGTATGAAAAACTTCATAAGCTTAGCAATTAGTTAAAGTAAGGATATTGGTCTGTATGAAATGGATTGATCAACGACTTTAACTGATTTTAGTTATGGCATAACCCAACTGATCTTCCATATAGCTTCCGTCAGAGCTTGTTAAGCTGTTCATTAAATGGTCTTACATGTAAGGTGAGAAGTACTGGTAGATCGTTCATTCTTTCATGTAGGTGACAATCCATCAGGTCCAATAGTTTTACGAGTCTAAGTGGACTTAATTGCTTGGCCGATTTTTGCTCCAGTTCTGGTGAAACATTTCCTCGTTCATCATCAGTTAAAACAGCAGGTCAAATTGAATCGTGAAGAATTTCGTCTCCTAATATATCACAAACTTTTCATATTAGCAGGTTCCGATGTTGGCAGGGCATCGTGAAGGACAGCAGGTAACTGACAGCTGTTCTTGATTATATGGAAATAGCTTGTTTTTCTAGTGATTGATCTTGTGTTATGGTTTTTAAATAATTTTCCATACAATATTTACGGTCACAATTGATGATGAATGCTTAGCTCACCACCTTTATTTTTGTCGTGATACTTTCAGATTATTGTGTAAAAGATTGAGTTAATATTTATTTGTTAATGTTGTTTTTTAAGTTAATGTTAATTTTCTTTTAAGTCTGAAGAGGAAAACTCTCAGCACTGTGGTCGGTGTCCTTACAGGACACGGACATCTAAACAAACACCTTTTACTATGGGACTTAGTGAAAGTCCTGTAGAGATAATTCTCTACAATTAACAAAACCCATAAATGAAATCTACAATGAAATAAATCCCAAGTACATCACTGGTGTGCAATTATATTTTTATGATCCGATCATCGGCGACCGGCATCGTTTCTTCTTGAAAAGAAGAAACGAAATTAAATAAAATATATTCATGTTTGGATCACCAAACAAACAACACCTTTAAATTGAATTAAATCAAACTACTTAATTTAAAATAATTAATAATAAAATTTGTACAAATAAATTATATAAATAAATATGTGTAAAAGGAGTGAATTGAAATAGTTAAAAGAAATTGTATAATGTGTTTTTTATGTTATCTCACAACTCCTTTGGTTAACGGTGAATGTAAATTAACAACCGTTACAGTGGTGACCCAGTGAACTGTAAAGCAACATAAAAATTAAAACATTTTAGTTACATGTGGTACATTTGTTTTTTTTAAAAAGTTTTACAAAAAGAATAATAAAAAAATAAAATATACGTTCTAAATAAATAGAATAACACAAGAAAATAAAGCATGGTGGCAACGCTACACAGTGCTACAGCAGTGCTATAACAGTAAATTTACGGGTAGAATAAATAATACAGAGAACGACGCAAGAAAATAAAGCAGCGTAGCAGTTCTACCAGTTAATATTGAAGTCGAATAAATTAAACAAGAAGGAAATTGATTAGTTTACAGTACAAGAACACAGCATACTACAACAAACAAACAAGAAAATATTATACCATATGGTGATGATATCATAGGAGTACTACAAGAATAACAGTGAAAAACGATAGCATCATAAAATTGAAATAACCTTGAAGATTATTGTTTTTTCTCAGACATTTTTATTTATATTTATATATGTTTACCTTTTTCATAAAGAATTACTCGAAAATTAATTTAAATTGAAAATTTATCTCTAAATTTAAATTAGCTATATCTCATAATATTTTTTTTATTTATTAATTGGATTTTTTTTCTCGTTTTGTTTTAGGTTTGAATTTGGTGATCCAAGCTTTTAAGAAAAAAATTAAGAAAATATTCAAAGTAAATATATCATTCAACCAACAGATAAACAAAAGAATAGAGGAAGAAACATAAGAGTTACACTATTTGAGGTTTCGTTATAAAATTTAACAATATTTTATATCTAATATCTCTACATTTCTACATAACCCTATGTAACAGTAAGTCTAAAATATTTTTTTTGTACGCGATAGCAAAATAACTTATTCAAGATCATTATATGCATATTAGCGTAGTGAGTTGTTTGTTCGAGATGTTCATGTACTTAAGTGATATTTGCGATTGAATTTAACCATTTGAATTTGATGATTATACATAAATTTTTATTATATATTTTGTTTTCCCTGTACATAATTATTGATTATAAATTTTCTTCTGTACATAATATTTCATTGAAATTTTTTTTACGAGGCTTTGACAAATTATATATATTCCAAATTAAAATGGTGGACACTAATGTAAAAACGGAAAGGTGCACGGATATTATATCGCGGGTTAAAATGCCAAATTTTTGCCACACAAATCCTGAAACATGGTTCGCCGTGGTCGAATCGACGTTCATGATTAACAGTGTCAGAAGCGAGGAATTAAAATATCATCATATACTGACGGCCCTCCCAGAAGATATTCTCATTACGATTAATGACTTAATAAAAGATCCTCCGGCTGAGAACAAATATTCCAAAATAAAGTCCACGATTTTAGGTAGACATACCGAAAGCGAAAGCAAAAGAGTTCGGAAATTATTAGACGGAGTAGTAATTGGAGATTGTACTCCATCGGAATATCACAGAAAATTAGAAAATCTTGCCGGTACATCTAAAGCTATTAATAAAGAGCTACTGCTGGAAATGTGGAAAAACGGTTTGCCAATGAACATGAAAGCAATATTAGCGGCTACTAACCAGACCGACATAACAGCGATTCTAGCGACAGCTGATAAGATACACGAGAATAGCCAAATACAAACGGTATCCGAGATTAAAACAGATCAGGTTTCACATCTAACAAAACAAATAGAAGAGCTAACCAAGCAGGTGGCTCAGTTGTCAACTCGTTCTCGTCCAGTGAATCGATCCAGTACACCTTACCATTTCGGTAGGTCAAGAAACAGACAATCATCACGTCATTCAAGAGAGAGAAACATATCGCGTGGTAGAAGTAAGCAACAAGTAGAAAAATTTCCTACCTGCTACTACCACTACCGATACAAAGAAAAAGCTCGCAAGTGTTTAGAACCATGCAATTATCCCAACACCCTAAAAAACTGATTAGTTCTGTTGTGGTAGCGGCTAACAACAGTTCAGAACATACAACAAGCCGCTTATTTGTAAAATGCAAACATACAAACTTGTGTTTTTTAATAGACACAGGGGCCGATATATCTGTCATTCCACACCAAAGTTGTCCTGAAAGACAGCAAAATGCTGATTACATCTTGTCCGCAGCAAATGGGACTCACATAAGGACATATGGAGACAAATTATTATCGGTGGACCTTGGATTGCGCAGAAACTTCTCTCATTCGTTTACAGTGGCAGACGTCAATCGCCCAATTATTGGTGCCGATTTTTTATCGAAATTTGAACTCTTGGTAGATATGAAAAGAAAACGGATACTGGATTCAGTAACTGCACTGTCAGTCCATGGCAGTATATGCACAGTTGACACTCCAACTCCAAAATTTTATGCCATAAATAATATATATGGTGATCTACTAAGACAGTTTCCATCTATGTCATCACCTCCAGACTATAATGCGCCAATTAAACACAAAGTGATGCATTTTATAAACACCAAAGGACAATTACCTTTTGCCAAACCTCGTCGTTTGGATGATGAAAAACAGAAAAGTGCGAAATTAGAATTCCAATATATGGCAGACGCTGGTATTTGCCAGACATCAAACTCACCAGTATCATCCCCGCTTCATTTAGTAAGAAAGAAGAACAATGATGACTGGAGGCCATGCGGCGATTTTCGCCGACTGAATGCGTGCACGGTACCGGATCGTTATCCAATACCGCATATTCACGACTTTTCCATACATCTAAGCGGCTGCACAATTTTTTCAAAAATTGATTTAATACGGGCCTATCATCATATTCCGATAGCTGAAAAACATATATACAAAACGGCAATAACGACTCCCTTTGGGTTATTTGAATTTCGTAGAATGCCTTTTGGTTTGAAAAATGCAGCCCAATCCTTCCAGAGGTTCATTAACGAGGTCCTAAAGGGTTTGGATTTCGCGTATGCGTACATCGATGATATCCTCATAGCCAGTCGTAACGAAGAGGAACATCTTATACATATTAAAACCGTATTTCAAAGATTACACGACTACGACATTAGGATTAAGTCAGCAAAATGCGAATTTGGAAAAAGTTCTTTAAATTTTCTGGCACACACCATCACAAAGGATGGAATTAAGCCGTCAGAAGATAGAATAATGGCAATAAATTCTCTGGAACAGCCTACTTCCATTAAACAAATTCAAAAATTTCTGGGAATGACAAATTATTACCATCGGTTCATTCCCAAATTAGCAAATATTTTAGCACCAGTACATATACATTTAGCCAAACTGTCCAAATTGCATAAAAATAAAAAGTCATTCTCATGGCCTTTGGAATGTGTCTCAGCATTCAATGATGCAAAATTAGCACTAGCAACGTCTACATTACTGGTACACCCAAATAACAACGCGAAGCTTGCTATTGCAACAGACAGTTCCGACGTAGCGACAGGATCGGTGCTCCAACAATTCAATGTGAGTGAAAATCGGTGGGAACCTCTGGGTTTTTACTCAAAGAAGCTGCAACCGGCAGAAACACGCTATTCCGCCTTCGATAAAGAATTGCTAGCCATTTACCTTTCGATAAAGCATTTTAGGCATTTCGTCGAGGGTAGAAGTTTCGTAGTATGGACCGACCATAAACCGCTTACAAATGCAATTGCTTCAAAAACCGACCGCAGTCCCAGACAAAATAGACAGCTAGAATACATTTCACAATTTACTACCGCTATTGAATACATAGCCGGTAAAGAGAATGTAGTTGCCGATTATTTGTCACGACCAATTGAAAACGAATCTCATATTTATGCACTCGAGCACGTTGGAATAGACATAGACCGTTTAATAGAGCTTCAGAAAGAGGATGAAGAACTAAAAGGTTTAGTCTCAGGCTCACTGAAATCCAAAGGAAAACTTAAATTTATGGAAACGGATAAACAGAATTACAAGATATGGTGTGATGTAAAAACTAAAAACATACGTCCGTTTGTACCAAAACAAATGCGACAAGAAGTATTTAACGCATTACACAATCTATCGCACCCAGGTATACGAGCTTCACGAAAATTGGTAACGTCAAAATATTTTTGGCCAAACATTAATATAGATGTGGGCTACTGGGCAAAATCTTGCATTAACTGCCAGAAATCAAAAACATATAGACATGTTAAATCCCCTATCCAAGCGTTTGAATTATCAAAAGAAAGATTCCAACATATACACATGGATTTAGTAGGACCCCTTCCTCCATCCAACGGATATACATATATCCTGACAATTATAGATAGGTTTACCAGATGGCCCGAAGCTTATACATTGAGAAACAGCACAGCAAACACGATAGCGAAGACATTTATATCCCAATACGTATCTCGTTTTGGATGTCCTGAAATTATAACAACTGACCAGGGAGTACAATTTGAATCGGAACTATTCGACACTCTCTCTAAGCTATTAGGAATACACAGGATACGAACTACTAGTTACCATCCCATGAGTAACGGAATGGATGAACGAGTACACCGACAGTTAAAGGATTCACTGAGAGCCCGCGCGAATACCAGAAATTGGGCAGAAGAATTACCTCTCGTTCTTTTGGGAATGAGAACAACAGTGAAAGAGGATCTATCTTGTACCCCTGCAGAACTGGTATATGGGCAGACGTTAAAAGTACCTGGAGAATTTCTCCTAAAACCGAACCATAAGGTTATTATCGATCAGCCTAGTTTTATTACAAAATTAAGGCAGAACATGAGAAATCTTACAGCTATTCCACCGCGTACACCGACTCAACAGCAAACATATATTCCACCAGATTTATTTAAGTGTGATTATGTTTTCGTTAGAACTGACAGAATTAAAACTGGTTTAGAGTCCCCATACGATGGTCCCCATAGAGTTATACGACGGCTAAGAAAGCAATTCATACTAGACATAAATGGAAAGACTAAAACTATCTCCATTGATCGACTAAAACCGGCTTTTAATGTAACCAGTTACGAAGAAAAACGAAAAACACAGAAGCGGAAAGTAAGCTTTAAAATGTAATTAAATTCAATCGCAATGCCATTAAATTCAAGCAAATATTATTTAACATACATTGAATATCGTGAGCAGGTCGCGCTTCACGAACTGAAAGGGGGGTTATGTAGAGATAATTCTCTACAATTAACAAAACCCATAAATGAAATCTACAATGAAATAAATCCCAAGTACATCACTGGTGTGCAATTATATTTTTATGATCCGATCATCGGCGACCGGCATCGTTTCTTCTTGAAAAGAAGAAACGAAATTAAATAAAATATATTCATGTTTGGATCACCAAACAAACAACACCTTTAAATTGAATTAAATCAAACTACTTAATTTAAAATAATTAATAATAAAATTTGTACAAATAAATTATATAAATAAATATGTGTAAAAGGAGTGAATTGAAATAGTTAAAAGAAATTGTATAATGTGTTTTTTATGTTATCTCACAACTCCTTTGGTTAACGGTGAATGTAAATTAACAACCGTTACAGTCCTGTATGTGGGTGTTGTCTTGAAGAGGAGGAGAACTCGGAGCACTTTTTGTGTGCATGCGTGCAGCCTTTTCTAGGATCAGAGCTAGAATATTTGGCGCTGAAACTGTAGAGGATGGCACAATCAAACTATCGCCAATACAGTTGGTTCTAGATTTCATTAAACTTATAGAAAGGTTTGTGGAATAGTTGTTATGAGACCAAACTCGGACACGGCGCTATGGATCGTGGAGTCCGCGTGCCAGGACAAGTTTTGCCTCGTGCAACCTGTCCAACCCTTTCTATTCTAATCTAATATATATTTTTGAATTAATTTTGTCTCTTGTATTATATTTGAGTATATGGTGCTATTTTCTTCCTAAGCCGTTATAGTTTAGTTGTAATATCCAGAACTGCGCTGAATCTAGTCTTGCTGGTAAATGTTTAATATTAGTTGTGGTTTTGTATATCGCTGTCGTGTTGTTCTTGGTTGTATCAGAGCAACAAAGTGAAATAAAACTTGTGTTCCAGTGTAAAAAATATAACATTCCTAAGTAAGGATTGAAAAAAAGGAGTAAAATATATCGTTTTTTTTCTAGCTTGAAATAAACCTAAAAAATCTAGATACTGACAATTACAAGTAGCACGTGTAGAAAATTTTAAATGTGGGCTTTGTAATAACATTACAAACTACATGTAGGGATGGATCGAAGTCCATCCTGTTGTTGTAGTTTTCTACGCACACTCGCAAACACTACAATTGAATTTAACTGAAAATGAGAAGCAAGCGAAAACCTAAAACCTTACAAAATTTACAATGTATATTTTAAGTTAAGTTAATATCGAGGAATCACTTAAAGGCTTGAAACCACATACAACAGAAACAGAAACAGAATTCTATACAAATTTTACAAAACATCATTTTTGCCTGTCAAATTTGTATGAAATTCTGTTTCTGTTGTATGTGAATGCCCGGCTTAAGTTGGACGCAACGATACGCAAAACTATTTATTGAGACATGTGCGGAACTGCAAGTAAACCCTCCAACAGGGATCGCAAAGCCTCCAATAGAATTTTAAAAGTCTTTTCAAGCATTTTAAAAATATCCAAAGAATGACCTGCTTGTAGATATTCACATCAACTTGCTTCAGCTAGTGGTTTATAAGTTCAGAACATTTTATTAAATTACACCATTACAATCGCTTTATCTCAGTGATTTCAAGATCTTACATATGCCATACATAATACAGAATGTGATTATGGATTAATTTTTACTCCAGGTATTTAAAAAAGAATGCAAAGCAACATTATTATGCAGTTGGCTGCTGTTTCGTTCGTGATGTAATGCAATAATTAAAAACAATTATCCCAAATTATCCTTTTTTTACATTTACGACACCATTGAAAAGATATGAAAGTTTCTGTCTGGGGTTGGTTGAATGACATAACAAAAAGGGATTTTGATGCAATTTTGATAGTTATATGACAACACAAACATCAATAATAGAAGTATTCAATGAACTGTATTCACTCAGTATGGTAAATGCATTAGCGCAGCTTACATTACTCATAAAAAATATTATCCAAAATATTGGTTAATATTGTAGAACTTTAGACACAAAAAAACTTATATATCTATTTAATATTAATATGAATCATCCATTTAAATCGTTTAAGTTACGCTCTTAAAGCTGCTACAGCTTTTATTTTGTAGAATGAAAACTTCTCATATTTATATTTGCAAAACGAATACCACGAACCGTAAAATAAACATAGAAGAAAAATTCGAAATCAGTAAATATATCACGATTAACTGCAATAATATTTTCTGTTGTTTTTGTTATATATCATATAGCAAGCGTAAACTGTGTAAGGGTAGACTGATTAGTGGCTAGCCTTACTGACATAATAATTATGTGACAACATGTTTTAAGTATATCTCAAATGTTGTGAAGGTGTTTGGTTTTTCAACCCGGGTTTTACCCACTTATAATTCAACACGAGATACGTGAACTGTACAATAGGTCTAGTGGACCAGTATGCAAGAGTCTTTGATATTCGAGTGTCACAATCATGGTACTAAATTGATGACGTCCTGGTAGCAAGATAGAATTTGTTTGAACCTTCGAGTCGGATTTGGGTCCAGATTTTAGAGCTGTGTAACCATACAGGATCATCATGTATTTTTATTAAATTTTATATTTATTAAGCTCCATATATTTATTAAATATTTTTGTAACTATGTATATGGGTCATTCTATGTGAACTCAGCCAACTCTCTTTGTTCAAAAACTGGAACAACCTACGCTATACACTTGTAGAATTTTTTATCCGAGGCCTTTTTTAAAGTGCAAAATGGAGAGCTAGTAAAGGCTGCAAGTCAACCACCTCAACGTTAAAGAATAGTTTTTAATGATCCTATACTTGTAAAATTCAGCAAATCATTCAATAGAAACCATTTTTTCATGTACCTGTGCTTGCTGAACACGAATATAAGTTTATTTTTCGGGTCAATCAGATGGAATAAATGTCAATTTTCACCATAACATTTCATTATTTCCACCCCGTTTTTGGGGAGTCAATATGACTAGATTCATGCTCAATAACCCAAATTTTATTAAAATAAATAAGGTATTTTTGCACTTCTTCGATTTCACAATTTCTTGTATAAATTAGGGATAACGTGTGAAACTTGTAGTTTATGGAGATGTTACCTGTCCTGTGCCGGTAGACCTGTAGTCATAAAATGATTGAAGAATAGAGAATGAATTTAAGTTTATTACAAGTGATTTATAATTATACATTCTAATCCGGCTTGATGGACCAAAAAGCCTAGAATTAATGAACCAATACAAGAGTCGTAGACTGTACAATGGTGCTGATGGATGCAATGCAAGAGTTTTAGATGTTCGGGTCTCACAATCATAGCGGAAAATTGATGACGTCCAGGTAAGATGACAAGACGTTTTTGGTCCTTCGAGCCGGATTTAGCTATACTTTAATATTTTAGTGGATTTGGCTTAACTTTAATAATGAAGTGTCCTGTTTCAAAACGAGTAATTTGAAATTCGTACACCTCAAGAGAACCCGCCAAATGAACTTCAATTTTTTATTGATACACTAAAGCTAAACTCGCCAGTTAATTTAAATCCTTGAAAGTAGAAATGTACGATTGGAATCTTTTTAGACTCATAACTGTGAAGCATATAAAACTAAATGCTGCACTCTAGTTCAACGATATGCTTGACTTCTAGCACCATAGTGCCCCTGGTCCAAACTGCTATTGCTGGAGTACGCAAGATTGTCACATCCGTAGAAAAAAAAACCTTCGAACAGTATATCTCGTGAAACAACTGATTCCAAAAACTCTCTTCGCCCATAAAATCAATTTTATTTAAATTCATATTCGTAAATATACGAAAACAATCATGAATCAAATAAAAATACTCAAGGCAGATGTAAACCAAATACAGGCGTTTATAAGAAAAATGAAAAAGAAAAAAAAACATTTTGCAGACACTCGATTATTTTCCAGAAAAAAAAAACAACTGTACATACACACGAACATAGATCCGAAATTAATGGATATAACATTTAAAAAAACAATTGGGAAAATCCAATTTTTCACTTTAATGTTATCTTAGCCTACGGTTATTTTTCTTTTATTCTATTTCTATTCCAGCTTTTTTCTTGCGTTTGTGTTACCTAAGAGACGAAAAATAATGTTTGGATTATACATATAAGAAAAAAAAATATGACACATTTTTGTGTTTGTGATAAATTGTGTTATCCTCTTGAATTACTTTTTTTGATTTTATTTTACTTTTCTATAACGGCATCCTTAAATTTATGGAGATAGATAGAAAGAAGGACCATTGATAAGATAACTTTCTTTGAGATAAATTGTTTTTTGTAATATGAACCCAGATATAATATAATTGCAACCCATATGGTACGGATGAAATAAAATATATATATATATTCAAAAAGTAATCATATATTTACCTTGAACATCTATGCATCCAATTTGTTTTTTCATTGGACTTGAATTAATTTGACACATGTAACAACCACGATCTGTTTCACGTAGTTGCTTGATACGCAATCGCCACGTATGCATATCTTCATGAACTACACTAATACGCACATTATGTGTGACAACACGTCCTTGCAATGCTAAAACGGTTTGATCTGATGCACGTAGCCAACCAACCTGGAAAATAAAAGAAAATGTTGGTACTTAATTATTCAGAAAACAAATCATAATATTTGAACGAACAACGAGCGCGTTCGGTTAAAATTATTGGTGAGTGTGACCCAACTTGGAACAATTTTTATGAAACTTTGAAACATTGTATTCTGATGACTGGAAATAATTTTCTTTTTCTATAACTTATGTTTCAACGTTTCAAGCTCTTATTGTAAATACTAAAATATTCTTGATCTCGTCATTTGTTCTGAGAAAAAAAACTAAAATTTGGGCCAGTTTAATCATTGTAAATCAATTGTTTTTAAGGACTCAGGTTCGTTCCACCAAGGTGTTTCCCAAGTAATTTGGAAGACCACGTGGGTGGTTTATGCCAAAAGATTAGCATATGCTGGATTAGACAACGTGTGCTTAGAAACAACCTATCACAGTTCCCAGTTTCTAAACAAAAGTGTTTAATACCGGTGAACCTTCACGAACTAACCATGTTGCTGGGGTTTGACATGGTTAACCATTCTTCAAGGTTAAATCAAATGATTGGCCAGCCCAATGATACAAAAACTCAATGGACCATGCAATAGATGTTACTTGAGTTTTCTTGCAGAGCTATGTACCTCAGCGGAGTAAAGAACTCTAAAGCGGAAATGGAAATGCGCCTCTCCTAAGAGCTGAAAGCCAAAAATGGGCTCAAAATTACATGACCTCACAAAAAAATGCGGCTAATACGTTATGGGAACCACCCCACTCAAAGACAGGCATCCGATAAAAATCCATAATGGTGACCATAGTTTTGGAAGACTATCCCAGGACCATGCACAAGTGCCTGCAGGATTGGAGGAACTGCAAGGAAGCACTGGTGAAGATTAAAAACACCATTGTAATCTTGCAGGTTGCCAATTTGATGATTGCTTTACATCGCTAATGTTATTTTATGTTTCAAATCAATCACGAGAAAAATTGGACAGTTTTTAAAAGGTGCGAGAACCTACACATTTATATTAAATTACATCAGATGAATTATAATAAAGGAAATCCAACACATTAAGTCTTATTTGCTCCAGTTAAAAAAAGACAATAAATAAATAACATGTTGATGGTATTTTGTCGAGTATAGTGCAACGATGGCCTCATTTTTGACAGCAAAAAGTCTTGCGCCACCGAATGTAGAAGTTATAAGATCTAAGATATAAGATACGAAAGGGAACCAGTGGATTGCAATTTTGCAATTTACAATATAGA
This sequence comes from Diogma glabrata, assembly GCA_963693315.1. Taxonomy (NCBI): domain Eukaryota; kingdom Metazoa; phylum Arthropoda; class Insecta; order Diptera; family Cylindrotomidae; genus Diogma; species Diogma glabrata. The sequence continues at coordinate 36,817,687 of OY856188.1, forward strand.
TACTTTTAAAAAGAAAATCAGGAGACGAATAGAAAAGATTGCTCTGATGTAATGTTTGCTGCAAATGGTCACATATGCTTAAATCACCAATGACATAAGTTTAAGAAGTATATTGGATGAGAAGAGTCCACGTAAACCAGTAGCAATATTATATCTAATCATTCCTCCTGAATCATTCCTCCTTTTGAAATATCATTTCAACGATATCAACCATTTAAACACTAAGTTGAAGGAACTCGTTAATAGCACAGTAAAAGACTATAGCATATATGCAGAAAAATTAAATCTTTAGAAAAAGCACTCAAAGTTGTAACAAAATCAATGACATCGTTCCCTAACAACTTCATTCAACAACAACAATTTCATGTTGAAAAAATTAAATGAAATTTTTCCATTGCAAAAACATTTACTCCGAGCTAGGAGTTTTATAAAATTCTCGTCACCAAAATATTATCGTAAGTGCGTATATCTTGTGCGTTTGGATCAGTGTGTAACACAACAGTGTTGCGATTATGGCAAATTGTGAGTTTAAAACTTCGAAATTATTTCGTCAATAAAAATTGTTTAAAAAATTATTTCGTCAGTAAAGTTTTATGCAAAAGGAACCGTTTGTTATTCGATATTCAAAATTGAAAATTTCAAATTTTTAATTGTATGCAAGAACCAAAACTAAAAATAATGCGTATTCATACACAACTTGACGTCACAATTTGTGAGTTTTTTCACAATTAAAAAACTCAATAATCGCAGCACAGGTCAAGAACACACAGAAGAAAAATATTTTTATCAATAATCGAGGCTGATAGCTTAAAAAATGAACTTTGAAAATTGCCTGCGAAGTGATGAAAGCAAACTGGAAGCATTGTATGAAACAAATCACAGGTAATCGAGATTAGTGATTTAAAAAAATAAAAAAATAATAATATTTTGGTGTTATTGTTTCAAAATTAATAAAATAACAGTGATTAAAACGATAATATGAAATTGTTTCTAAGAACGTTATTTATGTTCAGCAATCGCCGGTACAATTGACACAACAATTAGCTGCCATTTTTATTTATTTTTTTCATATTTAATATTTGCCAACCCAATTGGTGCACCGATTTTTATTATATTATAATATTGTTACTGATCAACAATCATCTGCACCATTGGCGCAACGATTGGTGGTTGCATTATAATAATTAATGTATGTTATTCATGGTAAGGACTAAGAGAATATGTTTGGTAAGTGTGAAGGAAGCTTGAAGAGTTGGACCAAATTCAAATAATAAAGATGAGTGAAACATTTGAATTTTTATAGGTACTAATTATATTTGATGTGGTGTGTGATGGAATTAGTTCCTCCGACTTTAGGAGTCGTAAGAGCTTCTGTTCTGTGTTCATTTGAATTCGCCTGCTTGTAAAACTTTTATGTGCAATTCAACATTTATGATGGGCTCAGGAAAGACATAATCGAACTCACAGACTGTGCTAGTCGGAAATATAAATCTAAAGACACGCAATTCCTCTAATGTTTCGGCACTAATATTCCATTTATTTCAAAAAAATTTGAATGTTTTCAAACAAAAAAATTGAACCAAACCAATCCGCGAGATTTGTCATCAATCCTTGTCTCTTTCGTATCATAGAAATCTCAATAAAAACTTCTCAACAAAAAGACAAATTTTTCTCATTAAACACGATTCAACGCTCATTCCAAACCCCTTAAGAATTTAATTTAAAAAAATTCCTCCAATGTCTGATATTTTGTTGTAATTGTATTTCCTTTTTCTTTGATTTTTTTTTTTCATTAAAAAGAAAAAGTAAAACAATTTTCTAACAAGGGTCTAATTTGGTCACTTCTTCTCATAAATTATGAATAAATAATAAAAAAAAAAAACGAACAACGGTCTAAGTTGTTTTTAAATTTTCCTCTTACATTTTCAGTTTTTTTTTTGTATTTCTATTCTTGTTGTTTTTGCTTTCTAAACAAGCAGCAAATAAGACATCATAAAAAATTCAGTTGAACATAAATTAGAAGTGAGTGGTGAAGATCTTGAAACACTTGAAGACGTTTTTGAATTGTTTATACTTTAGAATAATTTAGTAAATGAAATTCGGATTTTTATTCTTGATATCCTGGTTTTTTGTTTGAAATGTTTTTATATGATTTTTTATTAATTTTATTTAAGTTTTGATTCTTTCAGTAAAACAATTTTTGATACAGTAAAATTTGTTTTTGAAGATTTTTGTGAGATTAAATTGAACATAAGACTAAATTTTACGTCGTAACAGTAATAGACTAGATTACTTGTCCCAGATTAAGATTTTTTTAGGTCCCATTTAGAGAATCTGTCAGGATATGTCCATTCAAAAAGCTCAGTTTTTAACGGAGTCACTTAGGTGACCAAGTTGACCCAATTGTAATTTCGGCTTACCGGATCTACCAATTTCGACCATATTACTTGAGAGAACAAAATGAAAAAAAATCGAGATTAAAAAACAACTAAAAAATATAAAGCGAAGGATCACTCCTGGTAGTAGAGGAGATACAATTTTATTCTAATTTAAAATTCTTTGTTAATAGATAGAAGTGTCAGAGGTGCACTGTATTGAGACTGCATTGATGTCCATTTTGACAGAGGAAACGGAACTGGAATAGATCGAAACCAGCATACCTGTTTCTTCGCTAACACCATAGATGCAACTAAGTAAGAGAAATGTGTTCTCTTAGGATAGGGAGAAGATTTCCGTCACCTTATGAAAATTGATAGACTTTGCTGGTACAGTACGTGTGCCACAAGTGAATGTCCATTATAATTTATGATAGAGTAGCGTCAGCTTGGTTGCTAGAGCTTCCTTAAACATTAAATCGGTTCTCGTTAACACAGGAACCTTGAGCTCATAGGATCAAAGAAACCGCATTGCAAACATGAGATTGTATAGAACTTTAATGCAAACCCACACATATCTCGCATTATAATTAAACAAAAAACCCCCGCTAATGTTGATTATGCAATACCAAAACTGCCCCTAGTAAGAGATAGTGGTGAAATTGGTTTACTTTTCTGGAGACCAGTCACATATATTGTACCCGGAGGTACAAGGATTGGTAAAGTTGTGCAACACAATAATAGCAAACTCATGACGCTAACTAAGTGCGAAATATATATTAGTACAAACGATATTCAAAATGATGTATGTTTGTTAGAATATATTTTAAAAGAGAATCTTAGCATATTAAACGTTAGTAGCATACCAACTTTACTCACAAATGACAAGAAATGAGCTGTTGTGCCTTTTTAAATGAGTGCCTTTTGTTCGATAGTGCGGATTTTATTTCAAACTATAGTCGTCAAGAACAAGGAAGTGACTCACAAGAACTTAAGAACTACATAGGGTGAGATCTATATAAAGAAAACCTTTAGAGAAACAAATAGGAAGTAGCAGTTCCAGGGACTGATAAATGAACTTTGTAATCAATAATCATTCAAATCCAACATGGAGCAAGAATTCATCCTAATTACGATAAGAAGTACAGAATGTTTTTAACAGAGCTAAACTATCAGAGAAGGGAATCTGCTGATATCACATGTACATAGAGAAGCTTCTTCCTGATGTCGAACTTCAAATTATTGAGAAAAAATTTCAACAAAACTGGATCTCTCAACGTTGTACAAAGTTCGCTGGCCAGGTTAATAGCATATAAAAAGATCCATCGATCATGAAAAACATCCTTCTTATCTTTCTTAGTATCGGTCAAAAAAGACCCACGTCCTTATGCAGACGTTGAAATTCTTGGTGCAAAACGGTTAACTCTAAGGCTAGCTCCTCAAAGGCGGTTTTATGTAAGTGCTAATGGTAGTACATTTGCTATGGAGCTCATAGAAACCCCTGAGATTCTCTTGTTATCGGACAAACATATCAAAACTGCTGATGGAAAAGGTCAAGCAGTTCATGGATATCAGACAGCAAACTGATTTATTGGAACACGTCATCGATTCCTGTGACATGTGTCCAATAAAACAACGACATTATCCCACATTTCCAGCAATCGAGAAATTAATGGGTGAAGGATTGGATCGTGTTGTTTTTTGGAATTCCGCCTTGTTTTTTGAGTTCACGCCATCCCATGTAATCCTAGTGAGGAAACCAGGTTCAGCTCTGTCTAGACTAACGAAAAGTGAACGCCGTCACGAAATATTGGGCGTACCCTTAACCGCAAGGTTGAAGGAATTTTGAGTCGATTATGTAACGAGAAAAATATTGCATGTCAGTTGTGCTTCCTATTTCCATCCTCCCTACCTATAATAACATACTATAGAGTTCTTCAACAAGCTTTTTGACCCATTTTTTGTGTAAAAACACAATTATTTCTGATATAAGAAATTTCCCAGAAGCTGTATTAAATTATTTAGTATTTGGTCTGTTTACTTATTTTTTGCTTAATTATAGCAAGTAAAAAGAACCCCTTGTGCATCAATCACGAGTCTGACTCGTGGACATTTATTTTGCTTTGTGAAACAATCACGAGTCTGACTCGTAGAAATTTATTTTACTTTCTAAGACAATCGCAAGCTAGACTCGTGATAACGAAATAAATTAAATTCATGGAATCACTTGACTTCATTTCAAAATTGTGATCGAACGGGTGAACCGATTTTAATGAATTTTTTTTGTTTAAAAGGTACATAGTGACGCCTTATGAAAATATTACTCTCACAAAAAATATTCATATTGTAACGACTCTTCGTTGGTTCTTTTTGATTATTGAGCAAACACGACAGTAAAAAGACGGATCTTTGGTTAACAGAATCTCAAACTTTATTTGTCAACAAATTACAGCAGCTTCCGTTTTTCCTTACAATAAATTCTAGGGTCTCCAATTTATGTACCATAAACTTCACCGCTTTTCCGCAATTTGAATCAACAATATTCGGAATCGTAAAATCTTTATTTACTGTTCCACTAAGTTCAGTTTCTTTTACTATTAGTACCCAGGCTCAAGTACCACCGATTATTCCTTAAACTTGCGAATATTTATAAACACTTTTAATTGCAAAAGTAAAACTGACTATCTGATATTTTTGTTTGCTTATTTATATCGAAAAATAAATAAATCGAAACTTCTATAATCCACTAGAAATCAATACTACGTAGTCTGTACATTTTGAATAGGCCACACCTGTTTTCATTCAAACTTGCATTTGTATTAGCGAACTCAAATTTAATTTATGCAAAATGTATTAGGTAACT